>OX589604.1:11305566-12505566 GCA_951329385.1 Polia nebulosa
AAATGAACATGAATATAATTGCCGAACATCATAAGTCTAAAAATTTCAGTCAGTTTTGGAAGTCTACAAACAAAATTAAGTCAAAGCTGAGTCTCCCAGCCAGTGTGAAGGGGATTAGTGCTCCCCGTGATGTGGCTAACCTATTTAGGAATCATTTTAGAATGGAACCTCTTTTGAAACCGGAACAGGGCGAAATGATGCTTGATGCTGGGAAACGCGGTACCGGTGACCCGCCAGTTAAAATAACTTACGCGGAGGTTGGTAAGGTTATTAAGCAGATGACCAGAGGGAAGTCACCGGGGCACGAGGGTCTCAGTATCGAACATCTGCAACATGCTGGTGTTCACCTGCCTAGGGTCCTATCCATGTTGTTTACTTTCTGTCTTCGTCATAACTACGAGTACCTACCAGATGATCTCATGAAGACCATAGTAGTACATAGAATTAAAAATAAGACTGGTGACGCATCAGAAAAGGGAAATTATAGACCTATATCTCTGGCCACGACCCTGGGTAAGGTGCTGGATGGTGTGCTTAACAGACATTTAAGCTAATATGTCTCTCTGCATGACGCTCAGTTCGGATTCCGACCTAGGCTGTCCACAGAATCTGCAGTACTGTGTCTTAAGCATACTGTCCGGTACTATACTGATAGAAGAACACCAGTATACGCCTGTTTCCTGGACCTTTCAAAAGCCTTTGACATGGTGTCATACAATGTTCTGTGGAGAAAAATGATACTTAACACCAAGCTGCCTGTAGAGATCATCAATTTGTTAAGATATTGGTATGATAACCAAAGCAATTTTGTCAGGTTGGTGGGTGAATGCTCGGATGAATATAAGATGGAGTGTGGAGTAAGGCAGGGGGGATTAACCTCACCTACTCTATTTAATTTATATGTAAATGGACTGATTGAGGAGCTCAGCAGTGCTGACCTGGTGTCGGTTGTTCAGTGGATTGTGTTTTTACGAATAATATTAGCTATGTTGACGACATGGTACTGCTGTGCCCCTCAATCAGTTCCGTGAGGTCACTATTGACCATATGTGAACGGTATGCAATGGCCCATGGGCTCAAGTACAATGTTCAGAAGAGCGAGCTGCTAGTTTTTTAAGGCTGGGACTAAAACCTACCCTGTTCCTCCGATCATACTAAATGGAACCGTCCTACAGCAAGTGTCCAAATTTAAGTACTTGGGTCACTGGGTCAATGAGAAACTAAATGATGACATGGACATGAATAGGGAGCGCAGGGCATTGTCGGTGAGGGGTAATATGCTTTCTCGCAGGTTTGCGCGATGCTCACGTGACGTTAAAGTCACACTATTCAAAATCTATTGCCAAACGTTATACACGTGCAACCTGTGGAGTAGTTACACTAAAAAAGCCTTCAATGCTCTGCGCGTCCAGTATAACAACGCTTTCAGGGGTTTGTTGGGGCTCCCATGGCGGTGTAGTGCCTCCAGCATGTTCGCCGACCACAGCACGGACGGCTTCCAAGCGGTGCTTCGCAAAAGAACGGCCTCCCTGTGGTCTCGGTTAAAGGGTAGCACCAACGCGCTTCTGAGCGTAGTGTCGGACAGAGTGGACAGCCAAATCCTGAGGCAATGGTCGCTCATGCATGTACAAAGTAATAACCACTTTAAATTTCACTAACATAGCTATAAGTATCTACCTACTAACATAATATGGACCTGTATCAATTACTGTGTGCTTGGTCTGAAATAAATAATTTCAATTTCAATAGATTTTGCAGTTGCTAAATATAACTGCTAATTTTAACTGTTAATTATATTTAGCATTTGCTTTTAGCAGTGATAATATTTTTTAACGTTTAAGCCCATCTCTGTAATAAATTATACTTTTCCCAAAAAAAAGGGGTAAATTTCCAAATTTATTGTGGATAGTATTGGCTGCTATGCTTTCTTGCTTTTTAAGATTTCTTAGAGACTTACGACGATTTTAAGAAAAAATAGAAACGACATTGATCCCCATCATTATATTCGGTCGTTTGTAGCAATCATTTCTAAGAAAATGATTTTCGATTATCAAAATGTGGACGTCGGATGCTATGAAGTGCGATTCATAAAAAGTTATTTTTGTTAGACATGTGTCGAATGTACGTCTATCGTATTCAGAAGCGTTTAGAGATTAATAGTTGAGTTTTAAGGCACAATTACACCTTTCGATTTCAAGTGACCCAATTTAGGAAACAGGAAGGTGTAGTAGCAGTTAGAGCAGTTAGTGTCCAGTGAGATTGAAAGGTCCCGATTTGAATTCCTAAATTGTGTACGATTTAGGATAGTGTAATCGCATCACTCCGATTTAGAGCTAAGTGTTGCCAATTTAGCGACTTTGTCGCTACAAATGGGCTATTAGTATTTTTGTATGTGTTTAACCTTTGAATTACCGCGCGCGTTGTGCAAGCCTCGCCCCCACATAAGTAAAATAAAATTTCCCAAAGTCCCTTTCCCAGAAAAAGAATCTGAGTCTGCTCTTTTTATTTTTTAGTCCGCTCCTGGTAGAATCAGTTTTTAAGAGAGTATATAGCAACTTTTGATATTCTGTCTAGGGACTCGAATTTGTAAGAGTTGGCAACACAGCTGACTTAGAAGCCCTATTTAGGAGTTAAATTTAGGATAGTGTAGTCGCTCGTTAGTTGTACTTCCTAGTTAGTTTGTTCCTAAATTGGGTCCCTTGAAATCGGAAGGTGTAATTGAGCCATTAGACAAAAATGTGATATTATGTGACATTATGTTCGGGCCAGTTATCATTCGGACAAATGATGACTAACAGCCGCACTTAGAAAGGCTCATTAGATTAGTCATAACTAGTACTTAAATACCTAGCATTAACTTCTTTAATGAACGGGACATTCCAGAGTCATAATTTAAGGGTTCACTAGTTAATGACAACTTTAAGTATTCGTATGGCGGGGCAACGTCAAGTGACTCTATAGCCCATATTGATAAAGCGTTGGTGTAGCCACACTTAAAAACTATTAATATTAATGATTTTTGAAGTATTTGGCAACCAATAACTCGGCAAGCTTCGATGAGTTAGTCAATACTACAATAAAATTTTCAGCTTCATTTTGCATGATTACATATACTGTCCAGTTGCGTAGATACTTGAGATACAAAACAACACTAATTTTATATCACAATATTCACTAATCCTAAATGCGAATAATTAAATCAGCAACTGAACTTCACTCGAAAAAACCCTTCTCATTCCTCAACGCTAGTTGACAGTTTGAAGCAGTGCTGCCAATTTACCGACTTAGTCGCTAGATATTTTATTACGACAGAAATTGTTTAGCGGCTTATCTGACGGCTTTTGGAGTATAAATCAAAACAAGTTTAGATACATTTTTTGTTTACTCGACACACAAATAGACATGTTTTAATTCAACTAAAAATGTACGTTTTCAATATTTCTGGCAAATTGTAATTGAAATTGATTGTTACAATGTATATAAATATTAACTATGATCAAACATTGGTATTTTTTAATTGAACAGTATTGTAGATTTGAATTAAAAAATACCCAACAACAGCAACTTTTTTAGGCCGCTCTTTGTAGAATTAGTTTTAGTTTGGCGATTTTCTAGCTACTTTTGATATTCAGTTCAGCGACTCGAATTTGTAGGAGTTGGCTACACTCAAAGTTCCCACATTCATTAGTAGTACATAATTATGTAGTAATCTATGCTCATTAGTCGCTAATACACAGAGTACATTATCATTAGTAGTCTATGCTCATTAGTGATCACTGATGACTATAATAGTAGCAAGCTATTAGTGATCGATCTGTGTCCCTCCCCTCAGCTATCATCGGCACTCGGCAGTCCGTGCCATAGATGCCACTTGTCATTGTCAGTTCGGGCTTGGTTCGGGCAAGTTCGGGGCTTTTCTTGTCTGTGGTTCGGAGCAAGTTCTTCGGGGTAATTTCTCTGTCAGTGATCAGTTGCCTCTTCGTTCGATTCGTGCGATGTTTATTGTGTTTTAATAAAAGTATCGAGAATCTTCTGAATTAATAATAGAGTCAAAAGGAGCGTGTTATTTTTCTTTACTTATAATTCATTTGATTTAACGGCGTAACCATGGAGCCCTGCGGAGACGGAGAAATAAACTACTCCGATGTTATCGAAAATTTAATGAACATGTTTGGCAAAGTGATGAGTAAAGATGTGATTTCTGCTGTTGTCGAGAGTTGCGACGGTGATTGTAAGTTGAAACCATTATATCATAATAGTACTTTTAAAAGCTAGAGTGAAATGCACCTGTGTTTATCGAAACGTCCGATTGGCTGCGCGGCGCAGTAAATTATTAAGGCGTTCGGAACGTAGTTTAAATGTTATCGGTCAATAAATGCTACCTATACTGCATGTAGGTAGATAGGTAGTTACAGGATGCTAATATGCGGAACAAGGATGACAGACCTAGCTGCACTTCTCATAAAATCTATACAATTCATGGGGTGGGTTGTAGAACGAATTCAGTCCATTCCATCCATCTCCAGGGACCTTGGTGGCCGGACATTCGTCACTATGGAAGTGATGGTAGATATTGAATTGATAATATCTTTAATTCTTAAATAACATGATAAAAGTGTTGTGTCAAGATAACAACAACAGTGATGTTTGTGTTGATATTAGTACCATGTGAAATTTACTATCATAAACAAAGAAGATGTGTTTTAAAAATGTACATTAGATCCGTGTAGTGATCATTATTAACTTAGCATAATTGTTGAAATTTTTTATCATGTTATTGATCATATCTTTTGCGTGGATATTGTGCGGCCACGGGGTGAGGGGATTGTTCAAGGGTAGCGCTCCCCTCGCACCTTTCCCCCCGCCTCTCCCCTCTGTCTGGGGGTCTGCTTTGATCAATAGCTATTTATAAACTGGACTGCATCAATACTTGTACATAAAAGATGAGAGAAGGGTTGGCTTTGTTTGATTTGAAGGAGGCCTTGCGGAGGGTAATCAATAGGCCACTGCGTATTTCAACAACAAAGAAACATATTCAACATGATCTTATAATAATGGTATTATATTTAAATTATAATAATAACAAGTTTATTTGAATATGTTTTCATTGATGATTATCTCTTTTTCTCATCACAAAGTCAACTTACGCATTTCAAATGTGGTATTTGGGTGTTTATTATCTGCTCTGCCTATCTCATCTTAATATTGCTATTGACAATTTAAGACCATTGCGATGTGTTTGAAAAGTAATATTGGTGGTATTCTCCAATAATTATGCTCGGCAATCACTTTATTAGATCTTTCTTTATTTTACTTCAACAAAATTTAGTGAATTGTAAAATTTTGTTTAATAAATTAGAATTGACCAATTGCAAAATATTGGTGGCATTTGCAAAATTAAAAATATAATGTGCTAAAATTAAACTGTACACAGTGTTATGAAAGGAGAGATATTTTCAGACATTTTAGTCTTTTCTATTCTAGTTTGGACTATGAAGTCTGTAAATAAGCTGTGTTATTAATATTATTCACTCTTTCTCATAAAACTGTATTATTAAACTAGATACACTAATAGCATGCAGCTACTTAAAAAGGACTGAATTCACCCTTAGGAAATAGAACTAGGTATATAATTATTTCAGTAATCTTACTTTATAATAGAACAATAGTTATAAGAATAACAACAACATAATGTCATCCTTGTTTTTCATACAGTTATCTTGTAAAGAAAACAGGTCTAGTACCTATGTTTTCTAACTAAACTCTTTGATTATTTGCAAGAAATAATCTTATGTTATTTCCTTTCCTTATCACATCATCATTTGCAAATGCTCAGTAATGAAGGCACATTAATTACTTAGCATTACCTAACAAGACCAATTTTTTTTGTGTAGACATTAACAACTTAATTAATTTTTTTCGCAACTAATATATGGATATTACAGTCATTTGGAAAAAAAAAATCAGTGCTTACTAACTGCTGTGTATGCCTGTAGCATGAATGCTCACAGTGTTTACAATGTGTATGTGCCTTTTGAATTAAAAAATAAATAAATAAAGAATAACATACTAAACCATAAAAACAACCTTGAAACACGAAAGGAAAAGTACAGGTCACAATAGGCTAGTGAATTAGAATAAATTAATGTGACATTGTGACAATGGTTAATTGCATCATACTTATTAGGAAAGCTTAATGGTTGGTCCATTAAACTGACATAATAAATTAATAACAATACCTAATAATGTTAATGAATAATTTTCCTTTTTCACATTTAAGGCATAATGAAACCACATCCTGAAAAACAATAAATTAACTTATCTCTCAGGTACTTAATTAACTTATCTCTCAGGTACTTAAATCACACCGGTTTGATTTGAACAATAGATTATCTATTGTTTGTGTCTGTTGTATGTTACTTCAGACAGAGGAATAATCTTAATTCAATTATACTAGACAAACAATTTGGTGACAGCTAGTATTTCTTTATAATAAAAGTAAAATATTGAGGTGAACAATGAAACAGAAAAGAAATATGTGAGACTCAGTATATACCTGTGTGTTAGGGAAATCCCCAAGCCATAGTCTGTGATAATAATGCTGGGGAAATACCCTACTTAGCTTACAGCTTGTAGCAAACAAACAATATTTACTTATTGCATTTCAAGGTCTCTTAATATCGCAGTTATTACTAATTGTAATTGGTTTTGTGACCTTACTTTGAACTTAGTACCTGGATGACCGAGTTTTGCTCGGTTTTTTTTTTTGGTAAATCGTGATTTTTGGAAATGAAACCTAGCTAGATCGATTTATCGCCCCGAAACCCCTTGCATCATGAAAATCGTTGGAACTGTTTCCGAGATTCAGATTATATGTACAAATATACAAGAATTGCTTGTTTAATGGTATTAGATATACTACATCTGCTATTCATATAACTTGTGCAAACTTGCTTAAAGAAACTATTTTTTCTAGTCATGCTTTATTTTGAATGTGTGCATAGAGCAAATGAAAAAGCAATAACAAAAAGGTATATAAAACCAAGGATTTAATAAGTGGGGTTTTTGATATACTGGATGGATTTTTGAGATGGGGCGGTTTGGTCAGATACCTTTTCTTATGTGGTGGGAAATCATCCAATGACATCTCCCGCTCTAGGGTGGAGCGGGAGGGCGTGTCAGACTCTTACTGACTAAAATCCACCTCTGTTCTTTCCCTGCCCTGAGTGCCCAGGGGCGAGGTAACTCTGTTTCGAATTTATCCCCAACCCCTGGGCAGGTCAGGTACCTTTAACAATGTAGCTACAAGAAAATGTTGTAAGCAGACTGTCCTTAACTTTTCTTAATCATCTTTTAATTTTAGTTTGTGAATCATCGCTAAGCCTAATCCCAGTCGAATTGAATACAGATAGTTCAGTCCAAACGTTTGTTTATAAGCTTTACCATACATGAAACATGGTATTTTTAATGTTTTACGCACACTGAAGATAACCGAACGCGGGGCGAGTTCGCTCTGGTGTAGTCGGACCAATGTAGGGCCAATTTGTGGCGTCAGATAAACGCGCAGTCACCTTTCTCTATATAGATAACTTGTAAAGTAAGGACAGGGAGGACCGGCCATTTTCTTGCTGACTTGACTGTCATTGACTTATAGGTATAATAAAAGTTAAGTATGGTTTCCTAAAATGTTTTCATGTAGCTACGGTTAAGGTACCTACTGCCTTTACTGCCCCATCACAAAAATCCACCCCGAATAATATCATACACTACCCGAAAACGGTTAAAAAAGAAATTAATTTTAATTTATGCGCTTCCTGTAAACTTCTGACATGTTGTAAATTGTCCATTTCATGCTCAATCCACTCATTCTTTTCCACATTTCATTCATCACGCCATTCACATAATGATTGTTTTTGTTTTTTTTTTTTTTTTTTTAATTTTAATTTCATGTTTTTATTCCTAGTGAATCAATCTGTGGATGCAATAATGAACATGACAGATGATGGCAATATAATAAAAGAAGAGGAGGAGTCAACTGCAGCAAATCAAAATAAAGCATCCATGCAAACCTTGCAACACACACAACCTTCAACGACCAAGAGACCGATTCAACTTTCAGTATCCAGCCCTCCTTTTGAACCTTTAAAAACCAATCAACCTATTCAACTTTCAATAACCAGCCTATCCTTAAAACCTTCAACAACTGCCCAACCTATTCAGCCTACAACATCATATGCTGCTTCTACTGCTCAACCAGCCCAGAGCACTGGTGCTATACCAAAAACAACCCCAATGATATCCCAAAACACCGCAGGCTTCTGGACTGATCAGATCAAGGAAATCATTACTGACCATAATCAAGGCAACAGGACATTGATCTTGATGCGAGGCGTGCCTGGTAGCGGAAAATCGCATTTGGCCCGACAGTTAGTAGATATGATGATTGGTGTTGGTCCACACAATTATAAAAAACATGTATTGTCAACCGATGACTATTTCTTCGTCAGAGGCCAATATCAGTACGACAAGTACAAACTCTCAGATGCACACTCGTGGAATCACAACAGAGCTAGAAATGCTTGCACAGCGGGATTAAGCCCAGTCATTATCGACAACACTAACATTGAGCTGTGGGAAATGGAACCTTACTTAAGAGAAGGAGTCAAGAACGGTTACATTATCCAAGTGGTGGAACCAAAAACACCATGGGCTAAAAAAGCTAGTCAGCTAGCCAGAAAAAACGTGCACAATGTACCTATAGTTAACATCAAAAGAATGCTGGACAATTATCGTGATGGAGTAACTGGTAACATTTTAAGACAGACGTACGGCTTAGCATATGCTGCTGATAAAGTACCTCCCGTAAAGCGGACAGTTCCTGCAATCATTAAAGTCGAGTCAGCCCCAAAGCCTGATGCTATTACTGCCTCTTCTACTACTTCACAAGCTGCTGCTAACACTCAGTTTTTTCGTTCGTCAACATCAACAGTAAACGTTCAAACACCAATCGTTAAAGAGGAGCCAGCTAGAATGCCTGATGCTATTGTTAAAGAACACTCTGCCATTTCTGCTATTCCACAAGTTGCTGCTAACACTCAGTTTTTTCGTTCATCAACATCAACAGTAAACGTTCAAACACAGCAGGTACTAACTGTTCCCAGTCCAAAACAGCAGAATGATCTTTGCAACTTTAACTCGCAATTAGATATGAAGGTAGAGAATGAAGAGATTTTTCCAACTGATAAGGATGATGATTTGACGGCTGAAGAGCAAGTTAAGCTAAAATTATACAAAGAAGCTCAGAAAAAGCTTGAGGAAATTGAAAAGGTAGAAAAAGAATGGGATAATGGTGATGATTGGGATGATGCAGGTTTAGTAAAAGGGTCTGCCTCAAAATCAACTTCAAAAAAACCTGTAATTACTAATATTCCTATTTCTTTACCTGATGCAAAACCACAAAGGAAATCTTATATGTCTCCTCCTGTAACACCTGCATTGAAATCTGCGGGATCATTGATGCAAAACGTAAATGAATGTGAAGATTGGAGTAAAATATCAATGTATATGCCGTCATGGGACGATTCAGCACCGTCGACTTATGTTCCTAACGAAGAGGTTCCCATAGAAACTGTATGTAACGGCACGTGTATGGAAGTTGGAGACACAAATGTGACCGGTAAATACAAAGTTCTCGCTGCCACACCACGTAACATCAATAAATACCATATATCATTTGATCGTGAAAAGATCCCACAGAAACGGATGCTCGATAAAAGCAGCATGACTAATGAAATAATGATCACAAACGCCTATAGGTGTCCGAACGAAGAAAAACATTTTATTGCTTTTAGAAAGCTATTCAAGAACATCGCGCGTTCTGATCTTCGGGACATTTTCGATAAATGTTGCGGTGATGTAAATTGGAGTGTCGAAATAGTGCTTGATGGAATGAGTAGCAATCAGTTAAAAACTGTTGAGACTGAAGAACTATCGGATCCAGAAGAAGAAATCATGGAACAGTGTGCATGTTTGTCAAATTATAACATTATACCTGATGTAGCTACACCAGCACCAGATGCAGCCAAACATCCGACAGTAGAAGAGAAAGTATCCGTAGCGGCGAACGGTTCACAATCCCAAAAGAAGAAACGTGACGTGCCAATGTCCTTAGAAAATATTGAAATCAAACGCCAGATTGAGCAGAATGTGGTCATCGCTGACAATCATTATTCGAAACATTGCCTCAAGATAAGGAAGAT
Organism: Polia nebulosa; assembly: GCA_951329385.1. Classification (NCBI taxonomy): domain Eukaryota; kingdom Metazoa; phylum Arthropoda; class Insecta; order Lepidoptera; family Noctuidae; genus Polia; species Polia nebulosa. The sequence goes on from OX589604.1 coordinate 11,315,826, forward strand.
ACGCCGTGGAGAGCCAGATGTATATGAGAACAACGTTGAAGAACTTGGAGCTACTGGGTTGTCGCCTGAAGCTTCACCATTTTTCTCTAGCAACAGCAACCACTTAGATTTAAGTGACGACGAGGATTATTCTGTTAGCGATATTGACGACGACGTCATGGTTACTATTAATTTGGGGAGCGCTTTCATAGCAGAGTTAGATGGAAAGTTTGGCAGGGAAGATATGCAATACCCAGACTACATTGTGCCTAGGATTAGCATCCCAATGTCTAGGTTGAACGAAATCAATGCTTTATGGATGGAATCATTGACGTTTCAGCTCGACGAGCATGCAAAACAAACCGCAGAAATGATACAACAGGATGAAGAGTTAGCCAGGTGAGAAAAATAAAAAATATGTTTAATCATAATAATCATAAATAAATAATCGGTTGATTATGTAGGATATAGGTATAGGAACTCGTGGCTAAAGTAATAACAGCCGCACGGGTCGATCCATCAGGTTAAGCTACGCTTGGCGGGGTTGGTCCATGGATGGGTGATCATCTTTACATACCGAGACTCCTCCGTGCCTCGGAAAGCACGTTAAGCCGTTGGTCCCGGCTGGCAATCGTGGATCTTTGACAGTCGTTACGGGTCGTCAGAAGCCCGAAAGTCTGACAACCAGTCTTACCAAGGGGTATCGTATTACCCAATAACTGGGTTGTGGAGGTCAGATAGGCAGTCGCTCCATGTAAAATACTGGTATTCAGCTCCATCCGGTAAGACTGGAAGCCGACCACAAGATAGTTGGGAAAAGGCTACGTAGATATGTACAATGATTTTAAATTATCTTATTAGAAGGTTATTGACTTCCTTTGTTCACTGTCACCTGGAGTAAGCAGCTTTTTGGCTGTTCTAAGGCCGTTCGCTGTACTAGGCGGGCATTCTCGAAGCATACACTCTACGTGCGGGGGTTTCTTTAACACCTGCAGATAGCTACAAACCACGTCCGCGCTGTATCCGTCAGGGGTGGTCTTAAGCTTCAAGCTTAGTTTTCACATCCCTCGGACGAGCCGATGACTTGCCTGTGTTGCCTTCGAGTCTAAGGCTTAGACAAACCGATCCTTTTTTTTTTGTGGGGTGGCAAATCATCCTATGACTTATTCCGCTCTGGGTGGAGCCTGAGGGCGTGTCAGTCTTTTACTCACTAAAACCCACCCCTGTTCCTTCGCTGCCCTGAGTGCCCAGGGGCGCGGTAACTATTTCTAATTTATCCACGACCCCTGGGCAGGCATCGGCCATGACTGGCCTCGTCATGCATTGCTGACATCTCTTTAAGGCGCGCGTGGAACACTACGCGCCGTCGACTCTCGGGCCTGAGCCTGATCGGATGGCGAGCTACCCACTACTCGCCGTCCACAGGCCCTCGTCTACGGTGGCCGGAGATCGTCTCGCGACCCCCGACGCCCAGGGCGTCTCCTGCGGTGGCTGCTCTTGGGGGCGTGAGGGCGACTATGAGTGGGAGACTCATAGTCGCCCTCACGCCCCCACCCGTTCCACCTCCTCCTTCGCGAGCATTACTGCTTCGCAGAAGGAGGCGACTGCTTCCCATTCCCTCTCGCTCCGTTCCATGGCCTGAACCAAGGCCGGGCGCTATAGGTCGCTGCCGCCGATCGCCTCCACGAGGACATGGCGAGGCTTCGCCGAAGTGGGGCACAACTCCACCGTATGTTCCACCGTGTCCTCTGAGCGATCCGCACAGTGGTGACACCTGGTCGTTTCCCTCCGCCTTATCCTACACAGGAACCTCCCGAAACTTCCGTGTCTGGTGAGGACCTGCGTCAGGCGGAAGGTGAGGACGCCGTGGTGCCTCTCCAACCACTCCTCAAAGAGGCGCCTTTACGCCCCAACTGCGTAGTGCCCAGACAAACCGGTCCTCAGAGATAGATCGCAAATCGCTTTTGTCATGTTCCCTATCTGGTATATCTTATCTAGTGTTTATTTGCGGTGTCTTAATTTTTTTTTTCTCTTTTCTAGACAAATCGCCGCAAAGGAGACTGAACTATCTCTTGCCGGCAAAGAACCAGAGGTTCCTGACTTCAAGGAAATCATGGACATGGATATGGCTCTCGCTATTTACCAGAAGGATGTGGCTGAATGGCGCAACAATATGCCAACTGACTTGGCGGCCAAGATGACCCGGGATAAACTCTACAACTTGTTCCCTGACGTCGATAAGAATACTCTAACCGAGTTGCTGATGGCTCACGACAATAATTTTAATTCAACGGTTGAGGTAACCATATTTCCTTTTCCTTCTTTTTACATTTCATATTTTAACATAAACGTAACACCACGTCTGTATTCCACGAAGGGTTTGGCAGAGGCATATCTATAGTACACTTACTTTTTGCTGGTTATGTTTACGTCCTTAATAGTAGGGAGCAAGGCAAAGCACTCAATTGGTTACATAGCCAGGTAGGAGGGTATGTAACCAATTGGGTGCTTTAATTAATTAATAATTAATATTTATTTATCAAAAGTAACATAGACTCAATTTGTTAGTAACAATATTCCTTAACAACTATGTTAGTAAACTTAATCTATACACTTAATCTTACACATATAAAGGTGAGTGAAACCCTGCTACAAGCCCAACACCGAAGTAGAAAGCTTGCAGCAGCGATTCACACACAAACAATCCAGTCTGCTCGCGACACACCGCAGAATAATGTTGGGGCTGGCCTGCACCCGGCGCACCAGGGAAGCGCATCTTAATTATTTTTATGAATAGGTTCTGCTGATATCTACCGGCCGTGATGATGTACTGGAACAAGAAAATGGAATAAACAAATTCGTACTATCGGAGGAGATGAAACTCAAGGGCATAATAATGGCGGAGCAGAAAAAGGTACAGTCCTTGCAGTTCACGAGCTCGCGTCATCTGGCTCTTATATCCTTGTCATCGGGAAACTGACACTAAGTCTAGGATAATTTAGGAAAAATGAAAATTTTTCAGCCTAGGATTTATCAGGATTCCATGATCAGATCCTGATGTCCTTGACATGGGACCACCCTTGAAGTGTACCCTATCTAAGAAAAAAAGAATCATCAAAATCGGTTCATAAACAACGGAGTGAGGGCCGAACATACACAAAAAAAGAAAGAAAAAAAAAATATACGGTCGAATTGAGAACCTCCTCCTTTTTTTCCGTCGGTTAAAAACGGTTAGACCGATTTTAACGATTATTGATTTGTTAGATTTGATTCGGGCCCCGAATAGCAGAATAACTAAACATCGGATACGAACAATAAAATACAAAGAAAATCTTTTTTTTTCATACATTTTGTATGGAAGGATTTTTTTTTTTATTGATTCTGAGGCAGTACGAAGTTCGCCGGGACAACTAGTAAGATATAAATTGTAACAAATAATATGACGCGCGTTCGTGAAATATAAAAACTATACCGGTTGACCACATATTTATTTATAAGCAACAAAATTATTTACAATTATTCTGACGATTATTTATTAAGGAAAAAAGTTTTATCTTAAAACGGTTGAGTGACAAGTAGTAATACTTCATACATATCTATATGTAGTGTTGAGTTGTGTTGATGCTACTTATGGACGTATCAGCTATGTATTTTCAGAATTTAGGTAGTATGGACCTTAAATCTTTTAGTTCAGTATCTTTTGCGACTGCAAATGTTTTTTCATGTCACTACAAAACTATTTGTTATTAAATAGTTTACTTAATTTGCTTAGCATCAAGTTTGAAATTTCTTGTTTCTTTTAAGCAGGAACTCTCCGAGACAGAATGGCCATTGCTGTCTAATAGTGGTGAAAAAGTGGACATGGCTACGGTAGAGGCCTACCGTGAAGAGGCTGACGGCCATCTTGCTCGTCGTAACCTGTAAGTAGAAAGCTGGTAAAAATCATAGACCTAATTTCTTTTGTGTTTAGGGGCCTTTTTTATAAAAAAATAACCATGTAATTAGTTTAAACCCTGAGTAGCACAAAAAAAAAAATCTATGGAGAATTTGAATATAGAAGTCGCTAATTAGTTAAACTGAACGCCTGAGGTACGACTTCGCCGTTGAAGTCGACCGCGACGTAAGCGTGGTGACGACTTGATGTTTACGAGGCAAACTTGACCAGAGATCACTCATGATAGGGAACGTGCACGAACTGTAGGTGGCAGCACAAATCGACACGAGCGCCATAGTATGGTAAGACAATTAACTATTCAGAGCTGATAACGTGTTGCCGTTTATTTGTTTACATTATAATGTCATAGAAGTAGAAGGTTATGTTTAGTTACAGATTTATTTGTATTGAATAGTACCACAACATACAAAACTTTGCTATTTTCACAAACAACTTTAATAGTACCTAATTCTTAAATGCTTTTAAAACTCATACTTACATGATTTTTTATTGCATTTATCCACTTATGTTGTATATCACATAAGTGAGTACTATTTGTAGGAATGTAATAGAATTCTACACCATTTGACTTATTTTTATTTTTCTTTGAAGTGTTCAAGCATCCCGAAATGCAACAATACATTTTCACAAAGTTAAATGTTATTTTTCACTTCTGTATAGTGATTTTTTTCTAATTGGTTCCTTAGATAAGTCGGGTTTGCGCCACCAGGTGGCAGTCTTCGTCGTGCACGTTCCCTATTTCTAGCACACTACACTTACACTAGCCATGTCAATTAAAATCACTACATAGTATAAAACAAAGTCGCTTTCTCTGTCCCTATATCCCTATGTATGCTTAAATCTTTAAAACTACGCAACGGATTTTGATGCGGTTTTTTTAATAGATAGAGTGATTTAAGAGGAAGGTTTATATGTATAATTTGTACTAGTACTAGTATATAATAAACTAGCTTCGGCCAGCGGATTCGCCCGCGTGGTATTAGTAATGTTAAAAAAATAGCTTAATATGTGTTATTCTGATGCAATATTACTGTAAAGTTTCATCAAAATCCGTTTAGTTTTTGCGTGAAAGAGTAACAAACGTACATCCTCGCAAACTTTCACATTTATAATATCAGTAGGATTGGGGTTTGGAAGGAGAAAGGAGAATTTATTGTGTCCCACTGCTGGACAATGGCCTCAGACGCGGTCCTGCGGACGGCAAGTATTGGGTAGCTCGCCGTCCGATCAGCACGCGTAGCATGACCAATTCTATCTCTACTCTACCAAGAGTAGACAAAGTTATTTCTATGCCACTCTACATCTCTACTGCCCGAGCACAGCGCGACCCGTAGTTTCGCGTTTCTACGAAGACAAGGACATATTCATTCTTTCCATAGCAACGGGTAGGTAGTTAGTGATGTATACAAGTTAAGAATTCTACGATAATATATTACGTTTCGTTATCGAAATAAATGTGTCTAACGCCAAGTTCTAAAACCTTTTGAACGTAACTCAAAGCAACAACGAAACGTATTAATTTTATTCTGTCATTTCTGTCATCTGTGATGACTGTTTTTTTTATTTTATTATCCCCGAAGGGAAGGCGAAAGGCTTTTGACCATATTGCCTAGTGTTACGTAGTTATTTTTACTTTTTTCCATTAGAATGCAGATGTAACACATTCTAATGTTTTTTGCAGTATTTGGCAACAGATGTGTCGAGTCAGCCTTCTCGGCAAACTTCGCTGAGGTAGTCAATACTACAATAAAATTGTAAGCTCCATTTTCCCGAGATCGCTTCTGTTTCAATGATTCCACATATTGTCCATTGGCGTTGACACTTGAGACACAAAACTACACCAATTTTACATCACAATATCCACTAAAGATCAATAAACGAATAATTAAAACAGCCACTGAACTTCACTCGACAAAATCCCGCCAATTTGTTTGTTGTTTTTACAACAATATTTGTGTTTGTGGAGACTGATCGTGTTGGATTTGTGTAAATAACAACAAAGTAAATAAATAATGAAACATAGGAAAAATGTAGTTTGTTATGTTAATTTTCGCATTTTGTTACACAATGTGGAAAATAACAAAACTTTAAAATGCATTTTTCAAATGTTTGGTTTTTGGAAAAGTTAATTTTTTTTTCGGGAAGATCGAGAGCCTCCGTTAATGCTCGTACGGCGTTTCTGTCTGCCTTCCTTTCATTCTTCTCGGTAAAAAACTGAGACGATGGCGACTGTAGCTCCCAGAAATGTTTTTAAAATCAAACTTTAAACACACACACTCACTTCATTTCTTTTATTGGCTTTTGTGGAAGTTTCACCACAATTTTGAAATTAAACAGCCTAGCCGCCTAATTGAGTTTTTAAAATCAATAAAGATCTTGTTTAGGTCTAATGAGATGTAGACTAGCTAGCTACATATTAGTAATCTGTGATGTAGACTATTTGACACTTCTTGAGTAGAAATGTTTCTACCCTCATGTGTCAAAAGTAGAGAAAAACTGGTTGTCATGCTTTACATTGTAGACTTTTGTCGACTGAAGAATAGAAACATTTCTTCTCCTCAGTTTTAACATCGCCATGCTTGACACGGTAGAAAACTTTCTACAATCTGTCATTTTGTCTATTCTTCCGTCGACAAAACCCGTTTCTAGGGTGGTCATGCTACGCGTGCAGCACTAGGCCCGAGAGTCGAAGGCGCGTAGTGTTCCACGCGCGCCTCAAAGAGATGTCAGCCACCACTGACGGGGCCCATCATGGCCGATGCCTGCATGCCAAGGGGTAACGGATAAATTCTTAACAGAGTTACCGCTCCCCTGGGCACTCAGGCAAGGAAGGAACAGGGGTGGGTTTTAGTCAGTAAGAGTCTGACACGCCCTCCCGTTCCACTCAAATCGGGAGAAGTCATTGTATGATTTCCCTAGCCCAAAAAAAAAAGAAAAAAAAGGTGGTAGTACACTTATCCAATATCTTTGTCCAATGTACGTTTGTTCAAAGAAGTAGACGACTTCATCAAATGCGACAGCAACAGCATATTTGATCAAAGATTACATTTAAATCAAAATGACCGCAACTAAGATTTTGTCTTTCTATTAATATACCTACGGTGATATTTTCATAACGATGTAATTGAATGTTGAGTCATTTATACTTAAAAAACGCTTAATGGATTTTTGTTCTCGATTTGTAATTATTATTTAATTATCTTTTTCTGTTCGCCTTTCCATCCATGAGTTCAGCCGAAGATTTTTTTTTGTTTTGTTTTATCTTTTATAATGATAAAACCAGCACATAAAGTCGCTTTACGTGCCTCCATTTTCTCAGAATAAGCAAAATCTTGAACAAAGTTATTGGAGAAGTGGAATGGGCATCCGTCAAAAAAATTTGATCAAATATAGTACACAGATATTGGACAAAGATATTGGATAAGTGGAATATCAGCCTCAGCCATTGTCCAGCAGTGAGACACAATAAATTTAGGCTAGGAAAGATGGATTTTCTCTAGAAAATAGAATTAGTTTTTTAGGGTTCCGTACCCAATGGGTCCAAAGTTCCAAACGGAGCCCTATAATTGCTGTAAGGTTTTATTTTGCCGCCCGGTGGCATGTTAATTAGAGCTGTAGTATGGCTTAATAACAAAATTTGTTTATGTTACAGCAACTACCAAAAGGCACAAGAATACATTCGCCGCGGCGTACCTCAGGTCGCGACCTATTACTCTGACATGGCTAACTTCCACAAGCAGAAGTATGAGCATGCCAACGGGTTGGCTGTGGCTGCCCTGATGCAAGTAAGTAGCGAGGCTCAGGGGAGACCCCTTTACATTATCTCCAGGGATGTGCCCTTAGAGGCGTTGCACAGAGGGGTAACGGGACCCCTTCCATGTGATGATGGTGTTCAACGGGATTTTAGTGGAGGGGAAGGGGGGGTTTTGTAGGTTTCCCACCGACAAAAAAAAAGTTAGAGTGCAGAAGTGAACTCATTTGTTCCAGCAAACCTTGGAGTGATAGAGAGAGATCACTTTTGAGGCTAGGATTCAGTGTTCAATATAAACCTTCATAAATAAGTCTAAATTTATGAATATACTCGTATAAACCAAGAACTACCAATATACAGAATGTAACGGAAAGGTGGTTACATTTTAAGAACTGTATCTGCCCATCGATATGAACATCTTTCTTCAAGAAAACTTGAGGAAATTCACAAAAAAAAAATTATCTCCCATACAAATATTGATCAGCTGATGATAAATTTGTATGGAAAGTTAAATTTTTTATTTGTGAATTTTCAGTTTCTTCTTAGAGAAAACTTTTTTACAAAAAAATAGAACCGACTTCCAAAAAGGTACTTACAAAATAACTTTAATTTCGGAAGTCGGTGTTCCTGTTTTGTGTCTTCGTTTTTTGACACCGACTTCCGAAATTAAAGTTATTTTGCACCTTTTTGGAAGTCGGTTCTATTTTTTTGTAAAAAAGTTTTTTATTTTTCACTTTTTAGTTGTGGTTCCCTATTACACTGTGTTAACAATTCATAGACATACGATAGCAGCAATCGCGGTTGATTTGCTGTCAATTTTTGAAGAGTTCCGTTGTCTGTCTCCGAAACCCATCATCAGATCTTTTTGAAATTTAAATGGGACCATTTCGGAATAAACCCCTTTCGAACAAAAAAAGAATTTTGCATATCCGTCAATATATGACGGAGTTATGCCCGAACATACATAAAAAAAAAAAAAAAAATACAAACATCCGAATTGATAACCTCCTCCTTTTTCGAAGTCGGTTAAAAATGGTTCATATCCATGGGCAGAACCGGTTCCTAAAATATGCCCACACCTTTCCGTTACACCCTGTATTATTGTTTTGTTTATTTTTAATGATTTATCCAGGAGAATAAAAAAAAATCAGAAACCTCGTTTCAATTAACCAATGGCTGTAGTGAAATAAGCAGTATGTTGATTTTATTCCTTCTGGCTATATTACTACTACATTTAGAGTAGGCATTTCTCTATCTTTCTTCTTATGTAAAAAAAAGAAGAACGCGGTGTGTGCGACTTATATTGTAGTGTATTTTGTACTACTAGATCTAGTGAAAATCTTACTAAAAACTAATTTTGATGTTTTTTTTTTACCTACATAATCTACATACTTTCAGGGACGTTTTTGTTGCGTAAGTTCACTCAAGATATTATTTTACAAATATATACACCAGAGAATGTTGGTGAAATATTGTCTGTAGTGAAGAATGTCCATTCCAATAATTTAAATAAAATAATTGTACTATGTCTAAACTTTCCCAGAACGTGTTCCATCCCATTCGTCATCCCAGATTTACATTACATTACGTATTCACTAGTGACCCGTTCGATACACAAAAACTTCTTAGCTTGTATAAAATAATAATTTTCTCTAATTAAAAAAAAAAAAAAAAAAATTGCGTTCATCATTGATACCCATGTCATGGAAATGCATACAAACTAGTCCGCCATCTTTGGGAGTCCGCCATATTGAATTTAGCATGACGTCACTTAGCTAAACATGCATTGTCATTCAAACTAAACATGTACGTAAAATTTCAACTTTATCGGAAACCCCGAAGTGGGTCAAATTTAACTTCTAAGATTTTTTTACATACTTACAAGTAAAACTAATAAAAGTGTGTTAAGAATGAAAACTAATTTTCGTAATCCAATTTTCCAGTTCCACGCCACAAATAATCCAGACTGCACGACCATAGACCTTCACTACCTACGCGTGAAAGAAGCAAAGGAGTCCTTGGACGTATTCATAGACACGCACATCTCAAAACTTCGCGATGCCGGCGTGCGTCGCAATCAGATGCTGTTCTTCATCACCGGACGCGGTAGCCATAGCCAGGGTCGCGCTCGTATAAAACCAGCTACCATTGAACGCCTGAAGCAACGTGGCCTTGGGTACGTAAATCATTTTCTTTTTTTATTGGTTAGCTGATACTGACCCACTGCTGGGGAAAGAAGAGTTCTGAGAGTTCTGTGTTCTTCCCGCGCCTCTTTTATTTTTTTAATTTAGAAACAAGTGGTGACTTCCCCTAGTAACATAGGACGAGGGCAGGAACATTATGGTTTGAATTTAGAATCTGAGATAATTAAGTATCAAGTTTTGGAACAACAAACTTAATGTGTTAAAAGACAAAGTTCAAATTCCATTGCAAACGAATTTTGAAAGGACCTTTTTATTGCGAACGGTCAATCAAAAATCAACTTAAACCGCATAATTTTAAAGTAAATAATTGAGGAAGCGGCGTAAATAGTTGAGTAAATGGCGATGGAATGTAAGCTATCTAATATTTTGTATGCAAGTATTATTATTGTTTATTTAAAGTGTGTATTCAACATTAATTTAATTAACCATTTACGTAGACAGTAAAACAGAATCAAGTTATTGCAATCCGTGAATTTTAAATGTGGTTTTCCTTAATTAGAATTGACGAAATGGTTCCATAACAATAAGTTTTCCTTATGTCGATTCAAGCAAAGTTTATTTTGGGTTTGCAAAAAAAATATAAAACGTAATTTATCGTTCCGTTGCATTTATCACCATTAATGGTTCTTTAGTGCAAAATACGCTGATCATATTAAGAGGCCGTACACGAAATTTTGCCGATTTCGCTGATTTACGTGGTTTTACAGACGTGATTTTACAGTTAAAATAATATATTTCTAAAAGTTTTAATGCACAACTTGAAAGATCGTTTCAATTACGATCTAATGTATGAGCTAGTTTTTTCATTTTTATTATAATTACGATTAACCGACCACAAACCGACGACGGTTTTGTGAATTTTTGCTGTAAGGGGTTTAGAATATCACATAATTACGAATCGTATTGACGTCTAAACGGTATGAAAAAATTAGAATGTATTGCTGCAAAAGTCTTCTATACAGGGTGTAACGGAAAGGTGTGGTCATATTTCCGTACGTCACGTCATAGGCAACCACTGAAAATCAGCGCCGTGCTGTGGGTCCCCCACGGTATAGCATTATGCTGAGTGGAAGCCTTCTTGCCACAGCCACGACATGCATCTGTTTTTTTATTTATTTCTACCTACCTATTTAACTTTTTTTTTTCATTCCTTTTTTTTTTTGTTAAACTTGTTACTAACATAGAAATATAAGATCTACTAACATTATCGATAAGGGTTAAGACTTAAGTTAGCAAAATCATATTGTTGTGTATGTCGTTAATTTGTGGCAAATAAATTCTTTTTCTTTCTTTCTTTCTTTCTATTTTAGGAACCGGTTCTGCCCATGGATATGAACAACTTTCTCTAAGAAAAAACAGAAAACTCCCAAGAAAAAAATTGGACTTTCCATACAAATTTATCATCAGCTGATCAACATTTGTACGGGAGGTAAAAAAAAATTTTGTAAATTTCCTCAGGTTTTCTTGAAGAAAGTTGTTCATATCGATGGGCAGATGCAGTTCTTAAAATATGACCACACCTTTCCGTTACACCCTGTATAATGTATGAATCACTTTTTGCCACTTTATATTAAAATTTTGAGTAAAAAAATATTCAACTTAGTCAAATTTTAGAGAAAATGGGCAAAGAATTGCTTTTGATTATGGCTATTTAAAACTCTCGTTCATAAAATTCAAACAGCAAAAAATAAACTTCAGTTCACCATCAATCGGTTTCTTGAGAAAAAAATGTAAAAATTACAAAAATTTGCCAATAAAAAATCTTTTAAAACAACCCAAATCTCGACTTATAATACGCAACGCAAGCTTCGAATCAAGCTCATTCATTAGATCATAATTGAAATGATCTTTCATGTTGTGCATTAAAACTTATAGAAATGCATTATTTTAACTGTAAAATCACATCTTTAAAATCACGTAAATAAGTGAAATCGGCCAAAATTTCGAGTACGGCCTCTTAATGCAATTATCGTGATTATTTCATGATATGTGTACACGTTTTAGTACTTACTAATTCGGGTGAGCGTAGCGTAGTAGCTACGTTTGCTTTCGAGCTTATAATATGTTAGCTACGTTTGCTTTCGAGCTTATAATATGTTTATTTAGACATAATATAATTAAATTAAATTATTGTAATCATCTTAAAGTAGAGAACGTGGTACGCTCGCACCGATCACGAACCGAGCGAACGCTATAATATTGACCCATATTTTTTTAATAAATTTCCTTACACTTTTTACTCCTGTATCGTGTGTGCGTTCACAAACATGCAAACTCTAATATACGATACACAGACCCGGAACAACTATCTGTAGGCCATACAAATCTTTGTTTCGTAGGAGAATCGAAACCTCGACCACTGTGCTAACCGTGCCGTATATTAATTTTATCAATATGCTTGTATCACTATATTTCCTTTGCCTGCTAACTAACAACAATTTCTCTTTCACATTCCAGGTATTCACTAAAGAATCCAGGCCTGCTTGCTGCTAAAGTGAACGTCGACACGAAGTTGACGTACCAAGTATCTGTTCCCTAGGGAACAGACAGCCTAGACAATGACACGTTCTTCTTTAAGAGACCGTGTCGCGTCTGGCTTGCTTTCGATGGTGCATACACAATGTTTCGTGGCAAGGAGTATGCTGTTTTTTTCCCCATTTTAATCACCTACGGCCCACTAGTCTGCAGAATCCGCGACTGCACTTATTTCAGGTTTGCTTTCGAAATTACATTTTGGCCCCAGACGGATGACATAGAGTCCCTCATGCTCCTGGCCCGTGCTACTTTTATATACCATCCTCCATTTGGTTATTTTCACACGGCACCAATGAGTATTTATCGTTACCAAAGTTTTGTGTTCTTCCCTACCTTGCCTCCTCCTCCTCCTCCTGTCGTAATAGCCGACTTAGCTTACCCTATCATGACATCTACTATACCTATATATGCGTGATTCTGTAGGAATCTTTTTCATGATAAACCTTGTACGCCTTTTCATATCTGTAGTGTTTGTAGAATCGCTGTCTATGATATTGAATGATAATATTGATGTTTTTGTAGTAAGAGGTCTTAAAACTCAAAAAACGAGTTTTCACGAGATTTTGATAAAATTTCAGAACACGGTAGGCTTGCGACACGAGTCCAAGAGCCATTGTATCACATACACCTAGAATAAGTTGTAAATGTTTGCTCAACAATTCATTTTAGTTTATGTTTTTATAAGTACATGATTACCAAAAATATTAATTTACAAATAAAAAAGAAATTAATTAGTTACTTACTGAGTAACTAATTAATTTCTACCCCTGTTGTATACAATTTTGACCAATTTTCACAACTTTTACCAGTTGACGGAGTAGCTTTTGCACAAAGTAAAATTAATAGAGAACCGTATGCAATCGGCTTTGGGGCATATTACGTCATTGCAATCACATTGGGAGTTGATACTATATTGCTATGTTTTATTTCGCTGACGTATGTTATAAAACATGTTTTTTTCAAAATATTCTGCAATTTGCTGAATCTACAGCTGAGATTGGCTACTTACAATATCTAATTTGAGCATTAAGGCTGGATATATCATCCCGCATTTATGATATGCGACTTTTAATGTATGTATGTCATACTTCTTCTCCTAAATTGATAAACACTACTGCAGTGTTGTGTCGTGGAAATATCATTTGATATATCGAACTTGTATTTGTCAGATTCTCAAACCCCATTGTTTATTAATATTAGTAAACTATATTTTTTTATCTGTGATCGTAAATTCGTAACAGGGTGTTATTTTATAAAAATGTTTTATTAATCCTGTAATCACGAACGAAGCATTTTGACCTTTTTATATTATCTCTTAGTATGAACCGTCCAATCCCTTTTAAGCTACCTTCTGATATTCCCTCCCTAAAGTAAAAAAATAATAATTATACCTTACATCTAAAGGTATCCCAAAATTCAGTAAAAAATATAATTATTTCTCTATCAGTACATATTTGTACGGTCATTTACGTCAGTCGTATAATCTTAGTAAGATTAATTGCACATATGAAGTTATTTTTCTTGTATATTTCTTCTCTTGTGGACCACTTAATTCATATCGTACCTCATTAAGTATTTTCACGTACAAACTTTTTTTAGAACAGAGTACATTATTTGTAAGATATTACACTGCACCTAAGACGGGCTTATGGTATCGAATTTTATTTTTATTACATGCACAGGATATTGTTACCTTCCGAATTACAACATGGCCCTGTCGTCTGTAGGACTCTTTATATTAAATGAATAAATAATTCTAACTTGAATAAATAGATACTGAAAGTTTTGCATGGTGAACCTTATATGGTTAGTCCAAGGGCGATATTTGTACGTAAGAAAACATAAAAAGCAATGACGATTGTGCCAAACAGCACCAAGATGGTTAAAGTATTATCTTATAAAAGAACAGCTAATTAAAAATATTTAGATTTGATGATGCCTTCACCAAATACGTATATCAAGGCTGAAAGTTGATCACTTTTTCAAACTATAGACTGAAAGTCTATTTTGTCGAAATTATTGAAATTGGGCTTTTTGGCCAAATCCGATTTAAAATTCTTACAACCCTATTTATTATTGGACAAAACAGGCGTGTTTTTGAGGGTTTATTGACAGTTGTATATCGTCGAAGTACTTTGGCAGTTCGAAATGCCATTATTTAAGTCGAACAAACATATTAGTAGTAGTTGCGTGTTTTGTTCTCTACACTTATTACTGTTATATTCCATATCGTAGGGCTACGGCCACTTCTTGAAATGTTGTCTTTGCCCGTTTATAAACGGATGTTAGGTAATAAAGTAGGATTTAAGAATTAATTCAGATTTTTCTGTAGGATTAGGGATTGCTCGGACTTATTCGTTCATACGGCGCTGATGAATTATCGATTAGCTTTATCGATGTTTTTACGTTATGACAAAAAAAAAATGTTAACTTAGGGAGGATGCACACGAATAAGTCAGGATCCGCAACAACAGTAGTTTTATGGATAGAATTTTATGTAGATGATGCACTTGGCAGTCTGGCTGCTTTGTGCTGTGTTTAGTATCTATGAATACTATCTCTATAGAGAAGGCAAAAGGTGTGGGATTCGTTAGATTGGCTGTCAAGTGCCTCATTTGTCACAGTAGTATTTTTGGATTCCCACCTCTTGTCGTTTGAGACACTTTAGATATTCGTATTTGTCTATACAATGTTGAATGTGTAGGTACCATTAGGGTGATTTAATTAGGAAACATTGCATTGTGTTCGGTGCGGATTTTAACTGATGAAATAAGGTGCAGAGTAGTCCTAAAATTTTTTTTAGGAATTCGAACTACAATCGAACAAATAAAACGGCAACAGAGAAATCTTTGGATGATGATCATCTTGGATCGCCGTTGCACAAATGGCCGTTTTCGTTCGGATTTTTTCCGAACCACATGTTTTTCTATTCGTACCGAACGCAATTCGCAAACTGCACTTAGTTATTAGGGTATTATGTATATTCAAGGATTACCATTTTCTTGGGTTTATAATACATTTGTAGGTTAAAATAAGTTTTATTAAGATTATTTGCAGACGTGCTGGTTTTAATTAATTGTTTCATTCGCAGCTGGTCTCGTGAAAGAAGAAGAGAGAGGGTTTTCTGTTCTAGTTATGCCAAAGACAGAATGACGTTTTTTTGAAAGTAATGTAGTTTTAATTGAAACAATTAAAACATGATCGTAGATCAGCATTTGAGGTAGTCTTCTGCGTTAACATACATGTTTGTGATAAGAATCAAAGGGAATGGTGCTTCGGAATCGTGTGATAAAAGAAATCACGTAGAATTTTCTTGAAACGTGTGATGGTTGCATAAAAATGGAAACTGTTATGAGATTAGAAAATTGGAATAACGACATTCAAAATGTCTGCTTTATTGCTTAACTTTAAATGTGCCATATAAGTGCAGTCGCTCGAGTATATTGCTATTGTCATATATTTAAAATTTGGTTTTAAATTTAATATGGATGATTCGTAGCTACAATAACAATAATTCTATTCAGTCCGTAAGATAAATTATCAAAAAATATTGACACGAATCTTTTGCTTTAGGTACCAAATCAATTAAAAATGACGAAAGAAAAACGCATCAAAGTGGAGTCGGTTTGTTACGTCACTTGTTGGTAAAAAGTGGTACATTTTTTACTTAAGTGTGACATCACGCGAAATTTTCAACGCACTGTAACGTCCTCATTTTTGTTTACTTGACAAAATAAAAAAATACGCGTCCAATAGTTTTTGGTAATCTAACTGACGAACTTAATATTTTTTTTTAACCCTCTACCCTATTCTGGAAAATTATACACAAAAAAAGAAATTTCGGGTCAAATAAAAGATACAAATGAAACGAATGAATTCAAACCTCCCTTTATTCAGGTTTTGTTTTGATAAATAAACGTAACATTAGAAATTACACGCACAATGTAATTGTAATACAAAATACTCGAACTTAGGTATAGAAATAATGGCAGTGTACTCCTGACGACACTTAGTTTTTTGATAACGCTAAAGTTAACTTAATCGTATATCAATGAGATTCAAAATCGATTTGAAAAAAATTGAATTGATGCTGGATTATCGCCTAATTGTAGGGTGCTAATTATAAAGTTTTACATTTTTTTGCTTTTTAATTTTGCGTCGAAAATTTAATTTAGGATGGGTACTCATGTTATTGGCGTGGTACCTAATTATTGATAGTAATTAACAGGGTCATGTTTTCCTATTTGTGAGAAGACAATAAGACCCTATTAGAAAGTTTTATATTGTGAAGAATTTGGGGTTCCGAATGCAAAAAAATAATCATTATTAATTTACCCTTTCGTTATTAGATTTTTAAAAGACTAGATCTCAAAGACAACTTGGATTCAGTAGTTTGTAAATCTTTAAAGGTATTGTTACGTGGTTATGGTTTTCCTATCTTTTGTCATTTTGTTTTTATATTATATGAGTAGAATATTGATGAGATATTTTTGTTAGGAGTTTTATTTGATGACATTTATATGAACAATATGTATTTATACTTGTATAAATAATTCGAGATAATTTCAATTCATCGCCACCAACTCAATAATCAACTTTGGCGTTGTGTATTTTAAGTTGATTTTTAAGTGTTTATTTGTATTTAAAAGGCCATACAGGTTCCAATGGAATTTGAAGTTTGCTACGTTTGACATTGTATTTATTGTTCTAAAATTTTAAAATTATCTCGAATTATATATTCACGTATATTATAATGTAATCTGTGTTAGATCGTAAGCCACTCTTTGTGTATTTTGATGTGAACCGTCTGTCAATTAAAAGACAAATAAAGTTACTGTGTCTAATTCGTGTTTTATTTGTTCAGTGGCTCCCAACCTTTTTTTTTACTTGGGACCACTGGTTTCTTTGTTGTTAGCAGGGACCAAAGGTCCAGAAAAAAAAATGTGTCAATCTAAAACTAAACTTAGACAACTTTTAGCATAGTTAGAACTTAGAAGTAACAAATACAGTGTCACTTCAAACACATCTGATCAAAAATTTGCATCAATGTTATTTTTGCTTTGAAAAGTTTGAAATTTTAAATCTTGCGAGGACCATATTTTAGCTCTTGTGGATGTCCGTGACTACCAACGCCAATCGCTTTCATATTTGGTAGATAAATAATTAGTGCTCAATTGGTACCTACTAATTGGTACTCGAACAGAATTGGTACCTACCTTAGCAGCTTTATCTCTGGGTGGAGCGCCAGGGCGTGTCAGACTTTTACTGACTAAAACCCACCCCTGGGATCCTTGCCTGAGTGCCCAGGGGCGCGGTAACTCTGTTACGAATTTATCCAATACCCGAATAGGACCAACCCTAAAGTCGAAGTCACGAAAAACAGCGATGTTTTATCGTTATGTAACACTATCTAGTCGAGTCTAGATCTTATAATAGCATAACAATGTAGGCTGAAAAAAGAATAAAGAATAACTTTTAAGCTGCGAGGCCGTTTTGTAAGTGAAAGTCTTTTCTATGTGCCTCAATAGATAGGTATTCACTTTTTGGTTTCAATAATTGAAATTCAATTTAGGAACCTTGATGTAGATCGGCATTGTAGTGGTGTTCGGTTCTGTAGCGTTGGCGTAGTCTAATTTGATTATTTGAATGCATCAAGATCAAGCAGTTCTAATTAAATTCTAATTATGTGCTACGGAAATAAGTGGTCATATATTAAATACTGCTTCTGTCCATAGAAATGAACAAATTTCTTCAAGAAAGTCAATTCGAAAAAAAATTGAACCACCTATAATAATTTTTAACAGCTGATGATAACATTGTAGAGAAAGTTGAAACATTTTTTTGGGATTTTACTATGACCTTGAAGAAAGTTGTTATTTCCATGGGCAGAAGCAGGATATAAAAAAACCTGTGACCTGGCAACAATTGAAATGATTGTCTAGATTTTATTTGACCTCAGTCATATTGCTACAGAGTTAAGTAATACCTAGGTGCGTGTTCCAATTCACTTTATTGTTAATTCCATTCGGTAACTAGGTAAACAAAACATCACCTGATGTGGCTGTGGAAACCAGGAATCTGCAACTTGACATGAGATAGTTGGCACCAGTCTTTTATTAGGTACTTTATTTCATGTTAAAATATTTTGCTAGGTTTTCTACAATGCTACTTACCTACTACTCGACTAGCCAAGGTGAAAGCGCCAGGGTAGCCCGCGAAATTAAAATTTTCTTACTTTTTTTTTGCAATTTGCAGGTCAGTGCCAAGTTGTATCTTGGTCAAAATATGATTCGCGGCCGTAGCAAGTACCTATGTATTTATAGAAACCATTAAAATCTTCAAATGTTGTACTTATTTCATGAAATCATGACATTTAGCATCAATTCTAACTGAGAGAGTTATATTGATGATTTTAATGATTACAGTTATGTAAATACGTACTTGCTACGGCCGCGAACCATACCTATTTTGACCAACATACAACCTGATACTGACCTGCAAACTTCAAAAAACGTAAGAAAATTTGAATTTCGCGGGCTACCCTGGTGCTTTCACCTTAAAATCATCAATACAACTTTCTCAGAATTGATACCAAATGTCATGATTTCATGAAATACTACTAGCGTAATTACCTATATTGAGACAAGAGGTAGATAGGTTTTTTTTTTTTTTGGGGGGTGGGAAATCATCTTATGACTCTTTCCGCTCTGGGGTGGAGCGGAAGGGCGTGTCAGACTCTTACTGACTAAAACCCACCCCTGTTCCTCCCTGCCCTACGCGCCCGGGGGAGAGGTAGATAGGTAGGTAATCTAGGTCCAGGTTCGCGATTCTGTCCGCCCAAAGAGTGACCCAATGAGTGATTACGTGATGCTGTGCACAGCAAGACTTTCAGGTGAGACCCTTTAACAATCTACTCTGATGTGCCCCAACAGACAGCACAGAGGGGGTTCCGGATTAGTCTTAAATGTTCCATGTGATCACCAGGGTGGTTTAAGTCCTGCGGACGGCAAGTAGTGGGTAGCTCGTCGTCCGATCCGATCCGAGTGGGAAGCAGTCTCCGCCATCTGCGAAGCAGTAATGCTCGCGAAGGCGGAGGCGGGACGCTTGAGAGAAGCTCAACGGAGTGCCCCTCACGGCCCCGGACGCTACCACCGCAAGAGAGGTACTGGGCGTAGGAAGTCGCGAGACGATTTCCGGCCACCGTAGACCCGGGCATGCGGACGGCGAGCAGTGGGTAGTATCAGGCCCGAGAGTCAACGGCGCGTAGTGTTCTACGCGCGCCTCAAAGAGCATCTTCCCTGACGGGTCCCGTCAGGGAAGATGCCTGCCTGGGGTCGCGGATAAATTCGTAACAGAGTTCCCGCGGCCCTTGGCACTCAAGTAACTGTAGGGACAGGGGTGAGTTTTAGTCAGTAAAAGTCTGACACACCCTCCCGCTCCGCCCAGAGCGGGAGAAGTCATTGGATGATTTTCCAACCCCATAAAAAATAAAAAAGGGTGGTTTAGGTAGTAGGAACCTAAGAGAACCCAATTGTTTTACAATCAAGGTGAAGTAAACAACTTAGCTCAACGACCTAATAATATCGCAGCCATTTTTAATTTCGTTCTAAATAAGACGCTGTCATCATGTCATGATAGCTAGTGCACTTGTTGATATTTTATATAGACCGGTTGTAACATGTAACCGTGTATGTACGTCGTGACATTACATACGATACGACATGTTTCATTTTCAACGATTTATGGTCAATGACCTTAGGGGAGTTGGCTGGAGGCCGTCTAAATGCAGCTTTGTTTTGCACAGATTTGGTGAATGTCTGCGAACCTTTTTTTTGTGGTGTGGGATATCATTTTATGACTTCTCCGGGCCCGCTCTAGGTGGAGCGCGAGGACATGTCAGACTCTTGAACCTGTGGTTATGTGTTCACGTGATCCAGGTTTCCAGGCTCCGTGGAAACCTAGAGATTGATTTCTTTCGTCGTCTTTTGGTGAATGTCTGCGGACATGCGGTTATGTTCTTGTGAATCTTGTGATCCAGGTTTCCAGGGTCCTTGGTTACAATGAGAATAATTTCTTTCTTCATGATTTTTATTCTTTTATATACAGCATCTAACAAAAACCCTGTCCGATCCAATAAAGGCGTATTCCTGGTTTAACATACGTACTAGAAAAAGTTGTGAAAAAAATGTAACTCATAAAAACCAAAAGTTATTGATTTTTTATTTTTGTAAAATATGCGAAATTTAACCCTAAATATGGCAAATTTTCATAAGTTGACAACACTCCACCGGCCGGCGAAATCTTTCATTTTTACCTATTTTTATTGGAACGAAGTTCCTTATCGCGCGTTGTGAAAGGGGGCTAGACGGAAAAAATTCTTACGAAAAGTTGTCACGACACTAATGAGGCTGTCCATCCAAAAAGATTGTGTTGGAAAAACAATCTAATAAAAACTTCTTGTAGTTTTGGTGGGTAGGTACAAAGTTTGCAAGCAGATCAAGCATTATCAAACATTATTTGTTATAGTTGTTGTTATTGCTAAAGAGTTGAGTTGAGCTGAGCTAAGCTGAGCTGAGCTGAGCTGAGCTGAGCTGAGCTGAGCTGAGCTGAGCTGAGCTGAGCTGCGATGAGATGAGATGAGATGATGAAGTATAACTTCTTACGTGCGTGCGTGTGTGCGTAGTTAATAATAAAAAAAATATTATAAATTAAAAAAAAAAAAATTATATTACAATTCCTTCACTAATTAATCGAAAGGAACTTCGTTCCATCCGGGTGTCCCTTGACACCTCTCAAGTTTTTTTCAAACGATACTGTTTCGCTCAGGCGGCGTCTTTAAAACGAAACAGTAGGTGAACTTTGTCGAGCGCTCAGTGTTGCCTTTGATAAGTTTTTCTTTTATTTTTAAATTAATTATTTTCATTGGGGAAAAATAATTATCTCGTATCCATTAAATGATTACTTACGTATATGTGTACGCAGTACGATACCAAGTAATACCCTTCAGGATCGGACAGGGTTTTTGTTACATGCTGAGTTTCTTCTTATTTACTATCTTCACAAACTTAACTGCTGGCTAATGGTTGCCATGTATTGGAGTGATGTAGGCAAAATAAAAGGGAACTGTTCAATTCAACGATTCGTGTAATAATGCCATTAATTAGTGTGTGGAGTTACAAATATAAGGTTAAGCGAGCTGCACACTACACGATAACTCGAAACAGTATTTATGTTTTTACGAAACGAGGGCTGCTAACTAAGTAGGTAGATACTTTAAATATAGATAGATACCTACCTAAGTTTATATGGTTGGTTCCCGTATGTCCCCGCATACCTACAAAATAGCCTATAAGGTACCACCTATTTTTTCTTAGTAAGTATCTGTAACGGAACTACAAAGTTCTCCGTGCGATTTGAACTTTCATAATAACTACAAGAGCCCGAAAATCAGGCAGCTCCCTTTTTTTTTTTTTTTTTTGGGGTGTGACATCAACCATTGACTTGTCCCGCTCTGGGTGGAGCAGGAGGGCGAGTCAGACTCTTACTGACTAAAACCCATCCCTGTTCCTCCCTGCCCTGAATGCCCAGGGGCGAGGTAACTCTTTCGAATTTATCCTCAACCCCTAAGCAGATAAATGTCGAACGCTTCATGATTTTGCGTGTCATCCTTGCGCAGGGGCCATGCTAATCTTCTCTGTATCGTTCCAATTTTAGTACATGTACTTACTGCCGAAGCACCTGAAAACTGTCCAGTCGGCAGACGTGTTCTATTTTCTCTTTCTTTTAAAGTAGAATATGTCTCTGTATTGATAAAAGTATGAGAAAAGGTAGGCGATCCTTCTTTTGGTAACTCGATGGGTTAGAAACTTAAATACCTAAAATGGGCAGCAGCTCGTTCATTGATATCTAACCCAGGCACGAAAAATATCTAGGTACCTGCGATCACTCTAGACACAGTTACTGAAGTCGAGAAGCGAATGCTCCGTTCACCACTGAATGATTTCATTTTTTTTTTTATAATTCTGCTACCAAACTCGAAGGTTTTGAAACCTAAGTAACGATAGATTTTGTAGGTACTGATGATATCCTACTAAAATCAAATGAGTCATAATTCTTTCCTTGAACCTGACTGACTGTCGGTGCCATACAATAAAAAGATAAGCTATTCACAAACCTTTCAAATGGCATATGACACAATTTGATACGATACCTACGGAGTCCATACAAAACTGTCCATTGTCCTTGTCCTTTGTAGGTAACCTGACTTATATGTCGCATGACATTGCAGTTTCATGAGCTCGTTTAATACAAATATAGCATGAGCTAAACTCGCAAAAACAGCGGATTATATGAGTTGTCGAATGAGTTCCTATTATATCCAGATTTTCGACGCCAATCAATCCCAGGTTTATTATTATCATCATCCAAGTTTTCCTTTGTCGAGATTGGCTCCAGTCAGCTTCAGTCAACCACATACAGCTGAACCCACTCTCCGCCCGTCGCGCCAACCCGTCACCAACACACGTTGCGCTGCCGCCGTCTGACCTCCACAATGTTTCTGGGTAACTCGATACGATATCCCATAATTGTTATAGTAGGTACCTACTGGCTGTCGGACTTAGGCTCAGTATAAATATGGACAGTACGGAAAATACGTACAAACGCTCGAAACGGCACACTCACAACAGACGCGCGCATCTACGCTAGCCCTAAGCGATAGTCGCGGTGCGCGCACGCGCAGTTGCGGCTGCTGTGTCGAGACGAGTGGTCGTGTTATCTCTTGAGCCACGGACCGTTTTAAAATTCCACGAGCGTATTGCGCAATGTACCTACTGTTGTATGGACTCGGCTTCTTCAAATCCGGGGCTTTCGTTTTTTAAACTCCCTGCTGATCTTGAAAGGTACCAAACCAATAAAAAATGATTGTTACGTCACTTCAAGGTAAAATGTAGTAAATTTTTGACTTAGGTGTGACGTTACGCGAAATATCAACGCACTGTATCGTCTTCACTTTTGGGTTTCGTACCCGAATGGTCAAATCGGAGCCCTATTGCTGTCACTCACGTGTTCGTCTGTCTGTCCGTCGTCTGACACAAAATTTTGTTCCGAGCAATTTTTTAACTTCCCATTGACTGAATTTATGGTGATAATGTTTATTATTACGTATATTCTACTTTTTTACAAAAACAAATTTATACCAACACTTATATTGATAAATCAGACAGAGATCATCAGAGTAGAGAAAGGCCAAAGAAACGATGATTGGACTGTGTGAAAGAGGATATGGGTAAAAAGGGTGTGACTACAGAGATGACGACTTATAGAGAAGTATGGAAGAAAAAACTTTTTACAAAAAAAAAAAAAAAAACAACCGACTTCCAAAAAAGGTATTTTTAGTTTTTAGTGCACTTTATGTACCTTTTTTGGAAGTCGGTTGTTTTTTTTTTGTAAAAAGATTTTTATTTTTCACTTTTTAATTGTTATACCCCAGAACTAAAAACCCCAATAACATGGAACGTGGAATTTAAACATACTAGTAATTGGAGAAAATAAAAACGTCATCGAGGTATACGTATTTTTCGTTTTTGTTCAGTTTTTCAAAAAGCGCTGAAGCAATTTCGATAAAATTTATATGGAACCACCTCAAGAGTATATTCTTTCGGATATAAAAAAGAATTTTGAAAATCGGTCCACAACTGACGGAGAAATCGGCGGACATATATAAAAAAAAATATACATACAGTCGAACATAGAACGTACTCCTTTTTCGAAAGTCGGTTAAAAAAGACACGTTGCGCCGACCCCAAATAAATTGGGATAAGGGCAGGAGAATGGTGATGATATTGATAAATCAGATTTTTTCTTTGATAATTCCCTCATTTGGTACGGAACCCTAAATGTGCGTAGTCCGACACTCACTTGGCCTGTTTTTAATTTACGTGACAAAAGAAAAAAAATGTGTTCAATAGACTGCGGTGACCGCTTTCCATCAGGCGGACCGTAAGCTTGTTTGTCACTTAAATACTTAGTATATATAAAAAAAAACTTGAGAGGTGTCAAGGGACACCCGGATGGAACGAAGTTCCTTTCGATTAATTAGTGAAGGAATTGTAATATAATTTTATTTTTTTTAATTTATAATATTTTTTTTATTATTAACTACGCACACACGCACGCACGTAAGAAGTTATACTTCATCATCTCATCTCATCTCATCTCATCGCAGCTCAGCTCAGCTCAGCTCAGCTCAGATCAGCTAAGCTCAGCTCAGCTCAGCTCAGCTCAGCTCAGCTCAGCTCAGCTCAGCTCAGCTCAGTTCAGCTCAGCTCAGCTCAGCTCAGCTTCAAACTTTGTACCTACCCACCAAAAATACAAGAAGATTTTATTAGATTGTTTTTCCAATACAATCTTTTTGGATGGACAGCCTCATTGGTGTCGTGACAACTTTTCGTAAGAATTTTTTCCGTCTAGCCCCCTTTCACAACGCGCGATAAGGAACTTCGTTCCAAAAAAACATCACTTGTTTTGCATTTAGCCAAAATAGCTGATACACCCGGACGTGGTTTTCGTACCTAATGTAAGCAGAAATATCCAAACAAACTAAATATAGCGCTCTATATTCCAGTAAGTTATAATAAACCCACTTAACGCAGTGTTTACGTCACGTGTCCGGCAGTTAGCAGATCGGCCTTCGTGATTAATTTTAATAAGAGTGCCGAAGGGGATCGGCAGTAGGAACTCAAAGTGATCCGGTTTGCCTTGCTGTGGCTTCTTTCACTGCGACAAATATCAGCTTCGTCAAATCTGTGGCGACGAACATGAAAGTCCTTGACTGGGCGGTATTTAATAATAATAATAAGAAAGTAGGCTCTCCCTAAGCTGTCGTTAGGCGGCTGGATCAAGGGCTTGATTCAGAAAGCCCTTGATCCAGCCAGAATGCTGTACAGAAAGCTGTACTTCTGGACACGGCTCGCATTGTTAGGCGGTTTCTCTCTCTGGAGCCCTGACCACCGGTAGCTTGGACCCTGTTCCCGATACCGGGTGGGCTACTATTTTTTATATTTTTAAATGTTTTGTTATCGAAATATTTAGAAATATAATTTAATATGTATACAAAGGAATAAACGAAATAATAATAATCATTTTATTTTAGGAATTCCATAATTTGTTAGTAAACATAGTATAACATAATCTTAATAACACTATGTTAGTATGTATACATGCAGGTTGGACAAATAATGGACGAGTGGGCAATCAAATTTCCCCGCAATGACACTCAGGGGACTGTTTGAGCTGCCCCGGACCCTCTGCAGCAGCGACGCGGCACGCTTACGTCTGATCGCTGCGAAGCCATCAGTGTGCGCATCAGCAAACATTCCCGACGCACTGCAGAAGCGTGGCAGCCCCAGCAGCATCCTGAATGCATTGTTGTATTGAAATAGGGAAAATGAATCCCAAGTGTTTCGGTTTCGTTGGATTTCAATAATTTATGTACAATAACTTAGGCCTTTTTTTTGGGGGTCGGAAATCATTCAATGGAGCGGGAGGGCGTGTCAGACTTTGTTGACTAAAACCCACCCTGTTCCTTGCCTGAGTGCCCAGGGGCGCGGTAACTCAGTTACAAATTTATTCGCGACCCCTTGACATGCAGGCATCGTCCATGATGGGCCCCGTCAGTGGTGGCTGACATCTCTTTGAGGCGCGCGTGGAACACTACGCGCCGTCGACTCTCGGGCTTGGTGCTGATCGGACGGCGAGCTACCCATTACTCGCCGTCCGCAGGCCCGCGTCTACGGTGGCCGGAGATCGTCCTGCGACCTCCGAAACATCTTATACCTGTACCTACATTCATAGCAAATAAAGTCCTGATTCTGAAATTCTAATTCTGCCCGTGGAGACATACCTACCTATGACCAAATGTCTACCACTGCACATTAAGTAAATTCAGATGAGTTGTACTATTATTTAAAATTATTTTATATCACGGTTACAATAAAGTAAGTATTGTAGAACCCCAAGGCACCAGTACGGCCTGCAGGGATCCTGGGACGTTGTAGTAAGTTCAGGGTAGTCTCACTCGCTGGCAACGCGAGAGTGCGGTGTACAAAAGGATAACTCGCTACGGGCGGATAAGAAAAGAGCTGAGAGCACTTTAAATAATTATTATATTATCAAAGTAAAATTATACATGTGCCCACTTGCAAGAGCACAACTTCTGTCTGACATAAAACAAAATTTACACCTACTCTTCCAAGTTTATTCCATCGACTCTCCAACATTCTTAACTGCCAGCTTAAGGCCGGTACAGACCCGCTGAGATTAGGCTGTGTCTACAATACCACAATGTCACAGTACCTAATGTTCAAAGATATTAGTTTATTTTGACTAGGAATAGACGAAACAAAAGCATTTAGAATTTTGTAATTTCAAAATCTCCATTTTAAATTGTGTCTGCGTCACATAAGCTTCTTAAATTTCTATGACTTCATTCTGAATTCGAAGCAAATCCTTCTGAAGTTTTGTGCAATCGAGGTGGTCAAACAGTATTGGAGGTAGCTTCTCCAAGTACCTTGCTACGAAAATTGGGAATTGATCCGGTTCCACTGACTTAAAAACATTAATTATGTCCACGAGATCTCGTTGTGTCTTGCCTTTATTTTTCTTTTTTATTCTTGCCTTCTCCACAGGAACTGATTATTACAACGGTGTTTTTGATTTTTCTATATCTTCACTTGTAAACGTAGTAGTACATAATCGCACTAATGTGTCTTCATCGATCACTGATATTTTATTTTGGATATACGACAACAATTTTATTCATCTTTAACTACGACATTTTTACAAAAAATCTAAGTTTCGTTCGTCAAAATACATCCTCACATGCGCGCGCGCGACTGCTGTCCGACGTTTTTACCGATGCGGATCTATGGCTCATAGGCCCTAGTGTGCAGGCTATACCTAATGGAGCCTATGTATTCGTAGATTACTGACAACGTTAAAATAAAGAGTTACCTACTAAAAATTATTTTTTTAAACAAGCTTTTAAATTCATACACAAAACGTGTCGCTGTTAACCGTTGAAGAGTTCCATCAGGAGCTAATCCTGAATGTCGATTTAGGTCAAAATTTAAAAAATCAACTCCAGAAGATAAGAGGAAATGGTTTTAATTCAGCTTGCAAGATTTGTCCCGAACAAACAAACATTGCGAATTAAATAAAGGCTTCTAAAATAAAACCGAACCTTTTATATTATACTCGTAACTTACCGATCATAAAGGCTTTTAATATAACCAGAAAATTCATTTCCAAGTAGGATATTAATACGAATACGAATGTATGACATAACATTTTATGAAATTTTGTATTAGGTACCAACCACATAACGAGAAAAGAGTTCTTTGTGGAGTAAGGGAGGTACTTCAATTCTTTACGAAAGAAGTCTCGACAAATTCTAATAAAAACCTTGACGAATTGACATCTCAATGGAATAACGAATTTCATCGTATGCGGAGGTTTTCGACAGGCGAAGAATAGGCTGAATTTAGGATGAATTATGACGATGACGCTCATGGGTAGATTTTCCTCTGGACATTTATCTGGTTAACTTTTATCAAACAAAAAATTCAAAGATCTTCTTTGTTGGTCGTTTGCTTACCCAGGGTAGGCCGCTTCAAATACAACTTGGCAAATTGGGGTTTTATAACCTCGTTTGATACCCAATGTGAGTGTGGTGCCTCTGCCCAGAACATGACACACATAGGTACTGAAATACCCCAAGTTCTTACCCATACACCTACACAATTAGGTAATGTGGCCAGCTTCTGGGCCAAAATTATTCAAAAAGTTAGGAAACCATCAATATGAAAGAAGAAAAAGAAGTTGTTCACTTCCTATTTATGTCTTAATCTGGTGGATATCTTATATAGGTAGGTTAGAAACTTCCTATAGCCAAGGTGAACTTCAAACAGGATTGAAATCCACGCTTGTAACCCATAAGCTGGTGAGAGTTTGAGACCTCAAATCAATCATGTTTCACAACTTCAAAGAACAGTCAAGAGGACTTTACCAAAAAATATCTATAAGCAGACAGTGATGATGATACAGTTATGATACACCCGCATTCCCCATTTACAAAACAATGGTCAAAAATGGTCTTGTATGGTTCAGAATGTTGGACCACAAAAGGGATAATAATAATATTCTTTATTTTCTCATATTCACAATCACAGTACAAAGTCATTGTAAAACACTAGAGACTGGTGTCTGTTGTAGGTAAAACCTGTATTACAGATCACCAGGCTTATCCTCCATCAGGCAACTCACTTATGACTAAAGGTTGTTCCAAATAAACGTGCAATAACGCTCATTGACCCACCTACATTTATTGACATTTTTAATTTGAAAACGGAATTAATGACTCAAAGCTGTCCCGAACCAACATCTCTCGTGATCCTTAACATTGTCTAATAATGAAAAACGATTTATATTTAACTGTTCAGGTACCTACGAAGAGTTATTAGGGAAAGGTCAATGTACTCCATCGCAAATCTATCTGAAACATAGTATAGTGACTGCATTAAAATAACCTACAGGTAATAAATAATAAAATACTATTAATCAATAATAAAGAGAAACAAAAAGAAAACTAAGACAATTCTGATGTTTGTGTGAGTGTGTGTGCGTGAGAGTGTGAGAAAGTGTGTGTGTGTGAGAGTGAGTGTGTGGGTGACGGTGTAATGGATGAATGAAAAGCAATTGATGCAAGCTGAGATTAGAATGCTAAGAGCGATGTGTGGTGTTACGTGCTATGAATAGAATTAGGAATGAGTAAACAAGAGGAAGTCTGAAAGTGGCACCGGTGACTGAAAAGTTGTGTGGAAATCGGTGGTCGTGGAATGTGCATGTGATGCGGAGGAATGAAGAAAATGTCGTGAGGAAAGTCTTGTATATGGATGTGGATGGCTGTAAGAGTAGGGGAAGGCCAAAGAAACGATGGATGAACTCTGTGAAAGAGGATATGGGTAAAAAGGGAATTACTACAGAGATGACGACTAATAGAGAAGTATGGAAGAAAAAGATATGTTGCGCCGACCCCAAATAAATTGGGATAAGGGCAGGAGAATGATGAGACAGTGATGTTACAATTTCTGAATGACATTACTCGTAGGTATCAAAAATAAAATGGTATGATAAGGATTCGAACGAGATTAAAGGGGAGAAGTCTTTTCCATAGTTGTAGGTAAGAAGTAGGTCTCAAAATATACTTAAAATTGCTCAGTATGGACGTTACGGGGTTAAATTAAATTATAGTGCACAAATGTGTGCACAAATACAGTTGCAATCTCCCTGACTTGCATAGTCCGATTAGATGGCAATCCAACACGATCAGAGAGCATTCAACACGTGCCGGACCAATGGGTCAACGTGCTCCCCAGGGCACGGGGTTATCAATATTAGACCGCTAACTTTCAAAGTCCAGCTTTTTGTCACACCTTGATATATAGGTACAGTCCATATTTTGTTCATTACGTTATTAAGGAAATACGATCTGAACATGTCCTTGATATGTCGACATGATTGTGTTTCGCCAATTTTAATTTACACGAATTTACTGTCGCGTAAAGTTCCGGTACAGACCTATAGAAATAAATATCTGATACCGATGATTTATTACGGTTCCGTAGTCCTAAAAAGGACAAGCAACCCCTGTAGTTTCGGTCTGTCTGTATGTCCGTTCGAGGCATAGCTAAGAAACTGCTAGTACTAGGAAGCTACAATTTTGAATGGGTAACGAAACAATATAATTTTGAATAAGATTTATTTTTGTGGTACCTCCCCTACATGAAAGGTGGGTATAATTTTATTTATATAATCTCGCCTATCCTATAGTGCGGGATACAGTCGAATAGGGCTTTCAAAATCATTACGAGGTTGTAACGACTATTTTTCGATTCATTTATGCGTTTGCGAAATATTGCGTGATATTTTTTGTTCGAGTCGAGCGTCCCCCCTCACTAAAAGCTAAACTGTTGGCTTGAAAAATCTGAAAAAAATCGTGATGATAGTATATAAAACGTGTAATAGAATAAAAGCAATACATCTTAAAAAAAGGGTTCATTGTATAACTCGACAAAATGTACTGAACAGCTGATTTTTTTTTTTGGGGGGTGGGAAATCATCTTATGACTCTTTCCGCTCTGGGGTGCAGCGGAAGGGCGTGTCATACTCTTACTGACTAAAACCCACCCCTGTTCCTCCCTGCCCTACGCGCCCGGGGGCGAGGTAACTCTTTCGAATTTATCCTCCACCCCCGGGCAGAATTTATCCTCCACCCCCGGGCAGGGGGTTGGTCCCATAGTAAAAGTTGTTCGTAATGACGAGTACAATTACCCCTAAAGAGGTTTTACATTTATTTTGTTACGCGTTGTATATGTCCCAGTTATCTGGTTGAATTAGCCAGTTAATTGGACGCCTAGGCCGTTTAAATGGCTGAAGGACAAATAGCCAATTCATTGAACGCAATGTTTAACCAGATGGCTGGATATCGTGTAGTCATTTAGTTAAATTGGATATTGATGAATTTGTGATACTAATTATGTGTGTACAAAAGACAATGTTAGGATGCAAGAGAGAGTGAAGCGAGCTCGGGACATGGGGCATCCCGACACCCTATTCTGCTTAAATCTTTGAACCCCGCCAAGCGGGGCTCCGACTACACCTTTTAAATAAATTTGAATCACTAATAAATAATCATTTGAATCATTTTTCATTTGATATGAACTAAATTTGAATCACTTGGCTGAGTCTTGGTCAGTCATCTTCAAAGGTTTGACTTTCAATACGCCAAGTTGTTAAACGTTGAGTGATTCTAGTTCAATTAACTATCGGCCTAGCGTCCTAGGCGTCCAATTAATTAACTAATTCAACCAGATGGCTGCAACATATAATATAACGAACTTTGAAGGAAAACTATCACGGCTAAGTTAGCTTTGTTAGTTTAAGAGTAATAGTCGCCCTACTTATAAAATGTACAAATTTGGATTTCGTACAAAACACAAAATCCTTAGAAAAAAATATTTAGGTGAAGTTGTTACTTAATTAATTATGTTTACAACAGGTAGTAAACATGTAAAATTTAGAAAACATAAAACCTTTTTTTTCGTATTTTATTTCAAGGTTATTGTCTGCTAAACCGTGAACTCAATTTAATATGTTCATAGTAAGAACAAAGCTTTTAGTTCTCTAATTCCGCATGTTATAACGGGCGTCTACGGAACCCTACACAGCGCGTGGCCCGACACGCACTTGGCCGGTTTTTTAAGTCTAAGTTAGAGAATGTGTGACTAAAGATCGTTGATATTTTTCACGATTCTAGTTTCATGCAGATTTTCAGCATCGATTCCTGTGTAAAGGATCCGGGTATCTGTGTTTGCAGACATTCGATTCACTTGAATATTATTAGCAGAACCATGGAGAGGTAATTGTTAAAACTATTTCATAGGTTCTTAAGTAAATTTTTCGGTTGCGATTGGTTCGAAAAAAACTACCTATTCAAAGATATACCTTTTATGAAGGTGACTGTTAAGCATGTGAATACAAAGGAAAGATTACGTGTAGCTGAAACTTAATGTGGAATAGATACTTAACATAGAAGTAGAGCTCTTTGTGAAAGACCTCGTCTGGTAAGAGATATTTACTGTATTATACCTATACTAGATACTATGATATCACAAATCTAGAAATTGAATTTTTATTTCAAGGTAGTCAGTTGTCAGTTGTCGATGAAAATAGATTGATTTCGTTAAAAGAGACCAGATTGTCATCACCCCACTGGGAGACAAGGCTTAAGGTCAAATTTGTTAGCTCTACCATGGCCTCTCTCAAGAAACGAACTTCATCCCCGCCGATTTTTGCGCTGGACAAGTTTCTCTCTGAAACAACATTACCAGGCTGAAATAGGTCATCAAGTAGGTGCCACTGCTTACATACAGGTAGAAAAATATAACATCAGATAACAAATAAGCGCCGTCTAATAGCGGTTTGATGTTACTGCCAATGTCGCGGGAAACATAAGGATGAGAGACGCACGGAACTGTGTACTATGGCTGAAGAAAAGGGGAGCCTATACTCTGCAGAGGGTGGTTCCGGGATGAAATTGATGATGATGAAGAAAATCTAGGTAGACGTGCTCCGGGTACAAGTGTCCAAGCAGAAACAATACAAGGAACATCCTTGCAGTTTGATGCTATTCTTATTTGGGAATTTTCCTGTATTTATTGTTGTACAATATTTTATACTGGACTACAAATAACACTAAAATAGATTTTTGAAGTTATACCTCTTTAGGCGCGTTATGAAAAAAATGATGAGAGTGAAAGTTTAGGTAAGATGCGCATCACTGTCACACAAAATTCACAGGTTGAAGTTAGCTAGAACCGACCCTGAAGTTAGCTATGGTCTGTGGTTCATGAAGAATGATTGTTTTACTTTTGTAAACTCTAAGACAGTTTGGTTTTTTATCTTGTTACGCCAAAGAAGTATAACTTCTTACGTGCGTACACACAAACTTTTTTTTTGTTTTGAATATTGCAAAAAATTTGGTTATTATATGAAGCATCAATTAGCATTTTAAATGTTGGTTTGAGGAAGAGTGGGGGCATGTTGGGGACATCTCGCGATCTCTTTTGTACACACGTAACCTAATGGCGATGACGTCCATTTCATTGTTTGCATCCTTTTTCTGCTATATAACAGTTTCTCCTTCCACCTGATTTGTTTACTTAATTTTGAACGGATTTAAAAAATTCTTTCTATAAAATTTTTGATTTAGGAAGAAGTAACTTTTTGATACAACTAATAAAACAATAATATAGTCAAAAACCCAATTCTTATGGTAAAAGTATCTGCCTAGCCTTTTCCCAACTATCTTGGGGTCGGCTTCCAGTCTAACCGGATGCAACGTAATACCAGTATTTTACATGGAGCGCCTGCCTTTCTGACCTCCACAGCCCAGTTATTGGGTAGTACGATACCCATTGGAAAGACAGGTTGTCAGACTTTCGGGCTTCTGACGACCCGTAACGACTGTCAAATATCCACGATTGACAGCCGAAACCAACGGCTCTTTTTTTTAACGCGCTTTCCGAGGCATGGAGGAGTCTCGATGTAAAGATGATCACCCATCCATGGAGCAACCCCGGAAAGCGTAGCTTAACCTGATGGATCGATCCGTGCGGCTGTTATTACTTTAGCCACGAGCGTTTTGACGAAAAAATATATGTGTTAAAGTAACACTTCATTCGTAAAAAGTACTTTAAATTTCACTAAAATTTTATTGTAATATATTGAAATTGAAATTTCTGCTTGAATAAAGCACATAGATAAAATTAGTAAAATGAAATGTAGACAAGGCGTATCGAGGTAAGTGACATCACAGTACAGCTTTGAGAGTCACGAACATTTGAAGTATAGTAGAATTTTTTTTTGAGCTACATTTAGTACTTGAATTTATTTTTAAATAATTTTCATGAGTTTATAGAACTGTATTTTATTGATTTATGTGAAAAAAATATACATGCATATTCCCTATACAAGGAAACGAAGCTTCAAATAATAAACACTTACACACTGTCCCATTGTGTTTTTCTTTATGTGTTTTATGTGTACAATAAAGAATAATAATAATAATAATAATTACTTGCCAATAAGGAGGGCACTATTCTCTACGAATACATTACAGCGAGTACTATATTTTGACCTTTATGTATATCGAAAAATAGATCAGTCCATACAGTTGCGATTATATATCATAGACGAGGACGAATTAGCTGTGGCCCAAGGCTGTAACCGCCCTGTGCTTCTGTAAGCACGGAACAAATGAAATCGAAAGGCTATCTTTGAGTCACAGGCGTAGGCTACTTACTCAGTAAGTACGCCGGATTACCTTGACAATGAAAGTGAATTGGACAATGTATCGCGATCTAGTCGTATAAAAACCGGAGCACCTCCTGTCAAAATTATTCAGTTACCAGCACTAACAGAACAAACATGTACGCCAAGGTACTACAAGGATTTATTTATTACCTTTCATTTATTTACATTTCAGTTGATCATCGCCCTTTGCGCCGTGGGAGTGGTCCGTGCCAGCGGTCTGTATGAAGCCGCTTCTCTGGGCTACAGCGCGCACGCCATCGCCGCTCCCGCCTTGGTGACCAAGACCATCAGCCCCGCTGTCTCCTCTGTGTCTTCTTACTCCAGCCAAACCGCGCACGGTGGTCAATACGCCGCGTACGCTGCGCCCGCCTACGCCGAGTACTCCGCTCCCCTTGTCGCTAAGTCCTACGCCGCTCCCGCCGTTGCCGCATACGCCGCGCCCGTCGCCACATACGCCGCCGCTCCCGCCGCCGTCGTGACCAAGACCATCTCCCCTGCTGTGAGCTCCATCTCCTCCTACTCTACCCAGACCGCTCACGGTTCTCCCGTCGCCACTTACGCCGCTGGCCCCGTAGTGGCTAAGGCCGCCTACGCCTACGCCGCTCCCGCTGCATACGCTCATGGCGCGTATGCCGCTCCCGCTTCCTACGCTGCGTATGCTGCTCCCGCCGTGGCTGCGTACTCCGCCCCCGCTGTTGTGACCAAGACAATCAGTCCCGCTGTCTCCTCCGTGTCTTCTTACTCCAGCCACACCGCTCACGGTGGTCAATACGCCGCGTACGCCGCCCCCGCCTACGCCGCGTACTCCGCTCCCCTGGTTGCCAAGTCTTATGCCGCCGCTCCCGTCCTCAAGTCCGTGGCGTACTCCGCTGGCCCCGCCATCGCATACAGCGGTCACGGTGCTAACTACGGTTGGTAAACTGAATCAAAGTGTTTATGTAAATAGACCAATTAAAAAATAAACGAATCGCCATAAATTACTTTATTGTTTGATTTCTGATCCTTGGCAAAAGTTGGAAAATCATCTATTTTATATATCCCGCAAGCGTGGTATAATGTCGATTACTTAGTAGACTACCTACCTAAGTTTCTTTGTCGTGCCTTTCCCTGATCCGCTTCACTTATATTAACTCGTGCCCGATTAGTCAGCACGAACAGTTACTTTATCCATTATTTGACCTTTAGAAATCTGTAGTTACTAAGAAATCACTTCCATTAGTAATATTACCATACATAGCAATACTGTAGGTGTCTGCTCTAAAGGTAGTATTTTTTTGCATGGCGAAAAATGTCTCAGTCAAAATTGAGAAATATTCAAAATCGTTATTTGGTATTGAACAGTTCTTCAACTTAGCACATTTTCCCTTGGACAGTGTATTTATTTATTTTTTTAATAGTACATGAACAACATTCGATGTCGACTGGTAGAAAATGCCTAAAGCATTAAGTCCGCCTTTGTACAGTAATTTTTACTTGTGCATTTTGTTTATTAAATCAATAAACATTACAGATTGTGAAATCCAAATCGTTAAACAGTGCAATCTTACAGAGTAAAAATGTAAATTTAATAGAACAGTAACCTAAGACAGTAATCTATAGGTACAAGTAAAAAATAAAAATATTATAAAATATAATTTAAAAGAAAAGAAATATAAACACACTAAAACAACAAAAAAAAAAATACCAGTTCAACACTTGGTAATAAAATATACAAAAAGTGACAAAACATTTTTTTTTTGTTGGGGTGGGAAATCATCCAATGACTTCTTCCGCTCTGGGTGGAGCGGGAGGGGCGTATCAGACTTTTACTGACTAAAACTCACCCCTGTTCCTTCAGTTGCCTGAGTGCCCAGGGGCACGGTAACTCTGTTTCGAATTTATCCGCGACCCCTGGGCGTAAGTCACAAAACCTACAATTTTTTTTTTTTTTTTTATCTTTGATAGGCTCGCGTTTGACCACTATCTCAACTGATGGTAAGCGATGATGTGGTCGAAGATGTTGCACGCTTGCCTAGAAGTAACCTATTCACTCTTGACTTAAAGACTCCCAGGTTGTATCTTACAGGAAACACAGACTCCGGTAGAGAATTCCACTCTCTAGCTGTACGTGCAATGAATGTTTTCTCAAAACGCTTTGTGCGTATGGATGGAATGTCCACCATGAACCGGTGGCACTTCGCCGTACGTCTTGTGGTCCTTAGGTGAAACGGGCTTGGCGGAATCAAATCATGCAATTCCGTCGCACACTCCCCAAAATGTAATCGATAGAAAACCGACAGGCTAGCAACTCGGCGTCTATGTTCAAGACTTTGGAGTTTTGACTCAACGAGTCTATCATTGCCGATGATCTTCTTGGCTCGTTTCTCAATTGACTCAAGGGCATCAAGCTGGTATCTTGCAGATCCGTCCCAAAGATGAGAGCAGTACTCCATACACGAAAGGACTTGCGCTTGATAGAGTTGGAGCAGCTGTTCCGGCGTGAAGTATCGTCTCACCTTTGCGAGGACCCCCAACTTTTTGGCAGCCACTTGAGCCTTAGCCTCTATGAAGGGACCAAAATTGAGGGTAGATGTTAAAGTAATACCAAGAAGATCAAGTCGGTCGGTTATCGGCACGGTTACACCTCGGAAGCATGGAGCCGGGTGAAATTGGCTCCTTTTAGCAGAAAAAAGACACGCCTGGGTCTTAGCAGCATTGAACTTAACCAGATTGGCATCGCCCCATTCTGAGACAGCCTGCAAGGACAAGTTCAAGCGCCCAACCATAGCCTCTCGGAGAGACCGGACCTGAGACCCACTAACTCGTGCGTCCGGCACGTATCTCTCGGCAACAGTGCTGTCGTCTGCATACCCAAAGGTACCGGGTTTTAGACAGACAATACAATAGTTTATTTATCTCTTATCCATCTTCTCACAAAATCTTAAACTTTCACGACACAAATCTTTTCATCTTCCAGCAAACAAGGTAGCTCACACATTTAGAGGAAATTAACCAAATATGGAATACCATTTTCTTTATGTGATACAAAAAAAATAATACCTAGTTATTCTCATAAATAAATAAATCTTTTATTTGTAATAATTATCCGTTATAAATCTATGGTCAACTTAGTAATAGTCTGGCAATTTTTTTTATTTTTTTAAACGTGGCCCCACACTATGAATTACTCCTGTA
This sequence comes from Polia nebulosa, assembly GCA_951329385.1. Taxonomy (NCBI): domain Eukaryota; kingdom Metazoa; phylum Arthropoda; class Insecta; order Lepidoptera; family Noctuidae; genus Polia; species Polia nebulosa. The sequence goes on from OX589604.1 coordinate 11,353,357, forward strand.
TCGTGGGTGCGTTCACAAACATGTATACTCACATACACAAGACACCCAGACCCGGAACAACCATGTGCAGATCATACAAATATTTGTTCCGTGCGGGAATCGAACCCGCGACACGCAGCGCAGCAGCCGAACGCTCAACCACTGCGCCAACCGTGTCGCCGTGTCACCAATTTATATTAATTTAAAATATAAACTTTTCATAATCAAACAATCTTTCAATAAATCAAATAACATCAACATGACGTCTCTAATTATGCAATAGTTATCCAAATAAGGAACACTACAAAACTATAAATGTACGAGTATATAGACATTTTGGTAAAACCTAAATAAGAATTTTAAACTACTTTCAAAATTCACAAATCCTGTTTCTATCTCTGCACCAGCACAATCCAATCCATCTGCTTCATCTTCCGTGCGATCAGCTTTTTCCATGTGATCTAAAAAACTATCTCAAAAAGTTTTCTCGCAGAGAAAAAACAAACCTCTCTCACCGCGGGTTCACTACTTGCTCGACTTACAAATTGAAACCAGTACGCGAGTATTATAATTAAAAGATCACTGTTTTGTGCGGCTAGAAGTTTTCATTTACGAGAACTGGCGGTATTTCTCCATATTTGGTTACTTTCCTCTACTAATTTATTTACTGGTGCCGATTCTCTTAATAATAACTAAACTAAAATTAGAGAATAGCTGACCTTTACTAAAAGAATCGAATCAGAGTTCCTAGGTAGCGGGTGGCTCGGTTTATTTGCTGACCAGTGTATTGATAGTAGAAAAATACTGCTTAAGGCCCTTCTCGCGGTCTACGCTAGTATTATATTATCTGTGCTAAAAGGCAGTGCGAGAAAAGGACGGCTATAGCTATGAACTAAGTTAGAGATGTCAAACTAGTTTACGCCTTGCGCATCACCGTGTTTTTAATCTTTTTTTTTTTTTTTTTTTTTTTTTTTATGTTTGATAGGTTCGCGTTTGACCACTATCTCACCTGATGGGAAGCGATGATGTGGTCGAAGATGGAGCACGCTTACCTAGAAGTAACCTATTCACTCTTGATCGACATGTTTTTACGTGTACACTTAATTTGTATGGAAATATTAGTTCAACTAAATTTGACAGCTCTAATTTACGTCCGTCTCTTTCTTGTTTTATTAGAGAGAAAAAGATAGGAATAGCTTAAATTAAGTTTAGTTCGTACAAAACAGAATCCGCACCATTATCATACATTTTAGAAGAAAATTTCTTTTTTTTGTATTTAATTGTTATTTGTGTAGCAGCACCACTGTTTGTCCTGGATGATGAGAAAGATTTGGAATAATTTACGCTCAATGCGTTACATTATTTCAAATTTTTCTCTCTTGCAAAATTTAAAAAAAGTTAAGTTGGCTCTATATAATGCGATTCTAACGAGCAGTTTTTAAGCAGTAATTATACTTAATCGTACCTTAGTTAACTTCTATTTAAAACTAGTTGACCCGGCGAACTTCGTAACGCCTTGGAATCAATAAACTAAGCTGTTCCATTCAAAATGTATGAGAAAATGAATTTTCTTAGTAGTATTTTTCGTGAATTTCCCGATGTTTTAATAGTTATTAGCAGAGGTCGGAATTAGGTAGAGTTATTTATGTACTTACACTGATTTTATACAGCGAAAGAATAAAGTGGACATGCCTCATATTCCGAGATTAAATTTAAAGAGCAGAAAAGTCCTGTGATTTATTAAATAAATAAACTATTTACTTTTACACAATTTAAATCACTGCACGCGCGACGTTGCCAAATTTACATCAACGACATCGGATGTCCGAAGTTGCAAAATTCCAATGCGTACACGCGCGATTATGCCACGTTTGTAGTTCACACAACATAGCTTGTGAGAACAAAAGAAAAACAATAGAGGCTTTTATTATTATTTATTTGTAATATTGTTGTCCACACGAGGACACGAGGATATGGGTAAAAAAGGGGTGACTACAGAGATGATGACTAATAGAGGAGTATGGAAGAAAAAGACATGTTGCGCCGACCCCAAATAAATTGGGATAAGGGCAGGAGAATGATGATTGTTGTCCACACGGGATGGTCCATTAGAAATCACGGGCAGATCTTTATCAATATCAAAACTTCGATGCAAGTACTTACATAAATAACTGTACCTAATTCCGACCTCTGGCTATTAGGTATGCTATTCCGTGGAGCAAACAAAGATCATAAAAATCGGTCCAGCTGTTCTCGAGTTATAACTTACCCAACTTTGTTTTATATACTCGTACAGTTTAAAGATATTGCATTTACATTAAAATAAGAAAAATCTTATAAAAATAACGTTAGCAAAAACTGCCAGACTAATATTATTTTGTGAAATTTTTATATAAATATAGTACATAATATTAATCAGAGAGCTAGCTAGTTAAATAACTAAATTATCAAGTCAAAGACAGACGTCTGAATATCTAAACGGTTTGGAGTTGCGTAAACTTTCAACCTCTAAAATAAAACGTGTTACATAATATTTATTAATACATATTATTATGTGTGCACTGATTTTACGACGCGAATATTACAATCCTCTTATGTTTTTGCCGAACAATAGAGCACAATATTTATCTTTCGAGCACGTATTTATGTAAATTCGAAGAATGTATGTAAATGTGTAAAAAATGTGGTTCAGTGAACCGAGTCTGCGAAATTTGATAATGTACACTTTTTTTTTTTTTTTTTTTGGGGGGTGGGAAATCATCTTAATTATGACTTCTTCCGCTCTAGGGTGGAGCGGAAGGGCGTGTCAGACTCTTACTGACTAAAACCCACCCCTGTTCCTCCCTGCCCTACGCGCCCGGGGGCGAGGTAACTCTTTCGAATTTATCCTCCACCCCCGGGCAGTACGCTATGTTAATATTGTACAGAAGTTAGGGTGAATTTGGTAAAATGCAATAAGAGCAAGTGCAAAATTTTTGAGGTCGCAATTCAGAATGCATTTGGTCTTAAAACTTCAGACTGGCCACTTTTTATAAAGAAAGATATCCTTACTAACTAACTTATTAGTAACTAAAATTTTAAAATAAGAATAAATTTTAAAATTAACTAAGGGATTAAATGTCGGATTAGATTCTTCAGCCAAATATATTATGCAAATAAAGAAAGCTTTCTTAATATATTTTTTTATTAACCTGATAGGAATTCATATGACGTCTGTGTTACGTATATTATGGTAAGCCTCCATTGATGCTCTAAGACTACAAACTTAAGCACGCAATTACTAAACACCTTAATGCAACGCTCGAAAGGTCATTTTCTCAATGACTAACTTCTATCATTTGCATTGCATAAAGATTCTTCTAGGACTAGATACCAGTTTTACGAAGATGGTATAAAAGTGAATGCACGTATTCTCGATGTTATTTTGTCATCAAATCTATCGGAACCAACATGTTTCGAGAGGTGATTATTTACACTAGTTTATAAAATTTTATAATCAGTGGTGCATTCATTAAAAATATTAATTTTGTAATTTTTTTCCAGTTCGTGATTCTTCTTTGTGCTGGAACCTACGTTAGCGGTATCGCTGTACACTCCGGAACACAGAATGCACCTGTGAAATCTCAAGCCACTGCTTCAGGAGCTGCTCAAAAGCAGGACTATCTCGCGTTGCCTTCCCAGAATTCGTACCAAAATGTAGCAGCTCCTTCAAGTAAATACTTACCCAATTCAGGGCAGTCGTATCAAGTGCAGTCCGCAGTCGTGAATACTATATCTGAAGCAACACCGGTTCAAAATTTTCCTGCGCAGTCCTACGGATCTCCTAAAGTGCAACAACCAACAGTCACCGTCTCTGCATCCGTGGCTGCCGATCCTTCTTCTCCAGAATACAACAATATTCTTGAGAGATACGCCCCTGCTGTTGACCCCATTAAACCGTACTTTGCTGCCCCTGTTGCAGCAAAAACTGTTTCATTCGGGTCTCAAGGAGCAGGTAATGCAGGTCAGGCCACTCAGGCTGATAATAATGGTTATTACACTAGACCTTTTGTGGTATACACCAATAATGCTGCCCAATCAGGCCAGTACTATGCAGTTCCTTCTGCACAGAATTTAGTTGAAGCACAAAAATCAGCAAATGTTCCTCCTTCTTCCACCCAAGGTAGTCAGTATGGTGCTCCTGCGGTAGCATACTCCACCAATTCTGCTTCTTCTGCCCCAAGACCATTCTATCAACCTAGTACTGCGATTCTGGAATCTCATGGAGAATTTACAGCTCAATCACCCTCTGTGGCATCATACCAAGTGAATCAAGTTCAGGCAGTTAATCCTCCGTCACCTCCACAATACCTTCCTTCTCTAAAGACTTCGTACAACGTCAAGCCTGCTGTGCAACTACAAACTGTTTCTGTTCCCCTTGCCCCCAACAAATTAACCATAGAGGAATACAATTCAGTCCAGACTCATCCTCCACCAGCTCCTAAATATGCTCCTGCTCCGATACCAATCCCAGTTATATTTCAACAAGTAGAAACCAACCATCCATCAACTCAACAATTTGCTGTTCTGACTAATAACATTGTTCCAACTGCTGCTTCTTATGCTCAAGTACCCGTTGGAGTTGAACCTATTCATGTGCCGGTTTACACCAGTAATGGTGCTAGACTGCAATACCACCCCATTCCTGTTACTGGTGGTCATCAGCACGGCTATGCTAAAGCCGTCCTATTCTCCCCCGCTTCCGAGGTTTCCCGTGTCATCTTCAACGGTTTGGGTGTGAGCTATGGATGGTGAAACCAATCGATAGTGTAAATCGTTAGAGTAGTAATTTATTTTTTATGTTTTTTAAATAAATACATGATACCTCAGTTATATAAATGCTTGTTTTAATTAGTTGTGATGCACTGTGCTGATGTTTTATATATTGTCAATTCCGGTTTTGTATTTTCCACGGCTTACTTTTGTGTTTGTTTCCGTGTTATGCATTTCGTTCGATATTAAAATAATCATTAAAATCTCTTATTTAATTAACTTAATTATGTGCTGTTTTATGAAATATTTAGACTAGATACCATCTGTTGAACAAATTATTTCTAAGATAGACCTAAACGAAGTTTTATTAAAAATAAATAAAACTAATTAATGAGCTATTTTATTTCAAGACCAGATACCAGAACAGCCTTGTTTGCTTCTGTAAAAATAAATAAAGTCAAGATCATTCGCTAGTATTTCATTATTAATACTTTTTATGAATAAAATATGTCTTTTTTTTGACATATTCTGATAAAAATGTGGAATAAATGTTACTGTGAGGTAACATTGGTTGACATGATAATTATATGAAATCAGTCTTTGGGGTCGCCTGTTAGACTCATTATTTATCAATAAAGTTTGAAGATATTACAGATACCACATTACCCTCGTTTTGTGGCTTACTCGGGTAATAGGCGTCTTCCTCATTACGTCACAATACAATCTTTTTTGCAAGCTTATTGATGGTAGCACCAATATAAATTATAATGTGAGTTGTCAGCTGGTGTATAAAACTTCCTCTGTTTATGTCTCATCACTACTGAGTTCCTCTTTGCGACAGATTTACGTAAGTATGTGAGCGATAAAGAGGAAGTGGTGTTGCCAATATGTCGTAAAGACGAATTCAATATCCGTTGCTAATCGTATCAAAGAAGACAAAAAAAGGGAAAACATAAATTTAATATCAGGTAGAAGAAATACATCACCAGTTCTCGAAGAACTGTCAAAGTAGGCCATCAATACTCATTTCGAATGGAACATGGAGATCAATATGTGCATATAGCAATTTTTTTTTTTATATTGAACAGACGTTTAAGATATAATTTGATTGGTTACAATAAACCAGTCGGTTGTGAACTTGTAACCTTGGCAATGAACCTACTAGAACCACTTTGTTTTTTTGCAAGACATTGTATTAGGCCTCAAACGGCAGAGCTGCCCGGGGGTGGAGGATAAATTCGAAAGAGTTACCTCGCCCCCGGGCACTCGAGGCAGGGAGGAACAGGGGTGGGTTTTAGTCAGTAAGAGTCTGACACACCCTTCCGCTCCACCCTAGAGCGGAAGAAGTCATTGGATGATTTCCCACCCCCCAAAAAAAAAAAAAAAAACGAGTATTTAGAAATAAACTAAAAATAAAATTCATTGAGTTAGAAGGTATTCTGCATTATCGATAGGTATATAATTTATTAACTGCCTTGGTGATCGTTTGGTCGCAAAGAACGACTGCTGAGCGTGGGATCCTGGGTTTCCATTCCCGGGTTGGGCATAGTGTGTTTGGGTTTTTCCAATCAGCATTAGTAGCAGCACGGAGTTTGGAAGTCGGTGGTGTGATACCTCATGCCTCGTTTTTGAGCGTTTGCGGGCGTTAATATTGCGCCTGATCTCTCCCCGATCGTGTCCGATAGACGTCCCATCTGACTATGATAGTAAAGGAACAGAGAGTGCTACTGTGTATGCACACACTCTTGTGAACTATAATACTATAATACCGGACTATAATACCGTACTATAATATCTCCTGCGTACCCCTCTTTTGGGGTTGGCTATCGTGGCCGAAAGATTATTGTCCATCATCGTTTAAATATAAAAAGAAATTGAATATTGGAATTAAAACCTGAACCTTCCAGCCCGTAGCCCCGTCGATGATCTCTAAAGAAATCTATTAATCTGCCTACTCTTTTTTTCCAATCATGTTGGAATCGGCTTCCGATTCACCCGGATGTAACTTAGTAGCAGTATTTTATATGGAGCGACTGCCTATCTGACCTCCACATTCCAGTAACTGGGAGATATAATACTCCTTCCTACCGCAAGAAAGGTCGTCTGTTTCAGGCTTTTGACAACCCGTAGCGGATGTTAAAGATCTACAAATAATAGCCGAGACCAATGGCTTAAGGTACTATTAAATGCCAACGACCTTGAGTGGTTAGCTTGCGTGTTCTGTGCTGAGCTCACGTAACGCGTCGTCGTACGTACACCCAGTAATAGGACTCGCCGATCAAGGAGCGCTGTCCGATAGACGCATTATTAATTTATTGTACATAAAACAACAGGTATTATACTAAAAAATGTATACTAAAATATAAATAATTAAATGATCTTTAAAATGGTGAAAGTTTCATAAAAATATGATTTATAGTTTTTGCGTGATTCTCAAGTTTTTATCCGCGTTAGACATAACTTTAGAAATTAATTACATTATGTTATAAAATATTATTTCAAACATTCACATATTAAATTACGAAGAAAATTGTTTACAGTAACATTATAATATTTTTTTCAAAGAAATAAGACTAGTCGTTTAGACGTGATGTTCAATTAAAAATCATTAGAAGTATAACTGCCTTAACGTGCTTTCTGAGCCACGGAGGTCTTGCAGTCTTATTTACTAACCACATGCTTAGTTAAAAAACTGATTAGTGAATTCTAAATTCAAAATAATATTGCGCGTACACACACTTGGCCGATTTTTTTTTTATTTTTTAGTTTGGCATCAGATAAGCTTAATCCTAGGTGATCTAGATACTTGTAAGCCAGCCTTTTGAAAGAAGCATTGGGATAAGGGCAGGAAAATGATGATCTTACTTTCCGGTAGAAAATTTAGAATTAGCACTTTCACGGCCCAGTTCATTTTTAATCGACTTCGAAAAAAAGGATTTATCAATTCGGACGTTTGTATTCTTTTTTTGTATGTTCGGGCATAACTCCGTCATATATTGACGGATTTGCAAAATTATTTTTTGTTCGAAAGAAAAAACGAAGACACAAAACCAGAAACACCGACTTCGACGTAAAAAAGTTTTATCTTTCTTTCATTTCATTCGTTTAATTTAGAGCATACATAAATTTGGACTTGGTAGCCGAGTCCTGGGTATGATCACAAGCCATCTACAGCTTACGTATCTACAACGACAACTCGGATTCGGAGGCGGGTTGTGGGCATACGAACGAATTATTGTTCGACCCATAATGCTGGGTGCTGGGCACCAAAAGTGTAAGAACCTAGTAATCAGTATTTTGATATATAAGGGAGGACGACGGATATTATATAAATAATGTACATACCTTGAAGATAGCGACCCGTGCAGCGGTTATTTTTGGACACGAGCCGCTATTCGCTAAAGAAGTAATGTAACGCTAATTAGAAGACATTATAAGAGCGGATCTGTAATTTTATTAGGTACTGTTATCCCGTTACTTAAGTACCCAGGTATATGCGGGAAATGGCATATTAGATGAGGAAAATATATTAATATTTGTTATAGAAACGACGAACCTGTTTGGGGTAGATATTTGTTTTGCCTTTGATTGGGTATACATTGGTGCCGATTCTGTTATGCACAAACTAAACTTAATTTATGCTATTGCTATCTTTTTCTCTCTAATAAAACAAGAAAGAGACGGACGTAAAATAGAACTGTCAAATTAAGTTGAACTAATATTTCCATACAAATCAAGGGTACACGTAAAAACATGTCGTCTAAAAACACGGTGAAGCGCAAGGCGTAAACTAGTTTGACATCTCTAACTTAGTTCATAGCTATAGCCGTCCTTTTCTCGCACTGCCTTTTAGTAAAAGATAGCAATTCTCTAATTTTAGTTTAGCTATTGAACAAGAGAATCCGCACTATTATGTAGTTTTTTTGTTGTGAAAGTATGACATAGGACAGTAGCCGTTAAAAAAGTTACTGTATACCTATTAGATTGAGAGTTGCAATAACAAAAGGATAGCCAGTACGTTGCCTATCATCAGGATAAGGTGAAGATATCTCGTGTCTGTGTTTTCTTCCATCGTCAGAATTACAGCTTTGCTGCTTGGCGATTGAAATAAGAAACATAATGAATTACTTAGTTAATATTTTTTTTGAACTAAAATTTAAATTCATACACAAACGTACTGTGCTGCAGCCGCACGGGTCGATCCATCAGGTTAAGCTACGCTTGCCGGGGTTGGTCCATGGATGGGTGAATTCTTTTCATACCGAGACTCTGTGCCTCGGAAAGAACGTTAATTCGTTGGTCCTGGCTGTCAATCCTGGATCTTTGACAGTCGCTACAGGTCGTCAGAAGCGCGAAAGTCTGACAACCAGTTTTACCAAGGGGTATCGTATTACCCAATTACTGGGTTGTGAAGGTCAGATAGGCAGTCGCTCCATGTAAAATACTGGTATTCAGCTGCATCCAGTTAGACTGGAAGCCGACCCCAAGTCAGTTGGGAAAAGTCTAGGCAGATGATGAAACGTCTCTGTGCTATTGACCGTAAAAGGTTTACTCTATCTGGAATTAATCCTGAAGCAGATCCAGGTCATGCTAACCATAAAATACTCGTACATTGTCATCGGTACTGAACCAACTTGTAAAAATTCAGCTCCATGGAAGGGGTTCTACTTCAGCTTCCAAAATTTGAACCCAACAAATAAGCTTAAGAGCAGTGGTGGCCCAGTGGTATTGGCCGCGACTTACAAGTTGTAGGTCGTGAGTTCAAACCCAAGCGCTTTACTTTGTGTAGATTATTTCATCACCACTGCTCTCAAAACGGTGAAGAAAACATCGTGAGTAAACTGGCATGTCCTAGAAACAATTCGAGGACATGTGACATCCATCAATCCGCATTTGACCCGCGTGGTGGATTACGGCCCACACCCTCTCACAGAGAGGAAGCCTGTGCCCCAGCAGTGGGGACATTAAAAGGCAGATGAATGAAATAAGCTTAAAAGCATTTAAAATAATAGATTTTGACGAATCTGATAAAAGGTAAGGCCTAGTTATAGAAGTACCTAATTAGATAATAAAAAAAAACAATTAAGTTGAAATATTGTTAAAAGGTCATTTCTAAAAGTGAAACTCCTTTCTTTTCACAAACAAAAAAATCACGGCAACAAAGTAGTTGTCAGAACCAAACATCTAACTCGGTTTGTTTGATGCAATCTTTCCGAGGACCCGCTAATTAAAAATGACGTGTAAATCATACTTACACTCCGCCAATTGACTGCCGGAATAAACATAGCTTCAGGCAATACCGGACAGAGATTCAATGCTAATACCAGTTCGCAACACTCATATAAAAGGCAGAGCAAGTGCTCCAAAAATTACACACAACAACCACTCTCAATACCAACATGTACTCCAAGGTACTGCTCTGATATTTAAATATTTGAACTTTTTATTGCGGTGCGGGTCATGGGTTAGCGACCTGTCACATGTTTTTTGTGTATCTTATACTCGTAGTTTGGATTTTGAAACAAGTGTTGACTCATGGACTGTATAAGTTCAAGTGAAAGTGTAAATATCAGGTATTCATACTTTTTTTGCTTTATCCTAGGTCGTAGTCTTCTTGTGCGCGGCGAGCCTTGCCTCCGCCGGTCACCTCCTGCAGGCCGCTGCGCCTGTAGCGTACAGTGCGCCCGTGGCATACAGCTCGGCGCCCGCCGTCTCCTCCGTGTCGTTCTCATCGCACACCGCGCATGGTCCCGTCGCCACCTACGCCGCCGGTCCCGTCGTGGCCAAGACCTACGCTGCTCCTGCATACGCCACCTACGCCGCTGGCCCCGTTGTAGCCAAGTCCTACGCCCCATCAGTGTCCTACCAGTCCATCTCTACCCACTCCGCTCCGGTCGCGTACGCTAAGACCTACGCCGCTCCTGCCTACACCACCTACGCCGCTGCCCCTGTCGTAGCCAAGTCCTACGCTCCCTCCGTGTCTTACCAGTCCATCTCTGCTCCCGTCTCGTACGCTAAGACTTACTCCGTTGCCCCCGCCGTCGCGGCGTACTCTGCCCCAGTGTACGCTAAGTCTGTAGCACCCGCTGTGTCCTACTCTTCGTACTCGGGCCACTCCGCTCCTGCCTACTCCTACGCCGCCGCTCCTGCTTACTCCTACGCCTCCGCTCCCGTCGTAGCCAAGACCTACGCCGCTCCCGCCGTCGCATACTCCGCTGGTCCCGTGCTCAAGTCCGCTGTGACATACTCCGCCGCGCCCGCCGTTTCTCACGTCACCTACGCTGGTCTGGGAGCCAACTACGGCTGGTAAACAAATGATTGTTAATATTTATTGTTGTAAATAATCGACTGTATATAATAATGTTTGTATGTACGAAACATAAAACGAAATAAAAAACTAAAATAATATTTTTGACTTTTTTACTCAACTACGGCAAAGCTAAAGGGTAATATGATTACGTTTGTTTTAACGGTTGTTTTTTTAGAGGTAGGTACAGAAATTTTAATTGAAATAAAACACAAGTAAATATTTTTAATTTCAATGAAATTAGTTTTATATGAGGGATAAGTTTATGGCATTTATGTTTAAATTTGATTTCGGGTAAATGGCCACCGCGACTAGCGCGTACATGGCGTAATCCGGAAATTCAATGCGAAAGTCCGAGACATGACGTTGTACACGATGCTTCTCACGATAGGCGCGAGGGTTGATGGATTTGTGTGTGACTGGCGTATTGTTGTCTCGCGACACTCACGTGTGATGATATGAGCAAGTGGGTCAATGAAATTGATACACAGATGAAAATATAAAATGGTATATTGTCACATAAAATAAAAGGTAAATGGTAAAAAGTCAGATGAAGCACAGATTTACACAGAATTACAGTTTGAAAACACAATATGAATTACTGCCCCAATAGTGGACAGTAACTAATGTCTGTACAAGGAGTGGTACAAGACACTTTAAACCGCCGTACAAGGTGTGGTACTAGGCGATAGGAGCGAAGCCAGAGGCCTACGAGCTCACTTGAGTCACTAACGCTGAGAGACTAATTTTGACTGCCAGGGGCGCCTATATATATCACCCAAATTCTATGGGGCACGTAGTGAAACTAATGCCGACCCGGACAGCCAATACATTTTGTTAATTTTACAAATTAACTTGAGCATTAACTATCGACCAATCACAGGCGTTCTGACATTTTGACGACAACCAATCAGAGAAGACTTTTCTTATCTCTTATGTAATGAACACCTGCATATTTACTTTACATATTTACTTGTCTTTCTAACGACAAAACTAACATTTATACATAATGCAAAGTATGTATTCGATGGACAAACTGAATCTACGTTATACTTTACTATTAGATTCTAAATTCACATTCTCACAAATCTACAAACTACAATAAAAACAAAGGAACTTTACATATGTATTTCAATATGTACATAAAACAACATGGTGGACTCCGAAAACTTTCCACTGTCTGTAGCCAATCATGAGAAGCATGATTATGATCAACCAATCGCTGACTAGCCGAAATTTCTTACTACTGACTTTATCACAATTGGTCAATTTTAGCGCCTTAGCATGCACTACTTGCGCTATACAAAAAAGTTACCTCATAAACCTTGACATTGAACATGTTTTTTACCTTTAATCTTATGATACTTAAAACATAATGATACGTAATTAAAACATAAGAAAACATACTTAAGACATAACAAGGCATACTTCAGACATAATAAGGTATACTTAGGACATGAAAAGACATACTTATGACATAATAAAGCATACTTTAGGACATAACAAAAACAAACTATGCTAGCTGTAATTTGCTATGGTCAGAGTGATGGCGCCATTCTCAACACTGGGGTGATGGTGGATCCTCTACAGACGTGTTCTAACTTTTTCATGCTTCATGTGGTTTCAACAGGACAGCGCCACATGCCACACAACATGCGCTACAATTAATTTACTGTAAGAAACTTTTGACTAACGATTATTTTAAGAAATGGATCTTTTAACTGGCCTCCTCGTTCGTGCGATTTGACGCCATTAGATTTTTTTCTTTGGGGATATGTAAACTCGCATGTCTACGACAATAAATCAGAAACCATTGAGCACTTGAACGCCAACATGCGATGCATTACTGCCGAAATTGAACCTGATTTACCGCGAAGAGTGTGTAAAAAAACATCTTATTTACGTATGTTTCTCCGTAGCGCCTAGCATTGTATATTTTGATGAAAACGGTTATCAATCGATTCTTCAGTATGGTTCGGGGGACATAAACTACATTTTACACGAAAGAAAAGATAAAACGCTACGTCACCACCAATAATAAAGATAACTAATGAAATAGGAGAAGATTTTAATTCAGCGTTTATAGCGCCATCTATGGGCAATTCCGAATAGCAATAGTGGTTTTTACTGTTTTTTTAACCGACTTCGAAAAAGGAGGAGGTTATCAATTCGGATGTTTGTATTTTTTTTTTGGAGGCCGAAGAAACGATGGTTGGACTGTGTGAAAGAGGATATGGATAAAAAAGGGGTGACTACAGAGATGACGACTAATAGAGGAGTATGGAAGAAAAAGACATGTTGCGCCGACCCCAAATAAATTGGGATAAGGGCAGGAGAATGATGATGATGTTTGTATTTTTTTTTTTTTTTTTTTATTTATGTTCGGGCATAACTCCGTCATATATTGACGGATTTGCAAAATTATTTTTTTGTTCGAAAGGGGTTTATTCCGAAATGGTCCCATTTAAATTTCAAAAAGATCTGGTGATGGGTTTTGGAGACAGACAACGGAACTCTTCAAAAATTGACAGCAAATCAACCGCGATTGCTGCTATCGTATGTCTATGAATTGTTAAAACAGTTTAATGGGCAACCACAACTAAAAAGTGAAAAATAAAAAACTTTTTTACAAAAAAATAGAACCGACTTCTAAAAAAAGTGCAAAATAACTTTAATTTCGGAAGTCGGTGTCAAAAAACGAAGACACAAAACAGGAACACCGACTTCCGAAATTAAAGTTATTTTGCACTTTTTTTAGAAGTCGGTTCTATTTTTTTGTAAAAAAGTTTTTTTTAAATCCTAACAAAGATAGGAACCCTTAGAGTTTCGGTCAAAAAAGCTAGTATGTTACCTACATACTAGCTTTTACTATACCTACCCTGCTTTGGTACTAAACGTTCCAAGATAATGTAATACCAACTGAGCCATCTGACTAGTTGCTGGGCCTCAGCTCAGAAATAAAGGATAAATAAATAAAAAGTCAGGTCGGGCAATTTCAGTCAATTTTTCTTTTTAGGGTTCCGTAGTCCTAACAAGGACATGGAATAGAATAGAATAGAATAGAATAAACATGGAACCGTTATAGTTTTGGTCTGTCTGTTTGCCCATCCAAGGCACAGCTTACAGACTGTTAGTACTATACAGCTGCAATCATGCAATAATATCAATAAAAATCTTTTCAAGATTTTATTGTTTCGTTTTATACCCGGGCCTGCGGACGGCGAGCAGTGGGTAGCTCGCCGTCCGATCAGCACCAGGCCCGTGAGTCGACGGCGCGTAGTGTTCCACGCGCGCCTCAAAGAGATGTAGTCAGCCACCACTGACGGGGCCCATCGTGGCCGGTGCCTGCATGCCTAGGGGTAGCGGATAAATTCTGAAAATGAGTTACCGCATCCCTGGGCACTCAGGCAGGGAAGGAACAGGGGTGGGTTTTAGTCAGTAAGAGTCTGACACGCCCTCCCGCTCCACCCAGAGCGGGAGAAGTCATTGGATGATTTCCCACCCCCCCAAAAAAAAAGCGTGATTAATATACATATAGACCCATACAAATTTGCAGCTTTCTAGTACTAACTGTCTCTCGTTCAGCAAAAAGTCAGATGGCTCAGTTGGTATTACCATCTAACGCCGATATCCTGGTGCAGTGCGCAGGTGCCATATGTTGGAACGTTTAGTACCAAAGCAGGTATAGGTATCTACGTACTATCTTCTGCCAGCCAGTTCAACCGCGTGATATTCAAAAAATATCCCAAGGGAAACACCCTCTGCATGAATATCCTGTGTTCTATTCCAGGACATGATCTACCCGTGTGCGAAGTTTCATTAAAATCCGTTCCAGCTGTTAAAGCGTCAAAGCGTAAAAACACTTTCGCATTAATAATATTTAAAAAAATATATGGGTAGGATAATATCTAAAATAACCTTCCTCAGGAATCACTCTATCTATTGGTGAAAATCGCATAAAAATCGCGAACAAACAGACAGACAGACGCGGCGTGGGACTTTGTTTTATAATACGAGTATTAAACTGTTTTATTATTTCATTTAATTTCTAATTGTTGGTTTCCTACTTATGGATGGATGGATGGATGTTTCTTAGGGCTGATTTCACCAATTCTAAACGGACAGTTTTCGACGTTTAAGCGTTTAGCCGCAGTCATTAAGCTGAGTAGTTTGTTTGTTTGGTTGAACGCGCTAATCTCAGGGACTACTGGATCGAATTAAAAAAATATTTTTGTGTTGAATAGTCCATTTATCGAGGAAGGCTATAGGCTACATAACATCATGCTGCGACCAAAAGGAGCGAAGCATCAATGAAAAATGTGGCAAAAACGGGAAAAAATCCATTTCGAGAGCTTCAGTTGCGTGCACTGCGTAAACGCAAAAATTATGTATGACGGAATTGTTCTCCTTTTAAAGTTCTAAAAAAAAGTCCGCGACAGCATATGCCTATCTTTTAAGGTTAACTCACTAAAATCTTTTTTATGGTTTTATTTTTTACGCCAAGCTTAGTGCAGTAAAACTTAGTTTATAAAGTGAATGGTGAAATCGGCCCTTACTCTTTGACGCTAAAACTACTGAACGGATTTTGATGAAAATTTACTGTAATATTGCTTCTACATCAGAATTACACATAGGCTATAATTTATAATAGGAGGAAGTAATAATACCACGCGGGCGAAGCCGCTGGCAGAAGTTAGTAATATTATAAATGAGAAAGTATGTATTGATTGATGTTTGCTACTCAATCACGCCAGAACTAAAGAAGAAATTTGGCATAGAGGTAGATTATAGTCTCGAATAGCACATAGGATATTATATATAATGGGGAAAGTACTAATTCCACGCAGGCAAAGCCGCTTGCAGAAGCTAGTAATTTATAAGAGACTCGTTTTGTTCATCTGATTTTCTACGAACTGTTGTGAAAACGCTGGCATCTTGGACACTATTTGAAATATTCTGTATTAGGTACTGATACTCAAGCAGCATTAGGAAGCAAGGCGACGGTCTTGATTCCTTGAACAACCTTCGGATTTGATCATTAGTAAGTATTTTGCGAAATTAAAATAATGAAAAGAAACTAATTGTCAATATTTATTAATTCCAATTAGCATATATCATATCATAATGCGCGAAAAGGATAAATATGTAAATCAAATTACAAATAGACATTTTAAACATTTATTTAGTTTTACATTTCGAAAATAAACCTTACACTACATAAATATTTTTTAAAACTACATAAACAAGTTATCACCAGCCGTATTTCGCTTCCGCACCATCGTATGAGACGGCGGGCGCTGCGGAGTATGTCACAGCAGATTTAAGAACGGGAACAGAGGAGTATGTTGCTATGGCAGGAGCGGCGTAGGACTTGGTGATGACACGGTTCAAGGTGTACTCGATAGGCTCTGAGTGTGTCGAGTATGAAGAGTAAGACACCGCAGGAGAGATGGCCTTAGCCACAATAGGAGCAGAGTAGGTCGTGGTGTAGGCAGGAGCGGCGTAGGTCTTGGCGACGAGTGGAGCGGCCGCAGCGTAAGTCACAGGAGAAGAGTGAGTAGAGATCGAAGAGTATGACACAGTGGGAGTGATGGACTTGGCGTACACTGGAGCAGAGTAGGTCGCTACTGGAGCAGCGGCGTAGGTATTGTATGCAGGTGCGGCGTAGGTCTTAGCGTATGCTACGGGAGCAGAGATGGTCTGGTAGGACACGGAGGGGGCGTAGGACTTGGCAACGATGGGGGCTGCGGCGTAGGTGGTGTAGGAAGGAGCGTTGTAGCTGCTGTAGGCAGAAGTAGCTTCGTGAGTGGTGATGGGAGCGTGTGATATATGCGAAGAGAAGGACTGTGAGCTGTACGCTACGGGCGCAGCGGCCTGCAGGAGCTCTCCAGCGAAGGCGAGATTCGCCGCGCACAAGAAGACTACGACCTGAAAAAGAAAATAAAATTCGTTGTACAAACTTTCTCCATAACGTATTTATAAACTCCAAATTGGTAGCAAGCAAAACTTCATACTAAGTTCTTTGCTGAATATTATTAATTGACAAAAATGACATAAAAATATAATTATTGTAATCAGACTCAAAATTAAATCACAATGACATAAAAGTGATAATTTACTTTAATTTATGAATATCAACGGAGTACCTTGGAGTACATAATGGTATTGAAAGCGTTGGTTGTGTGTAATATTTGGAGCAAATGCTCTCGCTTTTATACGAGTGTCCGCATACTGGGTGTTAGCATTGAATTCCTGGGAGACCTTCCCAGTAGTTCAGTAAGGACATAATCAATCAATCTGTGAAAGGGTGACTTGTACCTCATTGGTATTGCAGTTAAACATGTATATATAATGTATTTTATTCCGGCTGCGCTGTAAGGCTGTTGCAAGACAATAAATTGTGCCATTCTTCTAATGTATTTGTTCACTCATCCTCAAGTCAAACAGGTGATCACTAACGTTTATGAAACTTTATCAAAAGTTTAGGAACTTACAGATGGTATCGGCTACTATTTTCTTGATAAATCCTGCAGTTATCATGATAGCAATGTCTGTTTTTATGCTAACTTGTCTTGTTGTCTAGTATGCAAAAAAACCATATATTACTTAAGGTGCAGTTAGGTATACGACTTGTAATAGTTTTTAATTGAACATCACGTCTAAACGATTTGTCTTATTTCTTTGAAAAAAATATATGTTACTCTAGACAACTTACGTCGTAATTTGATCTCAGAATATTTGAAATTATATTTTTTTAACATAGTGTAATTAATTTCTAAAGTTATGTCTAACTCGGATAAAAAATTAAGAATCACGCAAAAACTATAAAGCGCAATTTTATGAAACCTTCTCCATTTTAAAGATCATTTAATTATTTGTAATTTAGTCTCAGTATTTTAGTTTAATACTTGTTGTTTTATGTTTAATAAATTAATAATGCGTCTAATTTCGGACAGCGCTCCTGGATGGGCTTGTCCTATTACTGGGTGGACATACGACGCGTTACTTGAGCTCAGCGCAGAACACGCAAGCTAACCACTCAAGGTCGTTGGCAGCTAATAGCGTCCTAAAAGACCTTTGGCAGCAGAAAATTTTACTATTGGATAAAAGGCACTCTTCAAGGTTCTGGTCAGATAAAAATTATTATTAAATGTATATGTTTTTGGTATATAGGATAATGCTGCGATCGATTATTTTTCTGCACAATTGTTTAGTTTTCTATTCTAAGAAATGTTTATTGACTTTTCATGCTAATGATTAATGAGGTAGAGCCGGGAAGGACCAAAGATCTACAGTTTTATCTTCATGCCATTTTTTTATTTTCGACGTGAATACGTCTTCTTTGCTTACATACGGGCGTGTGTCCAGTGTACATAGGGGGCTATGTACCTACACTGGACATACCTTTAGGCTTCTCTGGTTAACTCTCCTAAGGTTGTTCCTCAACCTCACTCATCCATTCTTAAAAATGATGTACATCATCATCACGATTACATATGCTGTTCACGTACGTACGAATATTTTTAAATGTAAAGATATAAGAAAAAAGAAGCAAGGAGACTACTGTTACTGCAGCATTATAAATTTATAACTAATCAATGTTTTCCGACCGGGACGAGTGTACAAAGTTTCAACTTGCTAAGCCAATAGGAAACGGAAACAGTCTGCTAAAAAACTCGTATAAGCTTTTGTTTGGTACCTTATTAGGTATTGGCTACCATTTTCATGATTTAGCCCGCATCTCGCAGTTATAAAAATAGCAATGTTTGTTGACGGTTAGTTACTCGTCAAATTTTCTAATATTCTCATAATTTAAACTTTTCCACGAAGATTAGAAATAATTCTGAATTCTTTATTGCATATAGTTGTCAGGAAAAGTATTATATGAGTCACAATTATGGACCTTGTCGGGCACAGCATAGATCCAGTAGGAGATAGGAGGAAGACAACTAGGTGGTTAATGTGATAAATTTTATTATTATTCGAGTAATTATCAAGTTATACTGTTTTATTGATGCAGAATTGAATTTAAGAATTATATTGTTACAGCGTTGGAAAGTCTCCCACAAGGTGGACCGATGACCTGGTGAGGGTCGCGGGTAGCCGATGGATGCGAGACGCACAGGACTGTGTGGCGACACTTGGGGTAGGCCTATATCCAGCAGTGGACGTCTTTCGGCTGAAATGATGATTGTTTTTTAAATTATGTACATTTATTTATTTGAGGAGCTCGTGGCTAAAGTAATAACAGCCGAACGGGTCGATCTATCAGGTTAAGCTACGCTTGCCGGGGTTAGTCCATGCAAAGAAAGAAAGAAAAAAAAATATTTGCCACAGATGTGACAATCTTTACATACCATGGATGGGTGACAATCTTTACATACTGAGCCTCCTCCGTGCCACGGAAAGCACGTTAAACCGTTGGTCCCAGATGTCAATCGTGAATCTTTGACAGTCGTTACGGGTCGTCAGAAGCCCGAAAGTCTGACAACCAGTCTTACCAAGGGGTGTCGTATTACCCAGTAACTGGGTTGTGGAGGTCAGATAGGTAGTCGCTCCATGTAAAATACTGGTATTCAGCTGCATCCGGTTAGACGAGAAGCCGACCCTAAGATAGTTGGGAAAAGGCTAGGCAGATTGATACATTTATTTATTAAGTAACATTGTGAAATCCATTTTTTTAAATTATTGTTTTGTTTACTATTTTTATTTATTACAAGATAATTAATATTTATTATCCCTAAGGTAAGTTATATAGTGGACGTTCATATTTATTAAAAAAAAATACATATATTCTTCGTATAATGAGTATTTTGGTTTATTCGTAACTTTAATAGTGAGTACCTATTTGTTGATACAAATAGATAGTTATGAAGTTACTTATAATCAGAGGTCGAAATTAGGTTATTTATGTTCTTACACTGATTTCATACAGCGAAAGATTAAAGTGAATATGCCTCAAATCCCGAGATTTATTTTAAAGAGCAGAAAAATCCTGTGATTTATTAAATAAAAAAGGTATTTACTTTTACACAATTTAAACAACTGCACGCGCGGCGTTGCCAAATTTACATCAACGACATCGGATATCCGAAGTTGCAAAATTCCAATGCGCACACGCGCGATGCTTCCACATTTGTAGTTCACACAACATAGCTTGTGAGAACAAAAGAAAACAATAGAGGTTTTTATTATTATTTATTTGTAATATTGTTGGCCACACGGGATTGTCCATTAGAAATCCCGGGAAGATCCATATTAATATCAACATTTCGATGTGAAGTACACAAACAACTACCTAATTCCGACCACTGCTTATAATTTCTCATTTAAGTATTTGCATACTGTAATACCTAGAATTTGCTTACGAGGAAAAGCTTCAATTCATTGATAAAGATGTTGTATTTATTTTATTCTGGCTCTTATGATACAGGATATGTAGCCATAAATCACAATACAAGAACCAGGGCACCACTGATTTTGTGTATCTTTAATGTGTTCCAATAAATTATTATTATTAAATTCTTTATTATTTCTGGTGACTTATTTTTCTTTTTTATGGCTACAGTAATTGCAGGTCCTAAGAAAGAATTTGTGAAACAAAAAAACAAAAAAGATAATAAAAGACAGACTGTGTTCTATTCCAGGATATGATCTACCCGTGTGGGAAGTTTCATTATAATCCGTTCAGCCTCAAAGGCGTGAAAGCGTAACAAACAAACAAACAAACTCACTTTTGCATTATATTTAAAAAAATATATTGTTAGAATAATATCTATGATCAATAATATCTAAAAACTTTATTACAAAAAAAAAACAACCTACTTCAAAAAAAGAAAATACACTTAAAAATTTAAAAAATAACTTTAATTCCGAAAGTCGGTGTTTGTATTTTTATTTCTTCGTTTTTTGACACCGACTTCCGAAATTGAAGTTTTTTTTTTAATTTTTAGTGTATTTTCTTTTTTTAAAGTCGGTTGTCTTTTTTGTATAAAAGTTTTTTATTTTTACTTTTTAGTTGTTATATAAGAAAAAGACATATTGCGCCGACCTTAAATAAATTGGGATAAGGGCAGGAGAATGATGAGTTGTTATATATACCCCAGAACTAAAAACCCCAGTAAAATGGAACAGGGAATTTAAACATACTCATAATTGGAAAAACCAAAACGTCATCAATGTATACGTATTTTTAGTTTGTGTTCAGTTTTTCAAAAAGCGCCTAAGCAATTTAGATAAAATTTATATGGGACTATCTCGGGTGTATATTGTTACGGATAAAAAAAGAATTTTGAAAATCGGCTCACAACTGACAGAGAAATCGATGGAAATACATAAAAAAAAAACAAAAAAAAACATACATACAGTCGAACATAGAACCTCCTCCTTTTCCGAAGTCGGTTAAAAATGGCCTTCCTCAGGAATCACTCTTATCTATTGGTGAAAACCGCATAAAAATTCGAACAGTATTTTTTGAGTTTATCGCGAACAAACAGACAGACAGACGCGACAGGGGACTTTGTTTTATATTTATAATAAGAGTGTTAAACTCTTTTATAATTAAATTTTATATCTAATTTTTAGTATCCTACTCATATTTTATATGCGAAAGTTTGTATGTTTGGCTGTCAATGACAAAAACGGCTGTCAATGGCAAAAACGACACAGGTAGGTAATACAAAAAAAAAGTCATAGCTTACTACTTTGTGTAGGAAAAATTAAAATTAGGCTGGAATCATTAGCGGTAAAGACTCACAAAAGGCTATAATATATAATGGGGGGAAGTACTACTACCACGCGTGCGAACCGCTGGTAGAAGTTAGTAATATTATATATTATAAATGAGAAAGTTTAGATGGATGGATGTTTGTTACGCCAGAATGTATGAACGGATTTGGATGAAATTTGGCATAGAGGTAAACTAGTACAGGCAAAAGCTATTAATTTATAAGAGACTTCGTTTTGTTCATCTGATTTTCTACGAACTGTTGCTACGACCGCTAGCATCTTGGACACCATTTGAAATATTCTATATTGGGTACTGATACCCAAGCTACAATAGCAAGCAACTGATTGTTAATATAATAATACCAATTATAATATATCGTCTCATAATGCTCGAAAAGGATAAAGAAGTAATTAAAATTACAAACAGACATTCTAAACATTTATTTGTTTTTACATTTTGAAAATAAACCTTGCACTACATTAATATTTTCTAAAACTACATAAACAGGTTATCACCAGCCGTATTTCGCTTCCGCACCATCGTATGAGACGGCGGGCGCTGCGGAGTATGTCACAGCAGATTTAAGAACAGGAACAGAGGAGTATGTTGCTATTGCAGGAGCGGCGTAGGACTTGGTGATGACAGGGTTCGAGGTGTACTCAATAGGCTCTGAGTGTGTCGAGTATGAAGAGTAAGACACCGCAGGAGAGATGGCCTTAGTCACAATAGGAGCAGAGTAGGTCGTGGTGTAGGCAGGAGCGGCGTAGGTCTTGGCGACGATGGGAGTGGCCGCGGCGTAAGTCACAGGAGAAGAGTGAGCAGAGATCGAAGAGTATGACACAGCGGGATTGATGGACTTGGCATACACTGGAGCAGAGTAGGTCGCTACTGGAGCAGCGGCGTAGGTATTGTATGCAGGTCCGGCGTAGGTCTTAGCGTATGCTACGGGAGCAGAAATGGTCTGGTAGGACACGGAGGGGGCGTAAGACTTGGCTACGATGGGAGCTGCGGCGTAGGTGGTGTAGGAGGGAGCGTCGTAGCTGCTGTAGGCAGAAGTAGCTTCGTGAGTGGTGATGGGAGCGTGTGATATATGCGAAGAGAAGGACTGTGAGCTGTATGCTACGGGCGCAGCGGCCTGCAGGAGCTCTCCAGCGGAGGCGAGACTCGCTGCGCACAAGAAGACTACGACCTAAAAAAAGAAATTAAAATTAGTCGTACAAACTTTTTCCATAAAGTATTTATAAGCTCCAAATTGGTTGCAAGCAACACTTCCTACTAAGTTCGTTGCTGAATACTATGAATGGACAAACAACGATGACAAAAATGACATTAAAATATAAATTATTATAATCATACTATAAAATTAAATCACAATGACATCATCATCAGCCTTTTAATGTCCCCACTGCTGGGGCACAGGCCTCCTCTCTGTGAGAGGGTGTGGACCGTAATCCACCGCACACAAAGTAAAGCGCATGCCTGAGTTTGAACTCACGACCTACAACTTATAAGTCGCGGCCAATACCACAGCGCCACCACTGCTCCGCTACTGCACAATGACAAAAAAGTGATTAATTTACTTTAATTTATAAATATCACTACAGTACCTTGGAGTACATGTTTGTATTGAAAGCGGTGGTTGTGTGTAATATTTGGAGCAATTGCTCTCGCTTTTATACGAGTGTCTGCGAACTGGGTGTTAGCATTGAATTCCTGGGAGACCTTCCCTTTGTTCAGTAAGGACAAAATCAATATCTCTGTGAAACGGTGACTTGTACCTCAGTGGTTTCGAAGCTAGGCATGTACATATAATGTATTTTATTCCGGCTGCCACGCTGTAAGGCAGGTTTGGTTAAATTAATCACTCAACGTGCACATCAATGAACTGTGCCATTTTTGTTATTTATTTATTCGCTTACCTTCAAGTCCACAATTAGGTGATCACTAGCGTTTATGAAACTTTATTAAAAGTTTAAGAACTTACAGATGGTATCGGTTACTATTTTCTTGATAAATCCTGCAGTTATCATGATAGCAAAGTCTGTTATCACGCTTACTTGTCTTGTTGTCTTGTATGTACAGAAATAATGTATTACTTAAAAGCTTGTATCTTAATAGTTTCACTTGGTAGCAGAAAAAAAATTCTATGCACTCCTTCTGGTCAGATAAAAAATATCATTAACTACTAGCTTCTGCCAGCGGCTTGGCCCGCGTGGAATTAATACTTTCCCCGTTATTAACTTTCAACCCCTTTTTCACCCCGTTTAGGGTTGAATTTCGAAAAACCCTATCTAAGTAGATACCTACTCTTCACAAAGAACACACCCTCCAAATTGTATGTCTCTAGAACCAGCGGTTTAGGCTGTGCGTTGATATATCAGTCAGTCAGTCAGGACTTTGAATTTCATATACTATACAGATATATGTTTTTGGAATAGAGGATAATGCTGCAGTATGTCTTTTTTAGGACATGGTAATCTTTACTGCAAAATTGTTTAATGGTCTATTCTAAGAAACATTTATTGACTTTAATGATTAATGAGATTGAGCCGGGAAGTACCAAAGATCTACAGTTTTATGATTTTCTTTTTTACTTATAAATCCTGAAGAAAAGTAAAGGCTGACCCAATTTGAAGTTTTCTTGTATGAACTGTATTGTTTACATACAAAACTCTGGCATTAAACGTGTATTGTAAAATATAGCATTTTTACTTTATTTTGACTCCCTACCTAAGTAGGCACACATAATTTTATTTGTAATGCCAGTTTATATTATCCATATAAAATGTTGATAGTTTACTTACAATCAAACTATAAACGGGTTTTTTAAACTAAAGATATGTTATGGTTTTCAGGATTTAGCTTCAATCTGGTCTCTTAAGCGTTCAACAAAAATCTTCCAACATACGAGGACTTAATTTGCACTGAAACTGATATTAAGATATAATGAGTAAATTTAAGGCCCTACTACCGGCCAAGTGGCGCCCTCATTGAATAAAAAATCGTAGCATAGCATTGAAAATAAATATTAAAGAATCCAACGTCAAAAAAAAAAAAGTCACTTTTAGACAGTTTTGGCTACTACTTTGGAAAAGAAAGGAACATTTTGAGACCTGTTTTAACAACGTAAAAATACTTTATCCTCTTTGTAACAAATGAGACGTTGGATTCTTTAATATTTATTTTCTATGCTATGCTATGATTTTTTATTCAATTAGGGCGCCACTTGACGGGTAGTAGACCCTTAAAAACATATAAAATCTGTGGTCCTACCCGGTTCACCGCATAAGTCATAAGCGTAAAAAAGCCATACATTATTCCTATAAAATTAAACAAATGTATATTTTAATACTCAAAGACGATGATTAAAGAAAATCCTTGTGCTTTGGAATTAAACCATAATCAGTCTATAGCTGGACATACCTATTAGGCTCCTCTGGTTAACACTCCTAAGATTGTACCTCAACCTCACTCATCCATTCTTGAATATGATGTACATCATCATCACGATTACATATATTATGCTGTTCATCAATATTAACGTGTGTTTTATATGTAAAGATGATTATGAAAAACGAAGTAAGGACACTACTGTTACTGCAGCATTATAACTAATAATTGTTTTCTGACCGGGACGAGTGTCAAAGTTTCAATTTGCTAAGCCAAAAGGAAACGGTCTGCTAGCAAACTCGTATATACGCTTTTATTTGGTACCATTGTTGTTTATTTTTTGTTTCTAATGGCTGTATTACAATTATAGTAATGATTTTAATGTGCCGTAATTATCACTTTTACAATTTTCTATTGTATTTATTTAAGCTGTGTTTTAAATTGTGCAGTGATCATTTTGGGCTGTGCCTGTAAAAAATGAATTTAATTTTTTTATTTGTTATTGTAGGTATTACCACCATTTTCATGATTAAGCCCATATCTCGCAGTTATAAAGATAGCAATGTTTGGTGTTATGGTTACTCGTCATGTTTTACAATATCCACATAATTCAAACGTTTCCACGAAGATTCGGAATAATTCTCAATTCTTTATTGCGTACCATATTGTATATAGTTGGTAGGGAAATTATTATATTAGTTACAATTATGGACCCTGTCAGGCACAGCATAGATCAAGTAGGAGATAGGAGGAAGACAACTAGGTGCATAATGTGATATTTAATTATTAGTTGAATAGTTAGCAAGTTATACTGTTTTATTGATCCAGGATTGAATTTAAGAATTATATTGTTTTTTAAATTATGTACATTTATTTATTTGAGGAGCTCGTGGCTAAAGTAATAACAGCCGCACGGATCGATCTATCAGGTTAAGCTACGCTTGCCAAGGGTGGTCCATGGATGGGTGACAATCTTTACATACCGAGTCTCCTCCGTGCCACGGAATGGGTCCCGGCTATCAATCGTGGATATTTGACAGTCGTTACGTGTCGTCAGAAGCTCGAAAGTCTGACAACCTGTCGTACCAAGGGGTATCGTATTACCCAGTAACTGGGTTGTGGAGGTCAGATGGGTGTTCACTCCATGTAAAATACAGGTATTCAGCTGCATCCGGTTAGACTGGAAGCCAACCCTAAGATAGTTGGGTTAAGGCTAGACAGATTGATACATTTGTTTATTTAGTACCTAAAATTATAAAATCATTTTTTTAAATTATTCACTATGGTTTTATTTACTTATTACTATTTTTATTTATTACATTTATTATTCCTAAAGTAAATTATATAGTGGAAGGTCACTTTTAATAAATAAAAAAAAAAAATCGTATTATGATTATTTTTGATTTTACGTAACTTTAATAGTAAGTATTTGTTGATACAAATATTTAGTTTTAAAGTTACTTATAATTTATCATTTAAGTATTTGAATACCGTAGTAGCATTTGTTTACGAGGAAAAGTTTCAATTTATTGATAAAGATGTTGTATTTATTTTTTCTGGCTTTTGTGGTACAGGATATAGTAGTCAGAATACAAGAACCAGGGCAACACTGATTTTGTGTATCTTTAGTGTGTTTCAATAAATTATTATTATTATTAAATTCTTTATAATTTCGGGTGACTTAATATTATAATTCATAATTCTTTATTGTACACCAAAAATTTCACATAGTACTTAGTGGTTACTCAATGCATGTACAAAGGCGAGCTTAACTCAATGTTGAGTTTTCTCCCAGCAAACCTTTGAGTGATAGAGAGAGATCACATTTGAGGGTAGGATCCAGTGCACAAAACATATAAACCTACATAAATAATTCCAAATGTATAATATACCTACATACTAATAAATACAATATATACTAATATTATGTCAATTTGAAAGGAAGTGCTCTTTGATTTTCTTCTTGAAGACATCTAGAGAAGGACTGTCGCGTAGTGAGTGTGGGAGAGAGTTCCAGAGACGCACTGCAGTAACAGAAAAGGAGCCATTATAGCGGCTGGAAGTGTGACGCGGAGTACGAAGGAGAAGAGAATTGACAGTGCGACAGGGTTTACCCCTCGGGATGAAGTACTCAAACCGTTCACGAAGGTATTGAGGAGAAAAAGGATTGTGCAGGATAGTATAGAGAAGAGATAGGGTATGGGTATCTCGCCGACGCCGAATCGTCAGCCACCTCAATTTGGTCCGAAACTCCGACACATGGTCGTATTTGCGGAGGCCAAAAATGAAGCGGATGCACAAGTTCTGCAGTCGCTCGAGTTTATTTAGGAGTACCTCCGTAGCATCTAGAAAACAGACATCCGCATAGTCTATTAGCGGTAGGAGAAGAGATTGAGCAAGAGTGACCTTAGTGTGAAATGGTAAGAATTTTTGGAGACGTTTAAGAGACTGAAAAGAATAGAAGACCCTCTTACTAACATCTGCAATATGTACTTCCCAAGAGAGGTTAGTGTCCATATGAACGCCTAGATTTTTAGCGGTTTTCGAGTACAATATGGGCACCGAATCATACACTACCGGCGGGAGAGACTGGTGATCTAAAAGGCTGAGCATGTATCTGCCACCAATAATGAGCGCTTGCGACTTAGTTGGGTTCAGTAAGAGTCCAAAAGATTTAGCCCACTTGTTGATATTTTCAAGGTCATCATTGATGGCATCCACAGCCCCAGCGAGTTCACCCACTTTAAAGTGACGGTATAACTGCAAGTCGTCTGCATAGAGATGATAGTTAGAAGTTAGGACCTTAGTGATAGCGTTTATAAAAACTGAGAAAAGAAGAGGAGAGAGAACGCCACCCTGAGGTACACCCGCAGCCAAATCACACCATTCAGAGGAACCCTCATCAGACCGAACAGACTGCGAGCGACCCCGAAGATAAGATTTGAACCACTCAATTACTGGCGCAGAGACATTAAGGGAGGAAAGAATTCCTAAGAGGATGTCAAAGTCAACTGAGTTAAAGGCACTGCTGAAGTCCAGTAAAACCAACACTGTCAGACATTTGTTTTCCATAGCCAATCTTATATCGTCAGTTATTTTGACCAGAGTTGTCACGGTGCTATGGCCAGGTCTGAAACCAGATTGGTAAGGACTAAGCAGACCATTAGAGGACAGATAAAAAGACAGTTGCTTCTGAACAACGCTCTCGAGAACTTTGGAGAGGATTGGGAGAATGGATATTGGACGAAACTGGGATAGTGAGGAAGGATTTTGAACTTTAGGAAGCGGTAGGACGTGAGCCCTCTTTCACGCTGAAGGAAAGGAGTTATTGAAGAGGGAAAAATTTACAATGTGGGTGATGACAGGAACTATTTCACTCAAAATAGGTAGGAACATTTGGAGCTGTAGGCCATCGTCACCTACCGCCTTGGTGGATATGGATTGGAAACATTTCTTAATATCTAGCTCAGTAATTGGGTGGAAAGTGAAAGAAGTATTTGCTGGCAAAGGAAGATTGGAAAGATCATTAAGAGTCGAAGATTTAACATCGTTATCGAGTATAATTGGTGACGTAGAAAAGTGCGCATTAAGTGCATTGAGGTCCATTTTATCAAGAGAACTCTTGTTAGAGGCTTTGCCAATACCAAGAGTCTTTAAAAATTGCCATACTTGTGTTGGATTTAAGGTATCAATTGAGTTGTGAATGTGGCGCCTTTTCGCATTCCTACACAAACGACTGCAGCGATTTCGCATCTTCTTATAGAGGTCCCAGTTTTCCTCAGTGGGCCGCTTCCTGTATAGACGCTTGGCCTTATCACGCTTCGCCATCAGGTTTTTTACATCAGGGGAAAGCCATGGTGCAGGAAGGTGTTTGACTCTCACCTTTTTAAGGGGAGCATGAGCATCATACAAATCCAACATAGTCCTGCTGAAAACTGACACCATAGAGTCCATATCCTCGCCGGTGAACACAGAAGACCAGTCAATCCCACCCGCATCAGCCCTCAAACGCTCCAAATCAACGTTTTTAAAACTACGAAGAAAGAGAAATTTGGCCTTGCGTTTAGGAGGTCGAATTTTATAGGAAAGGTAAATGAGGTCATGGTAGGAAAAAGGAGCAGGAAGTTGTCCATGTGTGGCTACTTTGTTAGGGTCAGAAACTAGAATTAGATCTAAGAGAGAAGGAGTACAGTGAGGGGCCCTATGAGTAGCATTTAGCGGAAGTAATTGCATATTGACAGAAGAGGCAAGTGATTGGAGTTTACGGCTGCGTGAATCTCCCTTGAGCAAACAAGTATTGAAGTCGCCGAGAATAAGTGTATGATCATATAGTGATGAAAGATTTTCTAATTTAGTTTCGAAGGAGGAAAAGTAGTCAATTTGGCAAGAGGGACTATAATAGACACCTAAAAGTAGTTTTGTATGATGAAAATTAATTTCAATGAATAGGTGTTCAGCAAACTTTGAGTAGGCACTCGGAGACTGGTCAACAATCTTATAGCTGATATCACCACGTAGATAAATGGCAACCCCTCCACATCCCTTGCCAGTTCTGTCATTTCGCACAATTTTGTATCCAGGCAGAGAATACTGCGTGGAAGGAAGAGCAGGCTTCAGAAACGTTTCAGATACAAGGACAGCGTGGACAAGTTCTGAGTCGAAGGACGATACCAAATCAGAATAATGAGCTGGAATGCTTTGAGCATTTATGTGAACAGCGTTAAAAAATTTGCGACAGTTGGAAAATGTTGAAGAAAGGTAGTCTCGAAGATTCAGATTCAGAGAATTGGCATCACTAAAAGCACTGGCAAAGCTCTGATCTGACTCACAAGAAGATGAGCATGAAAAAAAACTATTTTCTACGAGATTATCTGACATAATCAAATATAAATATTAATAAAAATAAATAAAAAATAAAAAAAACTAATTTCAAAAATTAATTTTTGCACTCAAACCTCGATGCACTCGCCGGCTACATTAGTTTTAATTAATTTCCTAAAAAGATAAAAAGCCCGTAGGCCAAACAAAATAAATCCACAGTAGTCTGTTTCCGAACGAAACACGGGACATTATAAATGTCAAACATGTCAATTGACACTACTGACATAAGTATGTAAATAATCAAACAAAAAAAAACTTAAAATATCGAGTGACCGACAGTATACAACATAAAAATTATAAGTACCGTACCTATTATAATTATACTCATAGAGGAATGGAAGACCCGCAATGAAGATTCATCACTTAACTGTCTTGCGAGCTCTCTTATCGGGCACTGGCTTCGACGTTACGGCTGAGGGTTCAGCAACGGGAAACTGAGCCACAAGTTCTCGATATTCCGAAGCAAACTCAATCTTCCGTCGCGATCCCTCGGAAACCTGGATGACAATCTTCCCGTCAGACGTCCAACACTTATGTATCCCGAAGTGCTTCCGAGCATTCATAAAAATCTCGTGTCTAGGCTTAGTCAGGAACTCGGAAAGCGTCAGACCGGAGCCTTTCAGCTTGGTTTTATTTCGCCACACCTCGTTCCGTACGATACGGCTTTCAAATCGAACTAATAGGGGACGAGGTTTGCTGGTGTTGCTTCCAAGGCGGTGACAGGATGTTATGTCTTTAGAGGTGACGTTGACCACTTCCAAACGCTCCGACAAAATGTTAAGGAATTTCTTGCTTGGATCAGCTTCCTTATCCTCAGTCAGGCCATGCAGCAGAAGGACCTTAGCACGGGATGTCATTTCATGCCTATCCAGCCCCAACACAAGCAACTCCATCTGGGACTTTAGCGAACTCATCGTTTTCCAAACTAGGGTTTTAAACTCAGTGAAGTCCCTGGATAGGCTGGCAATTGTCTTATGTGAAGCCTCACCACTGGCATTCTTCAAGTCTTCCTCGTACTGTGACATTCTTGAGGCGAATGTGGAAGAAAGCTCCTCCACAGTGCTTGACAATTTGGAGTACAGGTCCATTTCAGTGAAGTGCAGTGTTTGCAGTGTAGAGAAGTGGTGTCAAGGAGATTTGATGAACTGACTGAGTGCACCAGAGGTTAATGTACTATTTTATACCGTTTCTTGCATTTAAAAGTTACTTTTAATATTTTTTTTAATTAAATATATGAGAGCTCAAAATTTCTATTGTTTTACTTGGGACTACCCTCCTATTATTTCTCCTATTATTTTATATTTTTTTATGGATGATCGGGAGTGGAGCGGGAGGGAGTGTCAGACTCTTACTGACTAAAACCCACCCCTGTTCCTACCCTGCCTGCGTGCCCAGGGGAGCGGTAACTCTGTTACGAATTTAAAGCGCCTACCTTTTTTTTTTTTGTGGGGTGGGAAATCATCCAATGACTTCTCCCGATCTAGGTGGAGCGGGAGGGCGTGTCAGACTCTTACTGACTAAAACCCACCCCTGTTCCTTCCTGCCCTTAGTGCCCGGGGGCGAGGTAACTCTGTTTCGAATTTATCCTCAACCCCCGGGCAGGCATCGGCCATGACGGGCCCTGTCTTTAATGCTGACAACTCTTTGAGACGCACGTGGAACACTACGCGCCGTCGACTGTCGGGCCTGTTGCTGATCGGACGGCGAGCTACCTATTACTCGCCGTCCGCAGGCCCGGGTCTACGGTGGCCGGCCATCGTCTCGCGGCGCCGGTAGTCCCAGACGTCTCCTGAGGCGGCTGCTGCTGAGAGCGTGAGTGCGACTCCGTTGTTGAGTCTCCCTCACGCGTCCCGCCTCCGCCTTCGCGAGCACTACTGCTTCGCAGAAGGAGGAGACGGCTGTCCATTCCCTCTCGCTCCGTACCATGGCCTGAACCAGGGCAGGGCGCTAGAGGTCGCTGCCGCCTATCGCATTCACGAGGACACGGCGGGGCTCCGCCCAAGCGGGGCAGATTTCCACCGTATGCTCCACCGTGTCCTCGGAACGATCCGCGCAGTGGAAACACCTGGGCGTTTCCTCCCGTCCTATCCGACACAGGAACCTCCCGAAACAACCGTGTCCGGTGAGGACCTTCGTCAGGCGGAAGGTGAGGGTGCCGTGGGGCCTGTCCAGCCACTCCTCAAAGAGGGGCACTACCGCCGCAATGGTAGCGTGCCCAGCGCTGGGTTGTGACAATCGCTGTCTCCATGTCGCCTTGAGATCTTGAAGGAGCTCTGTCCGCCGAGCCGCGAGTTGTCGCGGCAGCGGAGTTTCGCCCCGGCGTTTCGCCTCCAGATTCCATGGCGATAATCCGGCAAGGAGGCTCGCCGCCTCGCAGGAGATCGTACGGTATCCTCGGATCATTCGGATAAAGCGCCTGCCTGGGTTTGAACTCACGACCTAAATCTTGTAAGTCGGAGATCGTACCACGCCACTGTACCTGACGCGTTAATTTATAAGAGACTTGGTTTTGGTCATCTGATTTTCTACGAACTGTTGCGAAAACGCTAGCATCTTGATGGACACCATTTAAATATTCTGTATTAGGTACTGATACCCAAGCTTTAATAGCGAGCAACTGATTGTTAATATAATAATGCCAATTATAATATATCATCTTATAATGATCGAAAAGGATAAAGAAGTAATTAAAATTACAAACAGACTTTCTAAACATTTATTTGTTTTTACATTTTGAAAATAAACCTTGCACTACATTAATATTTTCTAAAACTACATAAACAGGTTATCACCAGCCGTATTTCGCTTCCGCACCATCGTATGAGACGGCGGGCGCTGCGGAGTATGTCACAGCAGATTTAAGAACGGGAACAGAGGAGTATGTTGCTATTGCAGGAGCGGCGTAGGACTTGGTGATGACAGGGTTCGAGGTGTACTCAATAGGCTCTGAGTGTGTCGAGTATGAAGAGTAAGACACCGCAGGAGAGATGGCCTTAGTCACAATAGGAGCAGAGTAGGTCGTGGTGTAGGCAGGAGCGGCGTAGGTCTTGGCGACGATGGGAGTGGCCGCGGCGTAAGTCACAGGAGAAGAGTGAGCAGAGATCGAAGAGTATGACACAGCGGGATTGATGGACTTGGCATACACTGGAGCAGAGTAGGTCGCTACTGGAGCAGCGGCGTAGATATTGTATGCAGGTCCGGCGTAGGTCTTAGCGTATGCTACGGGAGCAGAGATGGTCTGGTAGGACACGGAGGGGGCGTAAGACTTGGCTACGATGGGAGCTGCGGCGTAGGTCGTGTAGGAGGGAGCGTCGTAGCTGCTGTAGGCAGAAGTAGCTTCGTGAGTGGTGATGGGAGCGTGTGATATATGCGAAGAGAAAGACTGTGAGCTGTACGCTACGGGCGCAGCGGCCTGCAGGAGCTCTCCAGCGGAGGCGAGACTCGCTGCGCACAAGAAGACTACGACCTAAAAAAAGAAATTAAAATTAGTCATACAAACTTTTTCCATAAAGTATTTATAAGCTCCAAATTGGTAGCAAGCAACACTTCCTACTAAGTTCGTTGCTGAATACTATGAATGGACAAACAACTATGACAAAAATGACATTAAAATATAAATTATTGTAATCATACTATAAAATTAAATCACAATGACATCATCATCAGCCTTTTAATGCCCCCACTGCTGGGGCACAGGCCTCCTCTCTGTGAGAGGGTGTGGACCGTAATCCACCACGCGGGCCCAGTGCGGTTTGGTGGATGTCCATTGTCTTCGAATTTTTGGTTCAAACACATGCCGGTTTTCTCACGATGTTTTCCTTCACCGTTTTAAGAGCAGCGGTGATGAAATAATTTACACAAAGTAAAGCGCATGCCTGGGTTTGAACTCACGACCTACAACTTGTAAGTCGCGGCCAATACCACAGCGCCACCACTGCTCCGCTACTGCACAATGACAAAAAAGTGATTAATTTACTTTAATTTATAAATATCACTACAGTACCTTGGAGTACATGTTTGTATTGAAAGCGGTGGTTGTGTGTAATATTTGGAGCAATTGCTCTCGCTTTTATACGAGTGTCTGCGAACTGGGTGTTAGCATTGAATTCCTGGGAGACCTTCCCTTTAGTTTAGTAAGGACAAAATCAATATCTCTGTGAAACTGTGACTTGTACCTCAGTGGTTTCGAAGCTAGACATGTACATACAATGTATTTTATTCCGGCTGCCACGCTCTAAGGCAGGTTTGGCTCAACATGCACATCAATGAACTGTGCCATTTTTGTAATTTATTTATTCGCTTATCTTCAAGTCCACAACAAGGTGATCATTATCGTTAATGAAACTTTATTAAAAGTTTAGGAACTTCCAGATGGTATCGGTTACTATTTTCTTGATAAATCCTGTAGTTATCATGATAGCAAAGTCTGTTATCACGCTTATTTTTCTTGTTGTCTAGTATGTACAGAAATAATGTATTACTTAAAAGCTTGTATCTTAATAGTTTCACTTGGTAGCAGAAAAAAAATCCTATGCACTCCTTCTGGTCAGATAAAAAATATCATTAACTACTAGCTTCTGCCAGCGGCTTGGCCCGCGTGGAATTAATACTTTCCCCGTTATTAACCTTCAACCCCTTTTTCACCCCTTTTAGGGTTGAATTTCGAAAAACCTTATCTAAGTGGATACCTACTCTTTACAAAGAACACACCCTCCAAATTGTATGTCTCTAGAACCAGCGGTTTAGGCTTTGCGTTGATATATCAGTCAGGACTTTGAATTTCATATACTATACAGATATATGTTTTTGGTATAGAGGATAATGCTGCAGTATGTCTTTTTTAGGACATGGTAATCTTTACTGCAAAATTGTTTAATTTTCTATTCTAAGAAACATTTATTGACTTTAATGATTAATGAGATTGAGCCGGGAAGTACCAAAGATCTACAGTTTTATGATTTTCTTTTTTACTTATAAATCCTGAAGAAAAGGAAAGGCTGACCCAATTTGAAGTTTTCTTGTATGAACTGTATTGTTTACATAAAAAACTCTGGCATTAAACGTGTATTGTAAAATATAGCATTTTTACTTTATTTTGACTCCCTACCTAAGTAGGCACACATAGTTTTATTTGTAATGCCAGTTTATATTATCCATATAAAATATTGGTAGTTTACTTACAATCAAACTATAAACGGGTTTTTTAAACTAAAGATATGTTATGGTTTTCAGGATTTAGCTTCAATCTGGTCTCTTAAGCGTTCAACAAAAATCTTCCAACATACGAGGACTTAATTTGCACTGAAACTGATATTAAGATATAATTAGTAAATTTAAGGCCCTACTACCGGCCAAGTGGCGCCCTCATTGAATAAAAAATCGTAGCATAGCATTGAAAATAAATATTAAAGAATCCAACGTCAAAAAAAAAAGTCACTTTTAGACAGTTTTGCCTACTACTTTGGAAAAGAAAGGAACATTTTGAGACCTGTTTTAACAACGTAAAAATACTTTATCCTCTTTGTAACAAACGAGACGTTGGATACTTTAATATTTATTTTCTATGCTATGCTATGATTTTTTATTCAATGAGGGCGCCACTTGACGGGTAGTAGACCCTTAAAAACATATAAAATCTGTGGTCCTACCCGGTTCACCGCATAAGTCATAAGCGTAAAAAAGCCATACATTATTCCTATAAAATTAAACAAATGTGTATTTAATACTCCAAGACGATGATTAAAGAAAATCCTTGTGCTTTGGAATTAAACCATCATCAGTCTATAGCTGGACATACCTATTAGGCTCCTCTGGTTAACACTCCTAAGTTGTACCTCAACCTCACTCATCCATTCTTGAATATGATGTACATCATCATCACGATTACATATATGCTGTTCATCAATATTAACGTGTGTTTTATATGTAAAGATGATTATGAAAAACGAAGTAAGGACACTACTGTTACTGCAGCATTATAACTAATAATTGTTTTCTGACCGGGACGAGTGTACAAAGTTTCAATTTCTTAAGCCAAAAGGAAACGGTCTGCTAGCAAACTCGTATATACGCTTTTATTTCGTATCATTATTGTTTTTTTTTTGTTTCTAATGGCTGTATTACAATTATAGTAATGATTTTAATGTGCCGTAATTAACACTTTTACAATTTTCTATTGTATTTATTTAAGCTGTGTTTTAAATTGTGCTGTGATATATATGGGCTGTGCCAGTAAAAAATGAATTCTATTTTTTTATTTGTTATTGTAGGTATTACTACCATTTTCATGATTAAACCCATATCTCGCAGTTATAAAGATAGCAATGTTTGGTGTTATGGTTACTCGTCATATTTTACAATATCCAAATACTCGTAATTCAAACGTTTCCACGAAGATTCGGAATAATTCTCAATTCTTTATTGCGTACCATATTGTATATAGTTGGTAGGGAAATTATTATATTAGTTACAATTATGGACCCTGTCAGGCACAGCATAGATCAAGTAGAAGATAGGAGGAAGACAACTAGGTGCATAATGTGATATTTAATTATTAGTTGAGTAGTTAGCAAGTAATACTGTTTTTATGATCCAGAATTGAATTTAAGAATTATATTGTTTTTTAAATTATGTAGATTTATTTATTTGAGGAGCTCGTGGCTAAAGTACGAGTAATAACAGCCGCACGGGTCGATCTATCAGGTTAAGCTACGCTTCCCGAGGGTGGTCCATGGATGGGTGACAATCTTTACATACCGAGTCTCCTCCGTGCCACGGAATTGGTACCGGCTATAAATCGTGGATCTTTGACAGTCGGACGTGTCGTCAGAAGCCCGAAAATCTGAAAGAAAAACCTGTCTTACCAAGGGGTATCGTATTACACAGTAACTGGGTTGTGGAGGTCAGATGAGCAGTCACTCCATGTAAAATACAGGTATTCAGCTGCATCCGGTTAGACTGGAAGCCAACCCAAAGATAGTTGGGTTAAGGCTAGGCAGATTGATACATTTATTTATTTAGTACCTAACGTTGTAAAATATTTTTTTTTAATTATTCATTATTGTTTTATTTACTTATTACTATTTTTATTTATTACAATATATTTCATATTTATTATTCCTAAAGTAAGTCATATAGTAGAAGGTCCATATTTATTAAAAAAAAAATATTTTTCGTATTATGAGTATTTTTGATTTTTTGTAACTTTAATAGTAAGTATTTGTTGATACAAATAGATAGTTATGAAGTTACTTATAATTTATCATTTAAGTATTTGCATACTGTAGTAGCATTTGTTTACGAGGAAAAGTTTCAATTTATTGATAAAGATGTTGTATTTATTTTATTCTGGCTCTAGTAGTATACAGGATATAGAAGTCATAAATCATAATACAAGAACCAGGGCAACACTGATTTTGTGTATCTTTAATGTGTTCCAATAAATTATTATTATTAAATTCTTTATTATTTCGGGTGACTTAATATTATAATTTTTTATGGATGATCAGGAGTGGAGCGGGAGGGAGTGTCAGACTCTTACTGACTAAAACCCACCCCTGTTCCTTCCCTGCCTGCGTGCCCAGGGGAGCGGTAACTCTGTTACGAATTTAAAGCGCCTGCCCGGGTTTGAACTCACGACCTAAATCTTGTAAGTTGCAGAACGTACCACTTCACGTTACCTGACGCGTTAATTTATAAGAGACTTCGTTTTGGTCATCTGATTTTCTTCATCAGCATCTTGGACACCATTTGAAATATTCTGTATTAGGTACTGATATAGCGAGCAACTGATTGTTAATAATACCAATTATAATATAAAATCTTATAATGCTCGAAAAGGATAAAGAAGTAATTAAAATTACAAATAGACATTTTAAACATTTATTTGGTTTTACATTTTGAAAATAAACCTTAACACTATATTAATATTTTTTTAAACAACATAAACAGGCTATCACCAGCCGTATTTCGCTTCCGCACCATCGTATGAGACGGCGGGCGCTGCGGAGTATGTCACAGCAGATTTAAGAACGGGAACAGAGGAGTATGTTGCTATTGCAGGAGCGGCGTAGGACTTGGTGATGACAGGGCTCGAGGTGTACTCGATAGGCTCTGAGTGTGCCGAGTATGAAGAGTAAGACACCGCAGGAGAGATGGCCTTAGCCACAATAGGAGCAGAGTAGGTCGTGGTGTAGGCAGGAGCGGCGTAGGTCTTGGCGACGATGGGAGCGGCCGCGGCGTAAGTCACAGGAGAAGAGTGAGCAGAGATCGAAGAGTATGACACAGCGGGATTGATGGACTTAGCGTACACTGGAGCAGAGTAGGTCGCTACCGGAGCAGCGGCGTAGGTATTGTATGCAGGTCCGGCGTAGGTCTTAGCGTATGCTACGGGAGCAGAGATGGCCTGGTAGGACACTGAGGAGGCGTAGGACTTGCCTACGATGGGGGCTGCGGCGTAGGTGGTATAGGAGGGAGCATCGTAGCTGCTGTAGGTAGATGTAGCTTCATGAGTGGTGATGGGAGCGTGTGATATATGCGAAGAGAAGGACTGTGAGCTGTACGCTACGGGTGCAGCGGCCTGCAAGAGCTCTCCAGCGAAGGCGAGACTTGCCGCGCACAAGAAGACTAGGACCTGAAAAAAGAAATTAAAATTAGTCGTACAAACTTTTTCCATAAAGTATTTATAAGCTCCAAATTGGTAGCAAGCAACACTTCATACTAAATTCGTTGCTGAATACTATGAATAGACAAACAACGATGACAAAAATGACATTAAAATATAAATTATTGTAATCATACTATAAAATTATATCACAATGACATAAAAGTGATTTAAATTAATCACTTTTATGTCATTGTGATATAATTTTAATTTAATTTATAAATATCACTGCAGTACCTTGGAGTACATGTTTGTATTGAAAGCGGTGGTTGTGTGTAATATTTGGAGCAATTGCTGTCGCTTTTATACGAGTGTCTGCAAACTGGGTGTTAGCATTGAATTCCTGGGAGACCTTCCCTGCAGTTAGGTAAGGACAAAATCAGTCAATCTGTGAAAGGGTGACTGTACCCTCAGTGATTTTGCTAGACATGTATAATGTATTTTGTTCCGGCTGCACTGTAAGGCTGTTGCAAGTTCGGTTAAACTATAACTCCACGAGCATCAATGAACTGAACACCAACAAACTTTGTGTAGCATTTATAAAATTAATAATTAGAATAATAAGACGTAACTTGACGAGGAGTCAAAGGTGACCCAATTTGAAGTTTCCTTGTATGAACGTAATTGTATACGTTTACATAAAAAAAAGTTCAAAAACCCGATTGTAAAACAATAAAAAAAGTTCCAAACTTTTTTATTGTTTTTACAGTCGCGTTTTTTTTTAAATATTTTATTTTTTTACATTTAAGTGAGGTGTACTTTTGGAATTGCCATCTCGAACCCTTTATTTTGATACCCCACTGAACTTTTATTTTTTTCTTTTTCACAATTTGGCGTATGCTTGTCGCCATATTGTATTTTAATATTGTCATGTCTTTAGTAGCACTCGCAAGATTAAAAAGAATCAATTGAAGAATAATCAAAATCGGCTCACGTGTTTAGTCTCTAAAGCGCCACAAAAGAACAATCACACATACATGGGCTGATTAACACATTACCCTCTCTTGCGTCGCGCAGTCGCGTAAAAACTCTGGCATTATTGTAAAACATACCCGGGGCCTGCAGACGGCGAGTAATGGGTATCTCGCCGTCCGATCAGCACCAGGCCCGAGAGTCGACTTCGCGTAGTGTTCCACGCGCGCCTCAAAGAGTTGTCAGCAAACAGGACGGGGCCAGTCATGGCCGATGCCTGCCCGGGGTATGAAGATAAATTCGAAAGAGTTACCTCGCCCCTGGGCATTCAGGGCAGGGAGGAACAGGGGTTGGTTTTAGTCAGTGAGAGTCTGACACGCCCTCCCGCTCCACCTAGAGCGGGAGAAGTCATTGGATGATTTCCCACCCCAAAAAAAAAAAATTGTAAAACATCGCATTTATCATTTATTTAACTTTATTTTGACCCCCTACCTTAGTAGGCACACATAGTTTCATTTGTAACGCCAGTTTATATATTCATTTTAAATACTAGCTGACCTGGAAAACATTGTTTTGCGTTTAAAAAATGGGGGTGGGGGTAGGAGGGTGAAAAATACTTTACGACCTATTCTCATACCTTCCAAATATACAAAAAAAAAAAAAAAAAATCGGTCGGGCCGTTTCGGAGGAGTGCAACCACAAACACGAAATTTTTTATATATTAGATTGATACTTT
The DNA here is from genome assembly GCA_951329385.1 of Polia nebulosa. Lineage (NCBI taxonomy): Eukaryota > Metazoa > Arthropoda > Insecta > Lepidoptera > Noctuidae > Polia > Polia nebulosa. The sequence goes on from OX589604.1 coordinate 11,393,705, forward strand.
GATTTATTTTCGTTCGATCTCAGTTTTGAATCCCAGTAACTTACAGTCAAACTTGACAATACGGGTTTTTTAAACTAAATAAATGTTATGATTTTCAGAATCTTCAAACATACGAGGACTTCATTTGCACTGGTACTGATATTCCATGATGGAAATGTCATGATGGAACCTTTCTCCATATTCTTTGTCCATGTTTTGTTTTGTAGCAACCAGGGCTTTTTCCAAAGCAAAAGTAACAACACTGGCAATTCTAAAAATAAAATGAAAAATATTTCAATATGTTATAAAAAAATTAAAATTAAAATTATTCCCTACCGGAGTCTGTGTTTCCTGATAGCTACAACCTGGGAGTCTTTAAGTCAAGAGTGAATAAGTTACTTCTAGGCAAGCGTTCTCCATCTTCGACCACATCATCGCTTACCATCAGGTGAGATAGCGGTCAAACGCGTGCTTATCAACAATAAAAAAAAAAAAACAAAAAAAATGTTGATCATACATAAGACAGCAGAAGCACGAAACTCGAAGAGGAAGCTCGAATTGGATCACCCTTTGTAATAAGTAAATGTAAACAAATATAAGATCTTTGGTCCTACCCGGTTCACCTCATAAGTCATTAGCGTGAAATTCATTCATCATCATTCCTATAAAACTGAACAAATGTAAATTGAAATACTCCATTACGACGACACCAAAAAAATCCTTGTGCTTTGAAATTAAATCATCATCAGTCTATAGCTGGATATACTATACAGGATTATCTGTTTAACACTCATAGGATTGTACCTAAACCTCACTCACATCCATTCTTAAAAATGCTGCTTTCTTAAATATCATCATCACGATTACATATACGCTGTTCAATGTCAAAGTGTGTTTTTAAATGTAAAGATGATTATGAATAACGAAGTAAGGAGACGACTGTTACTGCAGCGTTATCATCTCTACCAAATACACGAATAATTGTTTTCCGACCGGGACGGGTGTGCAACGCTTCGTCTTGATAAGCCAATAGGAAGGTGTCTAGCTTTTATTTGGTAGCATAGTATGTATTGGCTACCATTTTCATGATTTAGCCCGCATCTCGCAGAACTTATAGAGATAGTATTGTTTGTTGTTATGGTTACTCGTCATATTTTCTAATATCCACTCAATTCAAACGTTTCCATGGAGATCCATAAACGTTTGCTGGACGAAAAAAATAAAACCTCTTATATTTCTGGCCTTTGCCCAGCAGTGAGGCACGAAAGGCCATTAAAAAAAAAATTGACGTATTGCTGGATGCAGGAGTTATAAATTTATCTAATCTATAACATGTAACAAAAACCCTGTCCGATCCTGAAAGGTATTACTTGGTATCGTACTGCATACGTAATCATTTAATGGATACGAGATAATTATTTTTCCCCAGTGAAAATAATTAATTAAAAAAAAAGAAAAACTTATCAAAGGCAACACTGAGCGCTCGACAAAGTTCACCAACTGTTTCGTTTCAAAGATGCCGCCTAAGCGAGACAGAGTGCCTACAGCGTCGCTAGTGCAGGGCGGTATCGTTTGAAATAAAAATAGGTAAAAATAAAAAGATTTCGCCGGTTGATGGAGTGTTGTCAACCTTTGAAAATTTGCCATATTTAGTGTTAAATTTCGCATATTTCATAAAAATAAAAATCTATAGCTTTTGGTTTTTATGAGTTGCATTTTTTAAAACTTTTTCTAGTACGTATGTCAAACCAGTAATAGGCCTTTACTCGATCGGACAGGGTTTTTGTTACAAGCTGCATAAATTATATTTGTGTAATTATAAAGCTTCTTCTAATACCATCTTACAGTCCTGTCTCAATAATAAAGTGCACTTAATGTAACTCCAAAACCGTTGAAGTTTAAAGTCACCCTTTCACTTAATTAGATTTTGTCCTTACTGAACTACGGGGAAGGTCTTCCAGGGATTCAATGCTAACACTCAGTTCACAGACACTTGTATAAAAGCGAGAGCAATTGCTCCAAATATTACACACAACCACCAAGTTCAATATAAACATGTACTCCAAGGTATGCTCTGGTATTTTAATATAATTACTATAAATTTTCGCTCTACAGTCATTGTGATTATTCTGTGAAATTGTGTTACGTCATTTTTGTCATCGATAACTTGAGATATTGGGCAAAGTTCTCCTTTTTATGTATTGATAAATTCAAACAGCAGTTTTATATAGTTGATGTATGAATTGTATAGGACGCATTTAAGTAATGATTTTATCTTTTCAGGTCGTAGTCTTTATGTGCGTGGCGAGCGTCGCCTCCGCCGGTAAGCTCCTGCAGGCCGCTGCGCCTGTAGCATACAGCTCACAGTCCTTCTCTTCGCATATATCACACGCTCCTATCACCACACACGAAGCTGCTTCTGCCTATAGCAGCTACGATGCTCCCGCATACGCCACCTACGCCACTGGTCCAGTGGTAGCCAAGTCCTACGCTCCCTCCGAGTCTTACCAGTCCATCTCTACTCCCGTAGTGTACGCTAAGACCTATGCCGCACCTGCATACAACACCTACGCCGCTGCTCCAGTCGCGACCTACTCTGCTCCAGCGTACGCCAAGTCTATCTCTCCCGCTGTGTCATACTCCTCAATCTCTACTCACTCTTCTCCTGTTACTTACGCTGCGGCCGCTCCCATCATTGCCAAAACCTACGCCGCTCCTGCCTACACCACGACCTACTCTGTTCCTGATGTGGCTAAGGCCATCTCTCCTGCGGTGTCTTACTCTTCATACCCGACACACTCAGAGCCTATCGCGTACACCTCGAGCCCTGTCATCACCAAGTCCTACGCCGTTCCTGCCATAGCCACATATTCCTCTGTTCCCGTCCTTAAGTCTGCTGTGACATACTCCGCAGCACCCGCCGTCTCATACGATGGTGTGGAAGCTAAATACGGCTGGTAAAAATTGTTTGTGTAGTTTTAGAAAATATTTCTGTTGTGTAAGGTTTAAATCGAAATGAAAAACGAAATAAATACGTATTTAAAATATATGCTTGTAATTTTTTATTACTCCCTAATCCTCTTCGAGCATAATAAAATGAATGCGTAACTGGTGTTTGATTTTCTTTTAGTAGTGTTTTATACTTATAGCTTCTTTTAATTAATTAATTATTATTTATTAATGCTTTTTTAAAGTTTATTTTAAATTGATCACTGATGATGAACAATGATTGTATGGATACGTTATATTAATGAACTAGCTGTGCCTGCGACTTCGTTCGCGTGGATATCGGAAAAAAAATGAATATTTTCGAAAAACCCGACTACAAGAAACAACTAAAATGTTCCAAACAGCAAACTACACCAATTTTACATCACAATATAAACGAATAATTAAAACAGCCACTCGACAAAATCCCGCCAAAAACCGATACTCCACTTAATATACTCGTAGTTCGTCAACTTTTTTTTACAATATTATTATGGCGTCTGGTTCTGCTTTGACCACTCGCAAGATTACGACGAATCAATTGACGTAGGAATTATCAAAAGCAGCCCACGCGTTTGGTCGGGATAAAGCGCCACAAAGGAACAAACATAAATACATACATTTACACATACTCGTACATACCTAGGCTGATAAACACATTACCCTCCCTTGCATCGCGTAGTCGGGTAAAAAAAAGTGTCGCTCATATAGGAAAATAGATAAAGAAGAAAATAGGAAGAGGGTAATGCACGGCAATGACTGTATCACGTCTTCCATTCAAAATGGAGGATTTTCCGACCAACCCTGGTTACTAATGTGAAATGTCATTCGTATTAATGAATTAAAAGGTGACGATAAAATTGATACGGTATTTATAAAGGTACGTACAAGTACCTACTTAGTAATGCACTTTTGGAAACTGTGGTTATATCCGTGTATTTTTTTGGAACAATAAATAATAAATATAATAAACCCCCATAAAATTTATAGGCATGACTAACATGAATTAATTTATGTTTTTAGTTTAGTATGATGAGTATCAAGGTCAATTATAACCTGGTTCTACCCTCTGCTTCATAAATCTATTAGTGTGTCCTATGAATATTGAGAAGAAGAATAAAACATTTTTTTTAAATATTTTATAGCTTTTATTAAGATTCTTGCTTTGACTGTACCATATTGGCGTAAAAAACTCTAATGAATAAATATCAACATGTTATGTTTACCATCCGTAGTTGGCTCCCACGCCAGTGTAAGCAACGTGTGAAGTCGCAGGTGCAGCCGAGTAGGTCACAGCAGATTGTACAGGAGCTGCGGCGTATGTGGCTACCGCGGGAGCAGCAAAAGTTTTGGTTACCACAGGAGCAGAGTACGCCGCTACAGCTGGTGCGGAGTAAGCAGCTGCGGTGGGTGCAGAGTACGTGGCTACAGCGGGTGCAGAGTACGCAGCAACGGCCGGTGCAGAGTACGAAGCTACGGCAGGAGCAGAGTACGAAGCAACGGCAGGAGCAGAGTATGTCGCATAAGCGGGGGCGGCTGCGGCATAGGTCCTAGCTACTACAGGAGCAGCGGCAGCGTACGTCCTAGCTACAACGGGAGCGGAGTAGGTTGACACAGCTGGCGCAGACGCAGCGTAGGTCACAGGAGAAGACTGCCTGGTCACAGAGGAGTAGGACACTGCGGGAGCCACAGCCTTTGTGTACACTGGGGCAGAGTAGGAAGCAGGAGCAGCTGCAGTGTATGAGGCAAACGCTGGAGCGGCGGCATATGAGGCGTACTCCGGGGCGGCAGCATATGTGGAGTACGTAGGAGCAGCGGCGTATGTGGCGTACGCAGGAGCAGCGGCGTATGTGGCGACGGGAGCCGCTGAAGAGAACGACACGGAAGAAACGGCGGGAGCCGAGCTGTATGCCACGGGTGCGCTGTACGCTACCGGCGCTGCACCTTGCAGAAGCTGGCCAGCGGAGGCGAGGCTCGCCGCGCACAGGAAGACTACGACCTAGGATGAAAGAAAAAAATGTAATAAATGTGATTTCTGGTAAAGGTGATTCTGAGTTGCTTGAACAGGATTGACATTAGAATTCCATCTCTTTTCCTTTCATCAACCAGCTTGTTGCATCGTCATTGATGCGTCTTTCAAATGTTTGCCAAAATTTATCTGCGGACATTCATAGGCTAATGCATTTTTTTTAACTTTACCCCAACCTCAGCGTTACTCCTGTATCGTGGGTGCGTTCACAAACATGCAAACTCACATACACGAGATACCCAGACCCCAAACAAGGCCATACAAATATTTCCATGCGGGAATCGAACTCGCACTATGCAGCGCAGCAGCCAATCGCTCAACCACTACCTAACCTAACCAACTGTGCTGTCAATGATGCAAAGTTATCCAAAGCTTCAATCACATAACGGGACACTACCCGAATTTACTTTTGAGATCCAACAAATACTATTTTCAAATGAATGAACAAATCACTAGTACCTTGGTGTACATGTTTGAATTGAACGTGGTTGTACGATGCAATGGTTTTTGGAGCACTTGCATGCGCTTTTATATGTGCGTCTGAAACTGGTTCATATAATCCTAGCTGACATAGATTACAGTACAATTTGTTTATGAGGGTAATATCGGTCAAGTGCAAGTGTGGTTCACGTAATGCATTTAACTGGAACAGAAAATGTTGTTCACATTTCCAACGGCAGTAGCCGCTTACGGCATATTAGGTGTATATGGCGCAAACCGTTAAATTAATTGAAATTATTAGTACACGTGCGTACATACATAATTATGTATATCTGTAGATAAGCTTAACATAAAGTTACAAATTCTACCAATATTCCTCTTGAAAACCAGAAGAAAAATTGCTAATTTGTTTGTAAAAGGGATTACCTTTTACAAACAAATTAGCAATTTTGCAGTGGCCAGTACTGACCCGATTTAAAATATTCTATTGCTGAGCGCCAATACTACTTTTGATCCTGGAAAAATAGCTTTGGTATAATTCCACGGGAGTCACGCCGCGGGCATAAGGTAGCATTTAAATAAAACAAGTCAGATATTTTCTTTGATCCAGGAGACATCCCTATTGGTAAAATTAAAACTGTACCTATACGTTACCGGATTATTGCAAACTCCGTATGATTGTAATAAATCTTGTGTATGGAACTCTCAATATTTTGTGAATATATTGTTTCAAATATCATAGAACCCATCAAAATTTGATACTGTATAATCTATCAGAGTCGAAGCCGAGAAGAAAAAGGTCAAAATAGGTAATTATCAAGAATTAGAACGATTTTTGAGTATTTTTTGGTTAAGTAATTAACAGCAATTTTCATGGAAAATTTCTTCAATTTCCATGTAAAAGTATATAATTCTTCCTTCTATTCTTCTTCTATATAATCCTTCTGTGTAGTTTTCGGTTATAATATGAATAAGTTACAGTGATTTTACTGGTACCTACAATGCAAATTGACACGCTGGTCATTGACATAATCGGCTTACAACTTACGACTTAAATGTTTGTATAAATGTCAAGTTTTATAAATAAGCCTTGGTGTTCAGATATCAGGCTCGTTACATTCAGGGTAGTTTCATGAGAGGAAAAGGAAAGTTGAAATTATTTTTCAATTTTTATTTAGCCTTTTCTATGTACAATCAGTTTAGTATACAGTCGCATAATTATTATAAATAAATATGTACCTATGTATCAACAAACAAGTTTTCACCAGCCGTAGTTGGCTCCCAAACCAGCGTAGGTGACATGTGACACGGCGGGCGCGGCCGAGTATGTCACAGCGGACTTGAGCACGGGACCAGCGGAGTAAGCGACGGCGGGAGCGGCGTAGGTCTTGGCTACGACAGGGGCGGAGGCGTAGGAGTAGGCAGGAGCGGCGGCGTAGGAGTAGGCGGGAGCTGAGTGGCTCGAGTACGAAGAGTAGGACACAGCGGGAGCTACAGACTTGGCGTATACTGGGGCAGAGTAGGCCGCGACGGCAGGGGCAACGGAGTAAGTCTTAGCGTACGAGACGGGAGCAGAGATGGACTGGTATGACACGGAGGGAGCGTAGGACTTGGCTACGACGGGGGCAGCGGCGTAGGTGGTGTAGGCAGGAGCGGCGTAGGTGTTGGCGTACGCGACCGGAGCGGAGTGGGTAGAGATGGACTGGTAGGACACTGATGGGGCGTAGGACTTGGCTACGACGGGGCCAGCGGCGTAGCTGGCGTATGCAGGAGCAGCGTAGGTCTTGGCCACGACGGGACCGGCGGCGTAGGTGGCGACGGGACCATGCGCGGTGTGCGATGAGAACGACACGGAGGAGACGTCAGGCGCCGAGCTGTACGCCACAGGCGCGCTGTACGCTACGGGCGCAGCGGCCTGCAGGAGGTGGCCAGCGGAGGCGAGGCTCGCGGCGCACAGGAAGATTACGACCTGGAAAAGTGAAAATGATTATTTTAGAGGGTCTAATTAGCAACAATTAAGAAATCCTCTTCCTTTTTTTCCGATTAGATAGTTGATGTAAAACTAGAAACAGGGCCACGAATTAGCCCTTTAATAATAAAAAAAAACACTTATTTAATCAGAATAGCTAGTCATATAGTTGTACAGTCTTCAAGACTTAAAAAAATCACTTGAACAGTTTTAAATCCAATAAATAAAATCACTGTAGTACCTTGGTGTACATGTTTGTTTTGTAGGAGGTTACTGTTTGTAATATTTTTTGGAGCACTTGCTTTCGCTTTTATATCAGCGTCTGCAAACTGGTATTAGCATTGAATCTCCATGAGATATTGCCTAGAGCTCAGTTTGTTCCGTCAAGACAAAACCGGTCAAGCACGAGTGTGACTCACGGCTCGAGGGTAACGGCACAATTAGTATTTACGCAATTCTAGTAGTAGTTCTGAGTGTAATGTTAATGTCAAAGCTCGTAGCGCTGATTTCGCGAATGGCATATTTAGATGCATACAGCATAGAAAAGGATGGGTTTAAGTAGTGCCTTCTGCTCTAAATTCTGGGAACACCTATACATTTCATGTGGTCAAACTATTGTGTTCATTAATTATTTTTCCTTGCATCGGTCCTTGGTTGGTCAGTCTATTCTATAGGAGATCAATTCAGAAGGACTCGTTTGGGGTAAAATAAAGTTTTAGGAGTTTGTTGCATTCCTTTTATTGCACTCTTGGTTTCCCTAGCGTTAGATTGGTTAGTACTCGTAAGTTAATAATAACGTTTTTATAAGATCTATTTTTTAAATAGCCGATTCGATTGCTGGTCAACTGTAACTTTTTCATCTTTCTGGGTGTGCTTCTTGAGTTATGTGACCACTGAAGATGTATCAGATTGTTCGCCAAATCGTCATCTACATATTATTGTAAAACTTAGGTCAAAATCTAAACTGTTCAAGAGTGCATCATATCATTCCACAGCCTCCACGGGTTCAGCACGAACCCGGAGCTATCCAACTGATGTTTTTTTTATTTCTTGATGAGCTAGTTTTTGAGCTACTTGTTATATCCAATAAAATAAAGAACTCACTTGACTGGAGCCGATTTTTTTAGACCTTTGTTAAAACTCTGCCTAAATCTTGCGGAGGTGAATACTACAATTTCTTACAGATGCTCGGTATTTGCGGGTGGTAAGTTCCGCCCTTACCCTCTCGCTGCCATCCATGCCATAGGAACTTAGATACACCTATGGACATTGGTCAACACCAACACACCACAACTATATGTGGTGTGTTGGTGTTGTTGTTGTTGACGAATGTAATTTAAAGTTTAGAATGTATATATTTGTATGTATTTGAATTTTATGCGCTTATAAAGCCAGAAATAAATGAAATTATTATGATAAATGATTTTAATTTTGTAAGTAGGTTTTAAGAATACTTATACATGTCAACATTTTTTTTTGTGTCAGATTTAGCTAGATGAAGCCGGTGTTTCCTAGCTGTGACTAGCCTGAGAAGAAACACCGAAACAAACTCAGAGGTCAAAGTCTCTTTTAAAGTGTTCAAATTATGTACTGGTCAAATCACATGAGAACCATTTACGTTTATGTCTGGGATGAGTTTTTGAGGAAAGCAACACGCAAATTCGAGTGGACCTGTCAAGACAGTGCAAGCATTTGTCCGTTATCGTGAAGCTCAACTCAGAACTTTGAGGAGCTCAACGAGCCGACGACGCTTAGTGTTCCACGCGCGCCTCAAAGAGTTGTCAGCAAACCATGACGGGGCCCGTCATGGATGATGCCTGCCCAGGGGTTGTGGATAAATTCGAAACAGAGTTATCGCGCACCTGGGCATTCAGGGCAAGGAAGAACAGGGATGGGTTTTAGTTAGTAAGAGTCTAACACGCCCTCCCGCTCCACCCTAGAGCGGTAGATGTCATTGTAAGATTTCCCACCCCACAAAAATAAAAGTAATAATAATAATAATTTCCCTAGTAGCATTTATTGTTGGGCCAACACTAAAATGAAAGCATTTATTGTTGGCCCAACCAAATGCCAACACTAAATGCTATTAGGGTTATTTCTCAATATTTACCATCAATCAGATTTTGTACACGACAATAAAAGGCTTAAAGATATACAATAATTAAAACCCCTGACTTCTAAACTAGGTTTATGTACCTGTATCTTAGAAGCCAGTGAACATATAAAATTTGTGTGCAGTAATATGGCTCTTACGTTACACCTAAATAGGGCACGAGTAGGTACCAACGTATAATAATCCATCATGTCAAGTACAAGAGAAATAAAATAAAATAAAGATAACCATTACAAATAAAATAATAAAATAAAAATTAAAAATCAGAATAATAGTTTTAAACATAACCAAACAAACATTAATTAAATTAAAGTAAAAGTAGAAATTAAATTGATTATAAATTAAATTGAGTATAAATTAAATTGAAATTAAATTAAATTGAAATTAAATCAAATGAAATTAAATTGAAATCAAATTGAATTGAAATTAAACTAACTTAAATTAGTAGTAGTACGCTACTTGATATAGAGAGGCCTATGTTGCTACAACACCCGGTTTTTCTCCTTTTTTCAGGGAATCATTAGATGACTTGTCATCTTGAAGGGCGTGTCAGACTCTTACTGACTAAAACCCACCCGTGTTACTTCAGTTACCCTTCACATCCCAGAGCCGCGGTGACTCTTTCGGACTTTCCCGCGACAACCCGGTTTTTCTCCTGCAGTATTTAGTTAGTGCCAGCTAAACGGTTGGAGCTACAGTCTTCAAATTTTCACAGTATATAAGCATCTTGTTGACTCAAAGCCATATATACCTATAGTCAAAAATACATTTGGTCCGGAACCCTTTTTGACGTGACAACGTCTTATAAATTGGTTTGCCGGATGACACTTCAAGAAACTGCGTTACGCTCCGCTCACGTTATGCGCTCACAATGAGAGCGAGTGAGAGGCACGCGTCCCTTCCACTCGGGCAACATTAAAATTATTTTACCACTCAAAGTCGTTGTCACGTAAAACTTTCGCCCGTATACCGACTTTACAGGCAACCAATTTTTTTTTTTTTTTTTTTTTTTTGTGGGGTGGGAAATCATCCTATGACTTCTCCCGCTCTGGGCGGAGCGGGAGGGCGTGTCAGACTCTTACTGACTAAAACCCACCCCTGTTCCTTCCTGCCTTTGAGTGCCCAGGGGCGAGGTAACTCTGTTTCGAATTTATCCTCAACCCCCGGGCAGGCATCGGCCATGACGGGCCCCGTCTCTTACTGACAACTCTTTGAGGCGCGCGTGGAACACTACGCGCCGTCGACTCTCGGGCCTGGTGCTGATCGGACGGCGAGCTACCCATTACTCGCCGTCCGCAGGCCCGGGTCTACGGTGGCCGGAGATCGTCTCGCGGCGCCGGAAGTCCCCGGCGTCTCCTGAGGCGGCTGCTGCTGAGGGCGTGAGGGCGACTCCGTTGTTGGTGCTCTCTCACGCGTCCCGCCTCCGCCTTCGCGAGCATTACTGCTTCGCAGAAGGAGGAGACGGCTTCCCATTCCCTCTCGCTCCGTACCATGGCCTGAACCAGGGCAGGGCGCGAGAGGTCGCTGCCGCCTATCGCATCCACGAGGACACGGCGTTGCTCCGCCCAAGCGGGGCAGACCTCCACCGTATGCTCCACCGTGTCCTCGGGGCGTGGTCCGGAACCCCAAATGTGCGAAGTCTGACACGCACTTAGCCGCATTTAAGTCTGACACGCACTTAGCCGCATTTAAGTCTGACACGCACTTAGCCGCATTTAAGTCTGACACGCACTTAGCCGCATTTAAGTCTGACACGCACTTAGCCGCATTTAAGTCTGACACGCACTTAGCCGCATTTAAGTCTGACACACACTTAGCCGCATTTAAGTCTGACACGCACTTAGCCGCATTTAAATCACTCAAACATGTTGTAGGATTTGAGGATTACAGAATTTGTAGCAGCATTCTTGCGGTACCAACTCATATAACGTGCTTCGGTGTGAACTAAGCTCTAATAGTTTCAAGAATCTAATATCTTAGAAATCGGCCTTGCTGTATTTAAATATACTAAGGCCGCATTCAGAATGGTTTAATCGATAGTGAAAAATGGTTAAAATAAATAGAATGATTAAGAAAAATATCGTTTTATCTTAAAAAAGCGTAGGGTGCTTTTTAAGATATTTTATAATATTAATGACTTTACTATTACCAATATCTGCAACAATTGACATCTAGCATCCCACGTTTTTTAACGATAAAATTATTTTTTTCTTAGTCACTCGCATATTTTTTTGAACATAAAGAAAATGATTTTCTACTTTTTAGTTCGTCTAGTTACAAAAGCCTGTTTTCTAAGGTTCCGTACTCGAAGGGTCCAAACGGAGCCCTATTGCTGTCACTCACGTGTCCGTCTATCCTTCTGTCCGTATGTCTGTCCGTCGTGTGTCACACAGGTCTTACAGTTTGGAGCTACAGTCTTAAAATTTTCACAGCATAAGCATCTTGTTGACCATAAAAATAGTACAAAAGCCATACAAATAGTCAAAAATATATTTAAAACGGAACCCTTAATGTGCGAAGTCCAACACGCATTTGGCCGGTTTTTTAGTTTTTTTAAAACTAAAAAACTAAACTATCAAAATTTATTTTTATATTCTACTTTTTAGTCCAGCTTGCTACAAAAGCGTGTTTTTTGCTGTTTTAGTCTTTAAAAATTAATAATATTAATTAATTAATTAAATTAAATTATTATATTGTTATCGGATAAGTGTGCGAAATTTCAATTCAATCCGACGTTTTGAACTGATTGAAAATCATGTTCGAAAAGTCACGTGTTAAAAAGTCCACCGTTAAAATCTAAGTAATGATTCATTTAGTGAGTCATATAACCACTACCTGGCCGGTATCAGCACTGTACGTACTACATATCAATGAATGAACTAACTCACATTAAATCAGCCTTACTTAGGGCTAACGCCTGCCAGGTCATGTTTACCGTACTTATCATGCTATGACTCTTCACTCAAATATTTTCTAGCCTTACAGGAAGATCATTAGTCGGAAGGTTCAGTAGATCTCAAAAAAAAAAGTCTAAAACCTCTGTGAGTAAGACGTTAATATGTACAGGTTATTTATTACTTTGTAATTCCTAAAGACAGAAACCAGTAGGTTTAAGAACTTCCGCTGCATTAGTACTTTAGCTATTCAGTTAAATGTTATTCGAATATATTCTTGGAACCCGTTTTGAGGACGTCTTGTGAAATTATTTACCTTTATTATCATGTATATAACTATGAGTTTATCTGTCGAAGTGTTGCTGCCGAACCTATACCTTCCCTTCCTTCCCGCGCCTGCGGACGGCGAGTAATGGGTAGCTCGCCGTCCGATCAGCACCAGGCTCGAGAGTCGACGGCGCGTAGTGTTCCACGCGCGCCTCAAAGAGTTGTCAGCAAAGAGACGGGGCCCGTCACGGGCACTAAGGGCAGGAAGGAACAGGGGTGGGTTTTAGTCAGTAAGAGTCTGACACGCCCTCCCGCTCCACCCAGAGCGGGAGAAGTCATTGGAAGATTACCCACCCCACAAAAAAAAAATATCTTCCCTTCCTTAGTTTTTTTATTTTCAAATCAGAGATGTCATAGATGCCACTGGCCAATCTAAAGTACAGATAGGTACCAGAGAATTCCACTTTTACTATTCGGTCGTCTAAATATCGGCAATTATTGCTACTTTTAGGTGTTTAATAACAATAATTTTTATTTTCAGACCAAGACCATAATGAGAAAGAAAGTTACACAATTTACTTAAACTTATTTATTAAAACTAGCTATATTGCGCCTAATACTACCCTTATCCAATGATTCTGGAAAAGGCAGTCATAACGTGAAGAAATTACTTTAAGAACGCTGTTGCCGCTGTTCCGGAGGCGCTGCATCAGGGAGGCTGTTTTTTGCGAATAATGGCTTGAAACCCGTCCACGTGTACCTCCGCAAACATGCCTGAGGCACTGCAGTGCCACGGCGGCGTGCGCAAGGTTCTATAGGCTCGCTACGTATATTTCACCCACAGGCCACTCTAGTAAAAAGATTGGCAGAATGCCTAAAAAAGAATATTCTTTACTTGACTCGTGCAACGAGTGAACCTGCGGGCGAGCATGTTGCCCCTTACTGCCAACGACCTGCGCTCCCTTTCTATATCCTCATCATCCTTTAAGTCACTCGATACTATGTGGCCCAGGCTATGTGGCTAGTGCGTGTATATCCATAATACATGTATTCCAATGTGCACTCGATCGTCTCAAGCAAACCTGACGGATGTGTTACTTAAGTTTAAAGGGCATATTGTTGGCAGGTATGATTAAAATATCAATCAGCCTCGATTTCGACACCCAGTTTCAGAAAGCCATCTATTTAAATCTTAAGTTCGACATCGAGTTTGGTCATCTAAACTGCCAACAACGAATCATGTAAGCTGACCTAAGAATTTACAATAGATATAAATAGATTGATGCTTGAAACAGAGGCAAGTACAGTGGAAGTAACGATTAAACTCAGCATGTTTAATCGTATTTCAACAACAATTATTATAAAATCAATGAATACAGTGGTCTTAATATTATTGGACAAACGCACTCAATAAAATTCGAAAATATTCTTTAGTTTTTATTTTTCGTTTCGTTTTACGAACATACAAACATTTATATACAGTCGATTACTTACTAACAATAAATATTAACAACCATTTGATTACCAGCCGTAGTTAGCTCCAAGACCGGAGTATGTGACGTGAGAGACGGCAGGCGCGGACGAGTATGTCACAGCGGACTTGAGCACGGGACCAGCGGAGTATGCGACGGCGGGAGCGGCGTAGGTCTTGGCTACGACGGGGGCGGAGGCGTAGGAGTAAGCAGGAGCGGCGGCGTAAGAATAGGTAGGAGCAGCGGCGTAAGTCTTAGTGACGACAGGAGATGCTGCGGCGTAGGAATAAGTAGGAGCGGAGTGGCTCGAGTACGAAGAGTAAGACACAGCGGGTGCTACAGACTTCGCGTATACTGGGGCGGCAGAGTATACAGCAGCGGGGGCTGAGACGGTCTTGGTAACAACGGGGGCGGAGGAATAGGTGTGGACAGCGGGGGCGGCGGCGTAAGTGTGGACGGCAGGGGAAGCGTACGCCACGGGAGCAGAGTGGCTGGAGATGGTCTGGTAGGACACAGCCGGGGAGTAAGACTTGGCAACGACGGGAGCGGCAGCGTAGGTGGTGACGGCGGGTGCAGCGTAGGTCTTAGCGTACGCAACTGGAGCGGAGTGTGTAGAGATGGACTGGTAGGACACTGATGGGGCGTAAGACTTGGCTACGACGGGGGCACTGGCGTAGGTGGTGTAAGCAGGAGCAGCGGCGTAGGTCTTGGTCACGACGGGACCGGCGGCGTAGGTGGCGACGGGACCGTGCGCGGTGTGCGATGAGTACGACACGGAGGAGACAGCGGGCGCCGAGCTGTAAGCCACAGGCGCGCTGTACGCTACGGGCGCAGCGGCCTGCAGGAGGTGGCCGGCAGAGGCGATGCTCGCCGCGCACAGGAAGACTACGACCTAAAGATAAAGACACAAATTAATATACAATGTTGAACACTTTAGTATGCATTAAGTCCGCCTTTGTACTTTAGTTGCATGAAGTGTAAATAAATAAATAAACATTCAGATCTTGAAAAGCTAGAACTTAATCAGAACACGAGTTAACACTAATTGTAGTTACTTATTTAAAACAACATTTTGGCTTTAAAACCACAATTTTGCCTAAAGGGCATCACGCTCATCGACCAATGATGATTAAAAAACATTTTTTTTAAAATTGAAATTCAATATTAAAATTCACTGCGTACCTTGGAGTACATGTTTGTATTGAGCGTTGTTGTTGAGTGTAATTTTTGGAGCACTTGCTTTCGCTTTTATATGTCATCTGCAAACTGGTATTGGTATCGAATCCTATAGTGGATCAGCCGCGGGCACTTTCGGTTTCAATGTCAAGGTGAGTACGCCACCCGGCAAAATAAAGTTGTGTAATCTGCCCGAGGCATTCGATGTTAAGTAGCATCGAATGTACTCCACATCTGTTATTAAGGAAGTTATTTGCGGAACTGGGTTGTGGTGTTAATAAAATCAATGGCTTTTCAAGCCTATTAGTCGTTATCTGTTGAAATAATTTTTATGTCTATGAATCTTGTTGTTTATGGGGATATCCGGTTCTTGGACGATATATTGACTGATAGATAATATTTAAAAAAAATGTAGCTACTTCTTATTCTTGTTCCCGTGTCCACAACTCATATTTTGTGCCTACTTAGGTTATATAAGGAACACAAGGAGATGCATGAAAGTTGTAAGCTGCACAGAACACCTTTGTTTTTTTTGTGTTTTAGATAAATTTTATACAATCTTGTATTCATCATCAGCCTTTTAATGTCCCCACTGCTGGGGCACAGGCCTCCTCTCTGTGAGAGAGTGCGGGCCGTGATCCACCACGCGGGCCCAATGCGGGTTGACGGATGTCACATGTCTTCAAATTTTTGGTTTTAGGATATGCCGGTTTCCTCGCGATGTTTTTTTTCACCGTTTTGAGAGCAGTAGTGATGAAATAATTTTCATAAAGTAAAGCGCCTGCCTGGGTTTGAACTCACGACCTACAACTTGTAAGTCTCGGCAGTTACCACTGGGCCACCACTGCTCCAATCCTGTATTGTAAAGATGTAAATTGATTGTTTGTTTGTACTCGTACTTATATTTGTTTAGTGTGTTGTAGGATATAGTCTGTCTAATTTGATTGTAAAAACTCTTGCACAGGTTATTGTAGCTTTACTTTTGTTGAGAAGCATAATCTGCTTTTATCCCAAAAAACGTACGTAAGTGGGAAAATAATGGTTTTCAATATTGTTACCTATTTTCATCTGTAGCTACAACAGCATTTAAGAATAGGGGTTTTTATAGTTTGTTATGAACAAAAAAGATTTACATTTTCAATCATTTATTTTCCGTTCGCACATCATGTTTACATATTCAAATTACAACACTTGATGAATTACCAGCCGAGTTTGTTACCGTAGCCAGCGTTACCATAGCCGGCGTTACCGTAACCGCCGTAGCCGCCGCTACCGTAACCGCCATGTCCATAACCGCCATTACCGTAGCCGCCATATCCGCCATAAGTACCGCTGGCGTAGCTAGGAGAGTGCTCTTTGTAGACAGAAACAGAAGACACAGCGTTACCAAGACCATTGTAGCCGTGAGAACCGTAGCCTAGTCCATTGGAGCCATAGCCGAGGCTGTTGTAGCCATGGCCGCCATAACCGCCGAGGGCGCCAGAATATCCTCCAAGAGCACCGGAATATCCTCCGAGAGATCCGGAATAACCGCCAAGAGCGCCAGAATAACCACCAAGAGCGCCAGAATAACCTCCATGAGCGCCAGAATATCCACCGTGAGCTCCAATGTAATCATCTCCAGAGGCAGGGACGACTTTGGTCACGGAAGTGTATGAGGTGGCTGGACCGCCAAGGCCGTAACCGCCATAACCACTAGCGTAGCCACCGCCGTAGCCACCGTAGCCCCCGCCGTAGCCACCGTGGCCTCCGCCGTAGCCACCGTAGCCTCCATATCCGCCTTGGCTGGAGTAGCCACTATTCAAGCCGCTGTTGTAAAGGTTTCCGGCACGGGCTAAGCCGAAGAGGCAGACAGCAATGGCGAAAACCTGAAATTAGAGCAGAAACTCAGTTGACGATGTTAAATTCAACAAAGGGTTGCGGAAAAGTGTGGTCATATTTTAAGAACTGCATCTGCCCATCGATATGAACAACTTTCTTCAAGAAAACCTGAGGAAATTCACAAAAAGTTTTTTTAGCTCCCATACAAATATTGATCAGATGATGATAACTTTGTATGGAAAGTCCAATTTTTTTTTGGGAATTTTCAGTTTAGTTCTTACAGAAAGTTGTTCATATCCGTGAGCAGAACCGGTAGAGGGAAAAAATAAGTATAGTTGGTACGTAAAGGTAAGCGAACAAAAGACAAAAATTGGGATGGCCATTCTGACAAAAAAAGTAAGCATGATTATAGAATGTTTAGAGTACTAGTATACTTTGTGGTAGGTCAGTTAACCATGAGAGTGAACACAAAGAAACAATTACTTTTTAAATTAAACCGCTAAACTGAACAATGCAATTAAGATTTAAACACTGTGAAATATTCAATTAATTACCTTAGTGAACATGTTGCTGGTACTTCAACAGTGATGAGTTGAATGTGTTAGATGCTATTGTTTCACTCTTTTATATTAAAAATGTAGGAAATAAGTATTCTTTTTCAAGGTCCCTTTAGATTTTGAGAAAACCGGAGCGTAACGAAATTAATTAGCCTTAAATGCAATACTAACTCATTTATCCACCGAAATAAGACAGGCAATTGTAAACCTTATTGTCTTGTCTATAAGAAGGTTTTTGTATGAATGGTAGCGAGATATAATCTTTAATTTATAGTGTTATCTTGAGAATTATTGTACAAGGGTTGGCATTAGAGTAAACTACAAAACGCGTAGTAATTGATTAATTAATTTATTATTCATTATGTTTATGCGTCTCAATATGTGATAATTGCTTTGTTTCTTATACGATCTTTGTTTTTTTGACGATTTGAAAGTTACGAATATTCCGTATTTTGAGAACTGTTTTACCTGTTTATGTAATCATAAGCTTTAATAAATTAAGCCTTTCCAAGTCCACTGCTGGACATAAGCAGAAGCTTATGTCCAGCAGACCCAAGTATCACCCATACTATACCACAAGTTAAAGCTTCAGTATAATGACTTGCTAAATTCTCCATTGTATGGAGATGACTGTTGCGCTGGCTTCGCCCTTGACATAACTAAAGATAGTCGATCAACTGTGAGTGCAGTTGCTCATAAGTTTAATTGTAATGGGATCATGTACATTAGGTGTGGGTATTAATTTTGAACATTAAGCTTTAAAAGGAACCCACTGACAAGACTTTTTAGGGTTCCGTACCCGAAGAGTAACCAACGGGACCCTATTACTAAGCCTCTAGTGGTGACGGGCGGGCGTTTTGGGGGACTGTTTTTATGTAGAACTTTGACATTCAAAAAGTGCTGGCTCTCAGCATAGTTTGAATAAATGTCTTTTGATTTTGATTTTTGCCTCCGCTGTCCATCCGTCCGTCCATCCGTCCGTCTGTTTGTCAGCGGGCTGTATCTCATGATCCGTAATAGGTAAAAGTTGACAGAATGTGTATTTCTGTTGCCGCTATAACAACAAGTAATAACGCCCCCCTACTAGAAACGTGTTTTTTTAGCTTTTTTTGCTCGATCTTAATAATGGCAACACGTAGACGCTGTTTTTTTTTTTTGCGGGTGGAAAATCATCCTATGACTTTTCCTGCTCTGGGTGGAGCGGGTGGGCGTGTCAGACTTTTACTGACTAAAACCCATCTCTGTTCCTTCCTTGCCTGAGTACCCAAGGGCGCGGTAACTCTGTTACGAATTCGTCCGCGACCTCTTGGCATGCAGGCATCGGCCATGATGGGCTCAGTCAGTGGTGGCTGACATCTCTTTGAGGCGCGAGTGGGTCACTACGCACCATCGACTCTTGGGCCTGGTGATCGGACGGCGAGCTACCAATTACTCGCCGTCCGCAGGCCCGTTTCTGCTCCGACGACCTCCTGGGCGTCCGGAGATCGTCTCGCGACCCCCGACGCCCAGGGCGTCTCCTGCGGCGGCTACGGCTGGGGGCGTGAGGGCCACTCCGTTGAGTCTCCCTCACCCGTTCCACCTCCACGAAGGATCGCGAGCATTACTGCTTCGCAGAAGGAGGAGACTGCTTCCCATTCCCTCTCGCTCCGTATCATGGCCTGGACCAGAGCCGGGCACGACAGGTTGCTGCCACCTATCACATCCACGAGGACATGGCGGTGCTTAGCCGGGCAGATCTCAACCGTATGCTCCACCGTGTCCTCAAGTAGACGCTTGAAATGCTCACAAAAAATGTAATTAAACAAAACTTGATGGTACGGAACCCTTCATGCGCGAGTCCGACTCGCGCTTGGCCGGTTTTTTTTTCTTAAAAGTTGGTTTACCATTTTTGTTGAAACCACTCTGTTGACATACTAAACCTAGTCTATATTATAAAGAAACTATCATTCTTCCTGTGAGTACAAGTCATCTAGGTTATTTCACTAGACAGACAGTTTATACAAGGCTTTTTTACTTGTATCGTTTTTGCACGAGATATGTAGGTATTTCAAATTTCATTTATTCCAATAAAGTTGAAAGCCAGATTTTTTTTAACGTCAAAGTTCTACATTAAAACTGTCTCCCAAAAACTCAAAAACCCCAGAAACACTTCCTAGTGTTTTAGCTGGGAAGAAGAATTAGCGCAACAAACTCCTCGGCAACAAATCTATCTGTTAAGTATAATAGTTTGAGTCAGCATATAAGAAGATTATATCTAGGTCACCTCATATCGAGGCTAGCCTTAGCCACGAATGAGGAATAAGGCGTCATTTTACCAGAACAGCTTATTATTCTAAAACTGGGACTCTATTACTAAACCCGGTTTAATATAATAAGCTTGATTTTGAATCACTAAACTGTTATAATGAATTAAGCAAAATGCCTACAGTATTTTAGTCATAATTATTGTTCATCTAAACTTTAAATAAACATCATGTACTAAATTAATATGTTAATTTTAACAAACATCTTTAGATTTAAGGACAAACAAATCCTGTTTATCGGGTACTTTATGACTGGTATTTATATCTTTGTAGAGCTTTTAGACCAAGAGGAAGGAGATTTAATCAAAAGATTATGAGGTTGGATGCAGCTGTTGCATGCAGGTTGCTTGCTGAACAAGTTTTATTTTGCTCCACAGTCCAGCAAGTTTTTTATTGCGTATGTCCAAGTCTCAATAAATCGTTAAAAGACATTGATACGAGTTTAAATTATTACTTTTAAATCGCATCGATCAACGACCGAATTGCAGTTTAAAAATTAAACAATTTCTTACTTAGACAGGTACAAGTTTATTAAATACATAGAACAGCAACATAAAATCTGCTATAAATTAAAACAGCCACACAATACAATATTTACAAACTCATTCATAGTAACTTTTTTTTGCTATGACACAGGTTTCTTTTGCTGCTTACCAGACGTATTTGGAGCCATAGCCGTGGCTGTCACCAAAACCATAGCCAGAGCCATAACCGTAACCGGCGCTGTATCCATCATGGCCGGAGTAGCCGAGGCTACTGTATCCGAGGCTGCTGTACCCGTGGCTACCGTACCCATGGCCGTAGGACACAGCCAAAGGAGCTGCTGCCACGTATGACACAGCTGGGGCGACATAAGACTTCACGATAGGCGAAGAATGGACTTGGTAACGGGAGACAGTTGAAATAGCAGGCGCATATGAGATGGGAACCACAGTCTTAGTCACAATGGGGGCTGCGACTACAGTCTTAACGATAGGAGCGGAGTATGCTGGGGCGACATAGCTGGAATATCCGTGGCCATAGCCGATGCCAGATGCGTAGCCGAGACCAGCTCCATAGCCGGAGGAGTAGCCCAGACCACTGCCAATCCAGCCGCTGGCGCGAGCCAAGCCAATGCAACAGAGGACAGCGGCGAACTGAAAAAGACAAAAAAGAGGAGATATAGTGGCTTATACAATTTGTATTCTAAATTTTGTATTTTTCCTTTCTACTTTGCATACGAACAAATCTTAAAATTATCTGTAGCAGTTATAGCCTGCTTAAAACCCACCATAAAAATGACACCATATTCAATTACTCAACAATTTTCTCACGTCTATGACCTTGCCATCTTTATTAACCAGTTAATAGACATAGCGTGTTGACGTGTAATTTTGGTTACTTGAAAAGTAGGCCCAAATCTCGGTCCACCTGCCGTCACTGGTCGTTAGGGTACTTTCGAGGTCGGTACCTTGACAATTGCGAAAGGACACGCAAGCAGGTGATTGTCCCAAGACAATCCACATTACTCTTCCAACTACGTGCTTAATCACTGTTTTTATCACTTAAGCAATGAAATTTCTTTAACGTATTTTTTTCCCATAAACGGATCAGGGAACTCTTTATTTAAGAATTATTATATGTTATAGTTAATGCATGGCACTAAATAATGACATAAACGATAAAACGGGTAAGGTAGTAATCGCCTTCCGGCAGATAAATTAGTTATCTCTTGTAGATGATAAAGACGCCTGTACTTGCATAGATTCTCAAATTCTTTCAACAAAATGAGACCTAATGCACTATGCTAATAAGTTTGAAAGTAGATTAAGCAACAACACGATGGATTTAAATAACAAACAGCATTGATGGATTGATTTGCTTTGCAAGGACTCATTTCACTCTTGTATCTTGCGAAAGATGTCTAAAAGTTGACACTTGTGAGCTTAGATCTAGATAAATATAGCGAATTGACTCTTGTAAGACAGTCATCGTAAGTCTGTTTGATTAAAGAACCATTTCTAATAGCAAGCTCGAATTGCACTGAAGATATTAATAATCATATTGAATAAATAAATAAAAGTCTTGAGGATCCTACAAATTGGCTAGGAGAATTGAAAGATGATAACGAGATGGACAGCTGAAAGTGGAAATGTATGGGGAGGCCTTTATCCAACAGTGAACATCTTTAGACTGATAAAATAATAATGACCAGTTGGCAGAACAGTTGCATTTACAATTCCAAGACCAATGAAGTTTACGTGTAATTACGACCAACGTTTTATATGGAAATAATTGACTCCCAGTAGTTTTGAAACGCCATGCTCAAACTTCAATAAAAGGTCAAATCGGTAACATCAAGTGATTGCAGGACATTCATATTGCAGGACATATTAAGGGGAATATCTTACTTATTAATTCGCATTGGACATTATGATTAACGATCGACTTGATTGCATGTGTGACAGACATTATGAAAGCTGTCTCCTTTAAAACCAGTACTGATTGATTCGCTTAAAGGCCAAAGTTACTTAATAAAAACTGGGTTAGGCAAGCCTTTGAGCTGATTTAGAATAATAGCAAATAGGCAGATCTGGTTGGGCTTTGAAAACCAGTGGACTGTGACTTGCGAATGTATTGACGGGTTCTGCGTGTAAACAGTTCGACCCATGTGTAAATACTGGTTTATAGGCATACTACTTTGTAAGAGTATAATTAATGTAACACGATTTATACAAATAGCTCTAGTTGGGAACTCTATTAAAACCTGTCTTATAATCTGAGATTAGAAGTAGTAGAGGCGAAGCAAAATTTTACTAATACAAGTTCATAAACTACAGTTATATTAAGAAATAGACCGAAAAGTTGGTTGTTCAGCTTTGAGTTAAATTACCGTTATGTATCTTCAACTAAGTCCAAAACACTGAAAGCGCCTGAAATAGTAAACAAAGTAGTAATAATAATAACGCAATGAGCAGTTAGCACTACCATTTAGACACTAATTATCTAAAAGCGAAAAGCCTTTTATACCCACAATTTAGGAATTAAAATAGGATAGGAGGTGATAGGATGGGAGGAGTTCGTGGCTACAGTAATAACAGCCGCACGGGTTGATCCATCAGGTTAAGCTACGCTTGCCGGGGTTGGTCCACGGATGGGTGACATCTAGGAGTTTCGGTATCTTTACATACCGAGACTCCTTCGTGCCTCGGAAAGCACTTTAAGCCGTTGGTCCCGGCTGTCAATCGTGGTTCTTTGACAGTCGTTACGGGTCGTCAGAAGCTCGAAAGACTGACATCCAGTCTTACCAAGGGGTATCGTATTACCCAGTAACTGGATTGTGGAGGTCAGATAGGCAGTCGCTCCATGTAAAATTCTGGTATTCAGCTGCATCCGGTTAGAATGGAAACCGACCCCAAGATAGTTGGGAAAAAGGCTAGACAGATTGAATTTAGGAATTAAAATAGTTGAAAACCAACAAACACTTTGAAAGTGATAGCAGTAAATGAAAACTCATTTTAAGTCTAATGGAAATAAAAACTCATTTTAAGACTAGCTTTGGTATCTAGCATAGTCAATAAGGATTAAAAAATAATTAAAAACTGGGAAGTGAGACATTATTTTATCAGACAGTTGAAGTTGAAACTCTGAAAGCTTGATTTAGGAAAAAGCATTTTTCTTAAATCAAGTTTCTTTCAATTGACTTTTCTCTTAAAATTTCTGGTACTCAGAAACATCATCATCATCATCATCATCAGCCTTTTATTGTCCCCACTGCTGGGGCACAAGCCTCCTTTCTGTGAGACGGTGTGGGCCGTAATCCACCACGCGGGCCCAATGCGGATTGGTGACTTAGAAACATCATATAAAGTCATTTACTATATAAACTTGTAAATATTTGAGCATTTATTAATCAATTAAAATCGGTATTGCAATTTTTTCCCCGAACTTTACAAAACTGCGTATTTTTGCGAAACTAAATGCCGAGAACTGTACCCTTAGACGTCCACATATATGTAAATAGTGAAAATCACTCCACACAGTTTTAAGTAAGTTTAAACAATTTGGAAGAAAAGCAAGACAATTTTGAAATACTAATCTATGTTTTTATTTTCGTTTTAACAAAATGGCTATAACCCGCCGTAAAACCATAAAAGTCAGTTCACGCTCAAAATTATTTTCACATGCCTGAGAGAAAAAATAAATTCTGGCACGCGCCCAAAACTATGCCAGCGTCACCGTTTCACTAATCTAGATGTCCGTAACTTAGGACGTATACAATATTATATGGTAGCTTGGTATGGGATACTGCTCAAGCTACTGACTTGGCTTTTCCCTGAGAATTTTCTCAATTGTGGCCCGGAGTTTTGATTTGGGATGGATGATGGACCCCTGTTGTTCGATTTAAGCAGCGATAAAGTAAGGCATTTGCTATAATTATGTACAATTATACACCTCAGCCTGCTTTTTTGAGTAATACAGGCGAAATATCAACTGTAACTGTAAGCTCTTGGATCAGAGAAGAAATCCTGGGGCTGAAGACAAAGTGATATAAAAAAGTGTTATATTCTATTATGAAAACGATTGTTGAAAAGTCAAAATAACGGATGGAATGACGGATTGTCGGAGTGTGCCAGATTACAGTCTGCAAGAGAGGATCTACTTAGAGAGCTTGAGATAAATATGCACGATGTTAGTAGTAGTTCCATATTTTGGCGTAACCTAACTCCGTAGCTGCTTATAGTTTAATTAAGTTTGTGTGTGTTGTACGTTTAACATAATTATAAGTTCCGATGGGACTGGCATATACATCTGTATAAAAGTGCTTAATAATGAATAGAGAGAAAAAAGAAAAAGGGGTTAATAATCACGTGATATTTCGATAGACTTGTCAGTCCCATACATTTTTGACTCTTTTTCAATCGCTATCGCGATGCTTTCGGTGATAGAATGTCACTTGTCTAGAGCCGCATGACAATCCTATTTTGGATTTTTTCACAGTCGCTATCGCCATACTATCGCTAATAAAAACCTTTATCTACAACCTCGTGGCTCCTATCCGTTTCGAAACGTCAGCAATTTTGGCTGCGTGGGTCAAAAGTATCTGTTGTCAGCTAAATGCCGGCTAGCGCCTTTGAGAGTTTGAAATCTGGTGACGGACGACCTACTCGTATATTTGCCACTATCTATTGTTTCGTTTAGAACACTTTTTGCATTGTAACTGCATCGGTATGATTTTTCTCAAAGGGGTATACTGAATTGGCAGATACTCGTGTATTGTTCCCCAAATGCGGATTATGACATTATTGTTTGTAAGAAGTATGCGATTGGAAACGAGCTAATTGCCACGATAGCGAGCTTGCTGGCAAGATATAAAACACAAGGAGAAAACGATTGTCCCGTGGGTCGATCCGGAATGGAAACCGAAAGATCGTAAAAAGCTACAGGACGTCACTATGGCTCACTAGAACTATTCACTGCACTTTCGACACAACACTCTTAATATTTATTCGGATAGATCCTTGAGATGATGCATTTAAATGAAGAATATCACTATTCTTACCTTAGCGATCATTTTGATGTAGTTTGTTGGAATATGATGTGTTGAATGTTAGCCAAACGAAAAATGTCAGCTTATATAGTTAACGAAATCTCAGGAAACAAAGCGGCCTCGCCATTGTCAAGTTTCTAGGTAATTTTAGTAAAATAGCGCATAATCATACCACAAACGGTGAACATAAGGTCTCTTTTAAATTTAAATTATTTTTATATTATTATTATAATAAAAGAACTGAAGGTGAACTAATTTTTTGTATACTTGAGTGTTTAATAATACAGGAAGTGGAAATTTGGATGCGTTTTTTTTGCTGCGTTGCAATAATTTCGACTGTTGTTTTTAATTTTCGAAATTCATTAAACGGTTTGCTTACGCTGAGTTGAGTTGAAGCATTTTTTATTCATTCTTTTTATTATTATTATTTTTAATTTCTGTCTATTAACTGCTAGAGGGTGGAGACCTGGTGACCTGAAACACAGGCCCATAAAGCCTAGCTTAGGCACCAGTCTCCCACAGTAAACGTTATTATAATATGTATGTAAAGTTAGCGTAACAATGTCTGCAAAGTTTATTGTGGTTAGAGAACAAATACTTATTATTATTATTATCACGGGTCGTGAAATATTTATTTATTTTAGAAATATTGAAATAGTCTGGTAACCACAATAGCTAAGCCAAAGTATGCTATATAGTCTGTGTTCCAAACAATTTTTTCTATGGAGCGGACTCGGTAAAATGTAACGTAGAATACGATAATCGAGAAATGATTGAAAAAGATTGCTTACTTGGATTTTTACCCAACAATTTTCATTATACTCGTAACACGTCGTAGAAATTTCAATGTGCCGTGTCTTGGAAAAGTGCCCAGTATTAGGCTCGGTTAGGAGGTGCTAATCCTACTAAAAGTAAAAGATGTAGGTAAAGGCAAGATGTGGATAAGGCAGTGGCTTTTGTTTAAAATTTCATGGAGAGTCGAATGTGTGTTTAATAATATTTCTCTAAATCGTTATATTTTCCCAATCCTTTTTTGACGGATCAAATATTTGCTAAAGGCTAATATATGATAGGGATGCGATGAAGAGGTCTATTGGAGGCAGCATGCACACACCACTGTATAAGCATTAACAACCTTTTAACGTTCCCACTGCTGGGACAACTTCCCGCGTGGTGGAGGACTTTTTTTTTTAATTTGTGGGGTGGAAAATCATTCAATGACTTCTCCCGCTCTGGGTGAAGCGGGAGGGCGTGTCAGACTCTTACTGACTAAAACCCACCCCTGTTTCTTCCTGCCCTTAGTGCCCAGGGACAAGGTAACTCTGTTTCGAATTATCCTCAACCCCCGGGCAGTCATCGGCCATGACGGGCTCCGTCCTTATTGCTGACAACTCTTTGAGGCGCGTGTGGAACACTACGCGCCGTCGACTCTCGGGCCTGGTGCTGATTGGACGGCGAGCTACCCATTACTCGCCGTCCGCTGGCCCGGGTGTGGAGGACTCTGTGAGCGGGAATGGGCCTTAATCCACCACGCGGCCCAGTGCGGGTTGGTGGTTGTCACATGCCTTCGAATTTTTATTGTTTTCCTTCACCGTTATGAGAGCAATGATGATAAAATAATTACCATGTGAATTGCCTGTCTGGGTGCCCAAGAACAACGACATGTAAGCCGTTACTGCACACACCGCTGAAGATGACTTAACTTGGAGATGCACCGTATGACGTCGCAACTGTCATCAGTAAAAACAACAAAGAGGAAGAAGAATATGACGAAACCACTTCCTGTATAGAAAATAATATAGGTCTATCTTACATGTTCTTATTCTAGCTAGCTTATTCTAGGTTCTACCTAGGTCAATAGTTCAATAACATAACTACATCCACTAGTTCTAATATATCTGCTAATTTGCATGGCGAGGCCGGACGGATGAATATCCGATGACACCATCGAATGCAACTCGTTTGATGTCAACATTTCAAATAAATTTTAATTTCGAAACTGACATGACAAACTTCCAGTCCACTGAGTCCATGCAAAAACACCAGTAGATTTTTTATTTTATTAGTAATTCTCGATACTTTTTCCCTAAAAAATTTCGCAATAGAACGTACATTGAAAAATGTAAACGGTCAGCAAACAGCAGCTATGGTTTTGTTACCAACTTTAGAATACCTTCTGAAACTTTTTAGAATTTCTTCTAAAAGTCTAAATGTTCTTTCTGAAGCTCAGACACTAGTGGTGTCGTTAGGGATGGAGATCTGAAAAAAAATCAGTAGATAATTAGTATCGATATACAGCAAGTAACAAAAACCCTGACCGATCCTGAAGGGAATTATTTGGTATCGTACTGCATACACATATACGTAATCATTTAATGGATACGAGATTATTATTATGCCCCAATGAAACTAATTAATTAAAAAAAAAGAAAAACTTATCAAAGGCAACACTGAGCGCTCGACCAAGTTCACCTACAGTTTTGTGTCAAAAACGCCGCCTGAGCGAGACGGTCTTTTTGATCCTCTGTTAAAGAGTGCCTACAGCACGGCTAGTGCAGGGCGGTATCGTTTGAAATAAAAATATGTTAAAATGAAAAGATTTGGTCAGTAGTGTGTTGTCAACTTATGAAAATTTGCCAAATTTAGTGTTAAATATCGCATATTCAACTAATAAAATGTCATAAACAGACTACAATGAAGTCACAGACTATAGATATTTTTTGTTTGTGTGCAAATATATCAGCAGGCTTATGTATGGTAAAAAACATATCGAATTTTATACGAATTTTAGACCTTGAAAATAATAAGTATCGAAAATCGATATTTTTATTCTCGATATATGGTATCTAGAATAAAAATATCGACTATTTAAATCGATTAATTTCTGAAATAAAATCGTTTTTTTTTTGCATTAAATGTGATCCAATTAACCAACAGACAGAATTAATCATTAAAATTCTGATTCATTATACAGATGTCACCAAAGATGACACCTTGAATGTTACGAAACACTTCCCGATTAGATAAATGTTTGGATCTAGGTTGAGTATTATGCAGATGCATAGATAGTTCCGGGCTAAGAACCGGTTCTAATTTCAAATTCAAAGTTGGATTATAAAAAGAAAAACAATATCATGACAAACCTATTGCAGTATGCGACATCATACGTTTACACAGAACGAAGGTCCTAAGGTGCCGAAATGCCTTTTCACACGCACCGGTTTCCGGGTAGCCGATGCCGGGTACCCGGCGGCGAAGTACGTTAGCTTTCACACGTTTTTTTTCTTTTCGGGTGGGAAATCATCTAGAGACTTTTCCCGCTTTGGAGTAGCAGGGCGTGTCAGACTTTTAGTGACTAAAAGTACCCCTGTTCCTTCTTTGTTTGAGTGCCCAGGGGCGCGGTAGCTCTGTTTCGAATTTATCAGCGACCCTAGCTTTCACACGTACCGGCTTAATTAACTTATAAGTTTTACCGGACAGGCGGCACCGGTTACGCGGTCACCGGCACGTGTGAAAAGGCATTACGGCCTTAGTGCCTTCTCACATGTGCCGGTAATCACGTGGCGATTCTCTAAGGTGCCTTAGAGGATCGCCTGATGCACAAATTTCACATAAATAACTGATAGTACCAACATATTATTATTATTTACCCAAGTATTTGTTATTTAGTATCATTAATTAAATTAGTTTTCTTTGCAACTGTCACATAATCTATCCAGGATTGTGTAAGGAATGATGTAAGAAGAAAACGCGTTGCGCTAACTCTAAGTAACAAGGAACAAGGCAGGAAGATGATGATGAGCCAAATTTCAAAATTATTTCAGATGAAAGTAAGAAAAAAGAATATATAAGAAAAAGATCACATATATTATATAAGAACATATAATCGTATCGTAGATCCTGAGAGAAGTGGTGGCCCAGTGGTAACGGCCGCGACTTACATGTCATGAGTTCAAACCCAGGCGGGTTCTTTACTTTAAGTAAATTATTTCGACACCATTGCTCTAAAAACGGTGAAGAAAATCATCGAGAGGAATCCGCCATGTCTTAAAACCAAAATATGAAGACATGTGACATCCACCAACCCGCATTGGGCCCGCGTGGTGGATTACGGCCCACACCCTCTCACAGAGAGGAGGCCTGTGCCCCAGCAGTGGGGACATTAAAAGGCTGATGATGAAGATCGTAGCAAATGGCTTTCATTAGTTCCTGCCTACCCCATTAGTAGATATATGAACCAGTTTGCTTTGCTGCAATCATATTTTTAAAAACATTTAATAATTTGTCAAGCTTATATGCAAATAAGTTCCACTCGACCACACGGTTTTAGGATCAAAGGTGCTAAGTAAATGGTCAGCTAAATGGACATATTAATCTGCCTTATCACCATTTGCTATCGCAGTAAGACACTGTCGAATCTAGTTTAAATTAGGGAAATGGTCACACTCGTAGCCTAGGATTAGATTTTATATAGCAATTGATAGATTTATTATTAAATGCTGATGTTGTCTCAATAAAGGGAAAGACTTCCCTACTCTCTTTCCACTTTTGCCGATTTAAAGTGATTGTGGACCAATCCATTAAGTCGGCTGTACAGTCTGTTGCTGTCGTCAAGACACCACGAGACAGGCCTAGTACGAGTGTGTACATGGTGCCTTCGTTGCGTCGCGTCTCGCGGCGTCTCGTCGTTCTCGGAAGCGTGTCGGTTTTTGCGCTCGAGTCAAAGGGTCTCCGAGTCTTACCATGAAAATCAATTGATACAACGAGTTTGTACATAGTGTGCTCTCGTGTCGTACCTCGACGCAACGAGATTCAACGAGAGGCACGCGAGGCGACGAGACGAGCATGTACAGCCGGCATTAAAAATAAGTCTCGCTCATCCGGACATCTGTTTCTAGGCCAGTGGCGTTTCCAGTTGCTGGGGTACTGCGTTCCATTGCTCTCTGTCAGACCCCGAGCTCGGACTACGTTACGTTACTGACGCTTGGTTAGTGACCATGTCTGCGCTCCAGAGGTGAGGGTAGGAAGCGTTTCTATGAGTTCTCAATTAAGTGAAAGTTACTTCAGTGTTTGACATGACATGAAAAACCGGCCAAGTGTGTGTCGAGCCACGCGCAGTTTAGGGTTCCGTAGTCGCCCGTTATAACATGCAGACTTACAAGGGGGCTTTATATTCTTCTTCTTAGCGTGTCGATGCTATATTAAATATCTAAATATTATGTTTGTCCCAGTATTCAGCAACAGCAATTGCATTCGCTGATGCGGCCTTAAGGTCCTCACATGTACAGGTGACAGGGCATGCGGAGTAATATGAGAGGTGGGCAATGGTCTGTGGTGAAACGCCGCATAAACATTGAAGATCAGAGCCATCCGAGAAACCTTACCTGTGGAGGTTATCTTTGCTGCGGCCAATCTGAGTACAGAGTCTATTTAAAATTAATGTTTATTACTATGAACATATTAATTGAGTTCACGGTTTAACGGATCAAAACGTTTGAATTGAAAAGGATTTTTTATTTTTCCAATATTTTACATGTTTCCTACCCGTTTTAAATAAGTAACAATTTCATCTAAGTATGTATTTTGTGATTTGTACGAAGTTTTCCAAGTAGGTATATTTTATAAGTTGGGCGACTGTGACTCTAAACTAACAGAGCTAACTCAGCTGTGAGGATTTTTTTAGATTTTTCAAGCCAGCAGTTAGCTTTTAGAGGGGTGGGGGGGGAGGGGTCACTCGACTGGAACAAAATCACTTTAAAATTTCGCAAACAAATCACTGAATCGAAAAGTAGTCTTCACAATCCTAAAATAGGAAAGGCGAGAAAAAAAGTCATCTCCACTTTTCATATAAAAAAAGGGGAACTGTTTCGTTTTCTTGGCGTGATTATTAATACCCATGCAAAATTGCAGCTTTCTTGCAACTTGTGCAAGAAAGCTGCAATAAACCTTAATGTTACACGCAGAGGGTCCAAAGTCGTTTGATTTTAGGGTGGGTCAGGTAATGTTGACAACAGTCTGTCCTAACAGTCTATCCGAAACTATCATACCTTGTCCTTGTTAGTATAACGGAACCCTAAAAACTAGCTAAAAAAATGAAAAGAAAAAATGAACGGCGGTGATGGTGATGTTTGAATAATGTCTAGCTAGAAAATTATTTTATCATCACTAACGGTACTCAAAACGGTGAAGGAAAACATCTTGAGGAAAGCGGCATGTCCTTTAACCCAAAAATTCGAAAACATGATTGTGACATCCACCCCCCTTTGGGCCGCACAGAGCAGGCCTATGTCCCAGCAGTGAGAACGTTTAAAGCCTTAAGCTTTTTATGCTTATTATTATTTTATTATAATATTCTGGGGTCAATAGTTGCTCAGAGGTCGCTGACCCATAGGCCTGGTTGGTGGCTCGACAACAAGTCACGACAAAAACTGTGTACCACTATACGTCAGTGTGTATATGTATGTTGTAACAAGTATAGCGACTTGCATACTGTTCTTGCCTTGCGGCGACGTCTATTAATATATTAGTATTTTTCAACATGACTAATGATTTTAAGCGGTACTTAATTAGACAGAACTATTTTATATTAATTGTTAATAGTAGCAGCTTGAGTGCGTTTATTAGATTGGAGATTGGTACCTTTTATCTGATTTTTTTTTTATAATTTTTTTTTTTTTTTGGATTGATTTGGCTTCGGCTGTCTAACTTTATTACTGTAATCTAGTAAGTGCTATCTGATGTCGCGCAGTGCTTAAGTAATATCTTGATTTTTTATTGCTAGTAATCCTGTCTACTCTTTGCTAATTAGTACCTACGTACCTGGAAGTGTGAAGTGTTATTTTTTAATATTTATTTTCTATGCTACGATTTTTTATTCAGTGAGGGCTCCACTTGGCGGGTAGTAGTATAATAAGGAAAAAAAGTTACCTAAGATTTTTTTCGAAACAGCATTTGGAGAGAAAGAGTGATTTTAAAAATTGCTCTCATTTACTAACTTGACTTACTAACCTACCAGAGGAGCTCGTGGCTAAAGTAATAACAGCCGCATGAGTCGATCTATCAGGTTAAGCTACGCTTGCCGGGGTTGGTCCGTGGATGGGTGACCATCTTTACATATCGAGACTCCTCCGTGCCTCGGAAAGCACGTTAAGCCGTTGGTCCCGGCTGTCAATCGCGGATCTTTGACAGTCGTTACGGGTCGTCAGAAGCACGAAAGTCTGACATCCAGTCTTACCAAGGGGTATCGTATTACCCAGTAACTGGGTTGTGGAGGTCAGATAGGCAGTCGCTCCATGTAAAATACTGGTATTCAGCTGCATCCGGTTAGACTGGAAGCCGACCCCAAGATAGTTGGGAAAAGGCTAGGCAGATGATGTACCTGGAAGTGTGAGTCATGAAAAACAGCTTTAGAAAAAGTGGGACCTAATGGTTTTTGGTCTAAATACGCAATATTTATATTTTCTTCGTGACATATTTATTTTTTTGCAGGGAAATCCCTACCTACAGGGTGTAAAAAAACACATCACAAAGCCGTTAACTTCGCATACTGTACGTCTAACAAAGTGGCTTTGCGCAAAAAATATTGCTGGGAAACGACTTTTATTTTCAGGTATGAAAAAAAAACTATTTTTTATTGCGCGCAATGTCACGCGAACCTAGGCAAGTGGAGTTAAACCCCACTGCTTTGCTCTAAGCTACGTAGGTACTTGTCGGATACGTTTGATATTCATTGCGTTTTTGTAACTGTAATTGCGTAATTTTGAAATTTCAATGTTTGTTTAGGAAAAAGTTTAGTATTATCACTTGGAATTCATTTTCGTAAAAAAGTAAAAAAAATATTGCGACTTTGACCTTCATATCTCCAGAACCATTGGATTCCCAGGTATGGCCTAGTGGAAAAAAAAACCAAATAATGGGTAGAATATGTGGCTTTCGGCTTCGCAAACTGTCTTTTTACACCCGATGTGCAGGAGAAAACGGAGAGTTTTGAGGGACTAAAACCACCACAATTCCTTCCACAAATAGTTAGGGTCAGAGATACAAGTAAATTCGCATGCACTGATATACCTAACTACACTTATTGAGAAAGAAAATCTCATCAAGTTATACTACCAGTGGCAGCAACTCGGACGGAAGGACCAGATTTCATTATATGTCAACAAGGATAACAAGTTTCTGCGCTAGTCTGCAACATGTGTTGTCACAATAAAAGATAGGCCTTTATGTGACAGAGCACTTCTCGTTACTTCTTGTCTAAATTATTACTCAACACTTCTTGTTTCGGCCTTAGTAATTTGTTCTGAAACGTTGTTGGACAGTTTTTGTACTTAGTCTATGACTTCCGAATCACTTTATGCTTGTGGTTTTTCTTGTGTGTTGCAAGTTTATTAATGAGGTGTTTTTTTCCATCAGGTCAGATTTGGTCCCAAGATGTTCATTTTTGTGAGTATTTCACTTTTACCTCCTGAAAGATTGCCTGCGAATCAAGAGTCACTTTGCAAATGCCGAGATAATGATATGGTATGCTTTTCGGTATGGGCACGCTTAGTGCAATTTTTTTGTATCTTTGTGTACTTTTTTTACCTTTTGTTTGTGTCGAATAAACATTTTATATTCTATTCGTTGTTAGCCAATGATATGTGCAAAATGCGGAAAATGCGGCATATGGAAATTGTATTGTGTATAGTGCTCTTTTAATATCAGTTTGTTCGACAATAGGTTTAATTGATCAAGTTTTGCTGTAGTGTAAACTTCCATAAGATGTTTTTATATGTTTCAGTTGACAGTGAGACATTTATTTTCATTTGGCCAATAAAACTTGACAGTTATGCTAGTAGGTATAGCTCAAAATTACGCTTAATATGCTTAATAGTTGTAATCGTTTTATGTGTTGAATTATATTATATAAATATATTTTGATTTTTAACTCAAATTAAATATCTGGTCCTCGTATTCGGTAATAACAATTTGTAGTAATCCACCAAAAAATAACAATTCCCTGACACATAATAAAAGATCCTACAGAAAATATGTACAGACAAACCAAACCTTTTCCGTTATGAAAAAAATGAGTACAACAGAACTTTACACACTAATCATAATGATGAATAACCTTAATATCTAGCTTGAACAACTTCCCCACCGTTTACTTTGTATGAAAATAAATAAATAAAACCCTCCTTCATACACAGGGATACGTAATAAACCGAAAAATACTCATATGTTTTGGCAGTCTACCAAAAGTTTTTTTTCTGCATGAATTGTATCACCATTAAATAACCTTGTATCCATTGCGGATGTGTCTAGTTTGTGTTTGTATAAATCAGAGGAATTGTAATGTAAGTATACGACTTGCGTGGTAGGTCCAGAATGCTTCTTGTTGAGACGCGTCCTGCGGGTCTTCTAAATAGGACCATGTTACTCTCTTTGGTCAAGATCTCTTTGGTGATAACTGGCTGCCATATACCAGGTGGCTTTGTTTTCTAATGACTGGTCGCAGGCGCAGGAGAGGGCTTGCAACAAGGTCACCTGCTCATTTTATTTTGAGGATATTTAGTTTCGGTTACAAGTCAGAACTCCCAACTTGATAAGGAAAAAAGTATAAATTATGATTTTTGTTATGTTCCCCTGTTATTTTCTGATTTTCGTAGCTTCTCCAGAACTTGTCGAGCTTCATTCTCTCGCTGATTTTCTGGTAGTCGCCAATAAGTTACAGTGGGTAGCAATAGACTGTAGACGTGTCTCAAAAAACGACCTCACCAACATTAGTAGGTTTTACATACACTTATTATGAAACGAGAAAAGCAATACTACTCGTAAAACACTGAATAATGATGAAGACATTCTTTATGCGAAAGAGCGACGAATATAAAAATGAAACCATCTGTTAACGGCCAGTTGTTCACAACAACAAACACACTCATCATGACATGAAACATAATATTATCACCTTATAAGCTTGTACAGTTCTGTCATGAAATAAGCACTCGAGCATCATAAAATTGTAGCCCAATCGACATGGTATCCAAAAAATGTGGTCAGTTTCTGAATGAACGTTGCGCGATGTAGGTTGTAGGCATGTGCGAATTTATTTGTGCAATAAAACTTATTTATTTTATGTGATTATTGACATGCCTTTTTATTAGTTGGTATGTTAGTGACTGGTCACTTACTGTCGAATTGTTATTTAATCAACACCATCATGAATAATTTATGCTTAAAGTTTATATGCCTCTTAATGTCGTGAGCTTTGTCATTTTGCCTTGTTTGAAATGTTTGCCTACCTAGTTTGTATTTGACTAATACAATTCAATATATTTGTGTTGCAAGAAATTTTTAGTTAGTAGTACACCAAGTAGTAGTAGACTTATTTATGCTAATAGCTACATACTCCCTGTTATATTCTGGGTATTTCTTAAGACAGAGACGAGCTTTAGAGATAACTCCGGATAATTCAATATTTAAAAGGCATATTTCAACCCTACCTACATACCTAGGCTTTTTTTGCAATACATCAGTTCTCCTTACAATTTTTTTTTGCGAACCATAAGTTTTCAAGTCGTAGAATTGAGCTGTGCCGGGTATTTCTATAAATAGAACTGAGTTTATGTAGCCCAATGCCATCAAGCCGGTGTAGTGCTGTTTCTCTTATTTCTAGAACTTCTCGCAACTACGCAATCAAACATCTCAGCATTTTTATTTCACTGCCTAGATCAACATGGGAAATAAACGTTTAATATAATCACTAAGTAATGCATGTTAGTCATTGCATTGCTCTAAATACACACACATACTATTAAAATCTAATCTATGTCAAGTGAGAAAAATTTCATAACCATTTTGCGAAATAACACATTTTTGGTCCTAGTGTCAGCAAGACAGCAATTATCTTCCATGAGTAACATGTCACGTTCGTGAGGCCTAGACGGTCTTGACAAGACACAAATGTCACAGACGTTGTGGAATCTTCCAAATTAGTAAGACCTCCGATCCTGCCTCAGGGAATATATCCCTTGCCCTAATACCGTGGAGTAATATGTAAAACTCTGAAAACAAATAAAAATAAAAAAATAGGTCGGTAGTCGATGGAGGACTCCTGACCTCTGTTTTTACGTAAAGGTTTACGAATAAACAAAACTTGATAGATGAAGGTGGACTGATGACCTGGTGTATTGTGGCATGCGAGACGCATAGGACCGGTCGATAAAGTGACGCTAGGTGGTGGCCTATGTCCAGGAGTGGACGTCTTTCGGCTGAAAGGATTGCCACTTTTGTAGAAACTTCCATTCAAAATATAACTATTTTTGTCTTCTTCAAAACACTGGCAGCATTGCCACGTTTAATAGCAATGCTGATTCTTTGGCCGAAAAAAAGGCCCGCCCTCTGGTCGCACGTATAGTCGACTTAGTGCATGCTGATGTCACGAAAAACTCGATAGGCACCTCCTATTTTTTTTCTATTCACTTTTCCTATTGACAGCAATGTAGACGAATTATCGGGGGCCAACGAGATGATACCAAAGAAAAGATGGATGGATTGTGTGAGGAGTGACATGAAAGAAAAGGGAGTTAGTGATAGCGTGACGGCTGACAGGAAAGAATGGAAGATGATGAATGACATAATACCTATATTTTTTATTAGCTTGTTTATACGTAATATTTAAATAGTTGGTACATAATGTAAATTTTTGTGACAAATAATGTTAAAGTGGTGCGTGATAAGCTTGCAGGTTGCGTGACATAAGACAAGGCTAGTTCTCATACTTTCGACATCCATTTCTTAACCTTGTTCAAGACAATGACGATGATTATAACGATGTCTATCGTGATATTAACACATCATATCGTTATGAATTGTCGGATTTTTGTACGGAATGTTAATTATTCTCCAATTAGCACAAAGTATTTTTTATAGGCTTATGGATGTTGTCTATCTTTTGTTATATCTTAAATTGTGGTGGTGATAAGATCTAGAAATAAATTTTAAATTGTAATGCACTTCCCTTTATTTTAATAATGTATGTTCTTGAACAATTTTAGTGTCTAATTAAATAATTTCGAAGCGTATTTTCCTTTTCCCAATGGATATGTTTAATAAAACCTGAGTGGGACAAAACTTTTGTATTGCACAATATTCTTTTGAAATACTGGTCTATTACAAAATATCCTACGCACACACATACGCGTGGTTCAATGGCCTGATTTTAGATTTTTAAGGACAAATCAATAACATGATAAAGCATTACTGTGTACCTACTATTAAATCCCTTTCTTTTAAGAAACAAGAAAAAAAAAATTAATATTTAGATATTGGAGCTCGTAAATCTGGCCCTTCCATAGGTGTCATGAGAAACTATCAATACGCATAATCAAGATTTCAACGAAACAAACAAGAGTATCAAATGTTTACCTGCTCTACAAACGATTACACTTTTCCTCCTAGTTTGTGTGGCCTACTTTAATGACAGATTTTACACCTGCTCGAAGAAAATATATGTACCAACATTTCTAGTTATCCTCGTTGGCAGGTAAGTAGACGCTATTTGGTAACAGATAAAAAAAACATATTAATCATTTTATAAATTTTATTCTCATTGTATAAAAGTATATATACAAACATAAACAACTAATTTGTACAGTCGATAAGGTGATCACCAGCCGTAGTTTGAAAGGCCGTTGTATGCCACATGGGAGACGGCGGGAGCCGCAGAGTAAGACAGGGACTTGTATACTGGAGCAGCGGAGTATGAGGCGTAAGAAGGAGCAGCGGCGTATGAGGCGTAAGAAGGAGCAGCGGCGTATGAGGCGTAAGAAGGCGCAGCGTAAGTCGCGACGGGGGCGGAGTGCGCGTATGTTACAGCAGGAGCGGCATAGGACTTAGCGTACGCGACGGGAGCAGCGGCGTAGGTGGCGACGGGGGCGGCGTACGCCGCGTGCGAGGCGTAGGCAGCGGGCGCGGCGTAAGTCGCATGCGCAGCGTAGGCGGGAGCGGCGTACGCCACTGGAGCAGCGTGCGCGGCGTATGTGGCGACAGGAGCTGCGGCGTAGGTGGCCACTGGAGCGTAGGACTTAGCCACCAGAGGAGCCGCGTGTGCGGTGTGTGTGGAGTACGACGAGATGGAAGACACTGCGGGAGCGACTGCCTTCACCACGGGGGCAGAGTATGTGAGAGGAGCGGAGTACGCCACGGCCGGCGCCGCGTAGCTCTTGTAGACAGGAGCTGCGGCGTATGTGGCCACGGGAGCGGCGGCGTATAGACCACCAGCACGGGCTGTCGCCACCGCGCACAAAAGGACTAGTAACTGAAAAAAAAATGAAACAGTTACAGTAACATGAATAAATAACAAACAGGTTCTCCCCAAAAGGGCAGGGCAGGGCCGGATGTAGAATAGGTATTCCATGATTGGATGTCCTTTAAAAGGCTCTAGTGACATAACTATCTTTCGCAATAAGAACAGTTTAAACGTTGCTATTAATATTATAAAAGCTTTTCTCGTTTTAGTAAAAACACCTCAAAAGTTCCAAAGTTCAGTCAAGTATTATTATAATATTTTTATTTATACTGCTGTTATTATTTATTTTTGTTAGATTATTATGTTTGATAAAAGTCCTTTCCATATTCCCAAAAGGACAAAACTACGAAAATCAGTCGTTGCAAAAAATCCAATATTCGCAAAACGCTTAATGAGTTATTTTATAAACTGCACAGAACACTATAAAACAAAGTACCTTAGCAGCCATTATGATATATAAAATCCACTACAGCAAGTGATACGGTCTGTGTACATACAGGCACTTTTATACTAGACTCGTTACCCCCGCAAGCGCAGGCAATGTACCAAATGTGGTCTAGTATCGCAAGTTGTACTTAGAACCCTGTCACAAACTGACCGCCCAAAATGTATGTCACTTACTAATATGTCACATAGGCGAAAACTTAGGAAACTATACCATTAGGAGAATATTGAGAATATTAGATTTTTTGGTTGAAAAGGATACAAGGTGAAATGAAAGTCACAGGAAAAGATTTATTCAACCTTTAATACGAAAACTTAAGTAGGTTAGGATTTAAAGTTAAACTTAAGTAGGTAAAGGATTAAAAGGTTTTAAAGTTTAATAGGCATGGCATTCCAAGGGGATTTATTAGATTTTTGTTTAGATCTAAAATCAGTAAGGCGTAGTGGTTTTTTTTACGTATGTAAATA
This sequence comes from Polia nebulosa, assembly GCA_951329385.1. Taxonomy (NCBI): domain Eukaryota; kingdom Metazoa; phylum Arthropoda; class Insecta; order Lepidoptera; family Noctuidae; genus Polia; species Polia nebulosa. The sequence continues at coordinate 11,433,447 of OX589604.1, forward strand.
AAGCTCTCAAGGATCCTCCAACATTGTGAGGAAGATGGTTTCTCTAGGACTCTTTCAAAACGTCGATACTTAAACCCTGGAGTATTCCTTTATTTTCTCTATGGGCACTATTTATTTAAAAAAACACCCGTGTGATTAGTTTAAATACTGATTATAGGAGGTTCTTATTTCAAAATTTTCTACCAGGAAGAAGGGTAGATGTGAGTGGTAAAGTACTGGCTAAATGGCAAATTTAAAGGAGGTTTTGTTCTATGCAGTTGAATTTTATGGATGAGATGTATGTTACGAGTATGTTAAGTTTAGAATCCGCTAATCAGTGTTTAAACGAGGTATGGTAAGTGAGTTTTATAAATACGAGTAAGTATATCACTTGGAAATCGTTTTCGCAATCTTTCAGTGCCCTTACATTGGTCCTTCTATTACGCATCAGACCATAACCGTGGTTTCATTTATGAATCACACTTCCAACTAATTGCTAAGTTCCTGATCATTAAATAATAAACAAGCTGTTTCGAAATCACACTTTATCAATGAATGAACTCCTCAACTTGTGACTTCCTGCTTAGTTACTGTTTCACTTAGAACAGTAATCTATCTCACGACTCATTAATTTGTCTCTATTATAAACTTTGTGAAAGGACGGCTGCTACTTTCCTTAGGCTCTTGACAAAGTGACATTTTATTGGCGATAGCGATTCTCAGAAACTTCCAAAGTATTTGGAATTGACTGATGATTTCTTTTTGAGTCTTCTTTCTATTATTGTCGAATCGATGGTACATCATATTAATGATACTGTTTGGGCCCAGTAGTTGGTTACATTTATTACTTCGTCAGAGGCGTTGCTCTGGTCCTCTTGATAAACGGTCATTTGGAGCACTTCAGCAATTGGGTCATTGTCTTATTAGGACCACCGCACTTGGTGTTTAAGTGATTAATAATCATTTCATTATTTTTGATGATTTCATGATTAACTACTATTAACTTTCAAATATTGTCCGACCAGTATGTAGCTTCATGGACATCTTTGTCATTGGCTGCATTCTGATCCCGCAAGGTGCAGTATAAAGGGCAGGAAATGAGGTGGAGCGTATCCTGCAAAGAAGCTCTAGACTGGCACTTATGAGGGGTCTATTAATCTTACCAATATTATAATTGCGAAAGGTTGTATGTTTGTGTTTCAATCACGCAAAAATGGCAGAAGGGATTTGAATGAAATTTTTCATACAGATTGATTATAACCTGGATTAAACAACTACATTTTAACACGCGAGCAACTGGCAAGCCACTGGCAGAATTGAAGCTAGAGTACTCCATAATGCAAAGTTGTTTCTACGTCGGCCAATTAGATGCGCTGACCGAAATGTCACGTATTATATCCCTTACATTTTGACTTTTCGACGATCGTTATCGCTGTTACAATGTCACTTTGTCAAGAGGCTCTTATCTTACTGATCTGATAATACTGGTACATAGGCTGTTACAATATCGCTCATTAGTTTCATGATCAATTTTGATGAAGAAATTAATACTGTCAGGTTTAATTAGGGCCACGCTATAACTTGATCAACTGAGATACCTATTTAGATTATGAAACAGTTTGTTGGTTCAGGACAATTTAATATTAGGACATATTTTATTTAACCTACAGACTAATATGAAGCGGTCCTTTGGGAAATTAGTATTCACAGTATGATACCATCAGGGATGAGTAACAAAATGATAAACAGAAAGGGACAAAAGGATTTCAAGGTCTAGTGCTTATGTAACAATTTCAATGATGCTTAAAAATCTAAACGTCCAATTAACGGGCCTTTCTATGACAGCTGTAATAAAATCTTTCAGGGAAAATTTTATTTGGCAAACCAAAAGCCAAATGCCATTGGCAATCCTCCTCTTCTTTTGAGCCAGTGTGATCTTTTGTGAGTAACAAATTTCCTAAATAAATCATGTTGTGTCTCATTTAAATTTTATTTTTAACTGAACAATTCAAAGCGTCCTTCAACAACCTTGAAAAAATATCCTTTTATTATTTCACTAAATCCTTATTTCTCTCTAATCTAGATACCAAAGTGTTGATCCGTGCCACAGATAATATTTTACGACAGCTTACTTTGTGGTGTGCATATAGTTTCATATGAAACTTTAGTATCAGGTTATGCAAGCCTAGAAGTGCTTTTGTCTAAGGGCAATATACTGGTATTTCAAAAGGCTGGCTTACATGTATTTAGATCACCTAGAATTAAGCTTATCTGATTTCAAACTAAATATTTAAAAAAGCCGGCGAAGTGCGTGTCAAGCCACGCGCATGGTAGGATTCCGTTCCGTAGTCGCCTGTTATAACGTGCGGAAATATATAAAAACTTCATGTTTATTACTATGAACATATTATTAATTGCAATCAAGGTTTAGCGAACAATAACGTTTAAAATAATAACGAAAAAAAATATTTTTCCAAAATATTACATGTTACCCATTTTTAACCGACTTTCGAAAAAGGAGGAGGTTCTATGTTCGGCTGTATGTGTTTTTTTTTATGTATGTCCGCGCATTTCTCCGTCAGTTGTGGACCGATTTTCAAAATTCTTTTTTTATCCGAAATAATATACTTCCGTGGTCGTCCCATATTAATTTTATCGAATTTGAAATTGCTTTAGCGCTTTTTGAGAAACTGAACAAAAACGAAAAATACGCATTTCTTGATGACGTTTTTGTGTTCTCCAAATGTTTAAATTCCACGTTCCATGTTATTGGGGTTTTTAGTTCTGGGGTACAACAACTAAAAAGCGAAAAATGAAAAACTTAAAAAAAAAAACAACCGACTTCCAAAAAAAAATACAATAAAAATTTAAAAATAACTTTAATTTCGGAAGTCGGTGTGTATTTTTTTTGGAAGTCGGTTGTTTTTTTTGTCAAAAAGTTTTTTTAAATATTAAATAACCACTTCATGTAGTATTTTTTTCTAAAGATTTTGTTTTTGTACGAAATTTTCCAAGTAGGTACCTACATTTTTTAAGTTGGGCGACTTTTACTCTTAGACCAACTTAGCCGTGATAGTTTTCCTTTAAAGTCACTATTTTTACTATCATCACGATTTTTTTTCATATTTTGCAAGCCAACAGTTTACCTTTTAGTGGTGGGCTGGTCGGCTTCCAGTCTAACCGGATTCAGCTGAATACCAGTATTTTACTTGGAGCAACTGCCTATCTGACCTCCAGTACCTGGGTACCAAGTACAAGTAGTACAAGGGATACCTTGGTAAGACTGGTTGTCAGACTTTCGGGCTTCTGACGACCCGTAACGACTGTCAAAGATCCCCGATTGACAGCCGTGACCAACGGCTTAACGTACTTTCCGAGGCACGGAGGGGTCTCGGTGTGTAAAGATGATCACCCATCCATGGACCAACCCCGGCAAGCATAGCTTAACCTGATGGTTCGACCCGTGCAGCTGTTATTAAATAAAAATATTTTTCAAAATTTTAATATCTCGTTTTTTTGGCGTGATGAATATATATACCCATGCAAAATTGCAGCTTTTTAGTACTAACAGTCTCTTAGCTATACCTCACGGACAGAACGAAACTACAAGGGTTCCTTGTCCTTGTTAGGACTGCGGAACCCTAAAAAAGGTGAAATTTTATAGAAAAGAAAGAAACAAGAATCGGGCGGTGTTTTTAATGGACGGTTATTAGGTACTCGTATACATCTATTTATTTTATTTATGTACACACCGAGAAACAGTAATAGATAAAAAACCAGCCAAGTGCGTGTCGGACTTCGCACATTTAGGGTTCCGTACCAAATGAGGATGATTGATTATTTCAAAGAAAAAATGATTTATCAATGTATTGGCATTTGTTAGTAAAATATACGTAATAATAAACATTGTCACCTTGTAGCGACATCTATGACGCTACATACGTACAAGAACAGCAAATTCCTACATCGCTCAAGCAGAGTTCTCCGCGCGATTTGAACATATACAACCGCCCGAAATCAACTATCGGGCAGTTGCCCGGACCAGACACAACACACGTCTGGTCGGAGGATCCTCCCTTTTCAATGGAGGTTTGCGGGACTTTACACTCTGTTCCGCATACCTCCACAACCTTATTTCAAGTTCATAGGTTAATGGGAAGTTAAAAAAATCTTCGGAACAAAATTTTGTGACAGACGACGGATAGACGGACACGTGAGTGATAAGAGTAGGGCTCTGTTTAGACCCTTCAGGTACGAAACTCTAAAAAGTACGTAGAAGCTACTTATTTGTAAAGAAATTTCTTTCAGCAGACCTGTGAAGGCAGGAATGAAATCTTTTGATGCGCTGATCCGAATATGAAAGTTGGTTTATTGATAGAAAGCTACTTGCTGAGCCTGTGATGTCCTACTGTAGGGCCAAGAACTACCTTACCTACTTCCATTTTCCCCGGTCTTTTGCAATTTTAGGCCAGTCCTTTGGGAAGGAGTCTAACTCATCCGTAATCTCTTTCTGGGTCTATCGTGTAGTCGTTTCCCTGCTCTTAGAATCAACTGAGTGGTAACCTTGGCACCATAGGTTACTTTTATACTGGAAAAAACGCACGGTTCTCGTTGGGGAACAATTAAGCTGCGAGAATAGGCTTTTTTTTTGGCGGGGTGGGAAATCGTCCAATGACTTCTCCCGCTCTGGGTGGAGCGAGAGGGCGCGTCAGACTCTTACTGACTAAAACCCACAAAGGTAGCGCATAAATTCTTAACAGAGTTACCGCACCCCTGGGCACTCAGGCAGGTAAGGAACAGGGGTGGGTTTTACTCAGTAAGAGTCTGACACACCCTTCCGCTACACCCAGAGCAGGAGAAGTCATTGGATGATTTCCCACCCCCCCCAAAAAAAAAAAGACGCGCATAGTACAATACTTTGGATTCGTCTCTAAGCGGGATAACGACTGCATATAGTGGTTGGTCGTACAGGGAAGAGTAGAAGGAGCAGATTACGCTGCAAGTCACCTATGCGTTGGATTAACTAAGTGAAATCCGCAGTAGGAGGCTACCAACTGGGAGAGCTGGCGGGAGATCATGCGGAGAGCTGTGCCCACCTCTACCACCGCCGACGTGGACCCCTCAACGTGACCACGACCCTCAAGCGGCTCCTGCCCAATTTAGGGAGTCCAAACGCCTCCTGCCGGAGGCTGGAGGCCCGCTACGCGGGGGTCGTGCGGTCTATGGCCTTTTACGGGGCATCGGTTTGGGTGCTTTCCCTGAGGCGGTAACAAGACCACCGATTGAAAGCATCCCATGGCCATACGGCTGGTCCTTGGCGAACCTCCTTGCCGGATTGCCACCATGTAATCTGAAGGCAAAAGTCCTCGCGCACATCTGGGAGTGGCGCGAGGAGGCGAAATGCTGGGGACAGAGCTCCGGCGGGATCTCAGGGCGACATGGACAGTGCGACTGTCGCAATCTAGCGCTGGGTACACCACAATTGCTGTGATAAGTTCCCTCTTTCAGGAGTGATAGAGTGGCAGAGCGGGAGAAGTTATTTAATGATTTCCCACCCACAAAAAAAAGGCTCTCTATAGTCCCGGTCCCACTTCAACTTTGCGGCTATCATTCACCAAGCTGTACGATTGTGGACCGCTTTGCCGTTGCCAGTTATTCAAGCACAGTCACTTACTTCTTTCAAACATTCAGTTAAAGACTATTATGTCTGTACCCAATTTATTTATTAGTTCTTTACGAGTATTTAGCCTTTTTTTACTATCCTGTTTTTATTGTCAGTTACTTTAGTCCATCCAAAGGTTTGGCAGATATCGCTGTCAGCGATCAAACCGCCCTAGTATCCATAGGTTTAAGTGCGTGTATAAAGTTGTGTAAATTTTTTGGTGTACAATAAGGTTTACTCTATCCTATTCTATAATCTTTAAAGCCATTGATATATTAAGTCATTACTATCCGTCAACTTATCCATGCACGTAATTAATCAAATACTTTGTCGCCATTGATCTTTAAGTTAATTAACATTCATTTATTCAAATTAATTCGTTCATACAGTTCCGGTTCACTTGGTTTGGATCTACAACCGTCTAATATTTCTTGATTAACCATTAACGTTATATTATTATATTTATGTGACTTTATAAATCAACTTTTGATGTGTTGGTATTTACGAGTATTATGTCATTTATCAATGAACCAGATTAGGAAGAGATCTTATAAAAATCCATGGAAAAAATTACGTACAATATTAAAGATAATACCGAGATTTGTGCTTTTTTAACCGACTTCAAAAAGAAGGAGGTTAATTCAGATGTTTGTATTTTTTTTATGTATGTTCGGGCATAACTCTGTCATATATTGATGGATTTGCAAAATTTTTTTGTTCAAAAGGGATTTGTTCCGAAATGATTCCATTAAAATTTCATATTGATTTGATTATGGGTATTAGAGACAGACAACGGAACTCTTCAAAAATTGTCAGCAAATCAACCGCGATTGCTGCGATCGTATGTCTATGAATTGTTAAGGGCCTACCTCCCCATAAGTGGCGCCCTCATTGAATAAAAATTCGTATATTAGCCTAGAAAATAAAGATTAAAGAATCCTTTGTTGCGTTTGTTACAAATAGGATAGGGTACTTTTACGTTGCTAAAACAGGACATAAAGTGTTTCGTATCCAAAGTAGTAGGCAAAAGTGACGAAAACGGCCGTTTTGGGTACTTTTGCTTACTACTTTGGATACGAAACATTTTGAGTCCTGTTTTAGCAACGTAAAAATACCTTATCCTCTTTGTAACAAACGCAACAAAGGATTCTTTAATCTTTATTTTCTACGCTTTGCTACGAATTTTTATTCAATGAGGGCGCCACTTGGCGGATATATACGCCTTAACACAGTTTAAGGCAAGTGGTCATTGAATAAAAATTCGTATCTTAGCATAGAAAATAAAGATTAGAGAATCCTATGATGCGTCTGTTACAAATAGGATAAGATATTTTTACGTTGTTAAAACAGGACTCAAAGTGTTTCGTATCCAAAGTAGTAAGCAAAAGTGTCAAAAACGGCCGTTTTTGTTCTCTTATTTTTCATCATCTGAAATAGTTCAATAAGGATTATTTGACGATTCCTCTTTGACTTCCTACTCATGTCAAATAAACACGACCTCCATAAAAATGTAGGGCGGATATATATCAAAAGTGTTAAAAACGGACGTTTTTGGAACTTTTGCGTACTATTTTGGATACGAAACACTTTGAGTCCTGTTTCAACAACGTAAAAATACCTTAAGCTCTTTGTAACAAACGTAACATAGGATTTTTTAATCTTTATTTTCTACGCTTTGCTACGATTTTTTATTCAATGTGGGCGCCACTTGGCGGCTATAATACATCTTAATGGGGACAGCTAAAAAGTGAAAAAAAAAATACTTTTTTACAAAAAAATAGAACCGACTTCCAAAAAAGTGCAAAATAACTTTAATTTCGAAAGTCGGTGTCAAATACCGAAGACACAAAACCAGAAACACCGACTGCCGGAACTTTAAGTTATTTTGCACTTTTTTTGGAGGTCGGTTCTATTTTTTTATAAAAAAGTTTTTTTTATTCAATAGAAATATTGACATTATTCAGAATGGTTCAAAAGATAGTCTTAGATAACATCTGTAAGATTTGAAATGTAAAATGGCATAAATATCTTTTAAAACTCTGCAAAAAATGAATTTCCACACATTTTGACAAAAGCGTGCCATTAGTTCAAAACCATTGTTATTCATAAAAGTCAACAAAACCTACATCGTGTTCATTCCACAAGGTTACGAATCAAGATACATGACCGAGATAATATAGTCGTCACATTCACATAACATGACCGTTGTCTAGAATATCGCTCCCGCCCACAACTTTACAAAACGTTCAAACTTCTAGTTTTTTGTTCTCTTATTTTTCATCATCTGAAATAGTTCGATAAGGATTATTTGACGATTCCTCTTTAACTTCCTACTACTACACGACCTCCATAAAATATAGGGCGGATATAAATATCAAGTTAAATATATTTAGTGATCGTTATATTTTTACCCTAGCTAAACAAACTGAAGAATTATTTCATTATACCTTTCCTCTAAATAGAATTTAGAGAACAGTATAAAAAAAATTGCCTGAAATGGACAAAAATTACTAATAGTCCTTCTATTAGTAATTTTTGTCCATTTCAGGCAATTTTTTTGCATTCCCCTTTACTTCCTTTTCTTTTATTTCTATCACAATTGATTTTTCTTTGACTTTCTTCTTTTCTATTCTTAAACATTTATATTCAATAATCTGTTAGTCTCATAATCCTAATCATAATTGTACTATCTTTCAATCTTGATACCTACTCTTGAATAACTTTATGTATAGGCTGTTGAAAAATTGTCTGATATCTGACGTCATTAGATTGTAAAAAAAGTGAATAGGGCGGAACAAAGGACTAAAAGTACAAATTGATCTGTCACTTCCGATTCAATGTTTTTGTGGTTTTACTTGAGATTAAAAAAAGGCGTTGACCTGAAAATATTATTATATGGTCCTTTGATATATTTATAGGTGGTTTTGATTGAATATTCATGTTCACGTTAAATTGCAAATGATATGGATTTTATTAAGGGTGTCATTGTAATTAAATACAATTTTATAAGGGTTCTTTTTACCATTTGGCTACACAAAAAAGGTCATCACATTTGCGATAAGAGGATAGATCTCACATGGAAGTAACTTACCAACGAGATTTTGCGTTGCATGTAAAAGATAGACTTTAATGATAAAAATTGCCTTATGAAGAATTATACATCTATCAATATCTACCTTAAGCCCAAATTCTTTAGAGCAATCATTTCATCGTCATCATCGTCCTGCCCATATCCCATATTACTTGGGGTTAGTGCGTCGTGTTTTCTTTTTTCATACTCCCCTGCAAGAAATCCCCCAATCCAATCTGCCTCTATCATTGCTTCATAAAAACTGAACCTCATATAAGATTAATCCATCACCCTACTGTCCATGTGAGCCATGCTTAAGCTATATTTTGCAACGCACAGGGACGGGTCAATCGTGCGGCCTGCAAGTCGAGTGTGTAACGCAAATACTGGCCACAATACATCTTTATCAAGTCCGGTACTGTGACCACTCACCTATTGTGACCGGGCCCCGATTGGACCCGCCTGGCGTGTGGTAATCTGAGCTTAGATTGTAACGCACGTGTTTGGTAATGTAACAGGATACTGTACGCAAATAGGCTGGTTTAATAAGAGCTTATGCCTTCTGTGTTAAATAATAATGAGGTAAATTGTTTGTTTGTTGGAAGCAATCTGGAAGTAGTTATGTTGATGATGGTCACCAGGGTAGTTTTAGTGAGGTAAAATCCCACACTCCCCGGACTTATCTCCAAAACTCGGGCAGCTTTACACTGCCCGGACTTATACCCAAAGCCTGTGCGCTTTTTGAAGGTTTCCACCGAAAACATGTTTTCCCCCAGCTTTTTATTTATTATTTTTTTGTAAAATGCGGTTTCTTTGGGTAAGGCCACGTAAGCTAACCCGCGGAAAAAAGCTAGTTCATTTTAATATTGAACTAACATTACGCTGTATTTCATTAAAAATGTACATGTGATATTTATAAGGTTGGTCTTTTGAGCCTGTCAAAGTTATTGTACCACACTTAAGAACTATTACAAACAATTTTTAGATAGATAGATAGTACAAATTACAATATTTATGTTACAAAATATATTTCCGTTACAAAGGTTTGTGGGAGACAGGAATCCAAACTAGGATACCCTGTGCTATGGACTTCTGGCCCCCCTCGCCGAGAATGAGATCATAACAATAATTGCAGAACATTGGATTATTGTAAGAAGAGAACAACAAGAGAAGTACTTACAAACTAAAATAAAAAAACAAAAAAATAAGAAAAAATAACATTAAAATGCGTGTGTTGTGTGTGTGTGTGTGCTGGTGTGTTTGTTATTGTGTGAAGTGTGAGTGTGAAGTGGATGGTGTCGTGTGAGGTGTTGTGTTGTGTGTGTATGTGAGAGAGAGTATGATGGTGTATTGTGCGCACATGGGCGTGATGAGGTGGCGGTATGGCTTTATGGAAAAAGCTGCACTAGGATAGGATAATTAGCAGTTTTTCCGTTTCTTTATAATTAAGTCCTAAGAGCCACTGGGTAAGCTTCTTTTAACACTCTATCCTAGACAAATTAACAATTGCTACCCTGTTAAAAATATTATAAAGTCTGCTTGTTCTGAAATTAAAGAAGTTCTGGGCAAAAGATGTTTTTACCGCAGTTGTTTCACAGACTACATAAAAGCGCCTAGTGCCAACCTTCTGTTTAGCTGCAGAAGCGTCTATGGAGGAATGCTTTTTTAAAACAGTTACTAACACATAAAGTTGCCTGATTGTCAATACATTTGCTTCGTTATATAGGGCAGTTGTGGCGTATAATCGTGGTTTGAAGAGAGCGACGTTCAGGAGAAGGCGCTGAGCTCTTTCAATGTTTAAGATATTCGTTTTGTACGAGCCGCCCCAAGTGGAAATACCATACGAAAAGCTTGATTGGCAAAGCGATTCGTACACAGTTTTAACAAGTTTCCAACTAGCTACATGCCTAAGATTTTTAAAAATATTAACGAGTTTTCTCGTTTTCTGGACCAGGTGTGAGATGTGTTGTTTGAACGATAAGTTTTCATCGATTGTTATTCCTAAGTACTTTAGAGAATCTGTTTTTGCTAACATTGGGCACATGGTACAGTTTGTTGTTACCGGATTACATGTGTGTGCATAAATACTTAAATTATTCGTGTGTGATGCTACATTATGAATTTTAAACTCAATATATTTAGCTTTGGTAGTATTTAAGGTCAGTTTATTGAGAGCAAGCCAATGAGTTACTATATTGAACCCTTCTTGGGCCACAACAATAGTTTCGTCTCATGTGTTGCCATAAAAAGTTAAGGTAGTGTCGTCGGCATAAGACATTATATGACAGTTTTTGATGTTAAGCTGGCAAAGGTCGTTAATATAGCAAAGGAAGAGGGGAGAGGCTAAGATACTGCCTTGTGGAATTCCGATATTTATCTGTCTTTCTTCACTCAGCGTATTGCCTATCCGAACTGACTGATATAGATTTTGTAAAAAGTTCTGGAATAGTTTTAATTGTGTATCCCTTATTCCCATATGTTCTAGTTTGGATATTAAAATACGTGGGCACACAGTATCAAAAGCTTTCTGAAGATCTAGAAAGATTGTCAGGTATTTTTTTCTTTTATCTAATTTACTTACAATAAGTTCAACGAATGTATGAAGACAGTCAGTTGTGGATTTTCCTTTTCTAAAGCCATACTGGTTAGGTGATAAGATGTTTTTATCTTCTAAGAATTTCACAAACTGGTTATTAATTATTCTTTCGAATACCTTTGAAATAGAGGTGAGCAAAGATATTGGCCGATAGTTTGCCACTTCCTCCTTGCTGCCGCTTTTAAAAATAGGGATAATAGAGACGACAAAAAAAATGACTCAGGATTTTTTTTTTGAACAGGCAAAGCTGAATGTAGGCTACTAACAAAAGCGGAAAGAGAATCTTTTTCTTTATAATGTTGAACATTCCTAGAGGAAGGGTTTAATCTACTGCACGTGCGGTTAAAGGTGAACGAAACTGTACTAAACATTTTCGTAAACCCACGCTGATGAAAAATTCAGTTTTTAGCACATAGTTAATCGGTTATAGCTTTGTTTGGTCCTTAGTCCTAGTTATTCTTCAATACACGTGCCTTGTTAAGTGAACTAAATTAACCCAACCTTACCAGTTTAGTCATGAAACCGGCCAAGTGCGAGTCAGACTAGCGCGCAAAGGGTTCCGAACGAATCATATTTATTTAAATAATTTAAAAAATAAAGTAAAAATCTTTTTGAGACCAGCTTTTAAAATGAACTTAAAAATGCTAATTAAAACTTAGATACTTTAACTAAAACATTTTAGGCTTAGCCATTAAACTGTGTAAGTGAGATTCACGCCTTAAGAGAAAATGTTATGTTATCGTATCTAAAGTGTATTTAAATCTTTTTAGTTCTATAAAATGTTTGTCTTATAAAGATTTATGCTAATCTATATTTTATTGTAGGTAGGTATACATTAGAATTTGTTGAAATACTTATCCTGTAACCAGGAGCGCTTTATCCCTAAGGCTGAAAGAGTCAGTGGTGAGCAGCAGCAATCTGATCATATTGTTTTAGCCAGCCATCCTATAAATTATTGTCAGTCAAAAAAAAATCAAATTATATATTTAAGGCAAGTTTCAGCTTAATCGAAGGTCAGAAAGTGTTTGAAAAATGGGTTACTAATTAGTAACCGGATTCACAAACTAGCAAAGCAAGTTAATATAAAACTTGTGAAAACATAGACTTCTCATAGATTTACCTGTAATCTATAAGTAAAGAACTATTGCCTGCATTTTTTTCAAAATTTTAGACTTAGCTTCGGAGATGCGGGGGGGAGGGAATGGTCAATTTCCTTTTATTTTCTTAAATAACTTTTAACGATTGATTTTAATATTATAAAAAAAAAAATATGTAGCACGGTACAGTTTGAAAAACTTTATTTTTAAATTATCCGTTTTTCACCCCAAAAGTGATCCTCATATTTCTAATTCATTAATATTTACGTTATTCCTCCGTGTATGACATTCAGCTGTGTATCAAATATGAATCAAATCAGGCCAGTAGATTCGGAGTAAATTGACTGTGACAGACGGACAGACGCACGAGTGATCCTATAAGGGTTCCGTTTTTACATTCGAATGTAAAGACGGAACCCTAAAAATCATCTATTAAACTTTTAGCAAGACTCAAAAGTCAAAAGTCCAGTCGCCTTTTAAAGGTTGCCCCTCAAAAAGGTGTTTGAGTCTTTCTGGGGGCTTATTCTTCCTTCTTGCTGTCACTCTATTCATTATATTCACAACGTAGTCCCTGTTGATCCAATATTCTGTTATCCAAATAAAAATCTATATTTATCAAATCTGATGGATAGATATTTTTTCAGCAAAACTCGTATGACAAAAATGTCAAGGTTTGCCTAAAATGGATTACGGTATGAATGAATTCTATTATTGGAGGATTCGAGCTGAAATATTGGTACGTGTTGTATTTCCGTAGCTAAATAAAGACTTTACTAACTTTGTTCGGCTTTGTAAAGCATAATTATGGAAATTTGGCTGAATGAGATCCGTTTTCTTTTCTTTGAATACTAATATCCAGGTAAGTACTTGCTTCATTTAAATGAATAATAAATTGTAAAAAAATAGCTACCTCGTTGGGTTAGTTTGAGTGTCAAAATGAATTATGCCTTTCAAAATAAGTTTTTGCCTCTTGAACATCTTACATTTTCAGATAGTTTGTACGTAGCTGTATAAAGGTACACTTTTATTTAGGGTTCCGTACCCAAAGGGTAAACAATGGGACCCTATTATTAACCCTTCGCTGTCCGTCCATCCATCCGTCTGTCTGTCAGCGGTCTGTATCTCATGATCTGTAGTAGGTAGACAGTTGACATTTTCACAGAATGTGTATTTCTGTTGCCGCTTTAACAACAAATAATAAAAATAAATTAATAATTAAAGAGGGCTCCCCAACCACAAACGTGTTTTTTTTGGCTTTTTTGCTCAATCTTAATAATGGCAACAAGTAATAATAATATAATATTAAACAACTAACACACAACGCCATCTAGTCCCAAGCTAATCAGAGCTTGTGTTATGGGTACTAGACAACTGATAAACATACTTATATATTTCTAAATACATATACAGGGTGTAACGGAAAGGTGTGGTCATATTTTAAGAACTGCATCTGCCCATCGATATGAACAACTTTCTTCAAGACAATCTGAGGAAATAGTAAAAAAATTTTTTACTCCCCATTCAAATATTGATCAGCTGATGATAACTTTGTATGGAAAGTCCATTTTTTTTTATAAGATTTTTTTAAATTTTCTTAGAGAAAGTTGTTCATTTCCATGGGCAGAACCGACTCCTAAAATATGACCACACCTTTCCGTTACACCCTGTATATTATAGATAAATTACACCCAGACACAGAACAAATGATCGTGCTCATTACACAAACATTTGTCCTGGGTGGGAATCGAACCCACGACCTCCGGCATAGCAGTCAGGGTCACTAACCACTAGACCAACATGCCAGTCATGTAATAATAATGGCCAGTCAAGTAGACGCGTATAATCTTGTACGATGGTACGGAACCCTTTATGGTCAAGTCTTTTATGTTGTTTTTTGACGAGGTTTTTCATATTGGGAAATAATCAGGCGACTTCTCCCGCGAGGGTATGTGACACTCTTACTGACTAAAACCCACTCGTGTTCCTGCAATTGTATCTTTATGTTCTAGGGCCGCAGTGATTCTTTCAAAAACTTCTGTGAACTATTTAAAGGTACACCTAAGTTTTTTTTCCCCTCAACGGCCGCGCCTCTTATCGCAGTTTGACATATTTACGACCGGGCTCATAAAAAACAACTTGCTGAGGTTTCTATTGGAGCGAGGCACTTAAAGTAAACTTTTTTGGGTTGTTGAATAAACAGACCTTAGAATAACATGTAAACAATACTTGTAATTCAAGAGTTGAATTTTATTCAAATTCTGTTATCAACGATTTGTCGGGAATAGTGTGTGTGTGTGTGTGGGTAGTTGTTAAAACCACTGTATCAATTTACATGAAATTTTGCATGTTGCACTATGCATAGACAAGTAATAGAATTGCTGCGTTGGAGTTGTAGAGTCCGATATCATATTTTCCTATTATTCACACTCAAAACTTCAAATTACGAAATCAAAACAACATAACGGCTTTTTAAAATTGCGTTTCTGCGTTTGCGTTGCGTTTTGTGTTGCGTTTTTTTTCTAACACTATGTAATAACTATCTAAGAATGCATGTGCACCATGCCACAGGATATAAGATCTTTAGTTATTTAATAATAGAGGTTTAAGCCGCGTAATCTGGATCGGCATACTGGTATGCCCGTGGCCGTTCAGGGGTTTTTCATGTTATGTTAATCGTTTACAAAACCGTTGCCTAAGATTATTTTTTTTTTTTTTGAAACTTAAAAAACTTCTAAACATAAATAAAGGAAATTATATTCCGTTTCTCTTACACAACTTCAAACTTTTAATATTAGAATCCCGTATCAAGCAACAGTGCCACGTTTGACAGTGACAGCATTATTGTGGTCCTTTTTCGTTAACCACAAAACCGTCGCGATTTTTTATTTTTTTTATAATTCTAAAAAACCTTATAAATATAAATAAAGGAAATTATATTCCGTTCCTCTTACACAACTTCAAACTTTAATCATTTAAATCCCGTATCAAGCAACAGAGCCACGTTCGACAGAGACGACATTATTTTGGCCCTTTTTCTTTAAGGTTCTCTAAGCATTATTACTTATTTATATTTTGTGTTGTTGTTATTATAGTTCCTCAAGTCAGGCGTAATAATGCACAACTTATTAATTCAAAAACTTAGGTGAAAACGAAACTAATTTACCCATTATTGTTCCTATATCTTACGAAAGTGCAGTACTTAGAGATGTCATTAACTATCCACTTACATTTATTTGTACGCAGAAGTTGTGATTATTTCACTACAGCACGTAATTGGCTAGAATGTTGATTCTGTCTGGAACTTAGAACTTGGTGGTCTGTTTCAAAGTTAACACATTGCCTAATAATTATCGTGTAGAATGTAGAAATTGGCTGTGTGAAATGTTGCTAACTCCACCTACTAGAACTAGTGTTTATGTACCAAATAGGATATTATTGAGACATCACGATAATTACAATTCAAGGTGTAAATAATGTACACAAACTCATTGTCTACAAACTACGAGGAAAAAAAAATGAGTCACAGTTTATAATGCAGAAATAATTTATTTTAAAAGATATAATTTTAACTTACATTAGTCATAAACGTAACATTTTAAAACATAACTTATATTCAAGCAGTCAGTCGCGCATACCATGTTTAGGAAAAATCTGAATAATCTACCAAGCATAACTAGCTCCTAAGCCTGAGAACGACATATGGGAAACTAAGGGAGCCTGAGAGTAAGTAATAGTAGTTTTAATAGGTTGAGATTCAATAACAGGTGTTTGAGAAGAATATGAAGATAAACCTGATGTTACGTACTTGGTTTGGTGAAAAACAGGAGTAGAGTATGAAACTGAAGAAGGAGACACAATAGTTTTCGTTAAAGGAACAGAATGTGTGGTATAAGATACTGGAACTGATACAGATTTTGTCAAAGCTGGAGTATGGTATGTGTGCACTAATGGAGAAGAGACGGTATATGCTGCTCCTTGGTGATAGACAATAGGAGAATGAATAGCAGTAGAATAAATACCAGGTATCGTATTAGCTATGACATCACCATCCTTAGTTGATTTTGTCTCGTAATTTTTCACGCTTGAATAGGCTGTGTCCAAAGATTTGGTATAAGCTGTATGCTGAGTGCCATCTGGGCTTTCATAGTTTCTTTCTTTAGTTGTTAGTACAGTTTGGTATATGGGTTGTGACTGAATAATTTTGGTATATCCTGTTGGTGTGTTGAAAGTTTTTTCAACCACAGGGGTTGAAGCATAGGAAACTGAACCGGCGGGAGCATAATCAGTTCTGATGACCCCAGCACTAATAAGTGCGGAGGAGCACAACATTAATAATACCTGGAAAGTAATAGAAATAGTTATTGACACTAAAAATATAATAATAATAATAATAATAATAATAATAATGATTTATTTGTCAGATCAGTACAATCCATATTATAGTTAGTAAGAACATAAACAACTTACAAACTAGTGTTAGTACATAATAAAAATTTCACCTATGTCAAGTATTACATTCAAAAAACATGTCCGATATGGTCATGTCGTTATGGTTTGTTATTATGTCGTTATGTTAGATAGTCAGTGCGGAAAGAGGGAAAAGCCTCTTTCGTATAATTGTGTAAATAAAGCAATCAGAATCTGAGTTGCTGTTTGGTATTATTTACAATAAAGTAGTTTTTGCTTTACTTTATTTAAAGCTCACCTTACGAAACATCTTGTCGTTTATTTTCCTTAAACTTTGGTTAATGAGTGACAATTTCGTCAAAAGCTTCGAGCTTTTATACACCGAATGCTTTAACAATTTCACCCTCAATGAGCAACATTATGGCTGTTATGCATCACTACATAACAGCTGCGAAACCAGTTCGAGACCTTAAACTCAGTTTAACCTTTGACTGTAATAAACTTACCATAAAGGTAGAATGAGCGATTATTCTCGACTGCTCCATACTTTCATTGTATTTAATGTAAATCTTGGTTTACTGATAATGCCCAACGAGATTGACTCCAAGTGTGTTTAATTCTTGACAATCCTCTTGCATCTATGGAAGATAAATCTTTATATGGATTTTGTCAATGATAGCTGTGGTTTTTTTTTGTGGCTGCAATATAATTTGTGTAAATTATCTTCACCTTATAAGCTTTTAAAGGATATAGAATTAAATTATTATCGATCGGCACAGACATACATTCGATTTAAACCTTGTTTAATTCCGTAAGACTTATTTTTATTTATATCTTGTTATTGAGATTGTTTGTACCTCTTGACGCGTACTCGTGTTTTACATCTCAGTGAATATCAATATATGAATTCATTGAAACGGAATTTTCCATTGAGAATCCTCATGCATATTGGTTTCATACAATTCAATTTATCATTTGAACGATTGTTTTCATTAATAAAATGGTCCTGTAATTACATGAGCTTGCGTGTTCGAGTCGGCGAATTATGAACAATCGTTATGTTTTATTCATATCACACCGCAGACCATTCGATGGATGCTCGTTAGCTCGGTATCGATAAATATGAATAATCGACTCCCGATGGGTGGGTACTAGTCGGTTTCGTTTGTTACTGTCGCCTGATAGTCTAAACATCAATATATCAGACTCGATATGTTGCAAAATCGTTTTTAGAATTTATTCGGCATGTATGTTTGTTGCAATGGCGAGCTAGTCTGTCAATGGGCTGTTTGAAAATATTAGCAGTGGTTAGCGAGTGCCTACATACGTCTGAGTGTAGTGTGTGGGTGTGACCTCAATTGTCTAATACTCGAAACAGATTGTGTTCATTGATTTGTTTTGGATACTGTTTCGATGTTCCGGATGGAAGAATGAAAGTACTTTTTGTGGAAGTAATTGTTTTTTTGGCAAGAGGAATATTGCAGATATGATTCGATGAATGAATGATTGAGCAGAGATGAATATTCTGCAGGGTGAATTAATTAACGATTAAAGGGATAAGTATTCGAGATGTTTAATACGTTCACGACTTTCAGAAGTAGAATTTAAAAAATCCTTTTACTTCTTACAGTCCAAATTTTTCCAGATCTTTGATTCTAGGCCGAAATTATTAAAATTACGGTCACCCAACTGCGTAACATTTTTCAGTGAAATTCTCACCGCATTTCATTCATGCTACCACCACGAATTGCAAACATAAAAAGTAACAAAAAACTGCATTTTTAATTTTACGATTCATAACGTCGGAGGGAATGAACAGGACACGAACTTTCTGCTGTTTAAAAGCCTAAACATAAACAGTCTCGTTTATACAACTCGCTAACCATATGCTTAGTTTAAATACTGTTTAGGGGATTCTAAATTCCAGATAACAACGTTTGATCGTACATAAAGCTATCTATAGGACAAAACCGCCTTCAAATGTATAAAAAAAAATATGAACCTATCGACAGTGATGTGCCAATAACTCCTAACTGACGAAGTCAGGAATTTTAAGATTTTAAAAATAAAGTTTAATCTCTTGAGAAGTTGAAAATTATTTATTTACTAAGAATAATAATAACATATGCTTTAATTATTATGTTGTATTAAGATATTTTATGATAGTTAGTATCATAAAAAATTAACCGACGAAAAAGAACTAAAAAGCAAAAAATAAATAAACCTTTTAAGTCTTGAGTAATTAGCTTATTTACCTACATAAAATATCAAATTTTATATAAACTAATTTTGAGTCGGCGCCAAACAACAATCTGATTATTAAATATCTAAATTTTATAAGTACTTACAAATGAAGAAGGCTGTAAGTAGGTAATTAATCATTTTATTAATTGGCGCCGACTCAAAATTAGTTTATATAAAATTTGATATTTTATCTATGTAAATAAGCTAATTACTCAAGACTTAAAAGGTTTATTTATTTTTTGCTTTTTAGTTCTTTTTCGTCGGTTAATTTTTTAGTTAAAAAGTTTTTTATTTTATGATTTTTTGTGGCTCGCATCATATTTTAACACTCTGAGGCTAATTTCTAATTCTTCATCATTCCTCTTGCCACTGAGCTGATGATATAACAATCCTTCCATGAAGTTCCCAGGATATTGACCAGTTGAGGTTACCTCCAATATTGTAAAGACGTCTTTTCGTCAAAGCATATTAAGTGGTATTTGTCACTAAAACCAGTTTTTATATCTGACTTCTATTGTTTAGAAAAGGTATGGTTTCCATCATCAGCTCAGTTTCATGATGTGATGGTTCCTAAATGCAAATACCTGATTAAGTTATGAAAAGTAAACAGAAACAATATTCGTGCCAAATTTTCGAGGTTCTCTCTCATTTTTTTCAGGATCCCATTATCAGATCCTGATGTCCTTAACATGGAACCATCCTTGAGGTATACCCTATCTAAAAAAAAAAGAATAATCAAAATCGGTTCATAAATGACGGAGTGAGGGCTGAACATACATACAGAAACGCTAAACGTGCCCACAATTTTCGAGGTTTTCTCTCAATTTTATCAGGATTCCACTGTCAGATCCTGACTTCCTCGACATGGGACCACCCTTGAGGTGTACCCTATCTAACAAAAAAAGAATAATCAAAATCGGTTCATAAATGACGGAGTGAGGGCTGAACATACACAAAAAAAAAAAAAAAACATATATACGGTCGAATTGAGTACCTCCTCCTTTTTTTTCGTCGGTTAAAAAGTAGAAAGGTAATGCCATAAAATAAACACGTTGGAGCAGTGGTGGCCCAGTGGTAACAGCCGCGACTTACAAGTTGTAGGTCGTGAGTTCAAACCCAGGCAGGCGCTTTACTTTGTGTAAGTTATTTCAACACCACTGTTCTCAAAATGGTGAAGGAAAACATCGTGAGGAAACCTAGAACCAAAATTTCGAAGACATGTGACATTCACCAATCCGCATTGGGCCCGCGTGGTGGATTACGGCCCACACCCTCTCACAGAGAGGAGGCCTGTGCCCCCAGCGGTGGGGACATTAAAAGGCTGATAATGATGATGATGATGATCATGTGGGGCATCAAAATAAAGGGCCCGTGGAGGTGATTATAAAAATACACTCGTACCCCACTAAAATTTTGAGCTTCGAGTTTGCTGATGATGAGACACGTTGGTTTAGTTAGGAGGTATTTCCTCATTTTAATTTAGTTCAGTTGCAACTAAAAATACAGTTCGAAGATTTCACTAATACATGCGAAAAACGCCCTTAACTTCAAAGTGATTAAAAAAGTTATTATTCCGAAATGTCAGTTAGAAGGTATTGGCACTTCACCGTCGCTAAGTAAAGAAAAATAATAACTATTGGTAGATTAGTTTAAACACTGATTAGCAATCAGTGTTTAAACTAATCGCATAGTTATTATTTTTATAAATGAGGTCGCATGACATAAACATCACGACTGTCTTCCCTAAAGGTTTAGGCAGAGGTGTTAAGACCTATAATATCAACAAACACCCACATTTTCCAGTACTTAAATCGCGTGTAATTGGGGGATGACTCTATCCATCACAAATCCAGATTCCAATGCTATTAAGGAAATCCAGATGATAGACCAAATTACTTGAGACCAACCTAGGAGTAGAACCCAAACCTTTAAGCAACACCAAACACCCATAAGGCAATCTTAAACATCATGCAAACAGCAATTGCTGTTACATACAAAATGCGGATAAAGCAATGAAAATTTAATGGCAGGGTAACCTGGCATCCATAAAACATTGGATGGTAAGTAGGATCCCCTGTCGAACCACTATGTACGGCAGACACGCCCTTCGTCCTCTTTTTTTTTGCTGGCTTTAATATATTACCTAATTCTTGGGTTTTGGTTATATTATTTGGGCAGTTTTTAGAGATGTTCAATGAGTGCCTAAAATGGCTTTATCTTGTATTTTTTTCGGAACGTTGTTTTACAAGTTACCTACTATTATAAACTCAGTTTAAATGATAAGATAAAGAATTTTTGCAAAGCTTGTTGTGGAATATTCCTCCTGTTCCAGCACACCTTTATTGAGGAGTATAAGTTTGAGTGCTGGAATTTTGTTGACTAGGGGTGACCCCTAGTTAACAAAATTTTATAGCATGTAACAAAAGCCTGTCCGATCCTGAAGGGTATTATTTGGTATCGTACTGCGTACACATCTACGTAATCATTTAATGGATACGAGATCATTATTTTTGCCCAATGAAATTAATTAAAAAAAAACTTATCAAAGGCAACATTGAGCGCTCGACAAAGTTCACCTACAGTTTTGTGTCAAAGAAGCCGCCTGTGCGAGTCGGTCTTTTTGATCCGTTGTTAAAGAGTGCAAAAAAAAAAAAAAAAAAAAAAAAAAAAAAAAAAAAAAAAAAAAAAAAAAAAAAAAAAAAAAAACAGCGCGGCTAGTGCAGGTATCGTTTGAAATAAAAATAGGTAAAAATGAAAAGATTTCGCCGGCCGGTGGAGAGTTGTCAACTTATGAAAATTTGCTATATTTAGTGTTAAATTTCGCATATTTTGTAAAAATAAAAAAACTATACCTTTTGGTTATATTATTTTTACTATTTTTTTTATAAGTATGTTAAACCAGGAATACGCCTTTATTGAATCGGAAAGAGTTTTTGTTACATGCTGTATGTGGCGATGCGTTAACAAATAGTTTTATAGTTTAAAAAAAAACACGTGAGTGATATCATTTTGTTTTTTGGATTCTTCTCAGAAAAGCCATTCATTTGATACTCGTATCATGAGAATGCATATAAAATAACTAGACCGCGAACTTAGGGAGTCCGCCACATTGAATTTAGAATGACTTCTGGTGTGGCGAGTTGCCGCCACTCTGCAAGTTGGGTGGGGTTGGTATCACGTCGCGTGTGTGGCTCGCTTTAATTTGTCAGACAGACGTGAGTGGCCGGCTTTACGAGCTATAGACAATTTAAAATGCAACAATCGACGTCACGTCAGTTTGACGTTAGTTGTGTTTCTAACGCCGCGAGGCACAGCGCGCATCTCACCGCAGACTAATGTCTTAAAAATAATATCGTCCCCGCAAATACGCTAAAATCCCGAGTAAATCCCGTAAACGTTGGGGATCCTCCGGGAATAATAAATAACCCATATTTACCGCGTCCGTTAACTACTGAACAACCATAATCAGGAGTGTTGGTGTGAAGAGAACGAGTGGCCACTCGACAATTCGACGTGCAACATCGAGAACAGCCCGGAAAGTAAGGTACCACTTGTTTTACAAATTGTAAGTAGGGCCACATTCGCCGACTGCTGCCGACCACTCCTAACTTGAAGTTATACAGACAAATATAGGCAATTTTGGGCCAGCATTCCCTTTGTGTTTGGCCGTAATCACGCCTGACCATCTCCATTTGATGGTCCTTTCGAGCCTGGATAGGCATCAGTAAAATTCAGTACAAATTAAGTACAAGTCATTACGGTAGGCACATAACTTTATTAGTGCCCCAAAATGGCGTCCCGCAAGCAAGAAGCTAAATTGGCTCAGCTTACCGCTAAAAAACAAATGATTTTCGAGCGAGTTAATCGCCTATATAATGATTCCAGAAACATCTCGAACTATGATTCACGTTCAAATGAGACATTCCTAGCGCAGTCGGAAACAATTACTGAGCAATATAACAAATTTGAGGAAATAATAGAACAAATGAATGAATTGCAATTCGAGATTGACCAAACCGCACCAGACTATTCGAGTCTATATTCTATTGAAGACTTATATTCTAATATTAAATATAAACGTAATCTCATACTTTCGAAAAACGAAACATCGGAACACAAAGTGGGTACTCGGATAAAATTACCGCCCATAGATTTGCCAACGTTTGATGGTAAAGCGGAAAATTGGCCCATATTTTATGAAATGTTTCGAAGCAATGTTCATTTAAATACCGATCTGGTTGACTCGCAGCGTGTCCAGTACTTGATCAGTAAGTTGACTCATGATGCCTTAAAACTGACCGCAGGCATTGTTCCTACAGGTGATACATACAACGTTATGTGGAACAGTCTCGTAAAAAGGTATCAAGATAAGCGTAGTTTAGGGATTCCTTATCTCAATAATATACTGGACATTAAACAATGCGCCGGAAATGCCGCGAGCCTCAATACTTTTGTGGAACGATATTCAGCGTCCGTCGCAGCCTTGAAGCAGTTAGACATTCCAGACTTACTGGATTTTGTTTTATTACACTGTGGTTTAAGAAAGGTTGACGCGCAAACTGTCTTACAGTTTGAATCACGTGTGAGTGAAAAAGAATTACCTTCCTATGCTGAGTTTATAACATTCATGCAAGAATATGTTAAGGTACTACAACGCTCATACGGTAATAATTTACAGACGGAACCGCGCGCTAAGTCTAGTTCAGTTAATCATCAAACAAAAAATAATACCGCTAAGTCATTCGTATCGCGTAATGAACCGGTTTCGAATGGCAAATGTTGCGATAAGGATGACGTACAACATCAGCTGTTCGATTGCCCGCAGTTTAAAAATATTAGTACACCGCTTGCACGTTTTGAATTTATAAAAGCAAAACGTGGCTGTATAAACTGTTTAAGTCTATCCCATTCTTTGGTTAAATGTAAGTCACGTAACGTTTGTAAAATTTGTAAGAAGAACCACCATTCTCTCTTACATTTCCGAGAAAAACATGAGTCATTATCGCCCGAGCCGCAAGCGCCTACTAAGGATACATCTGTTTCGCTCACTACAGCTGTTAAAACTGGGTCAACCATTTTGCTAGCGACCGCGCAGTTATATGCATACTATAGCGACATCAGAGATAAGGAGGTGGTTCGGTGCCTACTAGATAACGGATCGCAAAATAATTTAATTACTGTGGACTGTTGTAAACGTTTGAACTTACCCATAATTAAATTACGCAATTCATTTTTACAAGGTGTTGGAATGTCATCGAAACCAATACACGGTTTTATTCATCTCAACATAGAATCTCGGTTTGACCCTCATACGAAGTTTTCGATACAAGCGTTAGTTGTTGATTGTATTACAGATAGACTTCCCGCGAAATTAATTAGATTACATAACAATGATAACATGTCATACTTAAGTAACTTGCAGCTCGCTGATCCGCTTTGGAACGTGCCGGGCACGGTAGATCTCGTGCTTGGAGCACAATTGTTCCCCTTTATTTACCTGGGAGACAGGGTCGAAACAGGTACCCGCGCACCCCCTGCTGTACTGACTAGCTTCGGTTATGTACTTATGGGTGATATTGATTGTTGTAGTAGTGATGTGACACACATTGCATCTTCGTTTACCGCGCAGGCCGACATTGAAGTCGAGTCAAATTTACATAAGTTTTTTGAGCTAGAGGAAATTCCATCTCAACGTTTTATTAGTCCGGACGAATTAGAGTGTGAAAATAATTTTAATTCTTCAGTCTTATTTGAAGACGGCAGATATTTTGTCGATCTACCTTTTGCGCGCTCACCCAGCGAGCTAGGTAGCTCGCGCGGTTACGCCCATCGGCGCTTACTTGCTCTCGAGCGTAAGTTCACGTTAATGCCGACCCTACGCGAGAATTATAATAAAACTATCGCGGATTATATAACTCAGGGGTATTTAGCGGAAGTGCCCGACTCTGAATTGACAGAGGAGGGTTATTATATACCGCATCATGCCGTCATTAGACCGGACAAGGACAGCATTCGAGTGGTTTTGGACGCTAGCACCAAAACTCACTCAGGGTTGTCGCTCAATGACATTTTGCATGTCGGACCTAATTTGCAAGCAGACTTGTTTTTGTTATTGCTTGATTTTCGTACATTCCCTGTCGCGATGACAGCGGATATAAAACAAATGTTCTTACGTATCGGTGTAAGAGAGCACCACCGCAAATATTTACGAATCTTGTATCGTTTTAGCAAAGGTGAGCCTATTCGCACCTTTCATTTTAACCGCGTTCCCTTCGGACTAAAACCTAGTCCTTATTTAGCGATGCGCACATTGCGTAACTTGGCGTGTGAGCAAAGCGACCGCTTTCCTGAGGCTTCTAAATTGGTAGAAACTCAGTTTTACATGGACGACTACGTCTACTCTGTTTCGGACGAACAGACAGCTATGCGTCTATCCCGCGATTTAATTGATTTAATGAAGGTAGGTTCCTTTGACTTAGTCAAATGGGCTACCAATTCACCCGCTTTATTAGAGATTCTCCCAGAGTCTCACCGCTTACCAGTTAATTTTTCTGGCATGGATAATGATGTCCATAATTTCAAAATCCTTGGATTGACCTGGGAACCCGCTGATGATTATTTTTCTTTGACAACAATCGCCGTGGATGATAAATGCACGAAGCGCGCGATTCTATCGCTAGTTGCCCGCTTGTTCGACGTACTGGGCCTTGTAGGACCCGTTGTGCTGTACGCGAAGGTATTAATCAAGGAACTTTGGTTAGCTAAAGTAGGATGGGATGAGGTTCCACCGGAATCTATCACAAATCGGTTTGCCGCTTTTACGCGCGATTTTCCTTCACTCTCTTCTCTAAAGGTTCCTCGCTACATTGGCGTCTTTAGAGAAGCTGTAGTGAACATCGTAGCCTTTTGCGACGCCAGCTTTACTGGTTATGGCTGTTGTATTTATTTACACATTACCAACCCTACTGGTGATATCACTGTCCGACTCTTATGTGCAAAGTCCAAAGTCTCCCCCGCTAAAATAACAACGCTAGCTCGATTAGAACTTGTCGCCGCTTTACTTCTATCTAAACTTGTTCGCGTAGTCAAGGAAAAACTTTCCGCTCGTGTACCTATTACAGGTGTCCACGCTTTCTCGGACTCCACCATAGCTCTCTCGTGGATCCACTCATCTCCCCATAGATGGTCTATTTTTGTCAGCAACCGCATTGCTCAAATACAGGAAAACTTACCTGCCGCTTGTTTCCGTCACGTGTCCGGGAAAGAGAATCCTAGCGATTGTCTGTCTCGCGGCATGCTGCCGTCGGATTTAATAAGACACTCGTTGTGGTGGAACGGCCCCACATGGCTCCATCAGCCCATGAGCGAGTGGCCTTTAAAGTTCGCTCCTGCTCAATGTGAAACATTGCCGGAGTTTAAATCAAAGGTTTTTCTTGTAGAAACTTCGAATACTGAACCGCGTATTTTAGATACTATAGCTGACCGTGTTTGCTCATGGAATAAATTGTTACGTGTATTTATGTACATTCTTAAATTTACAAACAGACTACATAGTCATAGTTCTGTTGAAAACATTCAAACCGCCGAAAATTTCATTGTTCGATTAGTTCAAAGTTTACATTTTGCGAGCGATTTAAATTTAATTAAAGCAGGTGAACTTCCAGCTAAGAAGTTGCGCTGTTTATCTGTCTTCATTGATAGCTTCGGAATCTTACGTATTGGGGGCAGATTGTCTAAATCTGACTTACCGTATGAAGCCAAGCATCCCGCGCTTTTACCTAAACGCGACCGCGTAGTCGATCTAATTATCGATCACTATCACAATACGTACTGCCATACGGGCCCAGGGTTATTGATGTCCATTATAAGGCAGCGGTTTTGGATATTGGATGGCCGAACGGTTATACGTTCTCGTTGTCGGAAATGTAATACTTGTTTCCATCTAAATCCTAAGCATCCAGTACCCAAAATGGCTGAACTTCCTGGATACCGCGTCCGTGATGCTAAAGCCTTTGTACACACCGGTGTAGATTTCGCCGGGCCGCTTGCTTATATACCTATTCGACGTAGAGGTCAACGTTCGCAGAAACTTTACTTATGTTTGTTCGTATGCATGGTGACTAAAGCCATACATATCGAGCTTGTTTCGGATCTCACATCTGAGGCTTTCCTATCCGCATTTAAGAGATTCATTTCTCGCCGCGGTCCAGTGTCTGTTATGTACTCAGACAATGGTACCAATTTTGTTGGCGCTAAGGCGCAATTGGATGATATTTATTCTTTTTTATTAAATTCAACTGTTCAAACAGATATTAAAAATGAGCTTCTTAAATCACGCATCGAGTGGACAAGAATACCGCCGCGAGCTCCACACTTCGGAGGTATTTGGGAGTCGAATATTAAGAGTGTTAAAACTCACTTGTTTAGAGTCGTAGGTAAACAACTTCTCACTTACGAGGAACTCTCGACCGTATTGGTGCAAATTGAGTGCCTTTTGAACTCTCGACCACTTAGTGTCATTTCGTCAGACCCACATCCGGAGGTACTCACGCCCGCGCATTTTTTAATGTCCAGTCCACTCACGTATTTGCCTTCTTCTGAATTGGCAGAAGAAAACATAAACCTAAACAACCGCAAAAGGCTTTTGGATCAACTTGTGTTATCCTACTGGAATAAATGGCGAATTGAGTACTTGCACACGCTGCAAGTTCGCCAGAAGTGGTGCACTCCCGATCGCCCTATAGAGATAGGTACTGTCGTTCTCTTGGGTCAAGATAACGTACCTCCATTGACTTGGCCATTAGGTATCATAGAGGAAGTTTTTCCGGGATCGGATGGTGTAATTCGAGTCGCTTCAATAAAAACCGCGTCAGGCACGTATAAACGTCCTGTCACTAAGTTGTATCCTTTGCCAACTCAATAGATTATTATTACTACATAATTTAGTTTAATTTAGTTTAGGGTTCATATTATACGTTCCAATGGTACGCCATTACATAGTTGTAATTTAGTTTATTCGACTTACCATAGTCAAGTCGAACCGCAATTCATTCTTAGGACACTGATAATTATTTTTCCCGAGCATTATATCAATGCGATGGTGTTTCGGACTGCTGCTTGGATTTCCCTCAAGCTCTTCAACAAGTTAATGCTTACATATCATCACCGCTTCTTGAACCTCACTCGCTCCGCATAGATTAGCAGCTTTTGAAAGCTCCTGGACCTTTCAAGGCGGGGAGCATGGTGTGGCGAGTAGCCGCCACTCTGCAAGTTGGGTGGGGTTGGTATCACGTCGCGTGTGTGGCTCGCTTTAATTTGTCAGACAGACGTGAGTGGCCGGCTTTACGAGCTATAGACAATTTAAAATGCAACAATCGACGTCACGTCAGTTTGACGTTAGTTGTGTTTCTAACGCCGCGAGGCACAGCGCGCATCTCACCGCAGACTAATGTCTTAAAAATAATATCGTCCCCGCAAATACGCTAAAATCCCGAGTAAATCCCGTAAACGTTGGGGATCCTCCGGGAATAATAAATAACCCATATTTACCGCGTCCGTTAACTACTGAACAACCATAATCAGGAGTGTTGGTGTGAAGAGAACGAGTGGCCACTCGACAATTCGACGTGCAACATCGAGAACAGCCCGGAAAGTAAGGTACCAACTTCACTTAATAAGCTAATTGTCATCCAAAGTATTATATTGTCTGTGTCCAAACTAAACATGTATTTAAAATTTCAGTTCAATCAGAAACTGGGAAGTGGGTCAAATTTACCTTCTAAGATATTTTTCGATACTAAGCTAGTTAGTTACAGCTAATAAAAGCGTGTTAAAGTGATTTATTTGACTGAGTCTCTGAAACAATGTAAAAGTTAAAAGGTTTATATTCGCTACGCTGGCTATATAAAGTACAATAGGTGTTTTTTGATGTTGGTTAAAACTGGCATAATGCTTGGTAGTTGGGTTTTCAACTCTTATTGCTGAGATAAATCTTATAGCAGATACAAAATAAAAACAAGCGAGCCTTACGGTAGTCGCATAATAATGTGTAACATTTGACATCTCACCTTGGTAATAAGCATCATTAACATTCTATCATGAAATATAAAATTAAAAAGTTTAGAACCGATTTCGATTGCGCGCTTCCTCGGCTTTCTGGTATACACTTCCGTCTGTCTTTGTATTTGGAAAGATGTTACAGATTAAAAATACATGTACATTTAAGTTTTCATTAAAACAGTAATGCTCAAATATTATTATCTTTCATAATCATAACTTAGTTTAAAACTAAAAGTTTTTAGTAAGACATTTTCAGATAATATTATCAAATTATGATGGATGGAGTTACATACTTTTTGCTTAACCAGTTAATTAAGCCTGAATCTAATTTATAACATTGAGTCAGACTTTAACTCAAATTTTAAATTATGATAATCTAGTGTCAAACGATTACGATCTTCATCCTTCTTTCATTTATAAAAACTGAATTACTTTAAACTTTATGTGTGTGAAATAAAGATTAATTTAGACTGAGGTGTTTTGAAACTTGGTGTAAATAGATGGTGGCGCTTACACCTCAACATGAACACTAATAAGTTTGTGTGTGTACTGTAATATATGGTTGTGATGTAATCTGAGCGAATTTCTACTAAAAATTAAGTAACGGTACTAAACGAAACTCTCTGCTAATTTATTTAGCCTTCTTTAGAGCATTGAGGATTTAACGGGTATAGCCAATTTTTTGGTTTCTCCTTTCTGATAACATTGGTTATCATTCTTGTTACATTATTTAATTTGATTTTTTGAGTTTGTACATTTAAAAAGTTGTCTCTTTTATTTACTTGTAGTAGTTTATTTCTATTAAGTAGGTATGTACCTATATTGTTATCCGACTGCCCCAGGAGGGTAATGTTTTTCGAGAGTATGTATGTATGTTTGTATGTCTATTTCTTTGGCACGCTTTGAAGTAGCTTAACCGGCTGGATAGTTTTTAACTAATGAGGTCACTTTTCAAGACGTCTAACGCAGTTAGTGGCATCAAATCTGTGATTGAACTAAAATATATTCCATTAGACTGTTTGAAAAGTGACTTGTTTGGAACTTAGTTGTCTTTTGCCATGCGGATTTTTGAAAATTTTAAATTTTTCCCTCGACTTTCACTTTTTTATTTCATACATTTTAGTGACTTTTTATTTAAGTGAAATCTTCTTTAGGCGCGTTGGACAGTTTTGAGATGGGAAAAAACAATTGAACTCGCGCGCTACCGCCACAGACACCGGTACCCGATTCGCTACGTTTTTTTTTATACAAGCCAGCTACACTATTCCCAAACCACTGTAGCTCCTGTAAGCCAGAATCAACAGTGGCACCAGAAAAAACACCGAGGCAATGAAGCTCGAAGCTCAAAACTTTAGTGACTTACGAGTGTATTTTTATAATCACCTCCTCTAGCCCTTTATTTTGACATCCCACATGATCATGTCACAAATATACGACCCAATGGCGGCCGCCATTTTCTTTATTTTCAAAATCCTTATAGCCTGTGTCAAACCCAATCTATTGGATACTTCATTTGTTGAAATACAATAAAAAAAAGCTACAGTGCCTGCCAAAGAAATAGACACAAACATACCTACAAAGAGCTAGTCAGTTTTAAAGTTCTGCAGTGAAGTTGGCGTTAGCCAGCCAACATTTGCAGCCAATGTGTGTCTTACAAGTAGGTATATGGATAACAAATGTTGCAATGTTTTGTAGAGATAATTAGAGTATCAACATTATCTACAGAACAAGCTATTATTTAACAATTTAGTGCTTAAAGCTATGTTCAGTAATAATAGTGGTTTTAGTGCGTAGTTTTCTTCCTACTTCATAATAGTTTTCGCAATGTGGAAGAAATTACGAATTCGCATTTATTTCGCTTTTCCTATGGCTCCGTGGTTTCGCACCAAAAGTCTACGCCGTAAGAAGCGTGCATTTTTTTGTGCGATATTGAAGCTTTCTGACAGTGAAATAATTTTTCGTACGAATCATTAGTTCCAGAGATTAAGTTTTATAAACAAATGACACAGGCCCACAACGATATACCTTTTAAAAGTTCAAGTAACTTTTCTCTTTGATTTTGGAGTGCTAATTAGGTACGGATAAAATAGTAAAAAACATTACATCAGAATTTAAAAAAAAAACATGTTTTAGTGAGGTAAGATTGAATGCAATTGCCTCCTTGTTGAATGACAATGCTAATTCATTGGGCGAAGAACGAGCCAGCCATCTCAGTGGACTAGCTATCGAAGTGGGGAGATATTTCAATAAGTCAGCAATCCGACACGACTAAGGAGAGATTAGGCACAGGACTAAATGGTTTTATTTTTTTTAAGTGCTCTTCGTGGCACGAGGGTATTAAGCCGACCACTTCCCAAGCTATGCTTCCGGGCTAGTACTAAGAATTTGCTAATGGAGCAACCCCCATGCTGTCTGACCCGGGAATCGGACCAAGGATGCCCCCACTTAGCAGTTTCGCTGGTTCCTCACCTAAGTTCTTCGTTCATTGTGGTTGACTTATTATCCAAAACGACTCTTTAAACGAGGTGGAGGGAGGGAGCGTTCAAACTGTACAAAAACTAAATCTGCGCGGATGAAGTCGCAAGCAAAGTGATAGTCGAAAATAAGTCGAAAAAAAAAACAATAACCTTTAACAACCATTGAACGCAGGCCTCTCCCAAAAATTACTCACACTACAATAGAAATTACAATCAGTTAAGATTCCGATAGCCAAGTCAAGAACTTCATGCATGAACAGTAATCGAATCGAAGGTCGAACTATCGACAACATCTTAAATTACATCTTGCATTCATCAAGTAACAGCGTCTAATATGCCTTGGTACATGGTAAATGAAAAAAAAAGAATGTTATATTTTTGTCTTTATTTGCCGAGTTTGGTCGGTCTGTAGATAGGAGACCATCGTCACAGATAATATAATAATAGCGTACAGATGAGGCCATCTCATTTGTATTTTACTAAAAAAATCTAATTAGTCCGTCAGTTATAATAACCAAAAAATATTGGCCACGTATTTTTTGCTTTACCAAACCAATAAAAAATGACAAAGATAAAACGCATCAAAGTCCCCTGAACTGTGATGCGTTTTATCTTTGTCATTTTTGTGGGCTCGTTACGTCACTTTGGTGGCATAAAGTGTCGCGCCGCGTGACGTCACGCGACATTTCAACGCATTGTATCGCCCTCATTTTTGTTTACGTGACAAAAGAAAAATTACGTGTCCAATATTTTTTGGTAATTAAATGACGGACTAATCAGATATTTTTAGTAGAATACCCCATTGTGACCGCCCTAACTAGTGAGTTTCGGTAGGCAGCAGAATTCCTTGTGCCGCGTTCAGGCCCGTACCGAATTGATACCTCGCTTGTGGTGTTAGCAGCGGCAGCTATTAAGTTGAATTAATTTAAGACTTGATGAATTTCTAACCCGCTTCAGGTCTCCTAGGTGCGTGGGTTTTACGTGGTACTAGTTCCAGGGGGTAGGAAGGAACAGTGGTGGGTTTTAGTCAGTAAGAGTCTGACACGCCCACCCGCTCCACCCAGAGCGGGAGAAGTCATTGGATGAATTCCCACCCCCACAAAAAAAAAGGGGGTACTCTAACTTATAGAGAGGAGGTCTGAATCAAAACAGTATAATACTAATTTATAGGCTGAGTCGTAGTGATTCGGACTTTTGGAACCCTAACAAGAATAACTTGTATGAAAAGGTTTGGCGCATCACGCCTGTTTGCGGTGTCTGGGGAGACTAAAAGCTCTGCTAGTTGCTGCTACAATTTTCATGTAACTTTGTCATTCTCTCTGGAACCAGGTACTATCAGGTACTAAGAACCCTGCAGTTTCTCTTAGTAACTTATACTCGTATGTATGATGATGTACTCGTATCAAGATTCACGGGTCCATTTTATTTATTAGAGAAAGATCCTTGCATAACTGTAACTGTTAATTGGCTTCAGTATTAATAATCCCATGTCGTAAATCACTTGCTTGATACGCTAAGCTCTAAATCTAGATAATTATGTGCAATAAAATAAATGTGTTCTTTTTTACATGCAATTGGATCTAGTATCAGATATCGAGATATCGTTTCGTCATTATGTCGATTTTTATCGAAATAAACTTTTGGACCTCTATCACCTAATATTAATTCGTTATATTAAAATAAATTTAGACAAACTTATGAAATACTTAACTAACTGTAACAAAAACTCCTAACTAAATAAAACTTACAATCTGGCGTCAAAAAATTCCTTCGCATCGCTGTCTATAAGTGGAAGTGTGCCCAAAAGACTGGCGGCATTGCCACGTTGTATGGTAATGCTTAACCTCTGGCCGAGGAAAAAGCCAGCCCTTGGGTCACGCGAAGTGTCAACAAGGCGTTTAGAAAGATCTTTAAATACTAAATGTGCACTTGGACCCCACGGCCCAAGGGTTTCAACCCCAAACGGGAAAATCTAGCTACCGACGAGGTTGTTATATTTTCCCCGGTTGAGGTTCTACGCAGCCGCAGCGGTAGCAAGATTAGATGTCGCAAGAGTATCGACACATGTAGCGTCCCACACTAAAGGCCTACCCAACTTCCACGGAAATAACGACATGCCGTCCGGTTTTTTACCATCGTCGCGAGCCAGACCATGTGGTTCTAATACAGCCGGAACCCCGGCGGTGACAAGGGCTCGTCGGATGATGTCGTTGATATTCGCGTGCCGCGCTATGCGACCCACGGTTCGGCTGCATGAGAGGCCGTGGTGTCTGAGGCTGTTGACATCTTCGCCACAGTGGCAGCGATGAGGAGAACAACAGGGAACGCCTAGACGTTGGGTATCAGGGAGGCGAAAAGTAGCATCGTTGAACAAGGTGCCTATGTTCGACGACGGTAGTGCGTGAAGCCAGAGACCCGACTCCCACTCTCCCACAGCCAGCAGGCGCACACTCCGCAGTAGTAGCAGATGCAGCAATTAGGTTTTCCTGGACTACTCTGCATAGCAGCTCATCCCTCCGTCTCTGGGAAGATGGGTAATCGGGCGGATTTGTATTTATATATATTAATTGATTTAAGTTTCAAAAAGTTGTTTTTGAAAAATAGTACTTTGTTCATTTGGCTGATATAGCGGGCATTTTGTAAAATATCTTTATTTTTTGTCAGTTTCAATTCAGTAACACGCTTTTATTAGATTTACCTGTAAAAAAACCTTAGAAGTTAAATTTGACCCACTTCCCAGTTTCCGATTGAGCTGAAATTTTGCATACATGTTTAGTTTGGGTGACATTGCATGGTTAGTTAAGTGACGTTCCACTGACGGGGCCCATCGTGGCCGGTGCCTGCATGCCTAGGGGTAGCGGATAAGTTCTGAAAATGAGTCACCGCACCCCTGGGCTCTCAGGCAGGGAAGGAACAGGGGTGGGTTTTAGTCAGTAAGTTACGCCCTGCCGCTCCACTCAGAGCGGGAGAAGTCATTGGATGATTTCCCATCCCCAAAAAAAAAAGCTAAGTTATGCGTTCCCATATGGGCGAAGAATACGAAAAATAAAGCATGTTTTTTTTTTTAAATATAATATTGGTGCCAATTTTGTTGTGCACAAACTAAAATTAATTTAGGCTGTTGCTAGCTTTTTCTCTTTAGTACAACAAGAAAGAGACGGACGTAAATTAAAGCTGTCAAATTTAGTTGAACTAATATTTCCATACAAATTAAGGGTACGTACACGTAAAAACATGTCGACTAAAAACACGGTAAAGTGCAAGGCGTGAAATAGTTTAACATCTCTAACTTAGTTCATACGTCCTTTTCTCGCACTGCCTTTTAGTAAAAGATAGCGATTCTCTAATCTTAGTTTAGTTATTGAACAAGAGAACCTGTACCATTATCTATTTTTCTATAATTTTATCTTATTGGGTGCTGGTGTTGCAAAAAATAATGATAAGAAAATGCTAAACTTCCAACATAAATAACGCATTCAGAATCTGAAATCTTGATATTCTTTATTCTTATTTATGTAGTAAATGTTGTATAGCGAGAGACACAAGACCGATCGATGTGGCGATGCTTGACGGGACGAGGAGGCTTATGACAGCAGTGGATGTCTTTCGCCTTTTTTTTTTTTTGCGGGGTGGGAAATCATCCAATAACATCTCCCGCTCTGGGTGGAGCGGGAGGGCGTGTCAGACCCTTACTGACTAAAACCCAACCCTGTTCCTTCCCTGCCTGAGTGCCCAGGGCAGCGGTAACTCTGTTACGAATTTATCCGCTACGACATGAAATGATGTTCTTTAAATGCATGGATGAATGGTTTTCGCTATAACTTTTTCCATCTAGGCATGTAGGTTTTGTTATAAATAGACCATTGGAAAATGAAAATGATACGTATGTGCGTATAGTAATTTATGTACATAATTTAACCCGTACATAGATCTAGGTACATACACTCAATGTTACTGAAAATGCGCACAAAATCCATTCTATTTATAAACGTCTAATGCTCAATTATTTTAACATTTTTTTTATATTTCTCAAATAGCAATATAACGTGTGGACTGTGTAGTGTAGTATTTGCTTTATAATACCTACATAATTATTATGACTAACATCGGCCTTGCATGCATATGTCCGAGATTAAATAAGGTACGATGTGCAGAAAAATGCTCTAAGATAAATTAAAATAATTTGATTACATTTCAGAGTTCTGTAAATCTGGCTGAAACATTATTTTTTTCAGATCTTAATATTCAGTATTCCTTGAAATTTTATTTGTCATTAAAACGTTTCAGAAAACTGCTTGACAAAAGGTTTTCATGACAGCTTGTTGAAGAGGTACACAACAAGCTCTCTCGCTTCCCCAATCTCATTATTTCGGTTATACATATATTATCTCTGGTCATTCTTCGCCAGTGCGTGTCCCTGGGTCATCGGAACATCTAAGGAGGAATATCTACCTGCCTTGAGGTCGTTGTTTATCAATGTCCAAGATTTGTTTGGTCATGTGATCTGCACGTTTTCTCATGACATGTCCGAATCAGTTTAATCGTGTTTCGGAGAGCACTTGAAAGTATTGTCACTTATATTAACACTTATAATATTATATTTGTAAGTAGTGTCATAAGAATATGTGTTTTCTTTTTTTTGGATTTGTTTTAGTGCAACAGAACTGAACTGAAACTGTAAAATGTGTGTTGTTCCTACTCAACGAATCTGCCTAACCTTTTCCAAACTATGTTTGGATCGGCTTCCAGTCTATCCAGATGCAACTAAGTAGGTACCAGTATTGTCGACTACCTACCAACTTGCCAATGCTGTTAAATCTAATTAATATAAAGTTGCTACTTTATATTTCGGTATGTAATGTTGGTATTCTATGATCCTATCCTATTAATACCTACCTAATACACTTCCAAAGATAAAAACAAACTATTTCATATCAACATCTATTTACAATTAGGTATCAATTATATTTCAAACACCTACCGACACCACCTTTTGTTGCTGGAATAAATTTATTATTTAAAAAAAAATATTTACCTACCTAACTAAAATTTATTGCTGCCCCTACATCCAAGTTCCGTTTTCCCAGCCGACTAGTTAATTCAACATGTGTGTAATAGTGCCAAGTGGTTGGTCGCAATTTTCTTAAGTAATTCAACACTTGGCTAGACGTAAAATTAATAAGGTTTTAACCTTGAAACGGCGGCCTACATTCGTTTTTTTTTGCAGTACCAACATGGCAATTTAAAAATAACCGTTGATCGAATTCGGAAGTGTCTTCGGAATTTAAAATCAAGTCTGACGGAATCAGTTACCTGTATGCCAGGTCAGGTACCTGTATTGACTATTTTGGAGAAGTGGTCTTGCCGAAAATGAAGACATTATGGTTTTAAATTATATGAGGAAGTTACCTTCACTTTTTCTCGTAGTTAGCGGTTATTTACGAACTATATTGATCACTTATTTTTATTGACATACTTATCAATCGTAATCACCGTCGTCATCACTGTGTTTTGTTTTATTACAATGACAATAGGCAATTAAGAGGGAACACGGTCTGCGAGGAATTTACAAAATAGGTATTTGAAGAAACTATTGCCATCGTGCTCCCTCAAGCCTTCCCCTGTAGAGTGCGATAGGGACAGCTGCGAGTGAATAGGTTACTTCTAGGCAAGCGTGCTCCATCTTCGACCACATCATCGCTTACCATCAGGTGAGATAGTGGTCAAACGCGTGCCTATCAACAATAAAAAAAAAGCTGCAACTCGGACCGATTTTATCACAAAACTTTTGACCAGATCGACGTTTCGTATGCCCATTTTTCCTCCTCAAAAACTGAGCCGATCCAGTTATTTTTGGCACCAGTTTTTTGAGAAAGAGTATGTCTAGGTCGCTGTTAAATGTTTTACGTTAAAACTTTTTTAATTTCTCAGGTAGTCTTCTAAGATCGGCGGTAAAAATAGGGCCATTATTTGTCAATTTTGGATGGTCATATTTTCTTTACTTATTAGTTGCTGAAAAAAGGAAATGACAGGGACGTGTCAACAGCAGACCTTGACTTTATGAAAAAAAAAAAGATTGCTCTAGAGGCTTTACTCAGGAAGAAAAAAGGGGAATACGCATGCAGCATACGCATTTGTATGGAGAATCGCAGCCCCTGTTCCCTCTTAATCACTTCATCAAGGAGTAGGTACCTAGGGATTTTTTTTTCCGGGAGGAAACCTTTAAAAGGCGCTTGGACTTTCGGGGAAAAGACCGGGGAGGGTGAGATTTTTTGATTCTTACCACACTAAAACCATCCCGGTGATCACCATCAGCACATGGAACGTTACCCCGTTACCTCTTAGAAGACCACTCCGGAACCCCCTCTGTGCCACGCCTGTTAGGACACATTCCTGAGGAGACTGTAAAGGGTTCCCCCCTACCCGGGCCCGCGGACGGCGAGTAGTGGGTAACTCGCCGTCCGATCAGCACCAGGCCCGAGAGTGGACGGCGCGTAGTGTTTCACGCGCGCCTCAAAGAGTTGTCAGCAAACATGACGGGGCCCATCACGGCCGATGCCTGCCCAGGGGTTGAGGATAAATTCGAAAGAGTTACCTCGCCCCTGGGCATTCAGTTCAGGGAAAGAACAGGGGTGGGTTTTAGTCAGTAAGAGTCTGACACGCCCTTCCGCTCCACCCTAGAGTGAGAGATGTCATTGGATGATTTTCCACCCAAAAAAAAAAGAAAGTGGTCTCCCCTGAGCCTCTTTGTGCACAGCAGCAAGCGATCACAGTGCCGCTGTATTTACTGGAATCACTCGGTGAGCAATCAGACTTGCCTCTCTGAGTACCCGAGATTCCAAAGTCCTAGAAAGACTAGGTTCTAGGACTTTGGAATCTCGGGTACTCAGAGAGGCAAGTCTTTTCTTATTTTGCCAATAACATGGTCGTATTGTATGAAGGTTCACCATAATCTAATCCTTCGGGGAATACATAGGTAGTTTATGTTAATGTTATGTAGGTTTTATGAGCGAGTAAACCCGCCAAAAACAGTTCCAACAAGCATCTCAAGATAGGTATTGGTGTATCGTAGTTAACAGGTGCATAATAATATGCAGCTTTCATCAATTCAGTTTAAATTTGCGGTTTTCCTTAAAACATTGAATCGTCAACCTTAAACGGTTTTAAAACTTCGTTTTGAGGGTTCCGTACCTGAGGAGTAATCAACGGAACCCGTATTAGTAAACCTACGTTGTCTGTCCGTCCGTTGTCCGTCCGTCCGTCCGTCTGTCAGCGGGCTTTATCTTAAGTCTATTTCTATTGCCACTATAACAACAAATCCAATTTAATGTTAAAGCATAAATCGTGAATTGTTCTGTTTATGGTACGGAACCCTTCGTGTGTGAGTCTGACTCGATCTAGGCCGGTTTTTTTTTATCTAATTTAGGTAATAAACTTTACCTATGTCATAAAGCATTCTTAACATAAACACTGAAATGTTTTATGAACGTTATTAAAATTCTGTTCGCATTATAAAATGTTAGGTATGGGCACAGATAATATAATACTAGCGTAGTATGGATATTATAACGTTTGTAACCGTGTGATAATAATAATACAAGTTCGTATTAACACAAGGTCACATTAGTATGTCACTTGTAAAGGGCATGGGAGAAGTATTTAAGTTCAAATTAACCTGTAGTGTAGCTTGAATCTGCACGTCATTATGTGAGATAGCATCTAAACTGTGATATGCTAAAATCACCTTCATTGCGATGTCTAATGCGATAACAATAGGTGCCAAGGTCATCATAATCTATGTAAAGTTTAATTATTGAACAAAGGACTTTTGTTGACTATCATGGTCACTAAAAAAAAAACTTTTTTACAAAAAAATAGAACCGACTTCCAAAAAAAAACAAAATGTGCAAAATAACTTTAATTTCGGAAGTCGGTGTTTCTGGTTTTGTTTCTTCGTTTTTTGACACCGACTTCCGAAATTAAAGTTATTTTGCACATTTTGTTTTTTTTTGGAAGTCGGTTCTATTTTTTTGTAAAAAAGTTTTTATTTTTCACTTTTTAGTTGTGTTTTCTCATTAAATTGTGTAAACAATGCATATTTATGCTATAGCAGCAATCGCGGTTGATTTGCTGTAATTTTTTGAAGAGTTCCGTTGTGTGTCTGCGAAAATAATCATCAGATCTACATGAAATTTAAATGGGACCATTTTGGAACAAACCCTTTTCGAACAAAAAAAGAACTTTGGAAATCCGTCTATAAATGACGAAGTTATGCCCGAACATACATAAAAAAAAAAAAAAAAAAAATACAAACATCCGAATTGATAACCTCCTCCTTTTTGAAGTCGGTTAATAAGGATATAACAAAGTATTTTTTTCCCGTACCTAATGGTTTCAACATTCGAGAAAAGGGATGAAGCAAAAAAAGGGTAAAACAATAATAATTCTATTTAGTCCGTAAGTTAGATTATCAAAAAAACTGTTTTACAAAAAAATAGAACTGTAAATTTTATTTTTTATTTTTCACTTTTAAGTTGTAGTTCCCCTGTGTTAACACTTCATAGACATAAGATAGCAGCAATCGTGGTAGATTTGCAATTTTTGAAGAGTTCCGTTGTCTGTCTCCGAAACCCATCCTCAGATCTATATGAAATTTAAATGGAACCATTTCGAAACAAACCCCTTTCGAACCAAAAAAAAGAATTTTGCAAATACTTGATGTAACGGATAGGTGTGGTCATATTTTAAGAACTGCATCTGCCCATCGATATGAACAACTTTATTCAAGAAAAACTAAGGGAATTCTCAAAAATTTTTTTTACCGCCCATACAAATATTGATCAGCTGATGATTACTTTGTATGTAAAGTCCGATTTTTTATTTTTGGAAATTCTTATTTTTTCTTAGAAAGTTGTTCATTTCCATGGGCAGAACCGGTTCTTAAAATATGATCAAACCTTTCCGTTACAACCTGTATATGACGGAGTTATGCCCGAACATACATAAAAAATAAGACAAACATCCGAATTGATAACTTCCTTCTTTTTGAAGTCGGTTAAAAATATTTGACATGTATATTTTGCTTTATCAAATTAATGAAAAATAACAAAGATACAACGCATCAAAGTTCAGGAGTGGAGGCTTGTTACGTCACTTTTGAGTAAAAATGGTACAATTTCAATTTTTGTGGTGGTTTTTTAATCAAGTGTGACGTCATCCAAAATTTCAACCCACTGTATCGTCTTAATTTTTTGTTAAAATAACAAAAGAAATAATACGTGTCGAATATTTTAAGCTAGTCTAACTGATGAACTAATAAGATTTATTTAGTCCTCAACACCATTGTCTGTATCACAAAAATTGAGAGAGAGATTTGTAACAGCAGTGGTGGCCAAGTAGTTATATAACCGCGACTTACGAGATGTAGGTCGTGTGTTCGAATCCAGCCAGGCGCTTTACTTTGTGTAAATTATATCATGATCACTGCTGCAGCGTTCAAAGCAGTGAAGGAAACATCGTGAGGAAACCTGCATGTCCTAGAACCAATAAATTCGAAGAAATGTGACGTCAACCATTAAGCTGGACCGCTTTGTGAATTACAGCCCAGTCTCTCGTGTTCTGCGCATTTTTTGACTCTTAGTTATCGAAGTCCGTTTGTTTGATACGTTTTCACGACTAAATCGCTGAACCAATTTTGATGAACTTTTTTTTTTTTTATGTTTGATAGGCTCGCGTTTGACCACTATCTCACCTGATGGTAAGCGATGATGTGGTAGATTAAATTGGCCTTGGGGAAGGGCATGGAATACTTTTATCTCTGGTTTGCGTTCCCTTGGTATATTTTCTGATTTTCACGCGGGTGAAGTCGCTAGACCACAGATAATAATATAAGACTATCGTACTAGTACTAAAATAACATAACATAGTAACAACTAAGTAATTCTTGACCAAAAACTTCTTACACATAAGGAATTAGAAGTGACAAATCCATCTTTCCACATCATGAAATAAAAGTAATCGTGTGGAAAAACGAGAGTGCCAACAAAGAATCTCTTTGGCTGAAACTTGTGATAATAATGATCCCAGAATGTCCTTTGACAGCGACAATAGTTCATTTGCTTACTTCAATGAGTTCTTTATAGATTAAATGTGGCTTTATTTCTGACACAATCCATTTTTCGTCTAAGCCATGAAATTAATACCTACACATTATTCTGCCGTCCTTAAGCTAAAGTAGCGTTATCTAACATTTGGCGGGTTTTCGTTTTTAGATGCAACGGCTTTTTTTTATTATGATAAATCATCAGACTACCGCTCAGGGTGAAGTGGGAGGGCGTGTCAGTATCTTACTGACTAAAACCCAGCCCTGTTCCTTCCTTGCCTGAGTGCCCAGGGGTGCGGTAACTCTATTTCGAATTTATCCGCGACCTGGGAGTCTGGTCAAGAGTGAATAGGTTACTTCTACGCAAGCGTGCTCCACTGCCGACCATGTTTCCTGCCCGAGTCTGTGTGTCCTGAAACTACAACCTGGGAGTCTTTAAGGTGAATGCTCCAGGGTAGCGCGCGAAATTCAAATTTTCTTACGTTTTTTGCAATTTACAGATCAGTGTCAGGTTGTATCTTGGTCAAAATTTGATTCGATTTCGTGAAATACTTACATTTGGCATTTCTAACTGAGAGAGTTGCATTGATGATTTTAATGATTATAATTCTATAAACACATACTTGTTACAGCCGCGAATCAAATTTTGACCAAGATACAACCTGACACTGACCTGCAAATTGCAAAAAACGTAAGAAAATTTGAATTTTGCGGGCTACACTGGAGCTTCCACCTTAAGTCAAGAGTGAATAGGTTACTTCTACGCAAACGGGCTCCACCGTCAACTACACCATTGCTTCTCCTAAGGTGAGATAGTGGTCAAATAAATATACCTTTTGAAAAACCTGAAACAGTTTCAATGTTGCAAAACTAAAGATATAAATTGCAACTCAAAATAAGCTGTTAATCTAAACAAGACAGCGAAGGCCACTTTCGCAAAGCCAGTAGATAAATTGTTAGCTTAATTTATTATAATAATGCTGTCACTATTAACGGTAATAGTAGTCTAGATACTATTACTTTGTCGCCTCGGTCTAGAATTTCAAAACAACTGACTATCTACTGACTTTGATGCTTGTTGCGTTATCTGCCAGGTACCATAATTTTCTATTAGGTTATTGGCACTATCTCAGGGATGTGCCCTTTTCTTTTTTTTTTGGGGGGGATGGGAAATCATCCAATGACATCTCCCACTCTGGGTGGAGTGGGAGGGCTTGTCTATCTATTACTGACTAAAACTCACCCGCGTTCAAGTTACCTGTGCGTTCCAGAGCCACGGTGACTCTTTCAGACACACCCGCGACCCTGGCTAGGGCACATCCCTTTTTTTTTGGGGGGACTTCTCCCGCTCTGGGTGGAGCGGGAGGGCGTGTCAGACTCTTACTGACTAAAACCCACCCCTGTTCCTTTCCTGCCCTGAATGCCCAGGGGTGCGGTAACTCTGTTTCGAGATATCCATAACCCCTGGGCAGGAGGGATGTTCCCTAGGGTCGCTGATAATTTCGTAACAGAGTTACCGCGCCCCTGGGCACTCAGGCAAGGAAGGAAAAGTAGTGGGATTTAGTCAGTAAAAGTCTGACACGCCCTCCCGCTCCACCCAGAGCAGGAGAAGTCATAAGATGATTTACTACTGCACCAAAAAAAAAAACGAATGTAGCCAGGGTCGCGGGTGTATTTAAAAGAGTCCCCGCGGCTCTGGAACGCACAGGTAACTTGAACACGGGTGGGTTTTAGTCAGTAAGAGTCTGACACGCCCTCTCGCTCCACCCAGAGCGGGAGACGTCACTGATGAATTCACACTCTCAAAAAAAAGGGATGTGCGTAGCCGTTGCACACAGAGGGTTATGGAGTGGTATTAAGAGGTAACGGGGCGCCTTCCATGAGGTTGTAATTGCATAGTGATTACCAGGGTGGTTTTAGTGTGAGGTAAGAACCCCATACTCCCTGATCATTTCCCTAAAAGTCCAGGTGCCTTTTGAGGTTTTCCCCGAAAACAAAAACCAAAGGTCCTTTACACTACCCGGGCCTGTGAACGGCAAGCAGTGGGTAGCTCGCCGTCCGATCAGCACCAGGCCCGTGAGTCGACGGCGCGTAGTGTGCCACGCGCGCCTCAAAGAGATGTTGTCAGCCACCACTGACGGGGCCCATCGTGGCCGGTGCCTGCATGCCTAGGGGTAGCGGATAAATTCTGAAAATGAGTTACCGCACCCCTAGGCACTCAGGCAGGGAAGGAACAGGGGTGGGTTTTAGTCAGTAAGAGTCTGACACGTCCTCCCGCTCCACCCAGAGCGGGAGAAGTCATTGGATGATTTCCCACCCACCCCAAAAAAAGAAGGTTCTTTGGACTAACTTGTTAAGAAACAGTGTTTTGTTTGTCTTGAAATGTCTTACGCATCACAGTTGTGCATTGTATTCACCATATGTAGCCAGGAAAAAGTAAAAAACTTGCATGCTTTCTTTAATTTAATTGGCAATCATACCCAAACCGGAAAATAGCAATGCTTTCTAGTAAGAAAAATCGG
Source organism: Polia nebulosa (assembly GCA_951329385.1). Classification (NCBI taxonomy): domain Eukaryota; kingdom Metazoa; phylum Arthropoda; class Insecta; order Lepidoptera; family Noctuidae; genus Polia; species Polia nebulosa. Next base: position 11,477,662 of record OX589604.1, read on the forward strand.
CCAAGTGCGTGTTGGACTTCACATATTTAGGAGTTTCGTACCAAACGAGGGAATTATCAAAGAAAAATCAGATTTATCAATATATTGGTATTTGTTTGTAAAATATACGTTACAATTATAATAAACATTATCACCAAATTACAAGTTCATAGATCAATGGGAAATGAGCATAGCGGCGATGAGAATGTTGAAATGAATTTGTGAAGTAACGAGAATGGATAAAGTGAGAAATGAGTTCATTAGAGATAAAAAAAGTTGAAAGGAAACCACTTATCTTGGTATGGTCATGTGAAGAGGAGGGATGATACGTATGTTACTAAAAGAGTTATGAATATAAATGTGGATGCATGGAGAGGCAAAGAAAAGATGGATGGATTGTGTGAGGAGTGATATGAAAGAAAAGGGAGTTAGGGATAGCGTAACGGCTGACAGGGCAGAAGTGAAGAAAAAAACGAGTTGCGCCGACCCCAAGTAACATGGGATAAGGGCAGGATGATGAGGTAGGTCAATGGGAAATTGAAAAATTCTTTGGAACAAAATTTTGTGGCAGATGACGTACAGACGGACATAAAGACACACACACAAGGGCACCGTTCGGACCCTTCGAGTACGGAACCATAAAAAGTAAAAAAGGCACTCGTCTATGTAATTTCACTGGTAACCATATTCTTCAATTCTGACCACAACAAAATACTGTTTGACCAAAAAAATAAACGGTGGTTGTTCTTACTTCCACCGAAGAACTCTTTCATATACCTTTTTTTTACAGGGTGTAACGAATTGCGTGGTTATTTATTTTAGATAGTGTTTCTGCCCATAGGAATGTAACAAACATTCCTCAAGAAAGACATTGTTAATTCCGAAAAAAAAGAAAATTTAGACCTCCTATTTTGATCAGCTGATGATAATTTTATAAGGAAAGGAATTTTTTTTTTGGGTGTTTAGGTATTTTCCTTGAAGAAAGTGGTTTATTCCATGGGCTAAAATATAACCACCCATTTTCGTTACACCCTTTAAAGAGTTTAACAGAAAGGTGTGGACCCGTGTGGTCATATTTTAAGAATCGGTTCTGCCCATGGAAATGAACAACTTTCTCTTAAAAAAAATAGAAAATTCTCAAAAAAACCATTGGGACTTTCCATACAAAATTATCATCAACTGACCAATATTTGTATGGGGGGTAAAAAACATTCTGAGAATTTCCTCAGGTTTTCTTGAATAAAGTTGTTCATATCGATGGGCAGATGCAGTTCTTAAAATATGACCACACCTTTCCGTTACATCCTGTATAGCTAACAATGTGGCCCTCAATTCTTTCTTCGCAAGTCACTACTACATTGAAGAAACCTGTTCCTATAATTATCATTAGACAAACTAATAATCACGGAGGCTTGGCTCCGAGCCTAACCTATGTAGTTCCTCTGCCAATATCGCGGAGTAGGTGACATTTAACCACAGTAATTGCCCTTTCAAGCTCAGATGTTGCTGGATACAAGCCAGAGGTAATTTTTGTGTCTGATAACGGTCCTCGTGCTTCTAATTGACCGAAGTTTTCTTCACGAATGGGCAATAAATACTGGCCAAAGTCATGCTCTGTCTCCAAAGGAATTTTTACTAACGTCCTTTCTTTTGGAGTCTCAGTAGTGCAAGACTTTCTTAACCGAATTCGCAAAAAGGAGGAGGTTCTATGTTCGACTGTATGTATGTTTTTTTATGTATGTCTACCGATTTTTCTATGTCAGTTGTGGACCGATTTAAAAAATATTTTTTTTGTCCGAAAGAGTATACTACAGAGGTTCCACATAAATTTTATCGAAATTGCTTTAGCGCTTTTTGAAAAAAAATAACAAAACCAAAAAAAGTGTTTACGTAGATGACGTGTTGGTCTCCTCCAATTACGAGTATGTTCAAATTCCAAGTTCCACGTTATTGGGGTTATCAATTCGGACGTAACTTTAATATTTAGTTTTAGTTCTGGAGTATAACAACTAGAAAGAGAAGAAGAAAAATATCTTTAATATAGGAAGTCGGTGTCAATTAACGAAGAAATAAAATACAAACACCGACTTTCGAAATTGAAGTTATTTTTAAATTTTAAGTATATGTTCTTTTTTGGAAGTCGGTTGTATTTTTTGTAAAAAAAATGTTTTTTGCGGTTTAGATTAATTCTTCCGCTCTGTCTGGAGCGGGGAGGGTGTGTCAGACTCTTACTGACTAAAACCCACATGTGTTCCTTCAGTTTTCTTTTACGTTCCAGGGCTGCGGTGACTCTTTCGAACAATCCCACAACCAGTAGTGCAAGTCTGGAGTAATTGTGTTATTATGTAAAAGTTCTGTCTTGTCTAGTGAAAGGCAAACAATTCTTTGTTTATCTTTATTGTTCTAGGATTATTGGAAGGAAATTGCAAATTTTAATATTTTATCGTTCTACTTTTCTATGCTTTGAAGTATCTTGCTTGCTTCCTGTTCCTTATTAAAAAAAAGTTAATGCGAGAGTACTATTCACTCGAGTCTTAGACTCTGAATATTACTCGTATATATTCACGGCTTCAGTTATGTGTGCACGGGCTTTGAATAATTCTGACTGATTGGCTTATTTAACTGAATAATTCGTGCGTGTAGATTTACAAATAGGACTCTAGTTAGATAATGATATGGTTGACAATGTTCTAAATAATGATCGGAGTATAGAACATAGAAACGATGACAAAACAGCGCCGACATAGTAAAAAAAACTATGAAGTGTCGTAACACGGGTGAACTGCCAACCCATATTTTTTATTATGAATCATCCTATGACTTCTCCCGCTGCGGGTGGAGCGGGAGGGCATGTCAGACTTTTACTAACTAAAACCCACCCCTGTTCCTTCCTTGCCTGAGTGCCCAGGGGCGCGGTAACTTTGTTACGAATTTATCCGCGACCTCCTTTTTTTGTGGGGGTGGGAAATCACCCAATGACTTCTCCCGCTCTGGGTGGAGCGGGAGGGCGTGTCAGACTTACTGACTAAAACCCACCCCTGTTCCTCTCTGCCCTGAATGCCCAGGGGCGAGGTAACTCTTTCGAATTTATCCTCAACCCCTAGGCAGGCATCGGCCATGACGGGACCCGTCATGTATGCTGACAACTATTTGAGGCGCGCGTGGAACACTACGCGCTGTCGACTCTCGGGCCTGGTGCTGATCGGATGGCGAGCTACCCATTACTCGCCGTCCGCAGGCCCGGGTCCCCTTGGCATGCAGGCATCGGCCAGGAAGAACGACTGAGCTTAAGTACCTATCTACAGGTACCATGGAAACTGTACTACAAAAGTGACATTTTATCAGCGATGATGATAATTAATCATTAATTCCAAAATGTACGGGATTGAGATGAGCTCTTGAAATGTCACGTAGGTGGATGGATGGATGTTTGTCACCTGAACCGCTGAACGGCTCTGGGTGAAATTTGGCACAGAGATAAATTGTGGGCGTCGAAGCAAAAAACGGTCTAGTATTTGGCATTTAGTTTCCGAGATATACTTAAGTAAGCAGTTTTATAAAGTTGGGTGAAAAAACGTATTTCGCGATTTTAATTGATTATTAATTTATGCTCAATTATATACTAGTTCATACATAGTAAACTAGCTCCTGCCAGCGGCTTTGCCTACGTGGAATTAATACTTCCCCTGTTATAAACTTTCAACCCCCTTTTCACCCCCTTAAGGGTTGAATTTCGAAAAACCCTTTCTTAGTGAATACATACTCTTCACAAAGAACACACCCTCGAAATTTCATGTCTCTTCGACCAGCGATTTAGGCTGTGCGTTGATATATAAGTCAGTCAGTCAGGACATTGAATTTTATTTATATAGATGACTATAAGATGTTTCTAAGTAAATTTCTGTTATGCTTCTTATTTTTGTTTTTATGCTTTTTCTCAAATCAAGCTTTTCAGACTTTCAACTTCAAATGTCTGATAAAAAAAGTGTGTGTGTACTTATGTACGCACGTAAGAAGTTATACTTCTTTGGCGTAACAAGATAAAAAACCAAACTGTCACAAAGTTTACAAAAGGAAAACAATCATTCTTCATGAACCACGGACCATAGCTAACTTCAGGGTGGTCGGTTCTAGCTAACTTCAACCTGTGAATTTTGTGTGACAGTTATGCGCGCGCATCTTAAAATTTCACTCTCAACATTTTTTCATAACGCGCCTTAAGAAGTATAACTTCAAAAATGCTTTACCTGCAAACCTTCCATGGCAGTATATCCCACTACTGTCTCAGTTCCTCCCGCGTCCAGTCCTAGCTTGTAACAATACGTGGACACCGTCCCTATCGTGTTACTGCTGTTGTGAACGCCCACGACGAAGTATAACTTAAAAAAAATGTGCCCGTTTTTTATTTTTTTTTAATCGGTATAGAACAGTCAATTGATAAATTGACTGATTGATAAATTGACTGATTGATAAATTGACTGTTCTGGATACCGAATCTAGTCTTAACTCAATACCCCACTACTGGACTCTTTTTGCTTGGACCCCGCAATTGTAACCTTATTATAATGGGGGAAGTACTATTTTCACGTGGGTGAAGCCGCTAGCAGAGGCTAGTCTAAAATATTTAGGACTTTTGACAATCATTATTTGTTATTAGAAAGTCACTTTATATAAAACCAATTGTCGGTCAATGTAGGCATACATTATTTTTTTTTTTATTCTTCTGAACCAGGAAATATAACCCATTGCATTGCAGCATTCAGTAAAGTCGATATTTCTTCATCGCTTTAAGACAATACGATCAGCGCAATCTATGATAACTCGTATTACAAAACCTAACTCGGTGATATGATTACTAAGGAGATAATAATTGAGATTGCTACAAGATATCCAATAAGGAAAAAATATTTCTTCGAAATTCTTACACGCTGTTCAATTACGGGCTTTGCTTTTATAAGGTTATACTCAGAACTATTGCATTCTTTAGCAAATAATATTGTGTGAGAAAAAAAAAAAAGAAATATCGAGGTCTCTTTGGAATGAGTTTTCGACCAACACAAAGGAAATTAAAATTTAGAGAAAACTACAGCACAAAGTATATTCAAATTCAAAGTATACATATTTATACAACTTCTTGAAGCATTTTGTATTCGCCACTGCAACAGTTATCTTTAGAGAAAAGGGATCAGAAGATTGAAGCTTGGGGTACTTAGCGCCTTAAGGCGCTATTAACCTTCAGTGGTTAGCTTGCTTGTTCTGTACTGAGCTCACGTCGCGCGTCGTACGTCTGCCCAGGGGTTGAGGATAAATTCGAAACAGAGCTACCTCGCCCCTGGGCACTCAGGGCAGGGAAGGAACAGGGTTGGGTTTTAGTCAGTAAGAGTCTGACACGTGCTCCACCCTAGAGTGGGAGATGTCATTGGATGATTTCCCACCCCATAAAAAAAAAACGCGTCGTATGTCCACCCTGTAATAAGACTCGCCCATCTAGGAGCGCTGTTTGAAATTAGACGCATTATTAATTTATTATACTTAAAACAACAGGTATTATATTTAAACAAGTATACTAAACTATAAATAATTAAATGATTTTTAAAATTGTAAATATTTCATAAAAGTACGCTTCATACTTTTTGCGTGATTCTCAATTATGTATCCGCGTTAGACATAAATTTGCAAATTAATTACACTATGTTATAAAAATATAATTTCAAATATTGACATATCAATTTACGACGGAAATTGTCTAGAGTAACAAATATTTTTTTCAAAGAAAAAAAAACTAGTCGTTTAGACGTGATGTTCAATTAAAAACTGCGCCTTAATTTTGTTACATACTTTAAGTTTATATAATAGGTTTTGTGGCACAACGGCTTCAGCAGGTCAATAGGCTTTAATAGTTGTGTTCTAAAATGTTAGGATAGAAGCAATAATAGTATTATTGATTACAGCTATTTTGAATCGAGGAGAACAAAAAGTTTAATGATTCTATTTTCTTGCGCATTATTGATAAACATGATTGATTAGTGCTCGTGGGTGAGCGTCAACTAGTTTTGTGCAATTCATGGCTGCTCTCAGAGACCTTTTGTATATTATACTGTTAACTAACGATTACTTATGGATGTTAAGAGCTGTTTTTTCTCGTCTAATAATCTCTGTCGTCAGATAAACTTTTTCTGAAACAATTATGTACTCATACTGGTTTGTATTTTTGCGGTTTATTCTACTGGTAATATTTACGTGAAGATTGAAATATCGGTCATAATTTCCTGTTATTTCTTGAAGTAAAACGTTCATCATCATAATCACTTATGAGGTTCCACGGATATGACACATGCTTCCTCGCTGTGAGAGAGGGAAAAACTTACATTTTATAGTAAGTTGAATGTACCGAGGACTTAAATAAGGTGGAATAGATACTGTATATAAGTTACCTCATTCTAATACAGAAAAACCCGGAAAAGACAATTTTATCACACTAAAATGTAGGTACTAAGAGAAGTTACATCAGCGGGAAGTAACGGGCGTAATGACCGGTGTCAGCCGTAATTTATAACGATAGAGAAACTTGGGGACACACTCGTGTGAACACGGACTTATACGATTGTGATCGAGATAGTTTTCGTTGTTATGATGATATATTGGCTTTTGGTGCTAATAAGTACTTTTGAGATGGAAGACTAGCATATGAGTGAGGAGGAAAAGAAGCCAACCCAAGAAAATGTGGATGGTGTGAAGGATCAAGTCGGTATGAAGAAAACACTGAGATGGTGACTGATAAAGATGTTGGGGAATAGATTACTGCATCAGCATAAAATAAATTTGAGAATGTAAGACTTGAGAATCTTAAAGGATAGTGTTCAATTGTGTGCAAGAGGGCAGGTTCTAAGAAAGTGCTATAATTAGGTAGTAAGGTGAGGTATAATCAGACAATCTTCTTTCTTATCTGGATTAATACCTACCTATTATATATGATTCATAGCTCGGGTAGTGGTAAAGCGTTTAATTGCTACTGGAGAATGTTATACACGACGACTTGTCAATTTTTATTTTGGTCTGCATCCGAAAAGTAAACCTTCACTAGTGACAAACTCGGCACTCTATTGCAAAAAATCTATTAAGCGGAGCCTATCGAACTCGATCAAAACGACTCAATTACGCAATCGTATGGATGTGTGAAGCGTAAAAAAGAGTTTTATAACATTTGCCACTACAGGTGCTCTGATTCTCATCGCAAAGGTCCTGTTGACATTTGTCCGGCCTTCGAATATGTGGGTCAATGTGAATCGACCGAGTCAGTTATTTTTTTTTACTTAAAATCTCGAGCAAACTCTTTGGAGAAGTGAGTTTTTTGGATGCGGCAGTGTTTAACGATAAAATGGTTTCCTATGAGATGTCAATATTAAATAGCGTGTTACGGAAAAGAAGTGGTCATATTTTAAAAATGCTTCTGCCCATGGAAATGAACAAATTTCTTAAAAGAAATCATAGTCAATTTACAAAAAATATATATTGGACTATCCGTGCAAAGTTATCATCAACTGATGAAAGTTAGTACGGAAGATAAAATTGTTTTTTGAGAGTTTTTTACTTTGATGGGCAGAAACAATTTTTTTAAAATATGACCACAGCTTCCCGTTACATCTTTTTTTTTTAAGGGTGTAAATCATCCTATGACTTCTCCTGCTCTTCGTGTCAGACTTTTACTGACTAAAACCCACCCCTGTTCCTTCCTTGCCTGAGTGCCCAGGAGCGCAGTAACTCTGTTACGAATTTATCCGCGATCCCTTGGCATGCAGGCATCGGCCATGATGGGCCCCGTCAGTGGTGGCTGAAATCTCTTTGAGGCGTGCATAGAACACTACGCGCCGTCAACTCTCGCGCCTGGTGCTGATCGGACGGCGAGCTACCCATTACGCGCCACCCGCAGGCCCGCGTCTACGGTGGCCGGATATCGTCCTGCGACTTCTGACGCCCTGGGCGTCTCTGGGGGCGTGAGGGCCACTCCGTTGAGCCTCCTTCACCCATTCCGCTTCCTCCTTCGCGAGAATTTACTGCTTCGCAGAAGGAGGAGACTGGTTCCCATTCCCTCTCGCTCCGTACTATGGCCTGGACCAGGGCCGGGGCGCAAGAGGTAAACGGAACCTCTTGCGCCCCGGCCCTGTAGAAGACATATACAACGTGGAATTCTAAGAAGTTTTTATGACTGCTTAAAATGCTGATGATACTATACTCCATTCACAATAGCATTAGACAGAAGTTAAATAAAAAAGGTTATTTTTAATGCACACTTTGTAACAAAAGTACAATAAACATGTTACAGTTACGATAGATGCCAAATTTATTATAATATATTTATACAGCAGCAGTTGTAACACTTAATTATAACTATTCAAACATTTTATCTTATAAAATTATGTGGCTTTCATTTAGTAATATTATTTCATTCCAATTTAAAATTACCGTTGCAATGCTAAAAACCTAAAAGAACCAGGAGTGAACATACCCGGATTTTTTTTCGTTTCAGTATAATTCTACCAAATTTAAAATATTACCCAATCTCTTCATAAGTTGTGACAGCCGGGTTTTTCCAGGTTTACCGGTTTTTGTCGTCTGTTAAATTGACGTACTACATAAGGTTCTGTCTTTTTTATTCAATGTGAATACTTGTGAATGCGACGCCTTGTTAATCGTTATTGCCGAATATTCGTGATTTAGTTGTTATTTGTTACTGTTTTAAAATAAAAGAATTTATAAAATTGTGTTAACTTAACTTTTACATAAAATGTTTTGCATCCGTTCTTCTACGTGTCTCTTTTTTCTAATGCTATATTGAATGCAGTCTAGGTGTTAAACCTATGAGCTCTTTTCAAGACAACGATAAAATGCTTCTTGGTTTTATTTAGGTAAAAGCTATGCTATGTTTTCTAAATGTCTTTTTGTTATTTTAAATTACAAGTAATATGAACGTCTTTCATTGTCATCATCAGCCTTTTAATGTCCCCACTGCTGGGGCACAGGCCTCCTCTCCGTGAGAGGGTGTGGGCCGTAATCCACCACGCGGGCCCAATGCGGATTGGTAGATGTCACATGTCTTCGAATTTTTAGTTCTGGGACATGCTGGTTTCCTCATGATGTTTTCCTTCACCGTTTTTAGGGCAGTGATGATGAAATAACTTACACAAAGTAATAATAATAATAATAATAATATTCTTTATTTTCTCATATTCACAATCACAGTACAAAGTCATTGTAAAACACTAGAGACTGGTGTCTGTTGTAGGTAAAACCTGTATTACAGATCACCAGGCTTATCCTCCATCAGACAACTCACTTATTTATTACTAAAGGTTGTTCCAAATAAACGTGCAATAACGTTCATCGACCCACCTGCATTTATTGACATTTTTAATTTGAAAAACGGAATTAATGACTCAAAGCTGTCCCGAATCAACATCTCTCGTGATCCTTAACATTGTCTAATAATGAAAAACGATTTATATTTAACTGTTCAGGTACCTACGAAGAGTTATTAGGGAAAGGTCAATGTACTCCACTGCAAATCTATCTGAAACATAGTATAGTGACTGTATTAAAATAACCTACAGGTAGTAAATAATAAAATACTATTAATTCAATAATGAAGTGAAACAAAAAGAAAACTAAGACAATTCTGGTGTTTGTGCGAGTGTGTGTGCGTGAGAGTGAGAGAAAGTATGTGTGTGTGAGAGTGAGTGTGTGGGTGATGGTGTAATGGGCTTGTGTGTTAAATTTTAGATCGTTCCATGCCAGCAAACGTTACTTTAAGGGTTTCAATAAACTTTCTGTTGCATTGTACTCAATGCCTTGAAGCCACGAGCAAACTTTTTTCTTGCACTGTGCTCTAGAAAGAGGATAAATTAAAAGCTGTTTGTTAATTTTATTGTATAGGTATGGACCCAGGAAACCGTAAAAATTATGTGCCAGACTGAAATTATATCTATTAGTCGTGCAGACATCAGTAGTTCTCCTCTTACCTGAGTTTGTTTTGGGGTCGTAAGACAGTTCCGAGTGCTTCTTAATAACTGTCCGGAGAATAAAAAGCTGCCTAACGGTCAGTACCTTACAGCGCTGATACAGATCAAAAGTAGGGTATCGTATGGGTAGGAAAGAACTTACTTTTAATATGACTCTTTGGGCTCTCTCCAGTTTCAGAAGGTAAGTTTTAGGTGCTCCACCCCAAGAAGTTATACAATAAGACAGTAAGGATTGGCACAGTGCGAAATAAACAGTTTTAATTAAGGAAGTGTCAGCAATATGAAAGTAAAGCGCCTGCCTGGGTTTGAACTCACGACCTACAACTTTGAAGTCGCGATTGTTACCATTGGGCCACTGCTCAATTGTCTTTCATTTTGTAGTTTCATAACTCCATGTTTTCGGTCTTACCATATTTTGTATCCATAATTTCTGCCGATAAAAGAATATTTTAAACGTTGGTATTTCGGGCTAATGTCACGCACGCCCGTGTCAATTTACTTTTAACATCTTTTTTCGTAATTTTTTAACCAACTGCAAAAAAGGACGAGGTTCTCAATTCGTCGGAATCTTTTATTTTTGTGTATGTTTCCCGATTACTCAAATATGCCTTGACCGATTTGGAAAATTATTTTTTGTTTAAGGTTTTTATGTTTAGGGCTTCCTAAGTTTTCCCGTTTAAATTTGGAGAAAATCTAATGAAGAACTTTGGAGATTGACAATGGAACTCTTCAATAAATAATAGCAAACCTTCCTAAATTGTTGCAGTCGCATGTCTGTTTATTGACACCACTTCATAACATAACACCACGCTAATACGCACTGAAGAGATACACAGATTTGTACAGTTCTTCACCCTGATAAACTCTAATTTCATCAATTATGTTGAAATTCCATGTTCTTGAGGTTATCAATTAGGGCATAACTGTTACTAGTTTTATATAAGATAAAACAAAAACTAAAAAGTGAAAAAAAAGGGATTTTAAATTGAACATCACGTCTAAACTACTAGTTTTATATATTTGAAAAAAAAAAAATGTTACTGTAGACTATTTACGTCGTAATTTGATATGTGAATATATGAAATTATTACATTTTTATAACATAGTGTAATTAATTTGTAAAGTTATGTCTAATGCGGATAAAAAATTGAGAATCACGCAAAAACTAATAAGCGTATTTTTCTGAAACCTTTACCATTTTAAAGATAATTTAATTATTTATTTATCTATCTTTCAGATTTCAAAAAGGAGGAGGTTATCAATTCGGATATTGGTATTTTTTTTATGTATGTTCGGGCATAACTTTATCATTTATTTATAGACGGATTTCTAAAATTCTTTTTGTTCGAAAAGGGCTTGTTTCGAAATGGTCCCATTTAAATTTCATATAGATCTGATGATGAGTTTCGGAGACAGACAACGGGACTCTTCAAAAAATGACAGCAAATTATCCGCAATTGCTGCTATCGCATAAATATGCATTGGGGAATCACAACTAAAAAGTTATTAAAAATAAATACTTTTTTACAAACATATAGAACCGACTTCAAAAAAAAAACTTAAAAAAAAAAATAGATTCGACTTCCAATAAAAACAAAAGGTGCAAAATAACTTTAATTTCGGAAGTCGGTGTTTCTGGTTTTCTTCTTCGTTTTTTGACATCGACTTCCGAAATTAAAGTTATTTTGCACTTTTTGTTTTTTTGGAAGTCGGTTCTATTTTTTTTTTAAGTTTTTATTTTTCACTTTGTAGTGGTGATTCTCCATTAAATTGTGTTAACAATGCATATCTATGCGATAGCAGCAACCGCGGTTCATTTGCTGTCATTATTTGAAGAGTTCCGTTGTCTGTCTCCGAAACTCATCATCAGATCTATATGAAATTTAAATGGGACCATTTCGGAACAAATGCCTTTTGAACAAAAAATAATTTTGGAAATCCGTCTATAAATGACGAAGTTATGCCCGAACACAAAAAAAAAAAAAAAATACGAACATCCGAATTGATAACCTCCTCCTTATTGAAGTCGGTTAAAAAAACAAAAAAGTGCAAAATAATTTAAATTTCGGAAGTAAATGTCAATAAACGAAGAAACAAAACCAGAAACATCGACTTTTTAGTATAATACTCGTACCTGTTGTTTTATGAATAATGCAGACTCATATTGCGACAGCGCTCCTTGATGGGCGAGTCCTATTACTGGGTGGACGTACGACGCGTTACGTGAGCTCAGCACAGATCACGCAAGCTAACCACTCAAGGTCGTTGGCATATAACTGCATCTTAAACAGACTCCGCACTCAGGTCAGCCGCGGCAAAGACGACCTCTATCGGTGGGAGTTCTCGGCTTCTCTCCGCAGACCATGTCCCACCTTCAATCTTGCGCCACATGCCTCTTTATTTTTTAAAAAAAATTTTTTTACCTGCCCACGTAAGCCTAAGGATTTTATGACAGCAGTTCAAAGTCCTCACCTTCCGCCTGACGCAGGTCCTCACCGGACACGGCTGTTTCGGGAGGTTCCTGTTTCGGGAGGTTCCTGTTTCGGATCAAGCGGGATGTGACGCCCGGGTGTTTCCATTGCGCGGATTTTCCCGAGGACACGGTGGAGCATACGGTGCAGGTCTGCCCCGCTTGGGCGGAGCCCCGCCGTGTCCTTGTGGATACGATAGGCGGCAGCGACCTCTCGCGCCCTGCCCTGGTTCAGGCTATGGTACGGAGCGAGAGGGAATGAGAAGCCATCTCCTCCTTCTGCGAAGCAGTAATGCTCGCGAAGGCGGAGGCGGGACGCGTGAGGGAGCATCAACAACGGAGTCGCCCTCACGCTCTCAGCAGCAGCCGCCTCAGGAGACGCCTGGGACTTCCGGCGCCGCGAGACGATCACCAGCCATCGTAGACCCGGGCCTGCGGACGGCGAGTAATGGGTAGCTCGCCGTCCGATCAGCACCAGGCCCGAGAGTCGACGGCGCGTAGTGTTCCACGCGCGCCTCAAAGAGTTGTCAGCAATAGGGACGGGGCCCGTCATGGCCGATGCCTGCCCGGGGGTTGAGGATAAATTCAAAACAGAGTTACCTCACCCCTGGGCACTCGAGGCAGGAAGGAATAGGGGTGGGTTTTAGTCAGTAAGAGTCTGACACGCCCTCCCGCTCCACCCAGAGTGGGAGAAGTCATTGGATGATTTCCCACCCCACAAAAAAAAAGCAGTTCAAAGTGACCCGTTTTATAAAACGGCAATTTTATAGGTGAAGGCCTAATAATTAGTATTTTTTTCTGAGTAAAACAGCTACCTACAGAATATTATTCTACCGGTTTTCCTGATCTGATCTCAGTGTGTCATAAAACACTTACTTATATTCTGCGCACAATTTGTCTCCATGATCTCAATGACACATCAGTGGATGGCATTGCCGTGTCCGAATACTGGACCAGGTAAGGGATTTAATTAAGAAAGTACATTGTTTATGCCATCGGTACGCTAAGAAGAAGAATGACGCCCCAAAGGCTAAGCGGGTTTGGCACACGGGTATCCCCGTGGCCTATGTTAGGTTGGATATTTTTTTTTAGAACTTATTCCTGGTATAAGTTTATAAAAACTTTGACCTTCATGCGGACAAAGCCACTTGCTAATGCTATTATGTAAATTGATAATATAATTACGTGTAAAATGTAAACAAATCAATTAAAATCATAGTAGTATTGATGGCGACTTTTATTTAAGATCTGTTACATCAATCAAGCTGTCCCGAAATTGACGTGTCAAGAGCAATTAAAATGACGTAATTAAAACAAAAATTGCAAACTTTGCCGCACCGCGTTTTCATTACCAGTCCATCCCAGTAGGGTTGCAAGACGTCTGAAAAAAGTCGTACAGGTTTTTTGAATGACTGTCTGGCCGAACAAGACGGTGCCTGGTGTGTTCAGCTTTTTAATTTTTTCATGACACTACGAATAAAGAATACTAATGAATTGAATTTCGTTATTAGGTACTTCATCGAAAGTTAACACGATTTTATCATTAAGGATAATAGCGTCGATTTACACGAAATATATTTAAATATTTTGAAACTCGGACACAAAATACTTAGTAAGTTAAGATGTCAGAGCTTTTGACCCAAAACTTTCTAGTCTGTTCGGCTGTCTAGTTTTAGGATCAGAGGCACATTAGTATAAAACAGAGTGTAAACCCGCAACCTCCGTCCCCCCCCGCTCCCCTCTTCGAGATTGAGTTCTCTGCCTGTCGGCTGGGCATGACTGGTCATCAATCGATTACCATCATCTCCGCCTACTTCCCACCGGTGCAAACATCATCGCCACCGGATGATCCCGTCGCTATCACCCCTACCACCTCGGCCCTCGGTACCTCTTCGGCCTGAGTGACTCCGTCATTATGGCGGGTGATCTCAATGCCAAGCATCCAGCTTGGAACAGCAGCCTGAGAAATTCTAGGGGCAGGCTCATTTTTAATCTGAGCTCGTCCATAAACTTTGACGTCATCGCTCCGATGGGTCAAACTCACTTCCCCCATGACCCCGCTCACACGCCCGATGTTCTCGATGTGGCGCATTTGAAGAATGTAAACCTCCGTTTGCATTCGATAGAGGCAATACACGAACTTTCCTCTGATCACCGCCCTGTGATCATGCACCTGGGCTCCCGCTCGGGTCAACCCGACCCTGGTCAACCTCCCATGACCCAGGTGATTACCGAATGGAAGAAAGTAAGCGATAGGCTGAAATCTACCACGTCGGTTCACCTGGACGCCATTCCCAACCATATTGACTCAGTCGCTGACACGACGGCAGCGATCGACTCGCTTACAGAGCACGTACAGTCTGTCTTGAACGATTGTTCAAAGGTGGTACCGGTGACAGAAGATCGTCGCTGGGTGCTGCCGGGCGACGTGCGGGCTCTGATAACCGAGAAGAACGCAGCCATCCGTGCGTATAGCGCTTTCCCCTGCGACGCAAAGGCAAGCAAGGCTCACATGCGCAAATTACAGCGAGCTGTAAAGAGTCGCATTAGTGAGCATCGCTCTGCGAGCTGGGGAAAGATGCTGAGCGAACTTGAGCCCACCCATCAGGCCTTCTGGAAACTCCAGAAGAAGATGCGTCCCAAGACTGAGGCTGCCATGCCTCCTCTCATACGTCCAGACAAGAGTGTCGCCTTTGACAACTCTGAAAAGTCGGAGTGCCTGGCCGACAGTTTAGAGTCCCAATGCTCACCCAGCCTCCAACCAGCTGACCAGGCCCACCTTGATAGGGTGGACGCTGAAGTTGAAAGGAGAGCTTCCCTCCCTCCCGTCGAAGATCCAGATGACCCTCTACCCCCCGTCACTCCAGACGAGGTGGAGGACATCATCAAAAAGCTCCAGGCCCGGAAGGCCCCTGGCGCTGACGGCATCACCAACAGAGTTATCCAACTCTTCCCCGCCCAATTAATTTTGCTTACGACCGCCATCTTCAATGGCGCCTTAAGCAATAATATTTTTCCCCAAGCATGGAAGCAGGCCACTGTCATAGGTATTCCCAAACCAGGCAAGCCCAGATCCAACCCTTCCAGCTACCGACCCATTAGTCTCCTTACTAGCTTCGGCAAGATCTATGAAAGG
Organism: Polia nebulosa; assembly: GCA_951329385.1. Classification (NCBI taxonomy): domain Eukaryota; kingdom Metazoa; phylum Arthropoda; class Insecta; order Lepidoptera; family Noctuidae; genus Polia; species Polia nebulosa. The sequence continues at coordinate 11,493,263 of OX589604.1, forward strand.
CTTATTAATAAGCGGCTCAGAGATTATGCCGAGGCTAAAAATCTCATTCCAAACGAGCAGTTCGGCTTCAGTACCGAACACTCGTGCGTCCAACAAGTACATCGGATCGTAGAACATATGAGCGCTGGGTTCCAGCGCGGTATGACGACCGGTGTCTTGTACTTCGACATAGCGAAAGCGTTCGACAAAGTCTGGCACAATGGCTTAATTTATAAGCTGTATCAACTAGGAGTGCCAGACCGTCTCGTACTCATCTTACGAGACTTTCTGTCGAATCGTACTTTCCGCTATCGTATAGAGGGAGCACTCTCCTCCCCTCACCCCATAAGAGCAGGAGTCCCTCAAGGCTCCGTAATATCCCCCATAGCTTTCACGCTGTTCACCAGCGATATCCCAAAAAATAAAATGTCACATCTAGCATTATTTGCTGATGACACGGCCATCTACTATACTGGCCGTGTACCCAATCGAATAGCTCGTAATCTCCAATCCTCCGCAACTACACTGGGCGAGTGGTTTCGGAGATGGAGAATCGAGGTAAATCCCGACAAAAGTCAGGCTGTCCTCTACTCGAGACCCCGACACAAAATATCCCCACCCCCCCCGATCGCCATGTACGATAAACCTATTCCTTGGGAGAAAAAGGCTAAGTACTTGGGTGTCGTACTCGACCAACACCTAACCTTCGCGGAGCACATAAGACAGGCCCGCTCGCGGGCCGCTTTTGCTCAAGGTAGGCTTCATAGTATCCTAAATAAAAACAGCACTATGTCATTCAAGTGCAAAATGCGTACGTTCACCACGGTCATTCGACCAATCATGACGTACGCTGGCCCTGTCTTCGCACACGCCAAGCCCCACCTCTTACATAAAATGCAGACTCTTCAAAACCGCTTCCTCCGCAACGCGGCGGGAGCTCCCTACTTTGTCCGTAACGAAGAGCTGCATGTAGACTTCAGACTCCCTACCATCCAGCAGTTCTTGAAACGTCTCACCAAGCGTTTCATGGACACTGCTGAAAAACATCGAAACCCCCTAATCGTATCGGCCGCCCGATACGTACCCTCCCGCATCTCCAAGGTGCGCCGTCCCAGACATACCCTACTCATACCTGATGACCCCACCACTCTGCTCCAGGAGAGCCGTAGGGAAACCAGCACACTACGCAAACGCAGACCGCCGTCGTTCCGCCCTCGCCGTCGAGGTCCGTCGCGAAGACCCAGTCAATGCCCTCCCAGTCTCTTGCCAGCACGCGCCGCTGAGCCAACTGATTCCCCAAATAATGGAAACTTGATCCAGCCTTCCCTTGCTGTCCCTCCCCCAGTGACGCCCTAAGCCGAGGCCCGTACTCCGCAGGGAGTGCCCTTAGCGTAGTCACTTAGTATGTAAGAAATTATAAGTCCTGGCTGGAGGCTTTAATAACTTAGAGCCTTCACAGGCAAGTTCGGTTAAGCAGACGACAGCCTCCTAGGCTGACCTGCAATATGTCCATCAAAAAAAAAAAAAAAAAGCAACCTCCGTTAAAAAGGGAGGATCCTCCGACCAGACGGTTGTTGGGTCTAGTCCGGGCAACTGCCCGATGGTTGATTTCGGGCTGTTGTACATGTTCAAATCACGAGGAGAACTCTGCTTGCGCGATGTAGGACTTTGCTGTTTTTAGTTCATTTGTGGCGTCATAGATGTCGCTATGACATCTATGACACTACAAACGAATCACTCCCCTCCAGAGATTGGAGATCGATGGTTCTTGACGAGTCGTCCATACGTGATGCTTGCCAGGCCAGTGGAAGGTTGGTTCCAGTGAGTCGGAACCGGTTCACGGTAAGTCGGAACTGTCTGCAGTGACGATATCCCAGTTAGTCGGGATGATGTTGCAGGCTCCAGTGAGTTGGAGTACAGCTACGGAATCCAGTGAGTCGGAGCGGTGCGTCGTAGTCGTTGTCATTGTCGTCATTATCGTTGTTGTCATTGTCGAGGGTGGTGAAAGAAGCTGAGGATGCTTACCAGGAATGTGCGTTCGCTGTATGCTGGTGGTCAGGATACCCGTAGAAGTCGTTGGTATTGGCTGGCTGTATGACTCTTTGCTGAAGAGCTTGGAGGAAGTGATGATGATGACATCAGGCTGGAGTAGCTGCACGAAGGCTGCGCTGACGTTGATCAGATCAGGGTCACCATTATAGAAAGGTGTGTGGAACAGAGTGAGAGTTAAGTCTCGCAACCTCCGTTGAAAAGGGAGGATCCTCCGACCAGACGGGTGTTGTGTCTGGTCCGGGCAACTGCCCGATGGTTGATTTCGGGCTGTTGTGTATGTTCAAATCGCGCGGAGAACTCTGCTTGCGCGATGTAGGACTTTGCTGTTTTTAGTTCGTTTGTAACGTCATAGATGTCGCTACATTAGCAAGCCCCTCTTAACGAAGGTTCAATTTCAATTAAACAAGGAGCTGAGACTGAGAAATTACGTCATACCGATATAATTACCGGTACCGTTACGAGATAATTTCTCGGTTCGCAACGGTATACCTACTCGTAGCACCGCTTTGATATTCGTTTCATTTTGCGAAAAAAATATCCATCGGATAACTACGGACTACGGAAAGGACGCAAATGCAAGTTAAGTACAAAAATTATCCACTTCTCTTACTTGTCTGGTTCTAGCACCCCTCCCAGAAATAAATCCTTAATACCCTTGGACGTACCAACCCTACCTCCAACCAAGAGCCTTTCCGACTGGATCTTTATTTACGTAACAAAGGTCGACATTCTCAAGGCACGTATAAGTATCGTGGACCGGAAATACGGAATGCGAAAAATTAAACTTGTACTTGACCAGTTTTATTGTTAATAACGAGGTTATATTATTAATTCTTTAAATTAAATTACGATAATTAGTTGAATACGTAATTAGTTACGGTTTTGAGTATGATCGTTTTGCCTACATTGAGGGGTTTGCTCGTTGGAATAAATTTAAATTTTCGTTTTTGTGGTCAATAGATATTGAACTTACTTATATAGCAATTAGATCAATGTTGTAATTGCCAAGTATGCATTCCTCGTTGAAAATAATAATGTGATTAAAGATTGTTTATTACCGATAAGTTAGTCGGTTCTTTGTGATATTTTAGAATGTAGGAAAATAGGATTCTTAAACTTTTGCAGACCCTATATAATACTTTATTGAGCAGTGGTAACCCAGTGATAACGGCCGATACTTACAAGTTGTGTAAATTATTTCATAATCGCTGCTCTCAAAATGGTGAAGGAAAACGTCGAGAGGAAACCGGCATTATCTAGAACCAAAACTTTGAAGATATGTGACATCAACCAAACCGCATTGGGCCCCTTGATGTATTATGGCCCACACCCTCTCACAGAGAATTGGCCTGCCTGAGTCCCAGTAGTGGGAACATTACAGCATGATTATGCTATGTTATTTATTATGCTATATATTTCTAGTTAGATTTTTTCTAGTCCGCTGGTTGCGAGAAGCGTGACCGGTCGATGTGTCAACGCGTGTTGGCCATTGTCCAGGTGTGGACGCCTTTCGGCTGAAATGATTCCTAGAAAGAGTAAAGTGTAAAAGAGTCGTCTCAAAATCCCTATCTCTAACTTTATACAAATATTTATTTATTTTTAAATGTAAGTATTTTATATTAAATATGTAAGTGTCTTTATTTTAACTATATTATATATATACTTTCGTTACCATATTCTTCTTAGTAATATTTTCTCAGTTTATGTATTTGCCATGTTAGCTCTCCACCACCCTTGGTTGATTGTTATAGAATGCCTAAGGCATTAAGGCGTATATAGCCACCTAGTGGCGCCCTCATTGAATAATAAATCGTAGCAAAGCGTAGAAAATAAAGATTAAAAAATGCTATGTTGCGTTTGTTACAAAGAGCTTAAGGTATTTTTACGTTGTTGAAACCGGACTCAAAGTGTTTCATATCCAAAGTAGTAAGCAAAAGTACTACATAGGATTCTTTAATCTTTATTTTCTATGCTAAGATACGAATTTTTATTCAATGAGGGCGCCACTTACGGGGAGGTAGGCCCTTAAGTCCGTCTTTATACATTTGTTTTGCATGAAGTTTTAATAAATACATACTTCGTTTTGTTTTAACCATCTTTTACCGCCGTTTCAAAAACTGTTTAATAATTATTTCACATCATAACATGGTTAGTAGGGTACCTAAATCTAGAATAATCGTTCTTGTGTGTACAATGAATGGTTTCTCAATCCGGAAACAGTGTTATTTACACAATTCGCTAACTATATACTTAGTTTAAATACTGATTAGTGGACTCTAAATACAAATTGTACTGTTAAAACTAATCACATGCTTATTTTTAGGGTGCTGTACCCGAAGGGTCCAAACGGAGCCCTCTTGCTGCCACTCACGTGTCCGTCTGTTCATCGTCTGTCACAAAATTTTGTTCCGAAGAATTTTTTAACTTCCTATTGACCTATGAACTTGAATTTTATTTTTTTTTATTTTATTTTTTTTTCTTGAACTTTTTTTTTTTATAATGTTTATTATGTTTTACTAACAAATACCAAATTGATAAATCAGATTTTTACTTTGATAATTCCCTCATTTGGTACGGAACCCTAAATATGCGAAGTCTGACACACACTTGGCCGGTCAATTTTTTTATAAATAAGGCTCAAAGTGACGAACGAAATGAAAAAAACACACAACGATTTGTGTACAAAACTACAGTGAAGAAAACAAAGGTTTTATTCCTAAAAATAACAAAAGACAACCCGGGTTACTGTTCACTAATGTACCGATGTGGCGTCTGCCACAGAATTTACGAGCCAACTAACTAAAGCCAGGAACCCAGAAGATTCCAGACTTTTACTTTATTTTGTTGGACTCTTACTCTAGACTAAATACCACAAAATGTTTGGAGTAAAACTTTAATTACTAACGTAATGTTGACGTTGAAACAAGTTCAGTTTGATGTCGGTGCTTGTTTTTAGTTTAGTTTGTTTAACTTTGAACCTTAAAGGAGTCTGCGAGTACACCGTATCATACCATGACCGTGCTAGGAACGTTTTAAGCACGGAAAAAAAAACGACACGGACTCTTATGCCTACTAGAACGTATTAACAGACGTATCATATCCGAGCGTAGCGGTCATCAAACGTGCTTATTAACCGTATGCTCACCGTTTCGCTACCTGTGCGCCTTAGCCAAAATACATTTCTGTTAACGTTAACGCCAACGCTTCCTTCAAAATGTATGTCAACGACGTTTTGCACGAAGCGTTAGACAGCGAACTGTCACGTGACTCACGCACAGTAATGTCTTTGCCATACATTTTGCACGAAGCGTTAGCGTTAACGTTAACAGAAATGTATTTTGTCTAAAGGCTCAGAGCCTTTCATGCATATTTGGCACTGCCGATACATGTTTTTTTTTGTCGGTTTTGAAATCATCCAATGACATCTCCCGCTCTAGGGTGGAGAGGGAGGGGCAGGGGGAGGGGGGCTCGCCGTCCGCAGGCCCGGGTCCGATACATGGCTTAGCCGTTCATGGCACGCGACGATGTATCTCGGTGACGGAACGGTCTGGTGGGCTTAGTCTCATACTTTTCAATAAAGGAATATTTTTTTGCCAGTTACGTTCCTGGCACAGTCGGTATGGTACGGTTTTATTTTTTGTGGAAAATCATCAAATAATTTCTCCCGCTCTGGGTGAAGCGGGAGGGTATCAGACTCCTACTGACTAAAACTTACCCATGTTCCTTCAGTTGCCTGTGACTCTATTTCTTTATCCGCGAACCTGGCAGATGGTATGGTACGGTGTGATGGGCATACTCCTTAAAGCATCAAGTGGTAGTTATAGGGTTATTTTAGTGTTGTAGAGCGTGTAGTAGGCAAGACGAAGACAACCATCTTTATGGATCGGACCGCGACGTTATTTTGATCTATGTTGCCGATAAACGAGCTTCTTTTGTTTTTACTACCACCTATTTATTTTATGAAGATATCTCTCTTTTTAGGAAAAAGGTCGTTATGTTCTAGATACTTTGGAAAAAAAAGTCAGTTATATTCTTAGAATCGCTACCTCAAGCCGTTTATTTTGATACCCCACATGACCAAGTCACAAAAAAATCGACCTCACTTACTTATTGTCGGCTCCCATTTTGTTTTTTTTTTCAAAATTCGAATGGGATTGACTGCCGAAGTGACATAGGCTACTCCTATCAAATGACAGTCAATCCTCTTCAAATGACCTCATTTCTTGCAATTCATCAAATCGTTTAGGCTCCTGGACGTGTCAAAGAAACAGACATACAAACACACATAAACAGTTTCATATATAGCTACTGTCGAAAAACATTACCCTCCTCCTGGGACAGTCGGATAAAAAATCTTTGTAGCATTCTCGTCATGCATTTAAAAAAAAAATAGAACCGACTTCCAAAAAAAGTGCAAAATAACTTTAATTTCGGAAGTCGGTGTTCTTGTTTTGTGTTGTCGTTATTTGACACCGACTTCCGAAATTAAAGTTATTTTGCACTTTTTTTGGAAGTCGGTTCTATCTTTTTGTAAAAAAGTTTTTTATTTTTCACTTTTTAGTTGTGGCTCGCCATTATACTGTGTTAACAATTCATAGACATACGATAGCAGCAATCGCGGTTGATTTGCTGTCAATTTTTGAAGAGTTCCGTTGTCTGTCTCCGAAACCCATCATCAGATCTTTTTGAAATTTAAATGGGACCATTTCGGAATAAACCCCTTTCGAACAAAAAAAGAATTTTGCAAATCCGTCAATATATGACAGAGTTATGCCCGAACATACATAAAAAAAAAATTAAAAAAAAAATACAAACATCCCAATTGATAACCTCCTCCTTTTACGAAGTCGGTTAAAAAAATAACATTTCCTTATAACGATAAAACCTCCCAACTAAGATTTGTTTTTGGCTTACGATTAAAATACAGATGTCAAAATAAAAAATAAAAAACATCTAACACCTACAAGATATACTTGAAGACAAAATAGCTCCATAAATCATCTGTCTACTTAAATTCCATTACTGAAGTTCAAGTACAGTTGGAGACAATCGGGTAATTTGTCATAATCTAGTTACAGGCGTGGTCGGACAGTCGAGCACGAAAGTAATGAAATCAACGTCTTTACGCATCATTTGTTATGTGCTTAGGCTTGACAGTGTACTAGTAAGAACAAAATTGGTTCATCTTTATTGACTGGTTATAAGGTATACCCTTATAGAAAGCCAAAAAAACGATAAACGATACGAGGCCAGAAAGGAGGTGACTATTGAGATGACGGTCAAAATAGATGTATTGTAGACGAAGACTCCAAAAAAATAGATAAGGATAAATATTGGAATAAGGTCTGTGTTTCCTGATAGCTACAACCTGGGAGTCTTTAAGTCGAAAGTGAATAGGTTACTACTAGGCAAGCGAGCTCCAACGTCGAACACATCATCGTTTACCATCACGTGAGATAGTGGTTAAATGAGAGCCTATCAATGATAAAAAAAAATGGCAGCAGTTTTCACTTCTTTTTTTCTTGTTAAGATTAGCCGGGGATCAAGTTAATCCATCTAATTGAAAAGGCGTAAGCTATGCAGTGGCAGCTTTCTGTTGATGAGTTAGTAAATCATTTCCTAATTTGAACAGTTTACAGGTTAATTTGGTTTCGAGTTTGGAAGATTACTAAGGGTTTTTTGGATCAATGTTTATCCTAGCCACGTTAAAGCAACATGTCGTAATTTCACTGTTTAGGCCTTTTATCTTACATTTATAACGCACATATTCATGTATATTTCTTCACTAAGATAAAAATCTTTACAAGCAGGTATAGAAAAAAACCATTAACAAAGCGATAAACTGAAGGCGTAGCGAAATTATCATTTCATAAAACACGAAAATAGAATAATTTATTCATATTTTGTAGCAAGTGCTCTTGTTAGTATTAAATTATGCATGTAATAGCACGTTTCTTCGCAACTGTACGTTTTGTACATCTTTAGTGTTACCATTTTACTATAGTTAGTGGGTTGACCGTGATTATGATATGACACGGGTTATACTGGACAAATGTTAAGTTTATTGGATGAAGGACATAACCAGGTTTATCATCTGATCATGAAATGTGTTAAGAACTATATTCCTAATCCTAATATATACCAAACAATCTGCCTAGCCTTTTCACAACTATCTTGGGGTCGGCTTCCAGTCTAACCGGATGCAGCTGAGTACCAGTATTTTACATGGAGCGACTATTCAGCCTACACCTGGAGTTGTCTATTACACGGACCTTGTGGAAACTAGACCGAACTTCCGTGCGTTCAAGCGTTTTTGCCATACCTATTATTGGGATCAAGTGGAACAGCTTATAATTTTAGGACCCATTAATATTAGTGTTTTTAACCAGTGATGCTTGGCAACTGGGCTTATCCCAGTTGTAAAGGTCACCTTTGTGCCTAACGGCCTTGTTTTGTTCTGTCTCTCGCTTGATTAGGGGGGAAGTGGAAATTATGTTTTTCTTACTCCTCCGCTGTCTTTTCTGATTAATTTCGTTGCGGGACCCAATACAGTTTCATCGTTTCTCTGGGACTCGTCGACCTTCATTGCCTCGGTGTTTTTTCTGGTGGTCGCCTCTGTTGATTCTGGCTTACAGAAATTACAGTGGTATGGGACTAGTGTGGCGGGCTTATCCCAAAAAAAAAGACTGGATGTCATATTTTCGGGCCTCTGACGACCCGTACCGACTGTCAAAGATCCACGATTGACAGCCGGGACCAACGGCTTAACGTGCTTTCTGAGGCACGCAGGAGTCTCGGTATGTAAAGATGGTCCATGGACCAACCCCAGCAAGCGTAGTTTAACCTGATGGATCAACCCGTGCGGCTGCTATTACTTTACCCACGAGCTCCTAAGTTATTTTCCTAATCCTACTAATATTATAAAATTAAAAAAAAAAATTATAAATGTGATCTTTCTCTATCACTTAAAGGTTTGCTGGGAGAAAACTCAACATTGAGTTAAGCTCGCCTTTGTACATGCATTGTGTAACCACTAAATACTATGTGAAATTTTTGGTGTACAATAAAGAATTAAGAATTAAGAATTATAAATGCAAAAGTTTGGAAGGAGGCATGGATGGATGTTTGTTACTTCATCACGCTAGAATGGCTGACCAGATCTGGATGAAATTTGGCACAGAGATAGATTATAGTCTGGAATAGCACATAATGGGTAAAGTACTAATTCCACACGGGAGAAGCCGCTGGCAGAAGTTAGTTAGGTATAAAAAACTTTCACAAAAAAATTCAACCGACTTCCATAAAAAAAAAAATGCAAAATAAAACAACATTAATTTCGGAAGTCGGTGTTTCTAGTTTAGTTTCTTCGTTATTTGACACCGACTTCCGAAATTAAAGTTATTTTATTTTTCATTTTTTATTAGACTGGCGCTTTACTCTGTGTAAATTATTTCATCATCATTGCTCTCAAAACGGTGAAGGAAAACATCGTGAGGAAACCCCGCATTAGGCTCGTGTGTTGCTACGGCCTACACCCTTTCACAGAGAGGGCCTGTGCCCTAGCAGTGGGGACATTCAAAGGCTGATCATAATGATGATTAATAGGTCTAGGGGACCCTATGTGCCCGGGCCTGAGCTACCCATTACTCGCCGTCCGATCAGCATCAGGCCCGTGAGTCGACGGCGCGTACTGTTCCACGCGCGCCTTAAAGAGATTAGTGTCAGCCACCGCTGACGGGGCTCATCGTGGCCGGTGCCTGCATGCCTAGGGGTAGCGGATAAATTCGTAACAGAGTTACCGCTCCCCTGGGCCCTCAGGCAGGCAAGGAACAGGGGTGGGTTTTAGTAAGTAAGAGTCTGAAACGCCCTCCCGCTTCACCCAGAGCGGGAGATGTCATTGGACGATTTCCCACACCGCCAAAAAAAAACCCAGAGTGGGAGATTTCATTGTATGATTTCCCACCCAAATCAATATAAAAGGAGGCAGTAGTAACCGCTAGGTATAGCACGAAAGAAGTAACATCACACTACGATATGGCTGTACCAACTTCAAGAGTTAACGAGACGTCACCTTGGTCCAAATTCAAGAAAAATGATCTCTCATGTGGGCACTATTAATCGCAAGTCGTGTTGATGTTACGATACGACATGATGTGATATATTTACGGCCTTGATGGAGATATATCAAAACTTCGATATATTTACGGCCTTGATGGAGATATATCAAAACTTCGATATATTTACGGCCTTGATGGAGATATATCAAAACTTCGATATATTTACGGCCTTGATGGAGATATATCAAAACTTCGATATATTTACGGCCTTGATGGAGATATATCAAAACTTCGCTTGACGAGGTTGCCACACCCCTGTGATCAACAGTTCCATCTCTAAGGTTTTTTGTCTTTGAGGATGTGAATGTCACAAGGTGGGTGGTGATTTGACAGGTGCAACTTTATTGTTATGCTTACTCACTATGTCTATCATATTTTAATATGAGAATTTCGTTTAGTCTGTTACCACACCTCTTTCATATATTCCTGATGTCTGTAATAACCATGCTGAACGATCGCTGAGTTTTTTTAATCCCAGTAAAATTCACGGTCCACATGAGACAGGCAACGAGAGAATAGCACCGCTAGAAATATCGTATAATGTATATGATCCGTACTTACCTACTTGTTGGTGTATTCAGATTACTAACTGCCACCAGCGTAAAATTAGTACATCCAACTTTTATAAATGATAGCCTATGTATTAATCCAGGTTATAAGCTATCCTGGTACCTTTCATAAGGAAAGAATGAAGGATTAACAAACTTACACACACATACATACATCATCATCATTGTTCGTCATCATCATCATTAGCCTTTTTTAATGTCCCCACTGCTGGGCCATAGGCCTCCTCTCTCTGTGAGAGGGTATGGTCCGTAATCCACCACGCGGGCCAAATACGGGTTGGTAGATGTCACATGTCTCGGCATGCTGGTTTCCTCACTATGTTTTCCCTCACCGTTTTGAGAGCAGTGGTAATAAAATAATTTACTCAAAGTAAAGCGTCTGCTTGGGTTTGAAGCCACGACCTACAACTTGTAAGTCACGGCCGTTACCACTGGGCCACCACTGTTGATACATTCTCAAACTATAAACTTTGGCCTTTATGCTATTAGTGTGATTATCTTCTATGTATTTTTAGGGACTAATAAAAAGTACGAAACTTTGCCATTTGTTCAAAAAAATAAAATAGGCAGGAAGGTACAATAGAAAGCTAGATTCGTTATAATAATTCTAAACGCTAAGTCAGTCACAACTTCAACTACCGTATAACAATCTGCGATTTGTTAAAACTTTCCCAATAGAGTAAATAATCGATAGCTAAAAGTTTTTCAACAATTATTCGCTTTCAGCAGTCTTGATTTTAGGCAAACATTTTCTTTTCATTAGTTCGTGTTTAGGAACCTAAAATTTTGCTTCAATTATTGAGTACCTTAATTGGATTATATTGTCAGTAATTTTTTACCTTACAAACTTATCGATTCTTTTTCACTTGTAAAATACATTTGTTTTCCGATTCCTTTCCTGAATGTTACCAGGGCGTAATAAAGGTATTTCACGAATGTTACCAGTGGCGATATCCTCTGGTAACATTCGTGAAATACTTTTATTATTACCCGATTGTAGCAACATCTATGACGCCACAAATGAACTAAAAATCCTGCAACGCACAAGCAGAGTTCTCTGCACGATTTGAACATTTATACAACAGTCCGAAATCAACCATTGGCCAGTTGCCCGGACCAGACACAACACCTGTCTGGTCGGAGGATCCTCCTTTTTCAATGGAGGTTTGCAGGACATTACACCCTGTTCCACATACCTCTAAACTGGTGGCCCTCGACCATGAACGTCAGCGCTGCCTTCGCGCAGCTACTCCATCGTTACGTCATCATCATCATCACTTCCTTCAAGCTCTTGAGCATATATAGTCATACAGCGAGCCAGTACCAATGGCTTCTACGGGTATCCTGACCACCAAAATGCAGCGGACGCGCATTTCTGGCCAGCATCCTCAGCCTCTTTCATCACCCTCAACCTCATCCGTGATCTTGGCTCAGCGAACGGCACCTTTGGCTGGTCGAAGAACCTCTCCTGGTCGACGCCAACAGTCAAGCCATTACGTCGCACAGCACCGCTCCGACCCATTAGAGCCCGCAGCACTACTCCGACTCACTGGAGCCTGCAGCAACACCCTCACTCACTAGGGCATCATCCCGACTCACTGGAGCATCATCCCGACTCACTGGGACAGTAACACCCCGACTCACTGGGGCATCACCGCAGACAATTCTGACTCACCGTGAACTATGCGGCTCTTCCAGTTCCGACTCACTGGAACCTACCTTCCACTGGCCCTGCAAGCATCACAAGATGTGTGGACGACTCATCAAGAAACTATCGATCTCCGGAGGGTAGTGATGTAGCGTCATCTATGACGACGAAACAAAAGAACTAAAAACAACAAATCCTGCATCGCACAAGCAGAGTTCTCCGCGCGATTTGAACATTTACAACAATCTGAAATCAAACATTGGGCAGTTGACTGGACCAGACACAACACCCGTCTGGTCGGAGGTTCCTCCCTTTGCAATGGAGGTTTGCGGGACTTTATACCCTGTTCCAATACCTCCAAACGACTGCGGCAAAACCAAAACGAGGCAACCTGTGGGTTATTTACCTACACATGACAACAATACATGTCATTATATCAGTAGTAATTAATCTCCGCGGCAAGGTGGCATACGACCACAGCTATCCTCAAAACATCAGTGTCTAAGCATATTTTTAACCAAGTTCAAAAAGGAGGTTCTGTATTCGACCCGTATGTGTGCATGTTTGTATGTCCGCGATTTTCTCAAAAACTACTAATCCGATTTAGATGGGGTTTTCGTTATTTAATTGCATATTTTTCTAGGAAGGTTTTAGTTTAAAATACATAAGGATCTGATGAAGACTTTGTAGAAACACAATGGATATTTTCAATAACTAACAGCAAATGACTCGCGGTTGCTGTAATAATGTGTATATATGTTGTTAACACAATTTCATGGAAAATCACAACTGAAAAGAGAAAACTAAAAAAGTTTTTATAAAGTTGGTTCTATTTTTTGTAAAAAGTTTTCTTGTTTCATACTTTTCACACCGTGATTTTATTGTAGTAGTAATTTTTATTTTTATTTGATAAATACTAGCTTCTCCCAGACGCTTCGCCCGTGTGAAAGTACCTAGTAGTCCCAGGATAAAAAAAAGTGTGTGTGTACTTATGTACGCACGTGAGAAGTTATACTTCCTTGGCTTAACAAGATAAAAAACCAAACTGTCACAAACTTTACAAAAGGAAAACAATCATTCTTAATGAACCACAGACTATAGCTACCTTTAGAGTGTCGGTTCTAGCTTACTTCAGGGTGCCGGTTTTTTGTGACGGTGCGCGCGCGCATCGTTAAAATTTACTCTCATTATTTAGTCTGTAAGAGTGTGTACCCCTGCGCCCGCGCCGGGCGGAGTACATGCGTGAGGATTTCTACACGTTTAAAAAAGATCTTATTTCTACTACCTATATGATACGATATGTACGTGTCTCTTCAGTTACAAAAGAGGCAAACCATATCTCTACATTCACACAAATAAACATAAATTCTGCAAACTTAACCGAAAAACAACCTCTACATATCAAAGCCAACAAACACAATGGCAAAACAAAGTGATCGTGATAAGGCAAACTGAGTAATTTGCATTAAAAGCGAGGCACTTCATTCAAGAAGGAGGACCCGCAAAATTGGAGATTGTGCTTGCTCATAATAGGTAGGACGACATTGTATGAATGGGTAATTGGGTACTTTTAAGTACATTACCTACATATTTTAGGGTTTTATGAATGAGTTTTACCTACTGACAATCAAGATTGCGGTGTGGTAGGACGCAATGTGTTTTGTTTTCCGGATGATGTGGAAAATGCATCGTTTGCTGCTTGATTCTCATAAATTTTGATCAAAACAGTTAGTGCTAACGAAGCAGCAATCATAATCATCATCTTTCTGCCCATGTTTTTGAGATTTTCGCATCATGTTTTCTTCTTCCTTTTACATTTAGCACGGGTCTCATCTCGAAGAAAGAAAATTTACAATTACTCAATGTGTGAGAAAAATAAACTTTTTTTACAAAAAATAGAACCGACTTCCAAGAAAAAACAAAACAAGTGCCAAATAACTTTTACTTCGGAAGTCAGTGTTTCTGGTTTATTTTTCTTGGAAAACAAAAACACTGCCAAACGTGCCAACTGTTGTGGTCCCCATTAAATTGTGTTAAAAATACGTAGACAAACGATCGCAGTAATTGCGAGTCATTTGCTGTTAGATATTGAAGAGTTCCACTGTCTATCTCCGATAATCTTCATCAGATCCTTATGTATTCCATACTAAAACCTTCCTTTAAAAATATGCATTTGAATAACGAAACCCTATCCAAATTGGATCAGTAGTTTTCGAGAAAATCGCGGACAAACAAGCATACATACATGCTTACATACGAGTCGAATATAGAACCTCATTTTTGAAGTCTGAGTGAATCTTTGAGAATTTGGAGTGCCGTTCCCTCCTCCTCTGGTTTTACTTGTAACACTATACCCATATAACCAGTCACTCTTATACACGACACACACACACGACACGAGTGAGACAGCTCCCCAAGGCTACACTAGCACCCCTAGAGCCCTGAAGGCTTCACAGTACTGCTGCCTGCTGAAAATCCCTAGTTAAGGCGGTCTCGATTCTTTGTATGAGATGAGGCATCTTTACGCTAGTATTAATTATATTATCTGTGCCCCTGTCAACCGTCACGCTACCATTCACTTTCTTTTCTTTCAAGTTGTTCATTCCTCACAAAATCAATCAATCTGCCTAGCCTTTTCACAACTATCTTGGGGTCGACTTCCAGTCTAACCAGATGCAGCTGAATACCAGTATGCCTCACAAAATCCATCCCTCTTATTTTTGCCCGTTATTTGACTTACGTAAATTATGCGGTTTTATTAATCAATTAGATCAACCACTCGCACACCAATTATCAGAGACAAAAGATTTTTTATTGTTATCTGCACACCTGGTGTGCAATCGACGTCTAAAGAGTTAAAAAGACGTATTTTATCTCGATTTCATAAAAAGTCGTCGCGTAAGAGCTTTGAATTAATATTATCACGCGTGCAAAGTAACAGCTACAATTTATTAGTCGCAATTCTCATAATAAA
Organism: Polia nebulosa; assembly: GCA_951329385.1. Classification (NCBI taxonomy): domain Eukaryota; kingdom Metazoa; phylum Arthropoda; class Insecta; order Lepidoptera; family Noctuidae; genus Polia; species Polia nebulosa. The sequence continues at coordinate 11,508,602 of OX589604.1, forward strand.
TCAGTCTAGCGTAGCGCTATAAAAAGAACATTGCGTAAAAAAATTAAAATCAAACAGTTCGTCCTTTGATCGTATGAATACCCAGTTCCGTTGCTTTAAGATTGCAAAATGTCTCGTAATTAGCAAGAAAAATTACCGCAATTAAATCTGTGACTCATGAGACTTGGTTGAACTTCTGATTCATTTAAACATTGACTTACTTGTGAGAAGCAGACTATCTTGAAAGCTCTATAATGTTCTTAGGAGAAGAAGCTTATTCAAATTCTGATATGGGATGTAGCTTTTAAATAATCTGAAGGAATTATGAGAGTAAGAGCGGTTGCGCACTACGTCCGATACTTATCCGAGATTACTTATACGCCGAGTTGCTAGCCTGTCGGTTTTGTATCGGTTACATTTTGGGGAGTGTGCAACGGAATTGTATAATTTGATTGCGCCAAGCCCGTTTCATCAACGGACCACAAGACGTACGGCGAAGTGCTACCGGTTCATAGTGGACATCCCATCCATACGCACAAAGCGTTTTGAGAAAACATTCATTGTGCGTACAGCTAGGGAGTGGAATTCTCTCCCGGAGTCTGTGTTTCCTGATAACTACAACCTGGGAGTCTTTAAGTCAAGAGTGAATAGGTTACTTCTAGGCAAGTGTGCTCCATCTTCGACCACATAATCGTTTACCATCAGGTGAGATAGTGGTCAAACGCGTGCCTATTAACGATAAAAAAAACTTATCCGTCAAAATACAGATCTATAGAAAACTTGTACCGAACTCGGATCGGTAGTGCGTAACCTAACATACAAATTATTCTACGACCACGCCGGACCGTATTTTCACGGATAAGTATCGGATAAGTATCGGACGTAGTTCACAACCGCTCTTAGGGTAGGTAATGATTTCAGTAAAGGAAGCATACCCACGCATCCTACTATTCTACTAATATTTTAAATATTTTAAACACGAAGGTTTGCATATATGGATGGATGGATAGATGTTTTTTACTCAATCACGCCAGATCGACTGAACAGATCTGGATGAAATTTGGCTCAGAGAATCTCTGCGCCAAATTTCCTATGTGCTATTCCAAACTATAATCTATCTGATAGATTATAGTTTGGAATAGCACATAAGGTAACTATATACCCCAGGAGCGTGTTCCCTTAGGATCTTTTTCGATTTTGACCCCGGGGGAAGCTTCTGGCAGAAGCTAGTTATGCCTAAATCATAATACAATTTGATTATTACATAAGTAAACTGCAACCAGGTAGAAATAGAATAACTAAGTACCTACTACTTACTCGTATGTTTATAAAACGCAGTTCTTCGCCACGTTTATTTCGATTTTTTTTGCGTGTTGACATAGGTACACGAGGATTAGGGCCGACGGATTCGAGGACGTCTGTTGGACCATTAATCGGAACCTGATATGGCGGCGCGTAGTGTTCCACGCGCGTCTCTCTTAGACGTGAAGGGGAGTTAAGGCCCTACTAACGGTCCAGTGGCGCCCTCATTGAATAAAAAATCGTAGCATAGCACAGAAAATAAATATTAAAAAATCCAACTTCACGTTTGTTACAAAGAGGATAAAGCATTTTTACGTTGTTAAAACAGGTCTCAAAATGTTTCGTATCCAAAGTAGTAGGCAAAAGTGTCAGAAACGGCCGTTTTTGGTACTTTTGCCTACTACTTTAATATTTATTTTCTGTGCTATGCTACGATTTTTTATTCAATGAGGGCGCCATTTGACCGTTAGTAGACCATTAACACCTCATTCCCCATCACGGGATCAGGCCTGCAGATACCCGGCCGGTACTAATCCGGGGCAGCGGAAGTCCCATTCGCACTCGCAGCCACCGAGTCAAGTACATGAGGGAACACCGGGGTGGTTTTTAGTCAGTAAGAGTCTGACAGACCCCTTCGCCCGCCCCAGACGAAGGACATCTATGAGGATTTTACAACCCGGCAAAAAAAATATACACGAGAATCTGTTAGGTTGGTTCTGGAGAGATCTGTCAAACTCTTACTAACAAAAACTACATGGTGTTCTTTAACTAGCATTGGATGAACCGCTCCCCCAGCCAGTCGGCCCATCTAGCCTACCTGGTGGTCAAAATAAAATAAAATAAATCAAAAGTCATTTATAAAAATTAGGCGATCGGCGGCAGCGACCTCTCGTGCCCTGCTTTGATCCATGCCATGGTACGGAGCGATAGGGAATGGGAAGCTATCACCTCCTACTGCGAAGCAGTAATGCTCGCGGAGGAGGAGGCGGCATGCATGCGGGAGACTCAACGGAGACGCCCTTACGCCCCTAGCAGCCGCTGCGGGAGACACCCTGGGTGTGCCCCCGCAAGACGATCTCCGGCCACCCGTATAAGGCGCAGGATTGCAGACAGCGAGTAACGGGTAGCTCGCCGTCCGATAAAGACCAGACCCGAGACCCGACTGGGCGTAGTGTTCCACGCCTCTAAGAGATGTCAGCAGTACGTGACGGGGGCTAATGCCTTCCTGGGGTCACGGATAAATTCGAAAGATAGATACCACGGCCCCTGGCACAGGCAACTGAAGGAACAAGGGTTGGTTTTACTCAGTAGAAGTTTGACACGCCCTCCCGCTCCACCCAGAGCGGGAGAAGTCATAGGATGACATCCCGACCTCCAAAAAAAAAGGCTAAGAACAACATTTTATGAACGTTAAACAGTTCCCACTTCTGATATACAGGCATCCTCACTAGGAGAGGGAATGGGCCGTGATCCACTACGCGGGCCCAGTGCGTGTTGGTGGACATGCAGGTTTCCTCACGATGTTCTTCTTCACCGTTTTAAAAGCAGGGGTGATGAAATAAATTGTAAAAGTTATGGCACATGCCTGGGTTTGAACTCAGGACCTATAAGCTTGTTACCACTGGGCCACCACTGCACAATTCTAAGATCACACAATAATATTCAAGTAGTGACTCCAAATATTAATAATGTCATTATAATACATTTAATAGCTACATAATTAAAAACTGCTCATGTCACAACTCAAAAACATTGACAAAATGATTTATAAGGCCTATGACAGGTCGATGTATAGTAAGCAGTCCGTGAAATTAAAATGCTTGTACCTATTAACATATATTATTGATTAGTAGTCGAGGTTTTAGACGTTCTAGTCATATAAATCAAAGTTTAGCGGACTACTAGTAGTTAAAATTCTATTAGGTCAGGTGTTATCAATAAAAATAAGCTGCAGTGAAGGACGGTAAATAAAAAGGTTGGCAATCAATTTGAGATCTGGGGCCATACCTTTTTTTGTGAGCTTGGGAAATCATCCAGTGACTTCTCCCGCTCTGGATAGAGCGAGAGCGAGGGCGACTCTGTTGAGTCTCCCTCACCCGTTCCGCCTCCTCCTTCGCGAGCATTACTGCTTCGCAGAATTAGGCGACTGCTTCGTATTCCCTGTCGCTCCGTACCATGCCCTCGAACAGGGCCGGGCGCGAGAGGTCGCTGCCGCCGATCGCCCCCACGAGGACACGGCGGTGCTCCGCCCAAGGGGGACACAACTCCACCGTATGCTCCACAGTGTCCTCTGGGCTATCGTACAGTGGCGACACCCGGGCGTTTCCTCCCGACTTATCCGACACAGGAACCTTCCGAAACATCCGTGTCCGGTGAGGACCTGCGTCAGGAAAGTGAGAACGCCGTGGCGCCTCTCCAGCCCTTGAAATGTTTTTTTTTTGTGTTTAAAATCATGAAATATCTTCTCCCGCTCTGTGTGGAGCGGGAGGCCATGTCAGACTCTTACTGGCTAAAACCCACCCAGTTCCTTCAGTTGCCTATGCCAGGGCTCTAGATAAAGTCTATGACCTGTGCGTGTTGCCAGTGATGACATATGGCGTCGAAACGTGGACGCGTCATTGTTCGGTTCCAGAACTGTACAAATTATTTCCAAGTCTACTGTTAAGATGTCACTCAAAATTATTGACTGTCTTAGAATGAAAAAGTAATCTATAGAAGCTTTAGTTCTCACTGTTGCTAGGGAGCAAAAAGTCGGCCTACACGCTAAAGCGACACGCGTCTTGCGTAAGGTCTAATTTAGAATTCACTTCTTGGTATTCTGTAAGCTGGGTAGTCAAATCTATTTGCTTAAATGTGTCTGAGTGTTTGGCTGGTTCAATTTTAATAAATAACTGTTTCAGCGCAAGAATCGTGAGCTCATACACATTATAGTCTCTCGCTTCGACGCCTCCATATCTAAACCTCGAAATATTACAAAAGGAGGACTTTTACACACTTTCGAAATGTGCAAAAGTTCCATTTTTGGTCTGAGTTGTTGCGTGCTGTCCTCCTTAAGGTTCGCGCAAATTGTGTAGGTACAGTCAACATAATAGATCAGTGTCTATGCAGGCTACTAAACTTTTCTCTTTTTTTCCAAAATTTATGTTATTTGGGCGTAAAATCATTACAGAGCAGAGTTTATACGGGTGAGTTCTTACAACATAGTCCTACCTGTCAACTTTTTTGTCATCTGTACATTACCTGAGTCATTCAAAAAGTCGTTTGCTACCATATGTGGTAGCAAACGACCACAACCACATAATGATAAGCATATCATGTGTTATACATAAATCTTTCGGCACAGTTGGGTCTTTTTATGTAGAGGTATGTGACATTATGATTTAATTAGTGCAATTATTAGTGGACGTGTACGTCGAAATTAATTATGAGTCGCGGTGCCTTTAATATTTTACTATTTCACTAAATTAATATTATGATAGCTTGTGTCCAAATCGGTTGCCGGCCAGCTGCTGGTAAGGGACATGTGATAATGAGGAAAGATTTGTTTTACGTGCCCGTTTTGGAAAGCTTTCACGGATTCACTGACGAGCATCAAAGACAGAGTGGCCACTCTGTCTTCGGTTCTTCTCAGGGCTGTAGTCACAGTAAGTCTTGTTAACTCCTTGATCTGGTCTGACCAGTGATAGTGGGTGAATTCACGCGCAGTGTTTTTCCGTCAACTTTTCCCACAACAAATAGTTTTGTCTAAGTTATCTAGTTGTTTATAAGAGTAGATAACAACCAAAGAACCAATGGATGGACTGTGTGAAAGATATCTAGAAATGAAACCCAAAATAAATTGAAATAATGATAACCATCATGATAAGCAAATAAACTGTGTTTTAGATATCTGATTGCTGTAATAATAATAAGCTAGATGATTGATTGTAACAGCTATTAAAATGATATTATCCTGGATTGCACCACATGGTAATCAAAATGTAAAACCACGGTGTGAAATATCAAACGATTAAAACGGAATCATGACAAACTTTATTTGCGATTAGAAATGTTACAATTTGCCTACCAAATAGGTAAGGAATTTACATTTTGCCCTTTGCCGTGCATGAAATGGTGCACTTATAGATTTGCATGAGTCCCTACGTTTAACTTTTTTACTGAATTTGGTAATTTTGTGTGTTCGTAAATTCAGTCGTTCATAATCGCAGCCGCCACAGCACCCGCAGCCCACTGCTGGGCATGAGTCCCCCCAAGACACACCACAACGACCGGTCCTGTACGTCTTGCATCCTTCGAATTCCCGCGACCCTCACCAGATCATCGGCCCACCTTGTAGGAGGCCTTCCAACGCTGCGTTTTCCAGTACAGGGTCGCCACTTGAGAATTTTTCGACCCCATCGACCTTCTGTTCTGCGAATTCACTCGATATCGTTCTAGTATGTCATCATTCTGTTATAAAAGGCGAAAGTTTGTGAGTGTGTGTGTATGTATGTTTGTTACTCTTTCACGCTCAAACGGCTGGACCGATTTAGATGAAATTTGGTACGTAAATAGCTATACCCTGGATTAACACATATGCTTACACACACTTTTTATCCTGGTCTACGCGGGTGAAACCGCGGGGCGCAGCTAGTTTTTATTATATTTCTCAATCATCTTATGAAGGGATTAGGTAACATTTTAGAATTATAGTGAATCAAAAAACGTTCCAGGTATGTTTACTCTTTGCATCTTTTAGTTTTTTAGCATTGACACGGTAATTTTAAATTGGAATAGATATAACTAAATGAAAGTTACATAATTTCCTAAGATAAATAGTTAAAATAGGTAGTTATTAAGAGTGACAGCTGCTGTTTCGATAGATTAGAATAAATTCGGCGTTTATCGTAACAGAACGTGTTTATTTTAGATACTTTTGTGAAAAAGTGTGCATTAAAAATAACCTTTTTAGTTTCTGTCTAAAGCTATTGCGAATTGAGTACCTATATAATAGGCTTATTAAATTATTGTATAAAAATAATTAAGATATTCACAATGACACTACCGAATCAATGTATCTGCTATGGATATTAAAAGTCGCTGTGGAAAAGTACAGCACATACGTATATAAATTTTACCTGTGACTAGGCGGTTTAGTCATACAAGTAAGAACTCCTTTCGAAACCTTTGGAGTCAGTTAAAGGCATTTCAAATAGCGTATTAATTATCTAACTGGACCAAATCGTGTCGTGAGATATGACTCTCTATGATTTCATGTAGCAGTATGTTTAGACTTAGAAGGGCAGGTGTGCTGAGAGCGTATAGATAAAGATACAAACGCATATGTTTTAAATAGGACGATAGATTGGTGTTAGTTGTCCTCATGATCTGAATGCACTAAGCGACGTAGGAACATGTAGATGCTACTGACAATGTCAAACGCGGTTAAAGTGTTGTGGGTTGGCAATACAGACATATAAAAAAAACCGGCGAAGTGCGAGTCAGACTCGCAAACCAAGGGTTCCGTACAAGCTTGCGGGTATGCAAATAGTTCGGGAATTGAGTTTCGAAAATTTTTGTCAGAATATCAATCAGAAAAACTTTTTTTTTAATTTTTCGGTAGCTATCGAAAATTAGATGTGGTATTTAAAATCTGTTTTAGCTTGCGCTAATGAGGTCCTTTTATACAATGCCCCACATGATACGGTCGCCTCACTTTAAAACTTGGACCCGAATTCCTTGTATGGGGTCCCTAATTTTTCTGATGTAATTAAACATTCACGGTTTTCAAACTTTTCACTTAAGTTGTGTTGTATGACCTTGCTTCTTGACAAATGTCATGATTGTAGGACAGCGGCATATACCCTATAAATTTTGATTCCCTTGAGAGTGTCGAACTGTACGCTTATTGCGGCATAAACGGCCGTATCTTTTTTTAACGTTAATTTAGAAGGTTGATTTTTTTCACAGCTTCAAGAGACTGTAGACTTGAGTACACCGTTTTAATATCAACTCGATACCTTCACGCGTTCCCGAGATAAAGGGTCTTGACAGATAGACAGATGGACGGACGGATAACAAAGTGATCCTATAAAGGTTTCGTTGTTTCCTTTTGAAGTACGGAACCCTAAAAACAACTTCATACACAAAATTACGTGTCTGTGCTGCTGACCGTTGAAAAGTTCCTCTATCTGAAGCTAGGTCATGTTTACTATAAAAATGCATTGTCATCGTTCTAATTCAGCTTGAAAGATTTGACCCGGACAAATAAACATTACAAATTAGATAAAAGCTAGTAATAATTAAAGCAATATTTCCTGAAAATTTTCATTACTGGAAAACAAAGTGGTGATAGTGGAGCTAGCTGAAACTAGATTCCAAAACAATCATGTGTATAGGTGGTACTTAATATGTGAACTTTTCAACAATATAGCTAATAAACCCTTTTAACAAACAAAATAATAACCCTTTATACAGCATGTAATAAAAACCCTGTCAGATCCAATAAAAGCGTATGCCTGGTTTATCATACGTAGTAGAAAAAATTAACTCCTATAAACCAAAAGTTATAGATTTTTTATTTTTATAAAATATGCGAAATATAACACTAAATATGGCAAATTTTCATAAGTTGACAACACTCCACCGGCCGGCGAAATCTTTTTATTTTTACCTATTTTTATTTCGAACGATACCGATCTGCACTAGCCGCGCTGTAGGCACTTAGACATAAAACTGTAGGTGAACTTTGTCGAGCGCTCAGTGTTGCCTCTGGTAAGTTTTTTTTTTAAACTAATTATTTTTATTGGGGAAAAATAATAATCTTGTGTACGTATATGTGTACGCAGAACGATACCAAATAATACCCTTCATGATCGGACAGGGTTTTTGTTACATGCGGTATTTAAGCCTAAAATTTTAGCTTTCTATTTTACTGAATAAACTTCAAACATTTACCTACAGCAATTTATGAAGTCTAGGTAGCTAGAATTTTAGTCCAGAATTTACTTGTTTTAAATACAAAGGCGTTCTCACAATAGTCGGTACCTAAGTGCTAACCAAGAGGATCTCTGTGATTTTTGGCAGCTTTAGATAAGATATTTCGGGCCTAAATATTGGAATTCTCAGTAGATAAAATAGGCCGTTTTCAAAGAAAAGCTTCTGTTAGACGTCTTTTTCTTTATCTCTATAAGACGTTTTAAGAAAATAAAGTTTAATCTAAAGGATTAATGTGCATCTATTATGTGTAACATTTATTTAATAAAAAAAACAGGGTTTGACTCGCAAGGATTCCGTACGATGTTTATTATTTGTTGTTATAGCGGCAATAGAAATAATATACTATAATAAAATCAGTTAAAATTTCAACTGTCTACCTATTACGGTTCATGAGATACAGCCCGCTGACAGACAGACGGATGGACATTGCGTTGGTTACCCTCCGGGTACGGAATCCTAAAAAAGCTTTTGTCAGATGTTCAGTATCATTAAAGCCAATTTGCTATAAAAGCCTTCTTACAGATTCCCAAATTGGCATCAAATTGATTCGGCACTTAAGCAATACCATTCCTAGAAATAGACATATTTATGCACTTAAAATAACTAAATTCATAACTAGCGTTGGCAATTTATATCGCTCTATCATAACGAGACGATTAATTATCTAGATATCGATACTTTTTGTGACACTTCGAGAATTCTCGAGCGTCTACCAATTTATGTTTCGCAAACGTACATAATTTTATTGCATAGAAGCCTAATGACCAAATAGATGTGGCACAAGATTCAACCAGGATTAAATGCTTACCTATTTAATCAAAAATTCCTATCTAAATAAAACTTAAGGCGCTATTAACTGCCAATGACCTTGAGTGGTTAAACTATTTTAAAGATCATTTAATAATTTATAATTTATTCTAAGTGAAGGCTTAATAAAAATACGCTTTATAGTTTTTGCGTGATTCTTAATTTTTTATCCGCGTTAGATATTAATTTACAAATTATTTATAATTTATTCTAAAACACTTAAAAAAAAAAAAAAAAAAAAAATATGTAATTTTAAATATTCTGAAATCAAATTACGAAGAAAATTGTTTAGAGTAACATATATTAAAAAAAAAACTAGTCGTTTAGACGTGATGTTCAATTAAAAACCATTAAAAGTCGTATAGCTGCGCCTTAAAATATGGCGTCAGAAAATTCCTCCGCTTTTTTTATCAATGATAGGCTCGCGTTTGACCACAATCTCATCGGATAAGTAAGGTAAGCAATGATGTCGACTGGAAGTGTGCCCAAAAAGCCGGAGGCATTGCCACATTTTATGCCAATATCTAACCTCTGGCCGAGGTAAAAGCCAGCTAAGTATTTTTAAATAGGCAATACTTATTTTGCTAACTGCCTCCAACTGAGAGCGTTGCGCGAGCTTTCACTATTATTATATGGCCATAGGTACCTATTATTTGGAGTCAGACGAACAAGTCTTTTGTTTTCATAATTACTCTGAAAGTCATCATCTCAGTAGTCAAGTCGGCCTTTCTAGCAATTTGATCTTTCACATAGTCTAGTCATCGATTTTAGGGTTCCGTACGTCCGAATGAAAAAACGGAACCCTTATAGGATCATTCGTGTGTCGTTCTGTCCGGCACAGCCAATTTGTTCCCAATTTACAGGACCAGATGAGTTAAAATTTGGTACACACATGTATATCTGTACCAAAACACGGACGTGTAACGTAAATAACTGGATTTGGAATATGGAGGCCACTTTTGGGTTGCAAACCGGAAAAATAAAAAATAAAGTTTTTCAATTTGTACCTTGCGACATTTTCAATGAAAGAGAAAATATTGTGAAGGACTCAAATTATTTTATCTAAATCTCAAATAACTATTATTATTATTGTTATTTGAAATTAAATGAAATTTGACCATTCAAAATTTAATAATATGTTGTTTTTACTTAAAGATTACATGAAAACCTATAAAATGTGAATCGTTCGCGTTTCGGTCTTCTTCTCCTCTAATAGCCGCCACATTCCTTACTAATTAGTCTTTCTGCTTAAAATAAACCATACTAAATCTCAGCACACATAGAGACTCGAATCTCAATGCCACAGAAATGGTTAACAATGTTTTATGAAATCAAGTCATCATTCTTCAAAAAAAAATCATCTCAATGCCTTGTCTATAATATAATTAAGCCCTCTATGGTTTATCTAGTAGAGAATCTAGAGCGCTGACTGGACGTTTGCGGTGAAAGGTCATGCAAACCCGTCAGACGGTGTTGGGTAACGTGTGGGGGAAACATACGTAAGGGCTTGGTTGCTTACTTAGTATTTGAGAGTGGATTTTCTTGAAAGATCGTGTTCTATTACTCGATTGCACCAGAAGGAAGGTTGTTTTTCGAGACTCGTATTCTTTGGCAGGCGCTGTAGCCTAAACGGTTGGATGGGAAAATGAGGTATCATTACCAATGTAATGCTTGTAATGTAATTTCGACGGTCAAGACCGTCGAAATGACATAGGATAAATAAATTTCCAAAAAAAAGTAGTAGGTACTTAGTATTTTTTTGTGACATGGTCATTTGGGCTATCAACATAAAGGGCTCGAGAAGATGATTTCATAAATATAACTTACACTTCGACATAATCGGAAATTAAAAATGTGACCAATCAGTTTTTTTTTTTTGTAATTTTGATATTACAATTTCAAATTTTATCAACCTTCAGTTTGAAATCACTTGCCGCATAGCATTAGAGCTACTTTAAATCATTGGTATTGTGAACCCCATAGTGGTTAATCTTGCGAGTTACTTTAATGGACTGCTACTAATCTGCTGAGAAACTTACTAAAGTGACTGAGGATTTTACCTACTCACAGAAAACTAACTACAATTGAACAAGTCAGTTGCCATTTAGGTATGTTTAGTGCGCATTTGGCATGAATTTATCCAATCAATCAATGTTACCCTATACAAAAATTAAAATAGGAAGCCGAGTATATATTATAGGATTCCTTTTTTGTTCATGATATTACGATCTTACACTATATTTGAGATTTAATACATTCAAAGCGTTATCGCTAGCCACAATTTAATTTCATACAACAATATTATTAAAATCTCATATCCACTACAGTATATAAACTAAACCAGTCATCCATTCATTATATTTACAAACTTTACTACAAAGTTCATCAACCTACAGATGACGTAACGATGCACCGAGATGCGCACGATTCGATCTCGTAGGTCGTATGGTCGTAGTAGATTATATAGTAAATTACGTAACTAGACTTGACCCGGTTCGTGAGCTACCTACTCGTCTTCAGTCCTTTATATTAAAATAATAGTCGAGACATCGCTGTAGGAAAAGAAGATGCGGTACCTAAAATTGTATCTCGTGAGTTTCTGTGTGACTAAAAAAGAGATTGGTTCATCTAAATTGTGATTTATGGAGCGGATGAGTTCGGACAAAGGTAGTTAGGAAGAAAGGAAGTGGAAAAAGTGTCTCACCGACTGCTAGTAACATGACAAGAAGATGAAAATGATGATGATCTTGGGTTTTAAATAAGATGGTGTCTAAATAATGTTTTTCTATGTATCGGAACAAAAAGGATGGCAAGTAATACGATCCAAGATAAACGTGTACATTAATCACCTGAGAGTATTCTATCAAATCAGAATAATGCAAAAGGGAACACGCTTTGCCAAGAAGCGAATCCTGTGTTTTAAGCCAATAGAGAAATAGTAAAAGTTGACTTTAATATTGATGGTTTTAATTAACATGATAGATACAAGTATTAACATGTTTATGTATCAGCTATCCTTGTATCACAGAAGCTTGACTAACCTGTAAGGAAAGGAGTTCGATTTAAATGTATATTAGGCTATAATCTAATTTATAATTTTCAAAGTGCTTACTTGTATTACATGCATAATTTTTTGGTACGCAGTATAGACTTGTTGTAATTGAATGAATAAGCAATAGGTTACTCGTTTTTTCCTGTAGAGTAGCATGAACAGACAAACCTTACGACTTAACTCGTATATTTATCGAGATTATTTTAAAAAACATAGACATAGTTCTATGTTTCATCAGTTTAAATCACTACTTTTACCTTATCAGGCAATTATTTTGTCAATATATTTCTACTATTTTCAAACCATTAATAATAATTTTCAGTAATATGGGATGCTGATCAATAAAGTAATGGCAAAATATTTTAAAATTAGATGCAACATCTACATTGGCATTAATTTAATCTGTGTTTGATACGATAGACAAGTCTGGTTATAACTGTATTATTGCAAGCGAATATATGGCCAATATTATTACAATCAATGCCACATCTACGATTCTTGACATTACGAGTACTTATTATATTCTTTGTAGGCTAAGCAGACGAGTCTAGTCGCCACTTGACTGTGGGTTCGTCAGCGCGTCAATAAGGCGTTAGTTCAAGGTTTTTGTTACATCTTTGGCATTGTTTTCTTTTTTTTACATATATTTTGTTTTAAGGTCATTGCACTTGGCTGGTATTTATATTAGCAGGTTCACCGTGGTCATACTTTTTATTGTTTTGTACAAAGATTTTGGTATGGGCGCTACTCCTATGTTCAAGTGTCTGTTTGTGTTTGATTTTATTTATAAAATTCAGGATATTTTTTTATATCCCTATCTCTGAAAACAGTATCCTTTCGTTTTGATTCCAAAACAGAACATTGTCATATTTTTTAGTCACTCGGTGTACATTTTCTTTGGCTTTTACTTTTGCTCTATCTATTTAATTTAAAATGACGCTATATTTTACCAACTTATACTAATCATTATCATTGTTTCAGCAAAAACCGTCCGCTGCTGGACATGAACCTGCCCTCGTTGCCAAATCCACTGGTTCTGCTATTTTTGTATCTAGTGGGTTCCTGCGGCCTTCACCAGGTTATCGGTCCACCTTGTGAGAGGCCTTTTACTAGTATTATTTATTAATAAATGAGGATCTATGACTCAATGAACAAAAGGTTTTACACCATAAAACGTATAGTTTAGTCACGGGTCTAGAATAGAAACACGACTAAAGCAATTCTCAGCATCTTTATCGATTAACAGACGGTAATTTATGTATTGGTCGTGATAGATTTGCAGATAATGAAACCACGATAATTGCCCAAAGAGTCCAACAAAGAAATGAGCAAAACGTGGGTGCACATGATTATATTAAGAATGCAGTTATGTGGTTTGCACTATTGTATGAATTCTGTGCCAAGGTGAGATGCTCGGACGGCCTATTGCGAAATTATGAACTTTTTGGTTTGTAGTGGTGAAAATTTTCAAGACATCTCATTCATGAGAGGTGGTAAGGAAAGATAAACGGCTCGAAAAGAAACAATTACTAATAAAGATGCTTGAAAGAAAAAGTCTGCTACGCCGAACACAGATAAATTGGGACAATGAATGGAGGATGATGTTGACGATGCTTATAAGGGGTGCCAGCACGTGCAGTACGAAGGCAACATTACCTGTATATATAAAATGCACAGACCTGGCTGACTGATATATCAACGCACAGCCTAAACCGCTAGTCCAAGAGACATGAAATTTGGAGGGTGTGTTCTTCGCAAAGAGTAAGTATCCACAAAGAAAAGACTTTTCAAAATTCCGGCCGTGAGAGGGTGAAATGAGGGTTGAAAGTTTATTATGGGGATTAATTCCATGTGGGCGAAGCCGCTGGCAGAAGCTAGTTACCGATGAATGGCTTTATAGAAGACGAGCTACGATTCATTCACAAATATTATTTTTGACTATCTTACACTGTCCCAATGATAGGCAAAGGATCCCTCAAATCCTCAAAAAACTCTTCTTCCACGCTTTCTCAAACAAATAACAAACAATAATAAACAAATAACAAACAATTATTTATAAAAGTTTAAATTGTGTGATGTCTTCCACTTATTGCCTGAAACTATCAGGCAATATCTGGCTCGTATCATATCGTCAAACTGGGACTTAGTCATTTTTCTTCTTGTATCCAATCGTCACGAGACATAAACAGTCTTGATATACTTCACAGTAACCTTGGTTAAATATTTCGGTAAAAACCTCAGTTACCGGTTACCTTATTTACTGGTAACGTTCTGTGCACAGATTGACGTCAGAATACTCTATTAAAATCTGATTGAACGTGTCTGTTAAGGAGAAACTGGTGATATTTTGATTTCTAAATATGGCTTGGATCTGCGATTGCCATCATTAGTAGGCGTAAGTAAATACTTTGACTGTGGCTGCTAAAACGTGGTTCTTGTGGGCTGTTATTATCTTGCCAAGGAAACGCATAAAATATAGTTCACTAGGCAAACAGTACGCTGTTCATTTTAGGGCCATTTCTAAGTGCAAGTGAATTGCTGTGGCTTTGGTGTAGGTGTGCTAGATTTGGAAGTAGTTTACTTCTTAAAATAAAATCAAGATAGTAGGTATGCAATATATAATTAGTGAACGGTAAATATAATCACACGTGCGGCTATTTGATAATTCGATCGCTTGTAAATTGTTATTTAGTAATTAACGGTCATGGCTCGGTTAATAAATTATAAATTTATCTTTAACAGTTGACGTGGCAATAAAAGTCATTAATTAAATGGTCTGTTAACATCAATTGTAAATACATACCTGTATAGGCTACCTCGTAGATTATAACAAACCAGCTACAGATCTGCAAAATCATATGGTTACTTTTTTATGAATAAGGCATTCCATATTCCGACGGATTATATATTCATATATGTTTAAGGAGGTTTTACCCTTCCAAAACTAGTCGGTCAATTAAGTCAGATTAGGTCTGGTAGATGTCCAGATTTTTCCCAGTTTTGAGTGATGACAATGGAACGGCACAGTCATGAATTCAATTTAACCGGTTCATCTAATCTTTCCTATCCATTTTTAATGGAAAGGGGATAAGAATAATAACTCGAATAGTTTTTTTTGATTACTTTAGAAGATGGCAAAATGATGTCATCTTCCAAAGTAATCAGAAAAACTATCTAATAAAGCCCATTTGTATTTCAATACATAAGCCCACAATACGACTTTCCAATCAAAAATCCACAGCCAATAGTTCTGTATCTAGCCAACAATGAGTACAGATGTGATCTCTATCCTAAATGTCGCAACTCTTAAGGCCATGTGAAATGTTAAGCGGTCGACAGTGGCCAGATGGATCATTACATCCGAATGAGTTGCGCAAACGCACCTACCTAATTGTAGATATTTGCATGTTGTATTTAATCCTTAAGTGTTCTGGTTCTAGTTGATTGGGTATTGCGTGTAGTAATTTTGCTGTTATGATTGGTTCTGCATATTTTTTTTGTTTGTTTTTGATTGATTGGACACCTGATTTACATGGCGTGCCCTATGTGAGTACCATGTGGTTGTTTGAAGGCAAGTGTGTTGTAATATCAATCAAATTCAAATTCGCCCAAGGATTCTATTTTTTTAGTAGATTTCGTAAGTAGAGTAGGTGTATGAATAGTAGCCATTTAATAAATTCACAGGAATGGTGTATTTTTCCAGGTTTTAAAACCTAGGACTCTCAGAAATAATGAAGCTTTTAACTAGTGAAGGATTTTTTTAATCGTATAGTTACTCTAAATAATTAATTAAACCTCTTTTAAAATATTAGTTTATCACATGTTTGTCACTAGATATTATAAAAACAAAGTCCCCCATTATATCTGTACGAGTTAAACTCGAAAACTACTAAACGGATTTTCAAGTGCTTTTCACCTATAATTTTTACCCATGCGAAGCTGGGGCGGGTCGCTAGTATTGTGTTAAGTGTAAACCCAAAAGTCAATTTTATTTCACAATGTACAAAATTGTAAGGAAATTGAGTGCTCATAGTTTAAATTTAATGATGCCTGTACCGCTCAGGAGCTGAAAGCCCATTTAGTAATCGTATAAGCACTCGTATTACTAAAAGCATGAATGTATTTTAGCTCCATACAGAAAGTTTCAAACCAACCAAAACAAATAAAAATGATTACATCACATCCTAACCAATAAAGCAATTTCTCACTACCTAGATTTGAGTCTACATTTACTTAAGCACTTAATCGTGGACTGATTAACTCTATATTTTAGTACCACCAGTTATAATTAACAAACGTGGTGTTTGTCTTGCTTGTTTGGTCGCAGTTGTTCCAGAAAGTGTTTCGACCAAAGAATAGGAATGTATAGAAACGAAACCAGTTCAAATCTTTCTATATACCGACGTCCTTTTATTTTATTAGCAGTACATCACAGACCCCTTTTAGATTTTAAGTTCGTTCAGTCCATCCCAAGGTTGTCTGGTAGATATCACTGTCAACGATAAGATCGCCATTGTACCGATACATTTAAGCTCGTGTATAACAATTGTGTCTGTTTTGGTGTACAATAATGTTTAATTCTATTCTAATCTATTCTAAATGCCTACACTTTTAGGGTGGTTGGACAGATCATCATAACCACCCCGGTAATCACCATCACATCACATGGAAGGGGGCCCCCGTGAACTTTTAAAATACCACCACGGAACCCCATGTGTACTATTGAAGACAAAAGTGCATGGAGAGCCTAAGGTCGACTTTTGACTGTGAGGTTTTGCATTACGTATCATGACTTTCATGAGACGACTAGATGGCGCTGTTCAATCATGAAAATAACACTGCAAAGCTTATAACCTTATTATGCAGAGGCAGATAATAAGGTTTTTAATACCTAAAATAATTACTAAGTAATAATAATATATTTATATTCAAATAAACAAAAATTACTATATTTTCTTATTTCCGAGTACTTAATACAGCGCCATTTAAACCAAACTAAATAAGCCAATTGATATATCGGTTAATTCGATTACAGATGGCGTCGATCATAAATAATAAAAATCCCTACATTCACAAAGTAGCTCTTATTTTCACGTTCCAGAATAAATAATCAGTAGCTCAGGTGGATAAGCATGGCAGAATAACATAGATCGTTCAACAGGGCACCGGTTCGCAACCCAGCTCTCTGTCGACTTTTTTAAAATTTAATTATTGTAATATATAATTTATATTCTATTTTTTGTATTTTTAAACGTTTTTATTTTATTTTTTGTTATAAATAATATAAAAAATATGAGGTATAAGATGTATAAATGAATATAGGGATAATATACAAGTATACATATACTACTATATATAACATTATATAAATATATATTATATAAATTACTTTCATAATTGGTGGTAAGTATTAGTATTATTAGTAAAAAACATTTATGTAAGAAGATTTAGATATATTTTTCTTACAGCTTAAGATTTACTAAGTTTAATTCTCGTAAAGGATAAGAAATGAAACTATTTTATTGATTATAGTTTAAGACATTTAATTCTCAAAGAAGAATACAATTTATGGCTTTCTTTCTTATAGAATGTATAACCTAACCTAGCAGTTTTACATCCAATTAACAATGATTCAATTCACTTGTTAAGGAGAAATACAAGTAAAATTTATAACTGAATAACTCTATTACAAAATAGAAGACCTTAACAAAGTAAAACTGTATAATAGATATTATAAGTATTCTAAATCAAAACTGTGTTGTGCTATTCTTCTATTATTTAGTTTTATTTACATTATGTTATAATAACTTTCACTATATATGCAACCTTAGTTCTGTAAATATTTTACCTACTCATAAATTATAAAAATTTTACGTTTTGCATAATTATGTTTAGTGGTATTGACTATAATGATTGATTTGTGCATTATGTTATGACTAAGGTTCATAGCTTAAGTATTCGTTCCAGAAGGAGGAAGAAATTGAAGCTAAACCTAAAATCAATAACAATTGTAAGACCGGGTCATAGCTGTCTGCATGGAAAGGAATCTATATTTATATTGTTTTTATTTTAATTTCTTATATTATATAAGAAATCAAAATCATTAGTGTAATAACATTTTGTTGTTATAAAGTAATGTATAAATTTATCCAACTTACACCAAGTTTGATTACTGTAATTTATCATATAAATTATAGCTACCCCGGTCTTTTCATTTTTACTCAATCATTATTACTCAATTCAATAGTCAACACTTTATATTCTTTAATATTTCGTGTATCCGCCATTTTGATCGATTACAGCTTGCAACCGCGAACCCATGGAGTCTATTAATTTTTCACATAAATTGTGACCCCGTATAGAATCCCATACCTCCATGCAGTGAGTACTCAGTGCTTCCTTAGTCCTTTCGTTCCTATTGTCCCACTTTTGAACCATAACGCCCCATAAATTTTCAATGGGGTTTAAATCTGGCGATCTCGCAGGCCAAGGAATAATTCGTATGTCCGATTGCTGGCTAAACCACTCTTGCACAATTATGGAACGGTGTATAGGACAATTGTCCTGCACGAACGTTATTACTGGCATGTCTTCTACAGGAAAAACATTCCGCACAGTGGGCAACATGACGTCATTCAGCACATCTAAGTAGTTAACACTGTTTGCACGACTGGGTATTACAGTAAGTTCTCCTGGTCCTGCAGCTGTCATCCATCCCCAAATGTTCACTGTTATACGACCGGATTCAGAGTTAGGCACAACGTGATCACTATCATAACGCGTATTATTCCTACGCCACAACCTAACTCGCCCGTGCTGGCTAGACTTGAAAGTCTTTTCATCACTGAAGATAACGTTGCTCCAGTCGAAATGTCTGTATTTCAAAGCGAACTCCAATCGTGCTCTTTTATTAGCTTCGGTTAGCAATGGCTTAATAGCATGTCGACGATAATGCAGACCTTCACTATGAAGAGCACGATACACCGTCCGCAAAGATGTATCAAACAACTCTGCGTAATATCTTGTTGGTGTAAAGCCATTTTCTTCATAACCTTGCACCATAAGTTGACGCTGGTCTGAGTCAATATGGCGTCTTCTGCCAGATCTACTGCGGTGTTCCAACGAACCCTCTTCTTGAAACCGCTTTATCCATAAAGTGACAGTCTTTACCTATAAGGGAAATATATTATTTATTATTTTCGTGTATCGATAACCATGGATAATAAAATAAATAACGAACAGTGATTTTAAAACATTACTTACGTTTAAGCCAGTTTCTCTCGAAATTTCAGAATAATTTAGGCCTTGATTATGCAATGCTATTATTTGGGCCCTCGTAGCCATATCAATATTAGAACGTCATGGTAAAGATAAATATTAAAAAATTGTTAAATGCAATCGTAACTGAACTCACTCAAAGATAGTAAGGAACGTTATGATTGAACAAAAAGATTTAATTTTTATACAGTCAATATTAAACTACCCTCAATTCTTTTGAGATTTATGATACAGGTTAAAGTCGCTAAACAACTTCGATATAATAAAGAGTAGGATAATTTCAACTCATTGCGTAATGACGCAATAGTCCAGTGGCTATGGTATCGGTAAATTTTATGCCACCGAGTTCGAATCCTAGTTATTACGAGCTTTGCTTTATAAGGTTTGTAATGTCGTAGGAGAATTTGTGTTAAAATTAAGTAATATTGTAACTAGCAAAAAACAAGATAATGTTCTTTAACGAGAGATGTATATTTTCCAATCCAACTACTATACTAGCGCCATCTATGTCGTTCAAGACGTATTATTAAGGCGATGAGGCCCTGTACTAACGATTTTGGTTTGGAACTCTCCATGCACTTCTGTCTTCATTAGTACAAGGCCTGATAGGGTACATCCCAGAGAAGACTGTAAAGGGGTCTTCCCTGATCCTCGCTATGCACGACAGCACGTGATCTCCGTGGTAGCGTCTTTCCTAGGGTCACTTGGACATACAGAGTCCTCACTCTGAGAGTTCACTATCCCAGAGTCCCGGCCTAAGGGCAGCATATTCATGATAAATGATTTTATTTTGTAAGTAGGTTTTAACAACACTTAACATTTTATTGTCAGTTTTAGCTAGATGAGGCAAGGCATATTCAATTCCAGAGCACGCTGCGCTCGATAATCGAAAGTACTCGTAATGACAATACTGGTGACTGAGTTATAAGCAAGTGACGCATAGAAATGAGAGTCTGATAATAGTTTCGAACGTCGACAGCTATTGGAGTAGCGGACCCAAAAAAACGACCAATGGATTGTGTGAAAGATGATTTAAAATGAAAAAATTGCGTCGCCCAACACCATAATTGTTTGTTTTGTGTGGGACAGCACAGGCTCATAATAAATAATATTTACAACCTGTTTGTGTACATTATAGATTGCAATAAAGATTTGAGACTCCAAGCTTTCCCTGGTGGACGCCACTGTTGATTTTGGCTTTCAAGAGTTAGCGTTCTTATCTCATAGGTACTAAATACCCATTGATGTCCTTTCTACTAGCTTTAATTACTCTGTGGTCGAGTCAAACACGAAGTTACTCGTATATCAGAGAGGTTCTATTCAACTAAATTGTATTTGTTTTGTGAAAGCTCTGAATCTGAGTTGTTTTGTCTGATTTATGATCGTCATTTGAAATTATGTCCTCTGGTTTTTGTTTATTATTAAGCGGGAGACATTGTTTACTCGGAGGTTAATTTGTAAAGTTCATGATTTAGCTATGCAGTAACATTTAAATGGTTTAGTTAGTGTATTTTTCAAGTCAGTTTAGTTGATAAAAAAAATAAAAATATAATACCTACAATATTGAAGCATAAATCGTTTGTAATATTTTTTTTCTTTTTCTTCCTTTGTTGCTATTTTCAAAAGTAACAGGTTATGTTTTTCGTTCTATTAGGACAATTGCTACCCTACACGTCACTGTTTTCATCCTTGTGCCATTTTTTTTAACAAACATATTCTGGTTTGTTGGACGGTTCATTAAGCGTAACAGAAAAAAATATTTCACCATAAATGATTTACGAATAAAAGTAACCGCATCCTTTGGGCCGGATACTCTTTGATGTATAGCAGATAATTTATACCTGTTATCAATCTGGTACATATTGCGCGTAAACAAAAATACCGGTAGCGTACCGGTACCGGTTGTATGCTCAAAGAGTTCGGCTTTCCGCTGTACATAGGTATATTAATTTTTTGTTTTATTTGGCCGGAAAATACTGCGTGCCGTTTTTTTACACCAGAGTTTTATGGCAATTCGTAAAATATTTATAAATAACTGTTTGAATAAAATGGTTAAAACTAAAAATCCAATCTGCTGCTACACTACCAAAAAAGTAATTTGCACCCAATAACTTGTTTGGTAGTTTAAGATCTCTGGGTAATAGTCTCCACAATGTCAGTGGGTACCTGAGGTTGGACGGCGCCGCTGAGGCCGGCCTAGGAAGAGGTGGCCAGACGACCTGGACGTCTACTGCAAGGGCTGGTTCGATGTGGCTCGTGACAAGATATTTGGAAGGATTTGGAGGAGACCTTTGGTCACCAGTGTGACAGTATGGACTACAATAAAAAAAAAACCGGCCACGGGCCAAGTACGAGGCGGACTACCACACGAAGGGTTCCGTACCATAAATATAAAAAAAATCCAAAAAAAAGCACGTTTCTAGAAACGTGTCTTTTTGGATTTTTTTTTGGGCTGTAGGTATCTTATAGTCCATAATAGGTAGACAGTTGAAATTTTCATAGAATTGTATACAGAGTGGTGATGACAATACGACATTAAATTAAACCTCGCATACCTCAAGACGTTCTCAGTCTACATACAAAAAATCATTTGAATATATCCAGTAGTTTAGTAACAGGAAATTATTTTCGATTTTTAACATTTGCTACATGATGTATCTGATAATAGGGAAACACTGTCAGGTTAACGACCCACATCGGTATAAACATCAAAACATTAAAGCCACGTTGCCAACTCGCTACTTTAACACTTTCGCCAAATTAGTATTTTCATCTGATTTAGTGAAAATTATACCTTAACTCTGAGTAATAAGAGTCATAAAGCGTGTCATCAGAGTTGGATAAGAAAGTAACGAATGCGGAAATTGCAATGCACTCATAATATTAATAAAAAATTTAGTGTGTGCGAAAGAGATAAATCTAGTTTCGTTTGTTACTTCGCTTTCTTGAAGAAATTTGCTACAACAAATTTATGTTAGTGTGTCGCCGGCCGCCGCGATCCTGTGACGAGTCACGCGTCCTCAGATGCCGCTAACTTTCGTTCGCGCCGCGCGCGGGCGCCTTTGATGAGGGACTTCCCCGCCGCTCGTGTTTAAATTTGTAAATTCATTTACGACTGTATTAGTGCGAAATTGGACGCTTTATTTTAGTGACAGGACACGTAACGTTTTAGGTATTTAGTTAAACAGTGAGTGAATTGTGCGAAATTAGACGCTTAGTTTTTATTGTTTTCGTGTTTTTTTTTTTAATAATCATGCCGCGCTACAGTTACACAGCTTCGGAGTACACCGACATGATTTTAATTTATGGGGAGTGTCAAAGAAACGCCGCTTTGGCTATACGGACATACCGAGAGAGGTTTGGAAACACTCGATTTTGTCCGACCAACGGGCGCACCATTGTCCAAGCTGTCCAGAGGATGCGAGAAAATCGATCCTTAATCCCGCATGTGGATAGTGCTCCTCCACGTGTAAGAGTGACCCTTGAGAAACGAATTTTAAATTATTTTGAACGCAACCCAACGTGTAGTTCGCGAAGGGCAGGTCGACATTTTCGTGTTGACCATACAACTATTCTTAAAGTTTTAAAACGCGACAAACGGAAGCCGTATAAATACAAGAAATTGCATGCATTGTTACCTAGAGACAAACCAGTTAGGGAAAACTTCTGTCGCTGGATTGAAAACAAACATTTCGAGAATCCGGATTTCTT
Organism: Polia nebulosa; assembly: GCA_951329385.1. Taxonomy (NCBI): domain Eukaryota; kingdom Metazoa; phylum Arthropoda; class Insecta; order Lepidoptera; family Noctuidae; genus Polia; species Polia nebulosa. Next base: position 11,531,709 of record OX589604.1, read on the forward strand.
GTACAATGTGATGTGGACTGATGAAAGTACATTTACAAGGAACGGTTTATGGAACAGACAGAATCTTCGTTACTGGAGCCGCGTGAATCCGCGTCTAGGACGGGAGACTTCGCACCAGTACAGATTTACTGTGAATGTTTGGGCTGGCATTCATATAAATACTATTATCGGTCCGGTTTTTATTGATGGAAATTTAAATGCTGAAAAGTTTTTAGAACTCCTCAATGGACCTGTTTGCGAGTACACGGATGAGCTTTCGGTAACTGCGTTCAGGCAGATGTGGTACCAATTAGACGGAGCACCAGCTCATTCAGTGGTGTCTGCTAGAGAGCGTTTGTCTCAAATGTTCGGACAGCAGTGGATTGGCCGTTATGGACCAACGCGTTGGCCAGCCAGGTCCCCCGACCTTACACCACTGGATTTTTTCTTGTGGGGTCATATCAAAAATGAAGTGTACTCAACAGCTGTTGATACTGTTGATGATTTAAAAGATAGAATAATCATATCTTTTAATAAATTAAAACACATGGCTGCGAATGGGGACCTTTTGTCAGACGTTAGAAATAACCTTTTACATCGGTGCAATTTGTGTATTCGAATTCATGGCGGCCATATTGAAAAACGAAAAATTTAGTGACTTTCATACCTACATCCTGATCGTGATTAATAATTTGATTAATAAATAACACGCCGTTGAGAGATGCCTGATTATTTGGTTAATAATCTGTGATTCAGTGTAATTTTACTGAGCATTAATCCATAATTAAAAGCCAAAAGATCAAGTCGCTACAGGACCGCGCGTTGTTGCCACTCTTACGACAGGTTAGTGAACTCATATTTATAAATGGTGTTCTATTTCGTTTCTAGTTTTATGCCATTTAGTTTGTTTGAAATTTTTATTTTTTTATTTTCGATGTTAGGATTTTTTTGATAGCTTAAACTTATTCTTATGAACTAGTATTGTCTGTGTTTTCATTTATTGTCGTATTGTCTTCTCCACCCTGTATATGTTGCCGCTATAGCAACAAATAATAAAAATAAAAATAAATTACGGATCAAGAGATACAGCCCGCTGACGGGCAGCGGAGTCTTAGTAATAGGGTCCTGTTGGTTACCCTTTGGGTACGGAACCCTAAAAAGGTAGTCTTACCTTAGACAAGGTTTGGAAGAAACCTTTAATAAAACTCTTAAGTACTGCCTTAATGAAAGCTTTATATTTGCTTTTCTTTTCATTAAAGAACTTACGAATGAGGAAAATAAACATGAAAAACTAAGTTGGTCGTTCAATACAATTAACATTTTCATTCCTGTGTTAATAATAGTTGTTATGGTGGAAATAAGTCAAGCCAAAATCAAATTTGATGGATCTCATTTAAAATAATCTAATTAGTTACCTATGTAATACTTACAATATATTATAATAACCTAGTTATACATTTAAAGATTTATTCGGAAGTTGTGTATAAACCTTGAGCTTTAATCATGATTATTACTTAAATGAATATGTTTCTATTAAATGAAATTGGTTAACAATGTACATTTAAAGCGTTTGTACCTTGGGAGGTTTATCTTCCTGTTTCCATTATAAATATAATATTATGTATTACGTGGTAACATTACCGCATTTTCTACAAAATGTGAATATTTTCATATTTATTTTAATTGAAAATAAATTATAGTGCTGCCAAGCAGTAAGCTGATGTATACTACTTTCAGTCAAAAGACGTACAGTGCTAGACATCCAAGGGTTTATCCACTTTAACCGGTCCCTTGCTTTTCGCAGCCATTATGATTAATTTTACTAAGTTTGGATGGATGTTTGTTACTCAATCACGCCAGAACGGCTGAACGGGTCTGGATGAAATTTGGCACAGAAATAGATTGTAGTCTGGAATAGTACATAAACTATAATTTATAATGGAAGAAGTACTAAGTCCACGCTGGCGAAGTCACTGGCAAAAGCTACTTCAATTTTTAAAATCCGGCCAAGAGCGAGTTGAATTAGCGCGCAAAGGGTTCCGAACAAATCATATATTTTTCAGGTTTAAACTATATACCTATGCTTCTTATAGTTTTTCAATAATTGTAACTAAATTCTGTACTATTATTAAAAATTTTAGGCCTAGTGGTTTCGGAGATAAGGGGTGGATGGAGGAAGATGGTAATTTTTCATCTATTTTCTTAAATAACTTAATAAACTATATATTTTGATATATATATATATATATTTGAAATACTTAAAGTAAAGCCCTTTCATTTGATATGTAGTACAGAACAGTTTGAAAAACCTTTTTTTTAATTTCCTGATCTGCTTCGCTAAAGTGACCCCCACATTCCAAATTAATTAATTTACGTTACATGTCCATATTTGGGTCACAGATATTCTATGTGTAACAAATTTCAACCTAATCGGTCAAGTAGATTCGGAGCAAATTGGCTGAGACAGACGGACAGACGGACATTCAGACAGACAGACAGGTAGACACTCGAGTGATCCTATAACCTCCATTTTTCATTCGGACTTGCGGAACCCTAAAAATGACTTATAAGTATGTTCACAACTGTGCAAAAAAGAACTTGATCTAAAGTTTGTTAGATAATGGACTATTACAACTTGTTCACCATTAGGGGTTGTTATTTAATATTGTAGAACCAGCCCGTTGTCATGGTAGCAGTTGGTAATTTTTTGACCGGTTTCGAAATATACGCTACAGTAATTGTTTCAGGGATTCACAGGAGTCCTATTTCATATTACTCTAATAGCATTTATTGTTGACCCAACCAAATGCCAGCAATAAATGCTATTAGGGTATTTCATATATTATGATACATTATGAGTAAAACGACAAAACAAGGAATCAAAATTACATTTATTATTATAATATGTAGGTGCTTAGCTTGATAACCTTGGTCGTTTGACGGTGTGAAGATTTCACCAGGGGATTTTAAACACCCTTGGTTCCAAGTCGTGCCTGCCTACCGCAGTCGTCAAGAACACCATTGGAGCTTTCCGGCAAAGGCCTGTCTTTATTTGTGCCACCAACCATGTTAACACTGTCCTGACACAATCAGAAGGCGTCGCGGCGGACCACGCAGAAGAAGGCGAGACTATCTGGACAAAATTAATGACTTCTCTAGCCCTGGACCAATGTGGACCAATGTGTTCATGAAATCACTCATTCATTCTTACTTGACTTGTCTTTGGTCCCTTCATAGAGGCAAAGGCTCAAGTGACTGCCAAAAAGATGGGGATCCTCGCAAAGGTGTGACGGTATTTCAAGCCGGATGAACTGCTCAAACTTTATCAAGCGCAAGTTCGATCGTGTATGGAGTACTACTCTCATCTTTGGGACGGATCTGCCAGATACCAGCTTGATGCCCTTGAGACAATTGAGAAACGAGCCAAGAGGATCATCGGCAATGATAGGCTCGTCAAGTCGAAGCTCCAAAGTCTTGAGCATAACGCCGAGTTGCTAGCCTGTTGGTTTTTATCGGTTATATTTTGGGGAGTGGGCGACGGAATTGCATAATTTGATTCCGCCAAGCCCGTTCCATCATCGGACCACAAGACGTACGGCGATGCGCCACCGGTACATGGTGAACATCCCATCCACACGTACAAAACGTATTGAGAACACATTCATTGTGCGTACAGCTATGGAGTGGAATTCCCTGCCAGAGTCTGTTTCCTGATAGCTACAACCTGGGAGTCTTTAAGTCAAGAGTGAATAGGTTACTTCTAGGCAAGCGTGCTCCATCTTCGACTACATCATCGCTTACCATCAGGTGAGATAGTGGTCAAACCTATCAAGCCTATCAAAAATAAAAAAAGGCGAGACAATCTGGACAAAATTAATGACTTCTCTAGCCCTGGACCGAAGAGCTAGAGTTCATGAAATCACTCATTCATCTTTGTCTAGACAGGCTGCCAGAAACCCGTTCTGAAAATATCTGGGATTGTGTAAATGGGCTGTTAGCAGCCCAGTAATTAGAATTTTAGAGTGTCAATAATAGTCCAACAACTTCTTAATTAAGTTCGACTATCGGCGCCAATTTAAATTGAGCCATAAAATGTAAATCAGGCATTTAGGCCACACGTCATTAGTATATGCCAATGTATTCGACGTTCACTTATTTAATGAGAATATAGTCGCTGGGAAAGGGAAGTGAATGAATATGTAGATCATGTTGATCTGGGAATGGTAGCAGACGGATGGTTAGGAAATATGGGCCTATATTAATATGACACATCTTTTTACAAGTTTTTAGGGTTTCTAGGGATCTGAAGGGTCCTAACGGAGCCCTATTGCTGTCACTCACATGTCAGTCTGTCACAATTTTTTTTCCGAATTTTTTTTTAACTTCCAATCGACGTATATAATTGAGATTTGGGGATAATGTTTATTATTACTTATATTTCACTAACAAATACCAATATATTGAAAAGTCTGATTTTTCTTTGAAAGTCCCTCATTTGGTACGGAACCCTAAATGTGAGAAGTCCGACACGCACTTGGCCGGTTTTTCATTGAACTTGAAATGTTCTTATTTATGTAAGTTGTCGGCTTCATGCAAAGCATTTTTAACCACTTGTTGTTTTCCGAAACAGCTGTTTGGCATACTTATGTAAGTCCGGTGACAATGCAATATTAAGATACTGCTAATCAGATGAGTGCCCCGGGATGTAAGCACTCCCAGATTGAAATGGTAGGACAGTTGAATTTGGGCTGGTATGTTTTGTTATCATGAGTACTTTTCATAACAGCTTGTTAAAAAAAAAGCTTTATAAAATAATCTACGTAAGAAAGCGGTTGGTTGAGTCACGTTGAGGGAAAACACCGAAATTGGTACCATATTTTTGTCAGTCAGTAATGCTTTCGAATTTTGTACCTTTCAACCTTCGTGGCTCGAAGTTGTAGACGAGTACGTCTACCTGAAAAAAACGGCCCAGTTAGAAATTTTTTACTTCGAGAAAGAGGTTAACTGTCGAATTCGACTCGGCTGGTTGGCGTTCAGGAAGATACGTGGTATCTTCTCGTCTCATATACCACAGTGTCTCAAGACGAAAGTCTACCAGTGCGTGTTGCCAGTGATGGAACTTATGGAACCGAAACGTGGTCGCTCACAATGGGCCTCATTAGAATGCTTAAACTCACCCAAAAAGCAATGGAGAAGGCAAGGCTCGGAGTTTCCTTTCGTAATAGAATCTAGAATGATAATATCCGCAAGAGAACTAAGGTTACCGACATAGCCCGAAGAATCGCAAAACTGAAGTGGCAGTGGGCAGGGCATTGCTCGGGACAGAAAAGTTCTGGAATAGGGACCGCGTAGAATAGAATAGAAGGGCTTCCACAAGGTGGACCAATGACCTGGTGAGGGTCGCAGGTAGCCGACGGATGCGTGACGCATAGGATCGGTTTTTGTGGCGACACTTGGGGGAGGCCTATAATAATAATATTTATTTATTTAAAGTAACAAAGACTCAATTTGTTAGTAACAATATTCCTTAACAACTATGTTAGTAAACTTAATCTATACACTTAATCAAACACATGTAAAGGTGAGTGAAACCCTGCTACAAGTGCAACACCGAAGTAGAAATCTTGCAGAAGCGATTCACATACAAACAGTCCAGTCTGCTCGCGACACACCGCAGAATAGTGTTGGGGCTGGCCTGCACTCGGCGCACTAGAGAAGCGCATCTTTTTCGCATCGTTGCGTAGAAGCAATCGATACAAGCTTCAGCAAATATCCCTAAAGCATTAATTAATTGAATGCGAAGAGCGCTGTACGATTTCTGAGTGTAATCTACCTACCGGCTGCTCGTATACGGGTGTGTAACGGTTGATATAATAACAAAAAATCTAACGTTCACTTGACCTATTTTCAGTTAATATACTTTTGTTTAATATAACGATCAGTTGAGATAATGAATTGTTGATATAATTTCATTTTATCTAATTTCTTATGATATAATAAACATTTCCTATAATGCACATTTGACATAATATTCATGTAGTATATTATTCATTTACTATAATATTCATAATCTATACATATAATAAATCTGTAGAAAAGTCATTTTTGTACATTGAAGAAATTGAAACAAAAAATAGCCAGCGTGTGAAAAGATAAGTAACAGAACCCATTTCCATCATTTTTGAAATTTTTGTCTGTTTGTCTGTTTGTCTGTTTGTTTGTGCGCACATCACGTAAAATCTACGAATTCAATGCTGACAATGTTTATATACAAAAATTATACGCAACTTGAGGATTAACTTAGTTTTTGTTTCATCGAAATCGGTTCACTCTATCAAAAGATATGATTAATTTAGTGAGTTCAAGAAGTAAAATATTACGTTACGCAATTAAGTATAGTACTTGCAACGACATCTTAAGACTAAAAATAGAACTAATGTTGATAGTTGAAATCTAAATCCGATAGATGGCGTTGTGCAAATGACGTCATTTTCTGAATCGCGGTGTTAAGATTTTCCGCGCGAGGATGACGTCCACCGTGTTTACTAGGCAAATTGGGTTTCGTTAGGTGTCTTAAAAGTTCTTGCGTGTGTCGTAAAAGTTCTTTGGTTGCTTGGTTTATCGATTTTCTAAATTGGTCGAAAAAAAAGTATTTGCTTATCTTATTGGTTTCGTTTGGTCAACTTTGGTCATTGGTTTGAAGTACGAAGTAAAGATTGTATTTGATTTACTTCGTAGTTTGAATCCAATAGTGCCAATCGTTATACAGTAAGTTAGTGTTGCCAATTCGTTGAGTCACGACCACGAACAGACGATACGTTGTCACACTAGACTGTTCGACGCACCGATCTTTTAAGTTTGTAGGCTATTCAGTCATAAGTGTTGTTAGTTTTGTTTATTGCTTTAATTTTCCTTGAAAATGCCTCAAAGAAAAAAAACTAACCTTTCGCTGCGTAGCCGAAATGCGAAAAGGATGAGACTTTGTAGGTCTCAGGAATCGGAAGAAGATCGTGAAGCACGGTTATCTGCTAACCGAGAGCACATCGCTCTTTCACGTGAATCGGAAACGTTCACCGAAAGGGAGTCACGTTTAAGTTCACAAAGAACACGGACCGCGACTTTGCGGTCTCAAGAGAGTATCCAGGAACGCGAAGACCGGCTGTCTGCTGATCGGGAGCGCCACTCTCTCTCACGTGAGTCAGAGACATTCACAGAAAGGGAGTCGCGCTTAAGTTCGCAAAGAACTCGGACCGCGACTTTGCGTTCTCAAGAGAATATCCAGGAACGCGAAGTTCGGCTGTCTGCTGATCGGGAGCGCCAGTCTCTCTCACGCGAGTCAGAGCCTTTCACAGAAAGGGAGTCGCGCTTAAGTTCGCAAAGAACTCGGACCGCGACTTTGCGTTCTCAAGAGAATATCCAGGAACGCGAAGTTCGGCTGTCTGCTGATCGGGAGCGCCAGTCTCTCTCACGCGAGTCAGAGACTTTCACAGAAAGGGAGTCGCGCTTAAGTTCGCAAAGAACTCGGACCGCGACTTTGCGTTCTCAAGAGAGTATCGAGGAACGCCAAGCACGTCTGTCATCTGACCGAGAGCGACACGCTCTCTCGCGCGAGTCTGAATCTCTCTCCCAAAGAGAAGAACGATTACAAATAGCTAGACATAACTATGTAGGTGTACAAAGAAACAATGAAAGTTATCTTGCATCTGAAAGGGAAAGAATAGATGAACTAAGACGAGCAGAAACAGCAGAACAACGTCAATCTCGCCTAGAAATAGAACGAGCTCGATACCATATGAATAGAGAAACAAATAGCGGAGCTGATGAGTCCATGGAAAATGACGATGCAAATATTTTATTACCTTGGGACAATAGGGAAAAATCAGGGTTCACATATTCGTCTAGAATTAATTATGCTGGCTTTACTTTCGTGGGTGACATGAGAGAAATTTGTAATTTTTGTCATGCTTTGAAATGGAGGAAAGAGACAGATGGAATGTGCTGCTCAAATGGAAAAATTGTTCTTCCAAATTTCCAAGATCCACCACACTTACTTAAAAGTCTCCTGAATGGCGATCATCCCCAGTCGAACCGTTTTTTGGATAATATTCGTTTATATAACAGTGCTTTCCAAATGACTTCCTTTGGGGCAAAACAAATAACGGAAGGACCGTTCATGCCAACCTTCAAAGTACAAGGTCAAGTTTATCACCTTATTGGATCTTTGCTGCCAGAAAATGAACCCAAATTTCTCCAAATTTATTTTGTATCCGATTACACGCAACAGCTCAATGTTAGAAATCACAATTTTCCCCAGCTCAATGCTGAGCTTTTGGGTCAACTTCAAGAATTGCTGCATCACGTTAACCAGTACGTTCGTGAATTCAAAGCTGCATTGGAGTCAATTCCACAAGGCAGCAATGATTTCAAAATTGTTATAAGTGCCGATAGACGTCCTGTGGGTGAACACCGTGGAAGACACAATGCACCCGTCGCAGATGAAGTTGCAGTTGTTTTAGTCGACCAGGAGTGTGAGAGACGTGATATCGTGTTGCGTACACGCGACGATCGCCTTCAACGCATTTTGGAAACCCACCGAGCTTACGACGCCCTGCAATATCCACTAATTTATTGTCATGGTGAAGATGGGTACAATTTTGGGCTGTACCAAGTGAACCCTACTACGAGAGTCACTAATTATCAAAAAAAAATATCTGCTCAACAATACTATTCCTACCTTTTACAAATAAGGCAAAACAGTTTCGTATATTTGCAACGATTTCGTGGTTTGTTCAGCCAATTTATTGTGGACATGTACGCAAAAATAGAAACTGAACGTTTAGTGTATATTCGCACTAACCAGCGACGGTTACGCGCTGAAGAATACGTGCACTTGCGGGACGCCATGCAATCAGATAATAACGTCGAAAACTTGGGTCGATTGGTTATTTTGCCATCCAGTTTCACAGGCGGTCCGCGGTATATGCACGAACGAACGCAAGATGCTTTTTGTTACGTCCGTAAATACGGCCGGCCGGACCTTTTTATAACATTTACAACAAATCCAAAGTGGACGGAGATTTGCCAGGCACTTCTCACAGGACAGGCGTCATACGACAGACATGACATTATTGCTAGGATTTTTCATTTAAAACTCAAAGTCTTGATTAATCTACTTACAAAGGAGAAAGTTTTCGGTTCAACTCTTTGTTTTATGTATAGCGTCGAGTGGCAAAAGCGTGGTTTACCCCACGCGCACATTCTTCTGTGGCTGGAAGAAAAAATTCGTCCCGATGCTATAGACAGTGTCATAAGTGCAGAATTTCCGGACTATAATGCAGATCCGATTTTGCATGACATAGTAAAAACACATATGGTTCACGGGCCATGTGGCCTCTTAAACAGGGAATCACCGTGCATGAAAGATGGTCAATGCTCAAAAAAATACCCCAGAGCACTGAAAGAACTAACTATGGCTGGGGAAAATGGGTATCCGCAATACCGGCGAAGATCACCGTCACAAGGTGGTTTCACAGCTACTGTCAGATTCCGTGGACAAGAAATAATTCTAAATAATAGTTGGGTGGTACCGTATTCTCCAGTTTTGTCAAACGCTTTTCAAGCACACATTAATGTTGAAATTTGTAATAGCGTCGAATCTATAAAATATATATGTAAATATGTTAATAAAGGTAGTGATCAAGCCATGATAGCACTAAGAAATAACAACCAATTTGATGAAGTGACAAGGTATCAATCTGGCCGATACATAAGCTCTTCGGAGGCAGTTTGGCGCATTTTGAGTTTCCCTATTCATGAAAGGTATCCGCCAGTCATCCATCTTGACGTGCACCTGGAAGGCGGGCAGCGAGTTTACTTTCAGCCAGAAAATGTGGCAGAAAGAATGAACAACCCAAGACAAACCACCTTGCTCGCATTCTTTCGCCTTTGCGAAAGAGACAATTTCGCTAAGTCTCTGTTGTACAATGAAGTGCCACATTATTATACTTATAACAAGCAGCAAGGTGTTTTTAATCGCAGGAGACGTGGAACTGCTGTAGAAGGCGAGTCCGGCATTTTTAAAGAACACGTGATTGGAAGAGTATACACGGTGCACCCAAATAATGCAGAGTGTTATTATTTACGCCTTCTTCTTCACACAGTGCGAGGACCTACTTCTTTTGCTGAGCTCCGCAAAGTGGACGATATAGAATATCCCACATTTCAAGCTGCTTGCCGCGCACGGCATTTATTAGATGGCGATCAGCATTGGGATGATGCTTTAGCCGAAGCATGCGTCAGTGATAGTCCACATCGTTTGCGCCATTTATTTGCCATTTTGTTGACATTTTGTGGCCTATCGGACGCTGGGCAGTTGTGGCAAAAATATAAAGACGCGTTTGCCGAAGATTTTTTGAGACAGCAAAATATAAATAGTGAAACTTCTGACCAAGTACGTGAAAGCTGCCATAATAGGGCTTTGCTGGCTATACAAGATATAGTTACAAGTATAGGAGGGAACCCCCTCAGTCAATACGGCTTGCCGACACCGACAGTTGGTGGGGAACGAATTAATAGGGAGTATACATCTGAAATAAATTACAACCCCGAAGAGTTAGCAGAAATATTGCGAAATGGCTGTTCAAATTTGACGACAGAACAACGTCAAATCTTTGATAGAGTATGCTGTAGTGTAGAACATTCATTAGGAGAAATGCTGTTTTTAGATGCACCTGGTGGAACAGGTAAAACTTTCCTCACTAAAGTTATCTTGGCTCAAATAAGGAGCCAAAACAAAATTGCCCTTGCCGTCGCTTCCTCAGGAATAGCTGCCACTTTATTACCAGGAGGAAAAACTGCACATACAACATTTAAAATACCAATCGACTTGGACCGCACAGAAAACCCTGTTTGCAACGTGTCTCGCAATAGTGATAAAGCAAGGGTTTTACGCGATTGCGCCCTTATCGTTTGGGACGAGTGTACGATGGCAAATCGTAAAGCTGTGGAAGCTGTAGATAGAACGTTGCGAGATATAAGACAAAATGACCGACCGATGGGAGGCTTAACGGTGCTATTCTGTGGAGACTTCAGGCAGACACTCCCTATAATACCCAGAGGAACGAGGGCCGATGAAATAGGTGCCTGTTTAAAGAGCTCTATTTTATGGCGTAGTGTCATATTAACTAATTCGAGCTTTAATATGCGAGCATATTTGGGAGGTGACGCAAACGCGCAGGTTTTCTCAAATTTACTACTTCAAATTGGTAACGGCACATACCCGACTCAAGAAGGAGGTAAAGTAACTTTAGTCGAAAGCCTGTGTTCTTCTGTTGCCTCACAGCAGGAACTCATTTCCTCTGTATACGGAGATCCATCAGAGATCTCGAACCATGACGCTGCTTGGCTATGCCAACGAGCTATTTTGGCACCTCGCAACGACCAAGCAGCAGCAATAAATTCTCAAATATTGGTACATGTTTCTGGAGAAAGTAGGGAATATTTATCTATTAACACGGTTTTAGAAGAAGGAGATGCCACCCACTATCCAGTAGAGTTTTTAGACTCTCTAAATACACCAGGTCTTCCAGCACACAAAATTTATTTAAAAGTCGGAGTACCAATCATTCTACTCAGAAATTTAAGCCCACCAAAACTATGCAATGGAACTCGGTTGAGAGTAACAAATCTCCAACGAAATGTCATCGAAGCCGAAATCTTAACAGGTTGCGGCTCCGGTGATGTTGTTTTCATTCCCAGGATACCCATTATCCCCAATAATTTTCCGTTTACTTTCAAACGTGTGCAATTTCCTGTAAGCCTCTGTTACGCTATGACTATTAATAAAGCCCAAGGCCAGACGTTATCCGTTGCGGGTGTAGACCTTACTTTTGATTGTTTTTCACACGGCCAACTCTATGTTTCTCTATCACGTGTTAGCAACCCAAACAACCTTTTTGTATATGCTCCGGGTAATTCCACCGCTAACATAGTATATAGAGAAGCATTAACGTAATCAACTATACCAAAGTCAGGACTCTTATCTAAATCATCAAAAAGGTGATATACTCTTATCTAAACGACGTTGTTTTGTTCTCGACAACCACGCGAACGAAGTCGCGGGCACAGCTAGTCTCTAATAACTTTTAATATAATTTAGAAAATCTGATACGATTTTAAACGCCTGCTAGTATGGTACTAGCAAAAATGCATCGCATAAGCATTAATTGCTACAAAAGTTGGCTTTTATGCGTGAGGTGGGTAGAATATACACAAATTTATTATTTTTCTTACTGTCATACAGTTACAGCGAAATTATTCATTGTGTGGCTATTGCAATCTCGATATTTGTTTTAGATCTGGACTTTGGGGCACCCCGACTCGGACAGGTTAGGTTAGAATTGGTTATTTCTTTATAAACCATCCAGAAGTAGGAGCCCCGCGAAGCGGGGCTCCGTCGACCAAGCCCACCCTCGACCATGCATTGAATATTTTAAGATTTGGTTAGGTGCCATTTGAGTTAGGTTAGAACTGTGACCATTAAACATGAAAATTAGGTCAAAAGAACATTAGGTCAAATGAATGTTATATAAAAAGAATATTATACATATTGAAAATTATATCATATGAAACATTAGGTCATATGAAATTAGGTTATATGATTTTATAGCATATGAAAATTATATTATATGAACGTTATTTCAAGTGAAATTAGAGCATTTGTTATTATATCATACATTACACACCCGCTCGTATACAATGAGGTGCAATATGCACGAAATAAGGTTTTTTTAACCTCTGTAGAACACCGTGCAAACCTGCGAGCGATCATGTTAGTTCTCACCGATAGCGGTCTTCTCTCCCTTTCAATATCAGTATCATCCCTGAGACAGCAGTCAAAATATGTCCCAGATAGTTCACCTGATATACCCTAAAAAGTGATATACCGTTCAACTTGACCGGAGGCATTGGAACACCATCTCGACCACTGACGCCCAAGACCATGACTTCGCTTTTACTGTCATTGAAAATCAATCCATGAAGTTTGGCATATTCTTCACAGATGGTCACCAACCTCCTAAGGCCACAGACCGATGCACTCAGCAGCGCCATATCATCGGCGTAACTAAAATTGTTTACGCATACTCCGTCAACGCAACAGCCGGCACGCTCTCTGCTAAGCGCCTCGATCAGCTCAATGACGTATAGATTGGAGAGTCCTATGTCCAGCAGTGGACGTCTTTCGGCTGCAATGATGATGATGATGAACCTTCGTGGCTTTCTAACGCTTACAAATCCTCGAAACAGTGTTGTCGCTTCCCGAAGGCTGTGAAGCCACCAGGAAGTTTCTGCGCTTCGGGTGCGGTAATGGTAGCTAGTATTTCCAAGACAAATGTAACGAATTAATAGGAATCTTACTACTGCTCTCCAACTTTGTACTACTGGGTAGTATATTTTCTTGCTGCGGTGTGAGCTATAGTTAGGTAATTAGAAGAATAATTTTCTAATTTATTCATTTGGTTATTGGAAAGAGTGAAAAGAAAAAAATAAGAAGTTTGTCATACAGAAAATCATGTTTTCCCTTGTAGATGAAAATACCACCAGTACCACTTTACAATAAAATTTCAGATAACTTAATTTTGAGCAAGTTCCAAACCGTATTTCTCACAAACGTTTAAATAGAATAGTCAGTTTACTGAGGAACAAAGAAACCATTACTCACACTATATATTTTCAGTCTAAAAGCGTTACGCCGAGCTAACACAATGGAAGCTATATAAATGGTAACTAAATAAAATATCTGTGGAACCGTTGTTTTGAAAATTCAGTAGAAAATGTTGTATATTTAGTCATGAAATTTATTATATAGTGGTGATGAAATTTGGTATGTAGATAGCTTATAGCCTGGATTAACACATAGGCTATTTTTATCCCGTTATATATAGCGCATGGTTCGACACGCACTTGGCCGGCTTTCAATAATTTGTTGGTATAAACAAAAAAAAATAAGATATTCTTAACGAACTTGGATGTGTGCATAAGCTTTTTTCTATGACACCGAGCGCGCCGAGCTAACTCACACAGAAACAAAAGAGTACATATAAATCCAAGACCAACCCGCTTTGGTGAGATGAAACAACTCTGTAAGTACTAAATTACTCAGTTCATCGGCCATGCAAAAATTCGCCTTTTTTGACTACACTAAATAATAATGATAAATGATTTTATTTTTGTTCTGTTCACGTGATAAGTTGGCTTCTGATAAAACCACTGAATCAATCTACACGAAATTTTGCATGTTATACTATGAGTAGACGAGTAATCTAATAACAGTGTTTTTTTGTACAGTCCGATAAAATATTTTCCTATTATTCATACTCAAACTTCAAATTACGGAAACAAAACAAAGTAACTGCTTTTTCAAATTGCGTTTCTGCGTTTGCGGTGCGTTTTGTGTTGCGTTTTTTTCTAATACTATGTAATAACTACCTTAGAATAAATACATACCCTCAAACTTTGAATAACACATACAAGCTCACATCATTCACGCTCACAATAACAATACGAATAAAACCGGTTGACCTTGATAAAAATGTTATTACGTAATATTTCTTCAAAATATTTATCTAAACCGATGTTAAAACGACGTAATAACAACACAGAAATAAATATATACTCAACATAACACATTAACAAACACAAAACTGTTTAAAACACACAATTCTAGCAAAATTTCGTCCGCCATTGACAAACTTGAACATGCAACTAAAAACTTTTTTTAAATTTTTTCGAAACAGTATTTTTCTATGGAAATGTTTGTAAAACTACGATACTATCACGCTCCAAGTGTGTAAAAATTTCCACAGGAATATGACCTTTAGTTTAATGATAGAGCCCATTGGGCGTTAATGGTCGGTAACGATTTTGGGCATCCTGGGGCTATAGTATCTAAAAAATTTACCTAAGTATTTTTTTTCTTAAGGATTATATGACTATTACTTTAATACTAACAGAGCTAACTTAGACGTGATAATTTTCACTCAAAGTTGGTAAAGAATATATAATAAAATATATATACTACAATCACTATTTTTTTATCAGATTTTTCAAGTCAGAGAACAAAAAATATCACTTTAAAGTTTAATATTTCGCAAACACATCTCTGAATCGAAAAGTAGTCTGCACAACACACTATAGGAAAGGCGAGAAAAAAATAATTATACCTACTTTACACGTAGGAGAGAGTACCACACTAAAATATTTTTCAACATTTTATTTTTCGTTATCTTGGTAATTAATATAATATGCCCTGCAATAAAACGGTGTGTGTCTGTGTGTGTGTGTGTGTGTGTGTGTGTTTCTGTGTGTGTATCTTATATTATTTTAAAATGGAGGTAGTAAAATAGGAGGTAGCTGTGGTCCCAAATAATTCAGTCAGGAAAGATTAAAACACAAGTTACTCTTCTGTAATTTATTTAATGGCTTATTTTACACTTAATAAAAACATTTTAAAGCTAAAGTTTATTTTAATCCTTGAAAGAACAGTGCTTAAGTTGTACGGGACGAAACACCTTACAATCAATCAGCATCGATTACCACAATACCTATGCCAATTTATGAGTAATATTAAGTCATTGTCAATGTAAATGGCATTCTCTAAATCCATGGGGTATACGAGATATTTAACAAAATATCTAAATATTCAGACGAGATTACCATAATGCCTTGGAAGTTGGGTAGGATTTTGGTGTGGGACGCAACATGTTTCGAAACCCTTGTACTATCCAGTCTTCTTAGAACGGCGGGCTGTCCTGATGCGGCTGCTGCAGGTGCAGAAAACCTCAAACGGCGCAAATATAACAAACTTATTTGGATTTATACAGGGTGTAACGGAAAGGTGTGGTCATATTTTAAGAACTGCATCTGCACATCGGTATGGACAACTTTCTTCAAGGAAACCTGAGAAAATTCCCAAAAAAAAAATTACCTTCCGTACAAATATTGATCAGCTGATGATAACTTTGTATGGAAAGTCCAATATTTTTTTGGGAATTTTCTATTTTTTCTTAGAGAAATTTGTTCATTTCCATGGGCAGAACCAGTTATTAAAATATGACCACACCATTCCGTTACACCCTGTATGTTTGAGCCGTTCGGGGTTGAAACATTATAGCCATGGGATCCGAATGCTCATCGAGTGTTTCGGGATATCAGCAAACAGCTAGACGACTCTTCACGCGACCAGAGAGCTGGGCTTTTCTTTGGCCAACGAATGAGCATTGCCATTCAACGTGGCAATGCTGCCAGGGTTCTGGGCACTTTGCCCGTTGACAACGAAGTGGATGAATTTTTGATGCCCACTGATTTGTTTTTTCATAATATTATTATTATTATTATAATTATTATTACTATCAGTTTGTATAATTATTATTTAATTTATTTATTAGTTTAGTTGTGTATAAATATATTTTAGTTATATTCTGTTGTAAATATACCTGAATGAAAATTAAAAAAAGAAAAAAACATATTGAAATTTTATTTTCCCTAATATATTTTTTTTTTTTTGGGACAAGCCCGTCACTCCATTTCCAAACCACTGTAACTTCTGTAAGCCGGAATCAACAGTGGCGACCACCAGAAAAAACGCCGAGACAATGAAGTTGGACGAGTCCCAGAGAAACGATTAAACTGTCTTGGGTCCCACAACGAAATTAATTTGAAAAGACAGCGGAGGAGTCAGAAAAATATAATTTCTACTTACCTCCTAATCAAACGGCTGACATAACAAAGCTAGGCCATAAGGCACAAAGGGGGTATTTACAACTGGGGTAAGCCCAGTTGCCAAGAACTACTGGTTAAAAAACACTCACAATTTCGCTAATATGTGATTTCGCTGATAAAACCTTTACTACTTATAATATACTTAACAATCAGACTTAACATAACATTATAATATCGTCCCCGTATACCCTGAAGGGTTCGGTAGAGGACAACCATTCAGTTCCCACAATTCGCATGTTATGTTTAAATTCTAAGCGAAATAACATTTCAACATTTTGTTACATATCTCTTACTAGCTGTGCTCTGCGGTTTCACCCGCGTAGACCAGGATAAAAAATAAGTAACCCTATGTGTTAATCTAGGGTACAAGCTATCTATATACCAGATTTCATCTAAATCGGTCCAGTCGTTTGAGCATGAAGAAGTAACAAACGTACAAACACACACACTCACAAACTTTGGGCTTTCTAGTATTAATGTGATACCCCCTGGACCCTGTGCCACTTTTACTGAAGCCTGGAGCACTGGTAGTAACTCATTATTCATAATTAATTGTCACTAGTTTCAGATTGATCGACTTAAGTTTATTATTTAGGCCTAGGTTTTAGCATAGTCGCAAGGTTGGTATAATTTTCATATACCTACATAAGTGAACACCAATTTTTTCCTCAAAAGCTTACTTTTGTGGGTATCTTTTTGTAGGTCTTAACCTACAAAACGGTAAGTAGGTACCTAGTACATACTTAGAAATGTTAAATACTTTTTCAGGCACTATAAATAAAGCTAATCTTTACGTGACGCCAACCTTGTAGTAAATAATTAGAAAGATAACTTTTCTCTCAGTAATTATTAAGGACTTTGGAAATCAAAGTCACTTATGAACACATTTTGTGCTTTTTCAAGCAAATAACATCCTTTTTAAATGATTTATGATCACTGCTTCACCAGCTATCACTTCTTGCCGAAGGGCCTGGTGGTCTGAAAAAATAAAATAACAATATATAATTATATTGCATTTTCATAGGCATATATTTTATTGTGTATTTTGATGCAAGTGAGCAAAGTTTGTCATTGCAACGGAGGCAGAATTTATTTCTGCTTGACTAAGCACATAATAATAAAGTAAAATTATTCATATAAGAACAAAAAATAAGACGTAAACAAGGCGTATCGAGATAAGTGACATCACAGTACAGCTTTGATAGTCACGAACGTTTGAAGTGTAGTAGAGAATTGTAGTTAAATAATTTTTTGAGCGACATACAGTACTTGAATTTATTTTTAAATAATTTTCTCATACCTTATACCACATACCATACCTTTCTATACCTTGCTTTAAGTGAAAAAAAAATTACATGCATATTCCCTATTTTAATTGCTGTTTCTTTTTTTTTGGGGGGGGTGGGAAATCATCCTATGACTTCTCCCGCTCTGGGTGGAGCGGGAGGGCGTGTCAGACTCTTACTGACTAAAACCCACCCCTGTTCCTTCCTGCCTCGAGTGCCCAGGGGCGAGGTAACTCTGTTTCGAATTTATCCTCAACCCCCGGGCAGACTTTTCCACACTAGTACGAAATAAACTACGTTGCAAGCCTTAAAGGGGTAGGGGTAGGAGCGGGTAAGTATCTTGTAAATATTTTATCAGTTTTTAGCGTTACTTATCGAGGCCAAACTAGATTTTATTGTCTCCCTGCCCTTGTGCCATGTTATTTGAGATGGCTCACGTTTTCTTCTTGCCTTTTCCTTCGTCAATCGTCACGATATCATTCACTTCCTTTTCTTTCATATTTTTCAGATGCTCTCATGTTATTTATTATACTTTTAAGAACTAGCTTATAAGTATGTGCAATCTTTGTATGTTTTTAACTAAATAAATATTATAAAATTCCTCACACAATCCATCTATCTTTTCTTTAGCCTCCCTCTCCCTTTCCATCAATCCTCATTAATATTCATTACTGTTTTAGTTACATGAACTAAATTATCCTAAAGATGAACTTTGAAAGCCCGCATTGGGCCCGCGTGGTGGATTACGGCCCACACCAGAGGGTGTGCACAACAGAGAGGAGGCCTGTGCCCCAGCAGTGGGGACATTAAAAGGCTGATGATGATGATGAACTTCGAAAGTATTACGTTATGAGGTGTGTATTATCAACAATTTCACAAACCCAGGCGTATTCCAATTACTGCCGTCACATAAAGCTGTAGTTGGTGTTTCTTGCTGTCTGAAAATTAAGACAATAATTTATAAAATAGGTTTGGTCCTTTGAAACAAATACACGAAATTGTTAAACTATGTGTTTTCATACGTTCCATCAGCACGTGGTACAATTGTACCATAAATCTACTTAACCTAATACCCATTTCTTAGTACTCTGATTATCTGCAATAATTATTTCAAAAAAATATTCCCTTCGCCAAATTGTGAACAAAGGGATGGTTGTCTTAATTTTAATTAGGTACTGTTTTTGGTATATCCCGAATTTGCGAAAATCCTTTGAGATATAAATCGATCATGAACGTAAATAGTGGTTTTGTAATGCGATCAGTTGCCGAATGAGCGGTGAGAACAAAGAAATAATTAAACAAAGAAAAACCATTTTACTTTTAAAGCAGATACATAATGTTATTTTACTTTAAAACCAAGTGAAAGTTATTTAACATAAACATCTTCAAATGGGTAACTTCATAGCAAAACTTGTACTTACCCGGAACCCAAGTTAGCTAGTATCATAGCTTCATGTGCCCTGATTTTTCTGCCATACGTGCGCCAAAGTTTGACACAAAGTGGAGTTAGTGCAGAACACCATGAAATTCCCAGGAAGAATCCGCAAACCCACCAGCCGTGCTGAAAGTGTCGTAAAACTATGTATAAGTATGTATTCAATAACAAAAATTCATGATTTTCAATCAAAGGTTCCAAGTTTCGATGTATGTATGTTAATACACTAGCTTTTTTTTGTGGGGTGGTAAATCATCCAATGACTTCTCCCGCTCTGGGTGGAGCCCGGGCGTGTCAGACTTTTCCTTACTAAAACCCACCCCTGTTTCTTCCTTGCCTGCCCAGGGGCGCGGTAACTCTGTTTAGAATTAATCTGCTACCCCTTGGCATGCATGTATCGGCCATGACGGGCCCCGTCCTTTGTTGCTGACATCTCTTTAAGGCGCGCGTGGAACACTACGCACGGTCGACTCTCGAGGCTGGTGCTGATCGGACGGCGAGCTACCCATTTCTCGCCGTCCGCAGGCCCGCGTCTACGGTGGCCGGATATCGTCTCGCGACACCCAGGGCATCTCCTCCTCCTTTTACACAATGATTTTAACTTTTTTACATATTTGTTTTTGTGTTCCGTGTCTCATGATTGCCAAATAAATGTTATTCTTTCTTTCATGAGCTTACCTACTATTTGGAGACGTATTTGGAGCCACGCAAAATTTTAAGCACATTGATATATTAATTTGTTAAATACAAAAGTCATGAGGGTTGATGCAATAGGTGCATGCATTGTGCATTGTATATTATTAAAAGGGCTTTAGTCACTTAACGACACAGAAGATTATCAATCGTTGCCAACATTCCTTTTTGGCTAAGCTGTACCAATGATACGATGTAGGTACCACATGATGCCTCGAGAAGGACATTCAAACTTATGGCTTGTCTAGTAAATACCAAGTCTTACCAAAGAAGAAACATATTGGGAGCACAGTAAGGTCCTGGCAGCCTCAAACACAGCATACAACGGTTTACACCGAGCTGCATGCTTCCCAGTCGATATTAGCACATGCGACCGCCACCCAGCAGCATGTGAGACTAAGCGGGATATGTACATGGAAACTTTCTGGAACAATCAATACATAAAGGGCAATTCTCGAATTTGAAACGTTAAAATTCAAGTTTTAATACGATCCTGGCGATCTCGGTGCTTGTCCTGTGCTCATTCTGAGGTGTGCAATGAAGTATATAATTAATAATTTAAAAAAACCTTTGAAAATGTAGGGAAATGAGGTTTATCTAATATGTATTCTTCGCTAGAGGCGCTAGTGTAGAGTGTGTGTCTTGGAAATGTCAAATGACACTGGTTGTGGAGTTTTAGAGCGAGGTTATTTTTTTTTTTTTTAAATTTATCATTGTTGTGAATATTTTACAATAACTGATCAATAATGGTAAATTAATATGCAGTTCTACCAACCACAGCTTTAGAAGAGTTTTGTCTTTCGGAAACTGGTGTCTTTATTTTTTTTTAAACAAAAAGTAACTGCAACATACCTACTCAATGTAACATTTGACCGCAGTTTAACGGCATTAGAAATAATTTAAATTCAAACTTTATATCCGTGCGCGTTTAATATTTTTTGAATGCTCCACTTACATGTCAAAAAAAAAAATAAAAAAATAAAAGGGGGAACCTACTGGTGATCACCTTTTATGAATATTTTTGACGGATTCCGACTGTGATGAGACTGCAAAAAATTCTTAAAAATACGGGACTTACAGGTGGACATCAAAGTAAAATATTATAGCAAGGAGAATAGTTATGAATACTAAACTATGTCATGAAAAAAATGGCTAAGCACGATTTTGGGACTTTGCTTATAAAGTTAAAGAAGAGGCAGATTCTATGCAGTGACTGCACAAAATTTGCATACAAACAGCGATTTTGCAGCTGGCGTGCAGTTAAAATGTTTAAGAGCCTCAGTAAAATTATTTAATAATATAATAATTTATTCAATAAGTAGTTTGTACATGGCATACAGAGTTGTCTTATATACTTAATTGTTTTAAAGAAAAAACCAGTACAACAATTTATATAAAATGGAACATAGGACTCCCTTTCCTAAACTAGGCAGAAAACCTGTCTGTATCTTAGGAAAGAGTATCCATAATTCCATAAATCAGTCTTATTCTTATTGCGGTTACAAAATATTGGTACGTGCAGTGGACGAACAAAGTACTTACACTAGGTTAAAGGATAAAAATAATAAAAAATAAAATGTGTATAAGTGTGTGTGTGTGTAATGTGTGTGTGTATGAGAGTGAGTTTGTTGAATTATATAAGTGTCATTGGATTACCAATGTTAAGTATGTTCTTGTGGAAAACGATGATGTCATTACGCATTGTTTGGGATTGAACTATAAACTAAAAACAGTAATAGGAAATTCTAGACCACATATTTCAGCTGGCTTGGTATGTTCTACCAAATTACCTTCTGAGCAATAACATCTCCTTGATTGTCGATATAAAACTGCGCCGTGTGAATATGGCTGAGCGAGATGTTCAGTTTCCTTCTAAACGGTAGCAGTTGAAGTTCTAGCTCAGTCAGCTTGAAGACCACGTCAGCTCGTAGCTGTTCCAATGGTTTTATGTTCGTGAGATATAGTCTCTGAGATCTTGTTGCTAAAAAAAACAATATTTTTACCTACAGTAGCCGATATTTTGCCAGTTATTTTTAAGCTACAAGTAAAAAGGGGCGAGCCAATTGCCATCATCATCATCATTTTAGCCCAAAGACGTCCACTGCTGGACATAAGCCTCCCCAAGTGTCGCTACAATGTCCGGTCCTGTACGAAATACTGATAGACTCAATGGCCAAGCCGAAAGTCGAACCCTGGACCTCATTTATGACCGGTAGATCAAAGCAGCAGACTAGGGAATTATGTTTTCTAGATGCATTATAGGTTGTCGGAAGATACCGTGTCATGTCAACGTCACATCTCTGCCACTTTCATTGTATTTCCCCTGTCATGGTCTTTGACGTAGGGTAAGGCAAGATTTCCAAACTTTTGCAATTAGGTATATTTAGGATACGGAAGATGCTTGTGGCATTTAAGGGTGTATTTAACAGAATAGTAATTGAAATTAAAGTGAATTCAATAAAGATGTTTTTTATATTTTATTTTAGATGGGTTTACTCTTGACTCAAGTCTAGGTCAGAGGTGACGGAGACAAAGTCGTCGATGTTGTAGAAAAAGTCCTTACCTAATGTTTCCAATCTTCCTGCAGTTGTCAAATCTGTCACTTGAGCTGCGATATTTTCTAGTTGATCCACAAGAGATGGTAGATCTTTACCAACTACTGGGACATTGTAATCCATTCTGAATTCAAAAACAGAAATACTTAACAACGAAGAAGAAGGTTTTACATAACCCCTCCAAGGGCAATCTATGGATAGAGAGGGTAGTGGTTGAGAGTAACTTAGTAAATTCAAGAATACTAGCGGTTAATCATAATAAATGTCTAAAAAGTTTTACCTATATTTGGCAATATTCACATCAGAAACAATCAGCATATCGTGCAACAACCGACTGAAGTTAACTGATATCGTCTTCAAGAGTCCAACATCTATTGAAGAGACCAGTCTTCCGAAATCGTTCTGTAGCTCCTCCCATTCAAAATATGAGGTCTCCTTATTTACATCCAGTATTTTGTCCAGTTGAAAGACAACGTACGCTGGTCTGTCTTTTTCACAATCCCTGAAATAGTTTGTTTAACTAAGTTATATTTTATTTGTAGCGTTATATTTTTATGTTCTTTTCCGTATTCTAAGCTTCTAGACATATCTTTAACCAAGAACTTTTCAAAACTTGCAGAAATGAAATGTATATTAATTTTCGCAATTATATTAATTTATTTTTATACGATTATTTGACGTTATTCAGAACAAACATGTTAACAGGGTTTTGTCCTTTTTCTAATTCCGCTTTTGTAGTCTAGTACAGGTTGGCAGCAACTTTTAAGTAATAACTACATCACAGTAAAAAAAATATCTACCTTAACACATCCTTAACGGAAACATCGATGGTGACATTCTCAAGTTCTCGAAACATTGCATCGAAGATTCCTTCATTGTTTGCCAGGAGTGGTGACGGTCTGTCTAGCAAATTTGATAGTGTTTCGTATTGAGAGTCCCACAATGCATGGCATACATAGACCTAAAATAATGAACTTTGTTTGTGAGGAATTTTAGTAAATGACGACTTATCGAGAAGTATGGAAGAAAAAGACATTACAAAACGGTTAAGAAAATGATGATGGTGCAGTCCAAGTCCAAATTCAGGCCAAACTAGTTTATGCCTAGGGGTAGCGGATAAATTCTGAAAATGAGTTACCGCAGCCCTGGGCACTCAGGCAGGGAAGAAACAGGGGTAGGTTTTAGTTAGTAAGAGTCTGACACGCCCTCCCGCTCCACTCAGAGCGGGTGAAGTCATTGGATGATTTCCCACCCCCCAAAAAAAAAGAAGGGCCAAACTAGTTTGTCCTAGGCGAAATCGGTTTACCCTAAGCAAGTCAGGATTTACTAGTTTAGCCCAAGACAATCTAGTTTGGCTTAGATACTGTAGTTTCAACTAGTTTAGAAGGTGGAACATACCCACTTTTGCTGTACTTAAAGATTTTTGTTTACTTTTGGTCTACATAGTAAGTGGCCTGAAATCTGTTTGCAAAAAGTTGGGTCTTTTGATTGATTGACCACAGTTACAGGTGAATGACATGAAAGACATCGATTCTATATGAAAAGGCTATTTGTAAATTAGTCGATACCAAAATTCGAAAGAGTTACCTCGCCCCTGGGCATTTAGGGCAGGGAGGAACAGGGGTGGGTTTTAGTCAGTAAGAGTCTGACACGCCCTTCCGCTCCACCTTAGAGTGGAAAAAGTCATAGGATGATTTCCATTCCCCAAAAAAAAAAAAAACCATAGCTTATTTTCACCGACTTTTTATCTAAGCTTGTGAAATCAACAAAAGATGTTCCCACAGATATGTATCTTACAAAGGTTTATCTAGAAGTCATCTTGTTAAGTGAACAGCCATAATTATGCGCTAACTTCTATAACATGTAACTTAAGTTGGAACAGCATATACTACAAATAACACACTGGATGAACTAAGAACTCAAAGTTAGTATTAGTAGACGCATGTTTGAAACAACTTGCTCAGTTGCACTGAGCAAGTGAGCAAGTTGTTCAAACATGCGTCCAACGCCTTCAAAGAAATACTTAGCAATACACACGAAAGCGATTATCACAACTGGGGGAACCACAGGGACAAAGGCGTTTTAAAACAGTTTTTCCCCTTTGATTACTGTGCGTGTAATTTTACTCGGAATATGGAATATGAGCGTATATTGTTTTTTTTTTTTACTTACTTCTGCATGGCCAGCTATGAGAAACACTGCTGATACTATGCCCCAGAGTATGAAAGAGGCGAGGCATAACCAGAATGCTGAACTGCAAAAATAATCATAAAATAACGCCACATCTGTGTTTTTAGAAGTCGTAGGCACATAGGCAGTTGTCCATTTTTATTTGGCCAGGTGTCTTTAAGTTACATGTAAAGAGAGAGAGAGAATATTGCAACTAATCGGACACAAATTAAGTGTTCAGGCTCTGAAATATTCAGAGTGGACAATCCGCAATCAAACTTTACCAAGCTTGGGAGTGAATCCAAGACAGAATAGATAGTTATAGAAGAGAAAGCAATAGGGCAGTAAAAAAAGATAACGTACTTACACTTTCAAAGTCCTTCTCGCATGACTCTTGGCATGTCCACAACCACAAAGCATACCCAGTATAATAAGCACCATAACAAAGCCAAAAGTGACAATGCATGCTGAAATTATGCAAGGCAAATAGTAATTGTTTTCAAAAAGCGGTAAATAATAATTAATGCATGTCGAAATAAAATAATAGGGGATGTTAACCAAGGCGTTATTTGTATTTTAAAGCAAAAATAAGCTTCCAAAATAACACCATTCCATTATAACGCTTTGTGTATTGTTGGCTTATCATTCGAAAATGATTCGTTTATATTACAAAAATAGTGGTTCATCTTTATTGTTATGCCATGCAAACTATTCCACTACGACTGAATAAATGGATAAAGCTCAAACCAAATCAAAATATATTTTCTTTCTGGTTCAAATTCATGTCACAGTTATTTTTGTTTCTGAAAATCCTTTCGCATATGGAAAATTTGTCAAAATTAAGAAAGCAGGCCATCATCTATCCAGCCTATTCCCACTTCCATTCTAACCGAGGTGACTGAACACCAGCACTTTTTACCAAACTTTCGCAACTCAAAAAAGCAAGCACCCGTGAAATTAATCCATTTTCTTACTTTATGGTATTCAAAAAAGCATTGTGCTAACAGATACCTACGGTTGTATCTATCTATACAAGTACTATTGAACAAGTTTACAGATTAACAGAGACCAACACCATTCCATACAGCATTGCACCGCTTGCTAAGTTCCAATACAGCACAACTTTACCTAACATAAGTGTCCACCTCGCGAACTCGTATCTTTGCACTCTCTCGAGACTCGACTCCAGTTGTCTCGCGATAGTGTGTAAGCCTGACGTGAGATGGCGCACTATGTCGCTTAGGATTTTGGCGGAAATGTGGACTGCTTCGCGACGATTTTCTACGTCTCGGAGGATATCTGAGGAGATAATAATAATTCTTTATTATCAGGCAACTAAGACCCATATATAAAATACAAAAAATAATCTTAACAAATAAAAAACTATTATATAATGAAAAACAATAACATAAAAACTACTGCACACGAAGTGACGGCGTCGATAAATGATAGGCGTTAAGAAATATGGATTACATATTTTTTTTTTATAAGCTTCGCGGTCTAAATTGTACAAACGAAATGATTTTATGCCAAGTTCTGATAACATTAGGTAACATTTCTAGTAAAAATTGGTATTTACCACTAAAATGATACGATAGGAAAACTACTTTCAAGTATGATATATATCAACAAAACTATACAGGGTTTTACAGAAATGGTTGGTTACCCACGGATATGAACAACTTTCTTCGAGGAAGACAGTAATTTCCCAACAAAAAAAAATGGATCTTTCGTACATAGTTACCATCAGCTTTAGTTAGTTTTTTTTTTTTTTTTTTTTTGGGGGGTGGGAAATCATCTAATGACTCTTTCCGCTCTGGGGTGGAGCGGAAGGGCGTGTCAGACTCTTACTGACTAAAACCCACCCCTGTTCCTCCCTGCCCTACGCGCCCGGGGGCGAGGTAACTCTTTCGAATTTATCCTCCACCCCCGGGCAGGCACTGGCCGTGGCAGGCCCCGTCCTTTGCTGACAACTCTTTGAGGCGCGCGTGGAACACTACGCGCCGTCGACTCTCGGGCCTGGTGCTGATCGGGCGGCGAGTTACCCGCTACTCGCCGTCCGCAGGCCCGGGTCTACGGTGGCCGGAGATCGTCTCGCAGCCCCTGGCGTCTCCTGCGACGGCTGCTGCTGGGGGCGCTAGGGCGACTCGGTCTCCGTTGAGTCTCCCTAACGTGTGCCGCCTCCCTCTTCGCGAGCATTACTGCTTCGCAGAAGTTGGAGACGGCCCCCCATTCCCTCTCACTCCGTACCATGGCCTGAACCAGGGCACGGCGCGAAAGGTCGCTGCCGCCTATCGCATCCACGAGGACACGGCGGTGTTCTGCCCAGGCGGGGCAAACCTCCACCGTATGCTCCACCGAGCTTTAGTTAGTTAGATCAAAATTTGTAGATTTGGGAGGTAACATATTTAAAAAAAAAATATGTCACCTCTCTTTCCCGAATTTCTTGTAGAAAGTTGATTATTTTTATGGGCAGAAGTAGTATTTAAAATATGACCACCTATTCCCGTTAAACCTATGTAAGATCAACGATCAACCAACGGCAAAATTTTCACAGTGAAATAAGGTCTCTTATTTACATCTCTTACATTTCAAGTAATTTATGAGACTGGCGGGCGATTAAATCTTGGCACAATAACAACCAAAAAAAATTACACAAAAATTTTGATCTTTTATCTGAATAAACATTAGTTTTCAAAAAAAAAATTGTATTGAAATTTATGGGCTTTTATAGCCTGAAATAAATGAATTTATTTATTATAATATGTTACCTTCTCTAACTACTGTGGTTTGCGCCAATATGGCGGAAGGCAAAGTTCTGAACTCTTGTCGTGCCGTTGATATCGCGCGTGTCAAGTTCTCCACCCCCAGAGTACGGAGTTCCAACAGTTGTTGCTCGTGTAGAATCTGAAACGATTTAAACAATAAATGGTGCAACGAGTGTTGTGTGCTAACACATGTTAGGGGAACCAAAATAAAGTACTTAGAATATATGAGGGTAACTTTTAACTGCCGGATGATAGGCAGCCGAGGATTGAATTAAATAGAAGCGGCTAGCGTGGAATTGATATAGAAACGCTGATGGTGAAGAAGTTAGAAAGGTTAAGAGAGGCCAGTCACGACGATTTTTCCATCAATTCAATAGCAAGTTTCTTTAACGTGGCACTGCATCGCTTCTTTTGGTTGTATGTCGCATTTCCAACGCATTACTGCATCGATTAAAACGCGCGACTGTATTGATGCTGCATCGCTACTAACGTGCGACTGCAACGATGCAAACAACAGCGTCAACAGTTCTTCTATAGTTGTTTTCAGGAAGTCACTACACTGCACTGCTGTATCGATGCTGCATCGCTACTAACGTGCGACTGCAATGATGCAAACAACAGCGTCAACAGTTGTTCTCAGGAAGTCACTACAGTGCACGACTGTATCGATGCTGCATAGCGTCTGTATCCATGCCGCGATAGCAGCAATGCAGAATCGTAGTTACGTAGGTGCAGGTAAAAAACCAGCGATAGCATCGCGACTGCAAATATTATCAGAACGAAAAAATATATCTGGAAGAGATGCAAAAAATCAAGCCACAAAAAAAAATAAAGTTAGTACGAGTAGGTACTATAAAATGTGTAGGAAATGAGGAATTCGATGCGCATTTCCAGATAATAATTAACACACAAAACACGTACTGCCGAACAATTTCAAGTCAACTAACAAGCATATTCAAAACCATATTTCCATTATCTCATCACTACCTATCTGCCCAGCCATTCCCAACTACGATGGGGTTAGCTTCGAATCTAACCGGACATTTCCATAATTTCTGTTTTGCATTACGCTTACCAAATCGAACTTCATTTTCAACTCCAGTGAATGTGTGTTGATAGTGTCACATAGGGGCGAATCTTTCAAAGTGCAGTGTTTCTTGAGGTTTTCCAGCTGCCGCGCCAAGTCCCTGATTCTGTCTGATGCTGCAGATGCTAGTGAACCTGCTTTGATGCTTACGTCTCTTAGCGAAGATATTTTTGTTGATAGATCTTCGCTTTCTGAAAATAGAAGAAATGCCAATGAGAAGAATGTCTTAGAGAGATTATTTATTTCTAAAAAGTTTGATTAAAGATTTTTCCAAGTCTAACTTTAAAAGTCTTGAATGATTTGGGTTACTTATGCGGCATCATTTAAATAATTTCCAAGTTAAATTAACTCTAATAAGCTTTGGATGAAATATTTTAAGATTTTTGTGTTAGACATAATTCCAGCAACTGAGTCTAACGCATATTTATTTATTTACTATACCTGTCATTTTCACTCGCTTTTTTAATTATGTTACAGACTGAAGTCATATTTGAATAGATTTAAATGAAAATATGTTTCAAAATTGCTAATGTGGAAGGAATTAATTTTATAAAAAATTGACCACAAAAAAACATCCATTTTAAATATACAGATGCTATAAACTTGTTCTTGTACTTTTGAACCTCTCTTTAAGACATGGAAAAATTTGTATTTCATGCAAGAATAAGGATAAAAATAATAATCTAAAATCTTACCTGAAATAATATCTGCCAAGGAATCAAAGACCAGATCGATCCCACTCTCTGAAGCTATCGCCTGTTGAATAGGTTCTCCTAGCAACGATTCAACATCTGTGGATGAACAATGAGGTTATTAATCATCTAGATTCTAGTGTATTAGCTGACCATTAATTATTGTTTAGCAGCTGGAATTCAGCTCTCGAATTGGCCTAGGCTTAGTTAGAGTAATTATTGTTTTTGTGCTCATGGTGGGCATAGGAAAAACATGGAGACAATGATTTAAAATTGTATCAAAAAGATATGGGCGAACTTAACGTTGAAAAGTTTATAAGAAAATAAAAGGTTCTAGGCAGGCGTGCTCCATCTTCGACCACATCATTGCTTACCTCCACGTGAGAAGATAGTATACAAACACGTGCCTTTCAATCATAAAAGAAAACTTTTAAATTCGAAAAGGGACAACAAGAAACCGTTACGAACATTATCTATTATATAGTTTTATTTTCTAAAATTATCCACCACAAATCAAAATAGTGCAAAGAAAATCTGCCAGTCTGTTTTTCATACTAAAAAAATACCGTAGCAGTTTCATAATGGATAGGTCGTTAGTGCTACGTTATCTACATACCGTAGATAGGTACTATTAGCAAGACAAAAAGAAAACGACAGCCTTCATAATATGCACACGGTTTTTCTGAAAAAACTTAATTAACGTGGTTAAAAAATGTTTGAACAGGGCTCGTATTTTAATATTATTATACATGGCGTGTGCTTTTCAGGTATATCCATCTTTTATAAAACTACGTTACTATGTGTAAGAAAAGGATTTAGCTTCCTATGGGTAACTAACAGGTAACCTGATAAATTAAAGGCGGAAAGCCGGTATATAAAAGTATTTTTGAGTCAGGAATGTTATTTTGATTTTGGAGTTCGATTTATTTTACAAAACTTCCACAATCAAATGAACTAACTTAACACGTCAAGTCCCTCATTAGCAGACACAATTAAAAACCAATTGTTATGTCGACGCGCGGGGCCTGACGCGTTAAATCATTTTGTTTCAATTTAACCACTTACAGGCACTTTTGAATGGTGAAGTCCAGCCGGGCACACCTCATCATCATCATCATCAGTCTTGTAATATCCCCACTGCTAGGGCACAGGCCTCCTCTCTGTGAGAGTGTGTGGGCCGAAATCTACCACGCGGGCCCAATGCGGATTGGTGGATGTCACATGTCTTTGAATTTTTGGTTCTAGGACATGCCGGTTTCCTCACGATGTTTTTCCTTCACCGTTTTGAGAGTAGTTGTGATGAAATAATTTTCACAAAGTAAAGCGCCTGCCTGGGTTTGAACTCACGACCTACAACTTGTAAGTCGCAGCCAATACCACTGGGCCACCACTGGTGCCGGGCACAAAAGTACGTATTTACTAAACTAATATTATACAGCTAAAATTGTTTGCTACTTCATAATTATGTTTTAAAACAGTAGAGTTTCATAGGCCATGCTTAAAACAATGAATATAAAAAGAATATACATGTAACTGCAATATCTTAGGTCCAAGGTTTTTTTTTTTTGGGGGGGGTGGTGAGAAAATCTTTCAATGAATTATCCCGCTCTGGGTGGAGCGGGAGGGCGTGTCAGGCTCTTACTGACTCAAACCCACCCCTGTTACTTCCCTGCCTGAGTGCCCAGGGGTGCGGTAACTCATTT
The DNA here is from genome assembly GCA_951329385.1 of Polia nebulosa. NCBI lineage: Eukaryota > Metazoa > Arthropoda > Insecta > Lepidoptera > Noctuidae > Polia > Polia nebulosa. The sequence goes on from OX589604.1 coordinate 11,562,855, forward strand.
TCAGAATTTATCCGCTACCAGGTCTAAGGCTGACAATGGGGTTGATTCCTGGGTACAACAATAATCATTCTATTTAGTCCATTAGTTAGTTATCAAAAAATATTGAACACGTGTTTTTTGCTTTTAACAAACCAATAAAAAATACAAAGATAAAACGCATTAAAGTTCAGGAGGAGGGCTTGTTACGTCACTGTGAAAAGTGGTACATTCTTGAAATAGGTGTGACGTCACGCGAAATTTCAACGCACTATAACATTCTTATTTTTTGTTAACGTGACAAAAGAAAAAACACGTGTCCAAAAGGTTTTGGTAATCTAATTAACGGACCGAATGGATTTTTTTAACACAGCAGTTCACAAGTTGTGGTTCACGAGTCCGTGGCTGAACGGAATATTTTTTTTTTTTTTGGGGGGTGGGAAGTCATCCAATGATATCTTCCGCTCCAGGGCGGAGTGGGAGGCGTGTCAGACTCGTACTGACTAAAACCCACCCCTGGTCCTTTCCCGCCCTGAATGCCCAGGGGCGAGGTAACTCTGATTCGAATTTATCCTCAATCCCTGGGTAGGAACGGAATGTTTGCGGCTACCTCATACAAATCAATTATATTCTCTGCTTCTGTGAATGTAGCTAGAACACTAGCTTCAACCGCAATAATTTTAACTAAGATTTTAGGTGCAGATAGTTGGTACTAGTTGCTATAGTCCCCGATGGAAGGCAATGAGCTACATGGCTGTTATTTTAATTTTAAATGGTAACCAAATTTGACAAAATCCGCCATCTTTGGGTGTCTGCCATGTTTTATTTAGAATGACGTCAATGAGCTACTACTAAATAATGTATGCAAAATTTCAGCTCAATCGGAAACCGGATTATTTTGTATGGAGAATTTTAAAGAAGTTGCATTTTTCATACTAATATTTTCTTTATTTATTTAACAACTATAAACACTAATGTTTTAAAACTTTCATGCTTATAAACTAAGATAACGTATGCTACTTAGATTAAGCAACAAAAATAAGGTTTGTCTAAGTTAAAACAAAAAGTGGTCATTTCTGCTAACAAAAAGAGGAGTCATTTTTAAGGTATTTTTTTTTTTGTTCATAAAACTGTATGTAATAAGGTTTTCATAGAAGTGACGAGGTTCTCTATTTGTGAGAAAAAAACCCCAATTTCATAGGTGGGAACCCAATATGTTAAACTAGTTTCTGCCAGCGGCTTCGCCCACATTGAATTAGTACTTCCCCCGTTATAAACTTTCAACCCCTTTTCCACCCCTTTAAGGGTTGCATTTCGAAAAACCCTTTCTTGGTGGATACCTACTCTTCACAAAGAATACGCCCTCTAAATTTCATGTCTCTAAGATAAGCGGTTTAGGCTGTGGGGTGATATATCAGACAGTCTCATTCAGTCAGTCAGCAAGACTTTGAATTTTATATATTATACAGATACTATAAAAATGTAGCTATCACATTCCCGACACGTCAAAGTTGAGCCAGGTTTGTATTTGTTATAGATATTGTTTGAGGACCACTAGTTAATCTTTTAATGCATGCGTCGGATCTTTACCAATATATTTAACACCTGACAGAATCGGTAAGAGCTTTCAGTTATTAATGGCACTTGACGCATCACACTCAAAAGAGTGATGCACAGTCTTTTGAGTAGGATTCGTCAGGTGTTATTGCAGTCCTGTATTGAGTAGATCAACATTTTATTCAAATAACGAATATATATTTATGTACTCTAATCTCGACTTGTTTATTGGCTCTTAAAGATCCTAGAAATACTTATCGGCCCTGTTATAGCAGACAAAACAAATAAAGAACTGTCAAGAGTTTTATTTTTAAAAAACGATGTTTTGCGTTTATTTGCGTTCGTAGCCTCGTTTTTAGGGTTACGTAGTCCTAACAAGGATAAGCTACCCGTAGATATATTTATTAAAAAAATACAGTACAAGCTTACAGTTTACAAACCAAAAAGTTATTATGCAACAATTAACACACTTAAATTTCGAACATAAATATCAATAACATCACATTAATTTAGAAAAATTAAATAAATTTGAAAATGAAGAAAAAAAAACTTATATAACTATATCAAATACAAAAAATTCAAAGGAATTCAATTAACACATTAATGCACTCAAATTCAAATGTCAAACATAAAAAAAAATGTAAACTAGTTTTGATTAAAAAGAGAATATTGAAAATGACTTGTTTAAAAAGGACAATAGTTATTTCAAACGACAATATATTTTTAGTATGTACGTCTGTCCATTGGAGGCATAGCTACTGTTATTACCTACTAGAAAGCTGCAATTTTGCATGGGTACGTATATTTTTCACACCAAGAAAACGAAAAAAAATAATTAATGACTTTTTTATGGTAACTCCCGCACGTTTAAAATGGGGGTATCTTTTTTCTCTCGCTTATCCTAGTGTTGGGTATCGTTGCATAGGTCTTTCAAAATTATTGCGGGTGTGTGAAGACTATTCTTCGATGCATTGATTCGTTTGTGAAATATTAAACTTTAAAGTGATAATTTTTGAACGAGTCGAGCGTCCCCCTCCCACTTAAAGCTAAACTACTGGCTTGATAAATATGAAAAAAAAGACGTGTGGCACTCGGAGACTGCCGCGGTAAAGCTATTGCGTAGCATTTTTTATCAACTTATGCAGTTATAATTATTTATTTATTTTATTTATGTGTGTGTGTACTTATGTACGCACGTAAGAAGTTACACTTCTTTGGCGTAACAAGATAAACACCATCATCATCATCATCATCATCATCATCATCATCATCACCATCATCATCATCGTCATCATCATCATCATCATCATCATTACCATTATCATCATCATCGTCATCACCATCACCATCATCATCATCTTCATCTTCATCATCATCATCATCATCATCATCACCTCCACCATCATCATCATCATCATCATCATCATCATCATCATCATCGTCATCATCATCATCATCATCATCATTATCAACAACACAATATCATCAAAAGTCATAAGTTCTGCTATTCATTGATAGATGGCAAAACTAAAAAGTATCACCGCTGTGCCGGTCGGAGTGGGGGGTGTTAGGTTATAGTTTGTTAGTATAAGCCCGACTTATAAAATGTACTAATGAAGACAGAACTGCATGGAGAATTCCAAACCAAAATCGTTTGCACAGGGTTTCATCGCCTTAATAATACGGCATGAACGACATAGATGGCGCTAGTATAGTAGTTGGATTGGAAAATATACATCTCTCGTTAAAGAACATTATCTTGTTTTTTGCTAGTTACAATATTACTTAATTTTAACACAAATTCTCCTACGACATTACAAACCTTATAAAGCAAAGCTCGTAATAACTAGGATTCGAACTCGGTGGCATAAAATTTACCGATACCATAGCCACTGGACTATTGCGTCATTACGCAATGAGTTGAAATTATCCTACTCTTTATTATATCGAAGTTGTTTAGCGACTTTAACCTGTATCATAAATCTCAAAAGAATTGAGGGTAGTTTAATATTGACTGTATAAAAATTAAATCTTTTTGTTCAATCATAACGTTCTTTACTATCTTTGAGTGAGTTCAGTTACGATTGCATTTAACAATTTTTTAATATTTATCTTTACCATGAGTTCGCGTTCTAATATTGATATGGCTACGAGGGCCCAAATAATAGCATTGCATAATCAAGGCCTAAATTATTCTGAAATTTCGAGAGAAACTGGCTTAAACGTAAGTAATGTTTTAAAATCACTGTTCGTTATCGATACACGAAAATAATAAATAATATATTTCCCTTATAGGTAAAGACTGTTACTTTATGGATAAAGCGGTTTCAAGAAGAGGGTTCCTTGGAACACCGCAGTAGATCTGGCAGAAGACGCCATATTGACTCAGACCAGCGTCAACTTATGGTGCAAGGTTATGAGGAAAATGGCTTTACACCAACAAGATATTACGCAGAGTTGTTTGATACATCTTTGCGGGCCCAGTGAAAAAAAGACGTGAAATTTAATACAGTATCATTTTTTTTTTACTTCTCAAAGCTCAATCAACGCAACCACAGCAAAAAAATCATTTAAAGTGAACAAACCAAGCTGGCAACCGCGTTTGCCATAACGCTCAAGAGCATTGTTTTTCTGGCAAATAGGGTTGCGGGAAACATAATTATGCAAAACGTAAAATTTTTATAATTTATGAGTAGGTAAAATATTTACAGAACTAAGGTTGCATATATAGTGAAAGTTATTATAACATAATGGTAATAAAACTAAATAATAGAAGAATAGCACAACACAGTTTTGATTTAGAATACTTATAATATCTATTATACAGTTTTACTTTGTTAAGGTCTTCTATTTTGTAATAGAGTTATTCAGTTATAAATTTTACTTGTATTTCTCCTTAACATGTGTATTAAATCATTGTTAATTGGATGTAAAACTGCTAGGTTAGGTTATACATTCTATAAGAAAGAAAGACATAAATTGTATTCTTCTTTGAGAATTAAATGTCTTAAACTATAATCAATAAAATAGTTTCATTTCTTATCCTTTACGAGAATTAAACTTAGTAAATCTTAAGCTGTAAGAAAAATATATCTAAATCTTCTTACATAAATGTTTTTACTAATAATACTAATACTTACCACCAATTATGAAAGTAATTTATATAATATATATTTATATAATGTTATATATAGTAGTTTAAGTATACTTGTATATTATCCCTATATTCATTTATACATCTTATACCTCATATTTTTTATATTATTTATAACAAAAACTAAAATAAAAACGTTTAAAAATACAAAAAATAGAATATAAATTATATATTATAATAATTAAATTTAAAAAAAGTCGACAGAGAGCTGGGTTGCGAACCGGTGCCCTGTTGAACGATCTATGTTATTCTGCCATGCTTATCCACCTGAGCTACTGACTATTTATTCTGGAACGTGAAAATAAGAGCTACTTTGTGAATGTAGGGATTTTTATTATTTGTGATCGACGCCATCTGTAGTCGAATTAACCGATATAGTACCAATTGGCTTATTTAGTTTGGTTTAGATGGCGCTGTATTAAGTACTCGGAAATAAGAAAATATAGTAATTTTTGTTTATTTGAATATAAATATATTATTATTACTTAGTAATTTTTATATTTTAGGTATTAAAAACCTTATTACCTGCCTCTGCATAATAAGGTTTATAAGCTTTGCAGTGTTATTTTCATGATTGAACAGCGCCATCTAGTCGTCTCATGAAAGTCATGATACGTAATGCAAAACCTCACAGTCAAAATTCGACCTTAGGCTCTCTATGCACCTTTTTCATCAATAGTACCTGCTTAGAAATTTTCGTACAAATCACAAAATCATTAGAAAATCAATACTTTGGTTAAGTTTTTACTTATTATATTTAAAACGAGTAGTAAACATGTAAAAAATATAACCCTGTTTTTTCGTTATTAATTTAAACGTAAAACCGAGAACTCAATTAATATGTTCAATGTAATAAACATAAAGCCCTCTCCTAAGTCCGCATGTTATTACGAGCAACAACAGAACCCTACACAGTGCGTGGCGCGACCCGCACTTGTTTTTTATAATGACAAGAAGCATTATCAATAAGTAAGTATTTTCGTTGTTGTATTTATTCGGATAGTTGCTGTATTCTCACCAATTAATTATATGTAGCATATAATCAGCATTTTAAAATAAGACCTTTTGTTTTGCTACAAAATGTCGTGACATATTCGTATCTCATTTAAATACTTCACAATAATGAGACTTTTAAATCATGAATTAATACTGAGTTGAGTATAACGTTTAAAAGCTATTCCAACATAACAGACAGATGTGTTGCTGACGACTTTGTTGCGCCACTTCTTCTCCCCAGCTAAAACAATAGGAAGTAGTGACCGGCGGGCGTTTCGGGGGACTGTTTTTATGTTATTCAGAAATAAAATCATAATGGAAAATCAAGAAGGGTTCATTTATGTAAAAACCCGCCTCTTAAACGCATACAGAAAAAGATAGCAAACAAACCAGACTTACTCTTCAAATCCTGCTTATAAGCATGCAGCACAAGATCCACAGGCGGGACGAGACTATGATGCAGCTCCCGCGCAGCAGCCGACAGCCAGGACGCGATGTCGGAGCAAGCACAACTGACTACGTTGCGCCCGTCAGAGGTGGCTAATCGGGCCTGCTCGTTGCTTACTGCCATACCTGATATTAGAACGCTGGAATGGAAAGATGAAGAACTCGTTTAAGTGGTACTGCTTCTACAGTATTATAGGATTTTTTATACATAAGTCAATCAAGACATGGATGTTTAGTGGAGCGATGTTTTTCGCGGGGAACACACCCTGGACCCAGTGTCCAAAAGCTGAATTAAAGTAGCCGAGGAGTTTATGAGCCGTGCGATAGGAAAGTAGTTCTCAGAACTAAGTACAGAAATGAAATGAAACGTAAAGTTTTTGATACCTGCATTCTCCCTTGCCTCACATAGGGCTGTGAAACCTGATCCCTCTATAAACATCACAAGGACTAGTATACTTCCAAAGAGCTATGAATAGGAGCATGATTGGCGTCAAAAAACAAGACAGAAAAAGAAACACTTTCATGAGATCAAAAACTAGGGTAACAAACGTTTGTATAGATAGACAAACTAAAGTGGAAATGAACGGGCCACATACTGCGAAGTACCCAAGAAAAGGGGAGTAAGATTATAAACGAATGGTACTCAAGAGATGGTAAAAAAAACAGAGGAAGGCAAGGGAAGAGATGGGAGCATGAGATAAAATTAACTGCCGGTTCCAACTGAACTGGCCCTGCAGTCTCGACATTGATAGCGATTGCTATGTCCTAACGATCGGTCGCTACATCGGCAAAATAATTGATTTTCTTGAAATATGTACAAAGACCAGCAGATCAGTTGATCAGTTTTCATGAAAAATTGTGCTTGCAAGTTAAAATTTACGCCATCTCTGTACATATTACGATACGACGTAGCGACCGATCGTTAGGACATAGCGATCGCTATCAATGTCGAGACTGCAGGCCCTGGGTTGCTAGAGATAAAAACAACGGAAGCTGTTAGAGCGGGGAGGGCGGTTCAGTATGCCTCTTCACATAGGTGTGAAGAGGCATACTGAACTAAGTAATACATTCTAAAAAACATTACAATATTTTAGACAAGAATCTTAAAAGTTCAGGATAAAAGGCTCTTTGATTGATTGATATATAGCAATGAACTGTAATAAGCTGGTGATTAAGAATACGGAGGTCCTGGATTTTCAAACCCAAATGGTTTTAAAAATCAACGCTTGAAAAATAATATTGGAAATCTACCACATGGTGGTTAACTATCAAAGATATCCTAAATAGCTAGCAGAATTGTATTTTGATAGTAAACAGCAGAAACAAAGCACAGTTAACAACAGTACTTAACTACATATTAATCTCGTAAATCGCTTTTCAATTTAAAATTCACAACTAAATTGAAAGCACTTGCAAATCGGTTACTTTTTGTACTATTTCCTCGTTAGATGAAGTCTCGTTTTAATGAGCGTTGACGAGCGAAGGAAAGTAAAGGAATTGGGTGCCACGGCGGCACTCGTTTCTATTAAAATTTAATAACTGTAAGTTATTTTATACTATGGCTTTAGTGCCTTTACTATGTACTATTGTGACATCATAAAAAAAATCTCTTTATAAGTTTATTCAGTTATAGTTTAGTTGTCTAAATATGCTTATAAATAAACTTTTGAACAAAGAAATGTATTATTCATGATATTTGCGGATCCTCTAGTTAAAGTGAGATTATACCAGTGATAACGTATGTCAAAAAGTCCAAAATATTATGGGATTGCTTGACTATGCTAGTGATATGTCACGTGATCACTTTGACTTTTCGAAAACTGGTATCTCAGATATCCGGAATTTCACTTTGTCTATATCCTCGAGTATTTTACTAAAACATATCAGTTGAAAATTATTCTTTAGTAATTTTGTCGCCTAAAAACCAACGAAATATTTATCGAGTTTGAATTCAATCATGCTGTTCCATTAATCAAAACTGGTCATTGTAAATCATAAAATTATAGTAAAACTAGTTTACGGGTAAAACTTAAACTTAACTTTAAACTACTTAGATAACATATGTACGTTGATGAACAGCAAAACCATCATAACTCGTTATCATTAATTAATTATACGGTTAAGCATATACACTACCCACACAGGTCCGTAAAAAAGATGGATACAAGAATATTGCTTGTTGGTAGAGGAGATGAGAATGTTAGGTTGTATGTGTGTATGGTGTAACGAGAATGGATTAAGTAAGATAAAATAGTCAATATTTAAAGGATTTAGGAGAAAAAAATGAAAACTGAACACAGATAACTTGTTTTCTGTCTAATCAACTTCTTGCAACATTTATGACGCCACATTCGTATGTTGCGTCATAAATGTAGATTGCTGTGTGATGCAGGATTTGTGTCTTTAGTTCGTACTAAAGACACAAATCCTGCATCGCTCAAGCAGAGTTCTCCTCGCGATTTGAACATATACAACAGTCCAAAGTTAGAAACAAATCAAATATCTACAATTGATAGCCAGAACATACCGCTTAACGTACTTTCCGGGGCAAGAAAGACCCTTACTAAACATCCATATAAAAATATCTGACATTTGCTTTGACTTGACACGATGAAATTACACGATCTACACTTCCAGTTCCAAGACTTTATTCAATCAATCTTTTAACATATTATCCTAAAAAGATGTTCCCGTCTTCTGATTGAAAAGGCAGATTTCCAAGACGATACACTGTCGGCGTTTAATTTAACTTTATAGAACTTTCCTACGCATTGCAGGAGGTCGGAAGTTCCTTGTTTCCACCCAAGTATGTTTTAAAATTAATTAGGTAGCAGTCGCGGTACGAGCGTGTGTAAACACGGGGATCGAATAAATTAGTTCTTAATTTATTTAAAGACGGCTTTAAGAATAATTTTGTATGCGATAATGTGTTTACATCGTCTACATATTAGATAATGTTTGTGATTGTAGTCGAACTTGCGTTTTCATTGTTTGTCTGGAAATTCTTAGAATTTTAGCAGAGCACATCACTAGTTCTTCGCTTACGTAAGTTTAGTATCTTTGAATAATATAAGTCTCTTTTCTTATAGAATTCCATTGGGATATCGTATATCATTAATGTACTGAGTCGGGGGACCTCTACGCTTTCCAGTACCTCCAGTGATTATCTCCAACTAAATTTATTAATAATATTAGTTTAGATTTGCTGGCGCTGTTATAAGGATTTTAGGTGGCCCCTGGTATGTATACAGGCTGTAAGGAACAAAATATCTCAAACTTCGCGAAAAGGTTACACCTAATGCCACTAACAAAATTATAATAGTCATTAATCTCGGTAATGATCGGTTAGAGAAATTGTCATTTTTGAGCGCGCAATGTATTGTAAACAATGCGATCTCAACGCTTCGCACTACTACTTACCTACACTCGCGCTGGCCAAGCGCACCGCGTGCCGTTGGTATGTAGATATTAGGCGGGCGACGTGAATGAACTCTAGCGAAACAGCTGTACGTATTTTATTTAATTGCTGTTTTTAGTGTAATTGACGATTTAATTAATTTTTAATAAAACTCTTATTGGGTTGGATAGCAATAACGATTTTGAACAGTCTAAAGTAAAAAAAAAAAAAATTGAGGAAAACGCCGACGAAAAATTCCAACGCTGGGGGAATCCAGAACTACATGATTCTGGATTCCCCCAGTGTTGGAATTTTGTACAGTTTGTCTGAATCACTGGTACACGTATGTGCATTTATGTGTCTTACACGGTGTATATGTATGTACTTTCTTCGTGGGCCCTTATTTATTCGTGCAAATTATAGAAAGAAAACAGAATTCAAGATTGCTTAATTAGCCTATAATCTTCCGACTGCTGAGACAGGGGCTTCCTCTCTGTGAGAGAGATTTTGAGGTTACTTTTATAAAATTTGAAATTCTCGAATACCAAAACAGTTATTTATCGGTCGAGTCAATATTCGTAGTAGTAAGAAATTATTAGATGAAAATTATTCCGCTTGTATTCAGGTATCTTGTAGTATTACGGAGAAGTACCAAAGCCTTTGAGAGTTCCTTGAGAAAATATAAGATTAATATCGTACTAACCAGCAGATGAGCACGACGAATAAAGTCACAACCACCAAGGCTCTGTCATTGCAACTTGAGCTCTCTGCTTCGGTGAATAAAGCTCCAGTTTCCAGTTCATCTTCGTATTTGGACCTAGAGAATAAGGACAGTATTCCCAAGATGAGGAGGTACGCTGGTATCACAAGAGCAATACAGGCAAACGCGATGATAAATGCGAGGAACGTTGATTCCACTTTTATTGACTGAAACAAAAATAAAATTTTGTTAAAAATACACCTACCTACACCAAAAAAGCTTTGATTAGTAATCTTGATCGCTTTTTGTCTTTTAACGTATCTATGGGAACCGATGACTCATTTATGAGTCTAAGTTTTGCTTAGGGGTGCTCTAGTCGGTCATTCTTCCATATAAACGTAGTATGGCGATTACTTTACTATTTGATGGTGTAATAACAAAACAAAAAATTATATCAATTTATTTCCCTAATAACTAGCCCTTTAAGAAGACAAAAAAAGTAAAAAAAAAAATTGGTAATCGTTGCACATGATTTCGCGCTATTTGTCGAACTATATTTTTTTTAACTCTTTTGTGTCCTATTTACTGGCCAAATAAATTGGTATAATTTTTTGTTTTGTTATTACACCATAAAGTTATCGCCATACTACGTTTATATGGAAGAATGACCGACTAGAGCACTCCTAAGCAAAACTTACCGACTAAGGCACCCTTAAAGTACGTCCACACCACGGGTCCACACGATAAAGACTTAATACAGATTTACGTAGTAATACACTTGTGGAGGTATGCGGAACAGAGTGTAAAGTCCCGCAAACCTCCGTTGAAAAGGGAGGATCCTCCGACCAGACGGGTGTTGTGTCTGGTCCGGGCAACTGCCCGATAGTTGATTTCGGGCTGTTGTATATGTTCAAATCGCGCGGAGAACTCTGCTTGCGCGATGTAGGAATTTTGCTGTTCTAGTTCGTATGTAGCGTCATAGATGTCGCTACACACTGATATTTGTCTGCACTGCTATGTTGCACGGACAAAATCTGAGTCTGTATCGTGTGGACGTACAAAGGTACGTCAAAAAGTCTGGAGCCAGACGCTTCTGTGTCCGCTGATAAGATGTCAGAAACGTGACAAGTTTGTCTCTGAGACTGTAATAAAATATCAGCTCTTTACCTACGAAGTTGCCGTTTTATAAAAAGGGTCACTTAGAGCTGTGATATCTGTGAACTGACTACGAATCATCAATTTAAATAAACTTTATATTTTAGGCATGTTTTTTTTTTCAAATTAGTTATTCATTTATTTTCTATAATATTGCTATATTTATAAGTCTTAATAGGTAAAGGCTCAGTAGAAGTCTCGTGTAGAAGCAGCTACATGGAATCTTATATGAAATGGGCTTGCTTATTAACTAATGCAAAAAAAAAATATATACAAAAAGACCTCGACCCGCCATGTTTAATTTCTGTCAAAGTCACTGTTAAAGTTACCTTGAGTTCCGCAATGGAAAATTATCAGGTCCACATAAATCATAAACATCATTGAATTATCGATTTAATCCTATGGTATTAATTTTTTTTTCGTTTCCTGTTCTAATTATACGTTATATAACATATATTAGAACCCGAAAAAAAAAAAATTGATTAAAGTATTTGTTCTTGCTAAGCAAAAACTGGTGATGACGTGTAAACCTTAAGGCCCTACTAACGGTCCAGTGGCGCCCTCATTGAATAAAAAATCGTAGCATAGCACAGAAAATAAATATTAAAAAATCCAACTTCACGTTTGTTACAAAGAGGATAAAGCATTTTTACGTTGTTAAAACAGGTCTGGATTTTTTAATATTTATTTTCTGTGTTATGCTACGATTTTTTATTGAATGAGGGCGCCACTGGACCGTTAGTAGACCCTTAAACAGTCGAAAATGATTTTTTTAGAACGTGTTGAGAATAAATGGTTTAGTAAACCCAACCTACTAATATTAAATATGCGAAAGTTTGGATGGATTGAATTTTTGTAACTCAATCACGCCAGACTGGCTGAATGGATCTAGACGAAATTTGGTACAGAGACAGATTATAGTTTAGAATAGGACATAGGATATTTATCATCCCAGGAACATGTTACCTTGCGAAGCCGCTGGCAGAAGCTATAGAAATATAAGTTTAAATGCTATTACATAATTTGGATAGTATACAAGCTTTTTTGGATTAATGTAAATTACATCAAGGATTTCTTTAATTAGTTAAGTCTTACGAATTTGGTTATCAAGTCATATTAAAATTAAATGTTATAGCTTTGTTGTCTCGTTTTTAAAGGTTAAATTAAGTTAATTAATAAATTAAGAGTCATTTAGTTTTCTAGTGATATTAAAATTAAAAATAGCTTTGTGATCTCGTTTTGAAAGGTTAAATTAAATAAATTAATAAAATTTTGAGTCAAGATCTTACACGTTCATTGAAATTGAGCTCTTCCAATAATAAAAAAAAAACGGAAAAGTGCGAGTCGGACTCGCATACGAAGGGTTCCGTACCATACACTGAAAAAAAACCTGTTTATATATGTTTCTAGAAGCAATTTTAATTTTTTAATTTTTCAGTTTTTTTTTGGGCTGTATCTCATGATCCGTAATTATTATTATTATTATTTTTTAACTTTGCCCCATACTAGGAATTACTTTTGTATCATGGGTGCGTTCACAAACATGTATACTCACATACACAAGACAGCCAGACCCAGAACAACTTTCTGCAGGGCATACAAATATTTGTTCCGTGCGGGAATCGAACCCGCGACACGCAGCGCAGTAGCCGAACGCTCAAACGCTGCGCCAACCGTGTGTCGTCAAAAAAGGTAAACAGTTGAAATTTTCACACGGCGTGAATTTCTATAGCCGCTAATAACAACAAATAATAAAAATGAAAATAAATTAAAAATTAAAGACGCTGAAAAACAGACGGACAGCGTAGTCTTAGTAATAGGGTCCCGTTGGTTACCCTTTGGGTACGGAACCCTAAAAACGATATAAACGATTACAGACCGGTTGTAGCTCCTTGCGTAGGTGTCATTTGAGCATTACGTGTTTTATTGTTTTATTTGGTCATCAAAATAAGTACATACTTGGCGTATGTGGGCACGGAAGCAAAATAAATAGGACTTGTACCTACATCGCACAAACAAAGTTGATCTTTAGTTATGACGTGAACCTATTATGAATATAAATTAAAATTCGTTCGATTTCAAGGTTAAGGAATGGATGACTCTCATATATTTCCATACAAGAAGTTGTTTATGACAAGTTATATATACCGAGATTTTTCAGTTTTCAAGTCTTACATCTACTTAAAGTTCCGCAAGAGAATTATAATAACGCCTGTTTAGCGGGATATTTTACTATCTGACTTACTTTATAGGCACTAAGTTACATAGAAAAGAAAGAGTAGCAATCCGGGAGTGCCGACAGAAGTGAAAACTTGAACAAAAATGGCCAAGTCGGTGTCGGTGTCGGTGGCGAGTTCAATAGTTTTTCTTTTTTCTCAAAAATGCCCAACATGCCTAAAGAAGTTTTCACTTCAAGAAACTGGCGAAAAGGAACGGAAATTGAAACAGAACTAAAATAATCATGTGAATGACAAATGATTAACGCGACGAAAATGAAATAAAGAGTGGGGCGAAAACGGAATATCAAAACTGAAGGGAACTTAACTTTTTTGGGGATATTTCCACTTAGTGTTGCTTTGTTTGTTTTTTTTTATGCACCTGCCATATTATCTCTCCACCACCCTTGGTTGACTGGTAGAGAATGCCTAAGGCATTAAGTCCGCCTTTGTACTTTAGTTGCATGAAGTGTAAATAAATAATTAATAAATAGACTTTGTGGGGCGAATCTTGAAGAAACCCATATTACATAGTAGCTAGATTTTTAGAATTTCAGAGGTGCTTTTCGTGTCTGACTGTGTGATAAAGTTACTGAAGCAGCCAAAAGTAAAATTCTAAGATTGATTCAAAATGATAAGATTTGCATTAATAATAGAGCCTGAAGAACACTCCAACATTCTAAGATTGATTTGAAAACGCCATTTCTTTTTATATATCAAAAAACTTTTCCAGAATGATGTTAATAATAATATCAATAGATAAACAGCAATAGAGATATAATCTACGTTAAAAGCTTGCGTAATTAGGAATGAGCGATGTGACTTGTCCGAAAGAAAAATGTGCTATCGTGTTAACGAGAAGAGGGAATCTCGGAGGAATCATCGTCTAATGGTCCTGACATTATATCCTGAAGTCTTTCAGAAAAACTTATATGTTATTCAACAAACTTATATTGGCTCCGATTCTCTTGTTCAATCATTAAACCAAATTAGAGAATCGCTATCTTTTACTAAAAAGCAGAGCGAGAAAAGGACGGCTATATCTATAACTAAGTTAGAAATGCGACGTGTTTTTTAGTCGATATGTTGTTACGTATACCCTTAATTTGCATGCTAAGATTATTTCAACTAAATTTGACAGCTCTAATTTACGTCAGTCTCTTTCTTGTTTTATTAGAGAGAAAAAGATAGCAATAGCCTAAATTTAATTTAGTTTGTGCACAACAGAATCGGTACCACTTTCTAACGAAGTAATCGTAAGAAAGAGGGTGCATTTTGTTGGTAATTTTCTCGAAGATGACTTGATATGCGTATTTTTAAAACATCTAGTTATTTCAATATGCTAAATTTATTTATAGATTAGCGGATTCTAAATTAACACGGGTCGCACCCATTCTGCTGTCTATAGGACAAAATCTCCTTCAAATGATTGTTCAGTACTTTACCACCCATGTGTAATTTCTTCGGGTAGAAAGTTTTGAGTAAGGAACCTGCTAATTACTGTTTAAACTAATCACATAGTTATTTTTTTTAGGGTTCCGTACCCAAAAGGTCTAAAAGTACCCAAGAGGTCGTCAGTCACAAAATTTTATTCTGAAGATTTTTTTAACTTCCCATTGACCAATGAATTTGAAATTTTGTGATGACGTTTATGATTACGTAGGTATATTTTACTAAAAAATACCAATATATGGATAACACAGAATTGTTTCTTTGAAAATCCCTCATTTGATACGAAACATTCATGAATGACGCAAAACAAGATGTTCTTTCAAAAACATAACGACGGTAATGTTTGAAAACAAAACGTCAAACAATTACATTGTAAAGCGCTTCGTCCATTTTATTTCGTAAAGTATTTTATAAGACTTCCAACAGTGAACACGCGTGTTTAAACTTGTAAAGAAAGAAATCTGAACTTGGTTCTTACTTAAAAGGCTTCTGTCAATGCCCGAACTGAGTGCGTAAACATTAGAAAATTGATATGGAAAGTGTATTGATTTTCATCTAAACAAACATGAAGTTGCTGGGTTATATTCACAGGTAAGAGAATCACGTGAGAGAAGAGTGTGGGTTCCAAACGGCAGAGCTATCATTAGTGTATGTGTGTGTGTGTGTGTGGGTTTCAATAGTTCAGTTAGTTCACCTCTTTGTTTCGCATCATTTCACTAAGTCTCCTTTACATTTATTTATGGGTCGCACTTTTCATAACAAAGTAGTTGCAGAAAAGAATATAAACCCTAAGAAAGGTTTAGAAAAGCTAGATTGTAAGATTAGTAAAGCACAACAATAAAATTATCACGACCAAATGTACAAAGGATGGCCTCCAAACCAAAATTTAATAAACATAAATCACATTTAAGATATTTTAATAAAAATAAATTGGGTAAGCAAACACATCATGTCAATGGCGACGCATTATCGCTTTTCTTCTTACTTGAGACACCAATAGCGATCGGGTAACAGGATGTTATCCTTTTAAAATGTCAATGTCTTTGTGTGGACATTAACTGACGTATGTGAGCATGGTTTGGGTTTAAAATTTTACATTTTACGGTCTCTTTTCACTGAGATGGCCTTTGTTAGAAGATCTAAGCTCAACATACGTTAACGGGCGGGAATGTGTTTATTGAAAACATGATATAATTGGTATGTATGTAAACTAACAGTTGGTTAATAAATTAGTTTTAAGTTTTAATGGTCAAATTTTCAACGTCTTTAAACTATAATATTCACGTACCCATCTATCATATATTTGACGGACTTCACCGTCAATACGACGAATATCTAAGAGATTTATTGTGGAGGGTACTATTTTTATCACTTTAAATCTCGATTTATTTGCCTGTTTCTCCAGTGAATTTACAACCGGAAGTAAATCTACAAGTATTTATAGTTTTTTTGTTTTACGAACTTCAAAGTAAGGTTTTCTCTTGACAGAATAGTTGCTGACATTAAGCGTCTGAAACTTATGGACCGGTTATATGAGACATCGCCTCTTTCCGCGATGCCTATTTATTTACAATTGAATTATAAGTAAGCTTGATTCTGTAGGTCAGTATTGCTCTGGACATCAGCAGCTGTAAACGGCTTTTGGTTCACAATGTTTAAGTTAACAGTTCTATGTTCTTTTGTTTTAGTTTCATCCATTTTAAATGGAGGTTCTGCTAAAGTTGCGCGTGAGTTTTTACTTTAATTATTTAGTTCAAAGATAGAAAATTGGTTATCGAAAAGCTTTCATTTCTATATTTGGTTGCAAAATAAATTGCTGCTGCTGTTTACTCGGAAAATTAAATAATGATGTCAAGTATCTTTTTAAAAGTATCAAGGTTAACCAAAGTTAGAAGCTGGTTGGTGACCGCTGACGTTTTGAGCTTTGACGCTACAGTAGTATAGTGATAGAAATATTTCAGTTAAATTAAACGTATGACTTTATGTAATATACTAGCTGACCCAACAGACGTTGTCCTGACGCGCGAACTGTCTGTTTAAATGGTCGTTAAGTTTTCTGAAATTTTATAATTTTCCGCGCAACTTTCTTTACCTTTTTCTGACGATAAAAAACACAACAAAAAAAGAATTAGCATAATCGGTCCAACCGTTCACGCGTGATGCCGTGACCAAAGAAATAGGGATTCATATTTATATATACAGATATCTGTTTTATAGAGGGTAAAAAGTATTAATAATATTTTTTTTGTAAGAACAGAAATTGTTTTTTTGATAAACAAACAAATGAATTTTTGCCGACGAAAATTAAAACGGATGAGGTTCTTAAGATGACCCGTATACTTTTTAATTATAATGATTTCCTTTCAGCTTCCTTCATCAAAACTTGCCCAGGTCTAAAGTCAGATTGTTTGAAGAAAGTAGTTCAAGAAACGCTACCAGTATTCGCAAAGGGCATACCAGAACTAGGAGTGGATACTATTGATCCTCTGAGACAAGATCATGTTAACTTGGTGCTCCCCGGAGGGTTCAAAGTGGAATTTCGTAATGGGACCATGACCGGACTTAGAAAGTGCACTATAGATTCTGTGTGGTAAGTACCAAACTAATTGCTTGAATTGCTAGTAATTTATAAAGAACTTGTGAATAATTTGTGCGTTCTATAACAATAAAAGTGCCTATGACACTAAGACAGTCATACATTACATATTAACAAAGTCTAACATTTGAATTTCTCCTTTCTTGAGTGAGTATGAGCAATTTTTTCTTATTCTTTAGATCACCGCGGTTGCGTTTTGACACTAACATTGAATATGTTCATATTTACTTAGAAAGACCTCACCTTCAAATTTCTTTGTTTGAAGAAAACTCGAAGTATCTCAAAAATTTTAAATACATTGTCATCAACAAGTAACTGCCAACACTGATTAAGATGTTCCATAATTTCAGGTACAAAGATAATGAAGCTGATTTGAAAATGCATTGTGACCTCACTATCAAGGGATTGTATAAAGCGAACGGAAGAATATTGATTGTGACAATTAACGGTGATGGAAATGCAAAAATTAAAATTAGTGAGTATAAGTTTTTTGAGTACTATATCATATTTAAATTTTGGGTATTAGGTTTGTAGAGAGATGCATATTACACGATTTTTACATAAATCAATGGCAGCAAAGTAGATAAGGATATCTACATTATAGCCAAAATTCAAATTTAAAAAATTCTGGCACGTAAATAAAGACATTTACACTCGATTAAAAAAAAAACATCGCAGTAGAAACGGACATTTGATTTTGGTCACTTCGGAACATTGACAGATGATAAAAACGTAAAAAAAATCTCTGTCACTTGTCACTTTCCAGATCATAAATTTCAAAGGCTAATACTTTCTAGAAAGAGTTTTTAAAGGGAGCCTATTTTGATCATATCTTTTATTTTCTTTGTTAGGTTTCTAGTAAAATACTTAAAAAATACAGTTTTTAGTTCAGTTCCGTTATTTTCCTTAAGGAACGTCTATTGTGAATAAATCAACAGTTTGAGAACTAAATAAACGATTTAACTGACATAAATATATGAAGTTTGGTGGTAGATAACTCATTTAATGGAATGTGTAAATTGATAAATGCAAAGTAATTATAGATATCTTCAAAATTAGGAAAAAAAAGGGGAAGTAATTGATTGCATATTGCTTAGTTTTTCTTTAAATATCCATAAAAAGTATTACTGGAGATAAGTATCTCAGTTATTCGATATTATAGATAACGTAGAAACGGATATCAGGCACATTTGTCTTCTTCTACTTGGAAGATTTTTTAGAGTAAAAAAAACACATCTAAGTACATTATTTTAATAAAACAACAATATAGCGATTATTTATGTTATGCAATCAATAATGAAAGTTATTTTAATGCATCATAGAAAATTTTATGTTAATCGGTCCATAACTCTCAAAATGGGCACAATTTTTTACTACTTGTGCTCTCCTGTAAAATTGCGATTTTTTTGATGTCATCTTCTACTTTGCTGCCATCGATATTAAAACAACAATCATAAGCCAATTTTATGGGTCAAATAAGTTTTAAATGATAAATGATAAATGATGTTTATTCAGTAAATAGGTTACAAGGAACACTTTTACACGTCAATGTTTTTTGTCAGTTTAAGCTAGATGAGGCCGGTGTTTCCTAGCTGACTACCCTGAGAAGAAACACCGAAACAAACTCAGAGGTCAAAGTCTCTTTTAGTGTTCAAATCCATACAATGTGGACTGGTTAGATCATATGAGAACCATGTACGTTTATGTCTGGGATGAGCTTTATGAAGAAAGCAACACACGAATTCGAGTGGACCTGTCCAGACAGTGCAAGCATTTGTCAGTCATCGCGAAGCTCAACTCAGAACTCTGAGGTGCTCAACGAACCGACGAACAATACCAAAGTAAGGACATTTGAGTAGGCCGCAAAAAATACTCAAACTGCCAGACAATCATAAAATCTACATGAATATAACGACATACATAGTTCTCGCATTCACATTATTCTATATGAGGACCATGCAGCTTAGTGTCTGTAGTGGTCTTTTGAAGAAAGAACCAAACATATTTGAGTGGACCTGTCCAGTCAGTGCAAGCATTTGTCAATAGTCGAATAGCTCAACTTAAAAACCACTAAGGAGCTCAATGACATGACGAACAATACCAAAGAAAAGACATTTGGGTAGGCCGCAAAAGTACTCAAACTGTCAGACAACGTTGAAAATTACTGTAAAAAGGAGGAGAAAATAATAATAATAACCCACATAGTCCCCACATTTACAATAATTAAGTAATCAAAAAAAAAAAAAAAATATAACACTTTACAAAGTAAATATTTGTGTCAAACAAAATAGTAATCATAATATGTCAATCAAAAAATAAAAATAAATATAATACTTAACAAAGTATTCAAGGCAAAAAAAAAAAAAAATAATAATAATAAAATGTCAATAAAAAAATAAAATAAAAAATATAATACAATACTATACAAGTATTCATGTCAAAAACGAATATTAAAAAAAATATATATATAAAAAATTTTTCATCAGTAAGTAGTACATATGAAAAGTTTAGTTTTGATACTGACAATTCATATCGGGTGGAAAAAGACAGTTTTCGAAGCCGAAAGCCACACATTCTACCCATTATTTGGATATTTTTTTCCCACTAGACTTGAATGGGAATCCACTGGTTCTGGTGGTATTCAAGGTCAAAGTTGCAACTTTTTACGAAAATGAATTTATTCCAAGTGTTATTACTAAACTTTTTTCTAAACAAACATTACCTGAAATTTCGTTTTTTTTTTTCGAAATTACTCATTTACAGTTACAAATAAGCAATTAATATCAAACGTATCCGACAAGTACCTACGTGGCTTAGAGCAAAGTTGCGGGGTTTAACTGCACTTGGTTCGCGTTACATTGCACTCAATAAAATATAGTTTTTTTTCATACCTAAAAATAAAAGTCGTTTCCCAGCCATATTTTTTGTGTAAAGCTACTCTGTTAGACGTACAGAATGCGTAGTTAACGGCTTTGTGATGTGTATTCTTACACCCTGTAAAGTAACGTTACATGTTGCCTATATGTTTATAACATAAGTGAATATTTTTTTTATTTACAAATAAATTTTCCGCTGTGTTCCAGAAAATGCTGCGTTACATGCCAAAATTAAGTTTGAAGATAAAGTTCGCGATGGAGTGGTGTACCACGTCGTGAAAACAATTGACATCACTCAGGATTATGGAGACAAAGTCACATTCAGTTTGACGAATTTATTCCAAGGAAACCCTGAACTAAGTAAATATACTATTTTAAATATTTCAAGTAATTACGAAATATTTTCGACAACTTTCAGAAAAGTATTTATTCAAGTCTCACCTTTCCATGATTTTATAATTGCCGATATAAGTTTTATTTTTGTTAATTTTTTCTTCGAAACCTGCATATTTTGCGTTGAGTGGTATTTGATGTTTATGTCAGGCGAAAGGTGAAGGCAATTGTAAACTTGAACTTTTCAATACATTACTCAATTCATTATTGCGGATATTAAGGACATTGTACCGTAATTGATTAACTTAAATGTTAAGAAAATTATACAGTTGAAAGTATGGTGAAACATTTTAGAATTTTGCTTTGAGTTTAATTTTCTTCTTCTTATTTACGTATCGATTTTGACTTAAATTTTGTCCGACTAGTATGTAGCCACTTGAATAGTTTTGTCAATGGCTTCGTTTAAAATATTCAAGCTGCAGGTGGTTGTGCATCCTGGGCAGGCAAGGAGGTGACGCATGTCATGTGAAGGGGCTCCACACTGGCAAAAAAAAAAAAAACACGTTTCTAGAAACGTGTTTTTTTTGGTTTTTTTTTCAGTTTATGGCATTCACTTGGCCGGTTTTTTTTTTATTTTTGCAGTCTGCTGCAATGAACAAGGCAGTTTAAAAATAGATTATTAATATTTTTCTTTTATTTTCAGGTGAAGCTGTCTTGCAGTTTTTAAACCAGAATTGGAAACCGGTATCTGAGGAATTCGGCAAACCTCTTGTAGATAAACTAGTTGATATCGTTAGTAAAATTATAAAGCGGTTCTTCGAAATTATTCCTAAAGATGAATTGTTTGTGGTGTGATTTTGTGTATAAGAAAATGAATTATTGTAAATTAAGTGTGACTGTTAAAAACTAAGTAAAAAAAATCGTTTAAAATTAAATAAAAATAGTCGAAGGTGTCTTTATTTTTCGTGTTGTTTATTAAAAAAATATACATACCTGTAGAAAAGAGTACGGAAATGTGAATTCTCCCCAAACAATATCCTTGATCAGTCCTGAAAAAAAAACAAACATCAGGTAAACACAAATACACAATTTCTACAAATAAAAAATCTAACACCCAAATACAAACACCCACTTTTCAATAACAAAAGTACTCTATACAAAAAATAAAGAATCCAGCTCGATACTTGTACATACTTTATTAGCGAGTGAGGTAACGAGATCATCGCCGCGACCTCGTTGTAAGAGCCGTAGTGAAGCCTTTTGATATTGTACGGACAGGCACGAGGTCACAACGGTATATTACTGTTTTATCTATACAGGGGTTCTGTTGAAAATGTTACGAAATACCTAGCTGATTTTAATTAGGTTAATGGGTGTTGTTGGTGTGATTAAATAAGGGAATAATTTTATGTGAATCTAGATAGAAATAAATTCAGCAGTGGATAGATAGGCTGATGATGCTGAAGATATGAAATTTATATTCGCAAGTCGTATGTTTTGCAGGGTTTAATATCAAAGTCTATCGCAATAACATTGTTTACAAAACCTATTATTGTATATTACAAGTAATCACGGTACTACAAAATTTAATAAAGCCATTGCTTACCCACTGGAAAATCAAACGGGTATATCAGATAAAAAAACTCCGACATAAACCCGAAAGGGTGAAATCCCTGTTCCAATTTCAGTGCGGGTATTAAATATGTTTCTTTTTGTGGTAAATTACCAAATCTTATTTTGCTTCTGTCCTTTTCCTCAAACCAATCCTCTGTGTAACTTGCTACAATATCGTCTTCGGTAACTGCAGTTTGTGTGGTGTTAAAAAAATCTTTGGGTTCCTTGAAAACTTCTCTTGTTATTGGTACCACTTGAACTGTTGTTTTGGGAATTGGTTCCGTTGTTTGTATAATAGTTGTAGTAGTAGCTTCTGTAGAAGTGGCCTTTTTAACTGGTGTTAATTCAGGCTTCTGCTGACGCCTTTCCTCTGTTTTCGCATTAAGCAGATTATTGTACTTTTCCAACCAAGCTTTTCCTGCGGTAGTATTTAAATTTAGATTGCCAGCATCTCTTTTTTTCCATAAACTACCAATTTCTTTGCTACCTTGATATCTGTAATCATTATTATCATTTTGCATGTTTTGAGGTTTCACCATATTTTGTGGGCTGCTGCTCTTAAAATTAGTTTCCAAACAGTTGTCCCAGACAAGAGGCTCAGCTTTAACTGCGCCTAGATTTTCTTCAGAGTTTTGCAAGTATTTTTCATTATTTCCTGCGGCACTTCCATCTCCAAGGGATTTGTCATTTCCTTCGCGCGCATTTTTATTATTATTGGTTTTCTTGTTTTTTATTGAGTAAATTGTAGAGATTGCTTGGAAATTCTCTCCTGGTACATCGAAGAAGGCTGCTGCGGTGCCGCCAACCTCATTTAGATTGTTTCCGGCGGAGGCCGCGAGCGTCGTTTCCGAAGTCGTTTGAATTTGTTGGATCTGCGTCGGAAAAATGGCAGTAACTTCTAGTCCTTCTGATAAACTGTTTATGTCGCTTCCTGTATTCAACGTGGTTTGTGGATTGACTCGATTTGCGAGAACGACGAGAATTAGAGAAATCGTCGCCATGGTGATGGCATATTTTTATTGGAATTTTGTATAATTTATTTGTACGCGACTGTGTGTCGTAAGTGTCACCGGTTGACTGAGTTGTGGGGTGTGGGACATTGGACGGGGGATTTGTAGCACTTAGTAGTCTGCTCAGCGACGTCGCACAATCGTATCACGACAGCAACTTACGATCCTACTGTGCCTTTAGTGGATTATACGAAGAGTAGGTTTACTGCCATAACTGTCTTATTATTGTTCACCCTTTGTTTTAAAAAAGGAGCCAAAATCACTGACACATGAAAAAGCTTGTATAAAAAGAAAAATGCTCCCTAAGCCAGAGTTATACTTGACTTGATAACAAGCTAAAATAAGAACTGCATGGTCGTACTGATTTAGTTTTTTAACCGACTTTCGAAAAAGGAGGAGGTTCTATGTTCGACTATATATATGTTTTTATTTTTTTTATGTATGTCCGCGCATTTCTCCGTCAGTAGTGGATCGATTTTCAAAATCCTTTTTTTATCCAAAAGAAAATGCTCCCGAGGTGGTTCCATATAAATTTTATCGAAATTGCTCCCTTCAACCCCCGCGGCCAAATCCGGGTTGTCAAATTGAACCCCGACGACAACCCGGGTTGACAGCCGATTTTTTTTTTTTTCTCTTTAATTTTTTTTTTTTTTTGTCAAACTCACCAGTGAGTCGCAGGGCTTCACAGGTTAACGCTTTTTGAGAAACTGAACAAAAACGAAAAATACGCATATCTTGATGACGTTTTTGTATTCTCCAAATGTTTAAATTCCACGTTCCATGTTATTGGCGTTTTTAGTTCTGGG
The DNA here is from genome assembly GCA_951329385.1 of Polia nebulosa. Taxonomy (NCBI): domain Eukaryota; kingdom Metazoa; phylum Arthropoda; class Insecta; order Lepidoptera; family Noctuidae; genus Polia; species Polia nebulosa. The sequence goes on from OX589604.1 coordinate 11,587,140, forward strand.
TTATAACAACTAAAAAGCGAAAAATAAAAAAAACTTTTTTACAAAAAAAAACAACCGACTTCCAAAAAAAAATACACTAAAAATTTAAAAATCACTTTAATTTCGGAAGTCGGTGTCAAATATCGAAGAGATAAAATACAAACGCCGACTTTCGAAATTAAAGTTATTTTTAAATTTTTAATGTATTGTTTTTTTGGAAGTGGTTGTTTTTTTTGTAAAAAAGTTTTTTGATGGAGATTTATAGACAGTTATTGCAATTCATCATGCGTCAAAAGTAAAAGGAATGTACTAGGTATTTGTTTGTTTATACAAAAGTAGGCCACGTTTTAGCATACTTACGTTCAAGCCCTGTCCTTCCCAAAACAAACGTTGATGTGGTCAATATAGAAGTTTGGGTTACCTAAATAATGTTTAACAAGGACGAAGGTTTAAAATTCCACAAGAATAAAAAGCTTAAAACAACATTGGATTATGGTAAAACTACTAAAAGTGGATAATATGAGATTAAGATCAATTTAATCGTGTTACTTGTACTTTGTATTAAACCGCACTTTTGGAAACGAAAACACTAGTAAGTGGTGATAGGCGGGCGATTCCGGGTAATGGGTCCAAAAAATTAATAACTTGTCAAAACAAATCTAAGTAGCCTTATCTCATCAGGCTATATTATTAAGTTGAGGGTTTCCTATGATGAACGTCCAGATCCAACATCAGATCATGGACTATACCTGAAACTTTAGTTTTAGTCAACACAAAATCGACGAGACCAAACAATACTGCACTTTCTTGTTTAGTATCTATGGTACCCTTCTGGTTATACTAGTTTAATGACACTTTTCAGAAAGTAGGTACATATCCAATTTTTTTTTTGGGGGTGCGAAATCGTCCAATAACATCTCCCGTTCTGGGTGGAGCAGGAGGGCGTGTCAGACTCTTTCTAACTAAAACCCACCCCTCTTCCTTCCCTGCCCTGAGTGCCCAGGGGCGCGGTAACTCTATTTCGAATTTATCCACAACTCCTGTTTTTTTTTGGGGTAGGAAATCATCCAATAACTTCTCCCACTCTGGGTGGAGCGGGAAGGCGTGTCAAACTCTTACTGACTAAAACCCACCACTGTTCCTTCCCTGCCTGAGTGCCCAGGGGTGCGGTAGCTCATGTTGAGAATTTATCCGCTACCCCAAGGCATATCCACAACCCCTGAGGATCCAATGAGTGTAAACACGACGGTGCTATATTCTATGGTTGAAGATCCTATAATCAGACCCTGACCATATTCTACTGTAATAACACTAGTAGTACAAACTCAATAAACCCAAATACGATAGTGTTATCTTGTTTAATTGGAGAGTTGTTATGGATCGTCACCTTCCGGTTTTATCATCAGACCCTGGGTACCACCGCCACTAAATGTAATATCGTTTGTCAATACATATCCAATAAGCTGAAACAAGATGGTGCTATCTTATTTGGTTGCGGAGATCCGATGGCCACATTCCGACTCCATCATCAGACCCTGGGTACCTACTACCAACTGTTAAATCACTTTTCAATACACATTACAATAATAATATAAGCCTTTATTCAGACATATTAACACATAACATTAAACATTTATTATGAGTCGACATCAAGAACCTGGTCTGTTTGCCCCGCTTTGGCAAAGGCCTCCTCCATGTTTTTCCACTCAACTCGATCAAGTGCTGTCCTCGTCCATGTCCTTCCTGCTGTTGCCTTAATTTCATCTCCCCCCCTACGACATTGTCTTCCCTGTTTTCTTTTTTTATTTCTGGGGTACCAGAACACAATACTTTTATTCAATTTTTCTATGCCTCTTATAATCTGACCTGTCCATTGCCACTTTAGTTTCCTTATCCTTGTTGTGACATCGTCTATTTTAGTTTGCTTACTTATCAATGTGTTTCTTATTCGGTCTGATTTTTTATGCTAAGCATGCTTCTCTCCATTGCAGTCTGTCATGTTTGTAGCTTATTAGTTTGCACTTTTGTGAGAACCCAAGTCTGACAGCCATATGTAAGTACAGGTAGTATGCAGGTGTTGTACAGCTTCTTCTTGACGAACATGCTCACTTCAGTGTTCTTCATAATTTCCTTCAGCCTCCAGTAACTCTTAAATGCGTTGCCTATTCTCATCCCTATTTCTTTTTTCATTACGTCTGTGGGTGAAATAAGTTGACCTAAATAGGTATATATTCCTTGACGTATTCGATGGGTTTGCCGTTTATAATGATTGGGTCTTCTATTGCGTTTGTCATGGCTTTCGTTTTAGTGGTATTCATTGTTAGGCCCACCGCGCGGCTTTCCTTTTCCAAGTTTTCGAGCATGTATTGAAAATCAGTTTTTGCAGTAGCAAATATTACAATATCATCCGCAAATCTTAAATTGGTCAATCTTTCGCCGTTTATATTTAAACCATGATGTTCCCAATCAAGATTACGGAAGACTTGTTCCAAAACTGCTGTAAATAGTATTGGAGATAGTGGATCACCTTGGCGTACTCCTCCGTTTATTTCAAGTTCCTTCCCTTCTCTTTCTAGCTTGATATTGGCCGTGTTGTTAGTGTATATGTTTTTTATAATCCCTATGTATTTGTGGTCTACCCCTTGGTCTTTTAGGCTTTGCCAAATTCTTTCGTGCTCAATGGAATCAAAAGCTTTGCAGTAGTCAATGAAACAGCAATAAAACAGTACGTTATACTCCTTGTTTTTCTCAAAAATTTGTCGTACTACATACATATGGTCCAGTGTTGAATAACCACTTCTAAAGCCTGCTTGCTCTCTGGGCTGGTTCACCTCTAGAGTTCTAGTTAATCGGTTAAGAATGGGAAATGGTCAATTTTCGTTTTTTTTCTTAAATAAGTTTAAAACGATTCATTTCGAAATTATGAAAAAAATATATTTGAGATCCCCCACAGTCAGCCCTTTAATTTAATACTAAACTTTATTTTTAAATTTTTCGATTTTCTCCCCAAAAGTTACCCTCATTCCAAATTAATTTATTTATGTTACTCGTCCGTGTTGGGATCATAGAAATATACCTGTGTAGCAAATTTCAACCAAACCAAATCTCAAACTGCCTAGCCTTTTCCCAAGTATCTTGGGGTCGGCTTCCAGTCTAATCGGATGCAGCTAAACACCAGTATTTTACATGGAGCGACTGCCTATCTGACCTCCACAACCCAGTTACTGGGTAATACGATATCCCTTGGTAAGACTGGTTGTCAGACTTTTGGGCTTCTGACGATCCGTAGCTTAACCTGATGGATCGACCCGTGCGGCTGTTATTACTTTAGCCACGAGCTCCTAATGATCATTCGTGATGAAGATCGTCATGAGATCAGAATGTATTATACGAGTATATTAAAATCTTATAAAGGGCTTAAAATAACGAAACTCCATCCAAATCGGATTAGTCGTTTTAAAGAAAATCGCGAACATACATACGGGTCGAATACAGAACCTCCTTTTTGAAGTTGGATAATAAAATATGACCTTTGATAAGGATGGAATGTATGCTTATTTAGTAAAGTGGAAGATACGCAAAACTCGGAAGTAGGTATTGCATTAGCAGCGTTTTCAAATTCTGAGCAAAAACAATTAACTAAAAAGTTGAAACCAAGCAGTTTTCTATAATTTATTTATGTCTGAACTTTTGTGAAGGTTCAGTGCACACATGGCACCACGCCAGACCCGTAGATACCTCTAATATAAATCGCAGTATTTTAACCATTGTACATACAGTAGTAGCCGGACGTAAATAAGACACATTGAGATTTAGACAGTTGCATAGCTACGCGACACAAAACCCAACTTTTTCTTAAACTACAAGTGGAAAAATTACCAACCTATTGAAATGTAATTAATTAATTTAAAAAAATAATTAATGACATTGTAATAGGTTGGTTGAGCAGTGGTGGCCCAGTGGTATTAGTCGCGACTTACAAGTGGCAGGTCGTGAGTTCAAACCCAGCCACGCACTTTACTTTGTGTAAAATATTTCAGCACCACTGCACTCATAACGGTGAAGGAAAACATCGTGAGGAAACCGGCATGGCCTAGAACCAAAAATTCGAAGACATGTGACATCCACCAACCCGGATAGGGCCCGCGTGGTGGATTACGGCCCATACCCTCTCACAGAGAGGCCTGTGCCCCAGCAGTGTGGACATTAAAAAAGGCTGATGATGATGATGATGAGGTTGGTTGACACAGTATCGCCATGTGATGCGTATGAATGACAAAAATATCGTCAGGAAAGTTTAGAATATAAATGTTCGATGAGTGGACTGTGTGATATTGCTAGAAAGGAAGTGACTACTGAGAAAAGGAACATTTTACAAAAATAACGACACACTTACATAATGGTGGCCATCATTTTGTTCACCACAATTTATATTTGTTTATCACAATTTATAAAAAGGCTATATAAATTTCGGCGGTCAAGAACAAATTAAGGCGTAGTTAAAATACTATTGGTTTTTAATGGAACATCACGTCTAAACGACTAGTCTTATTTCTTTGAAAAAAATATATGTTACTTTAGACAATTTCAATCGTAATTTGATCAGAGAATATTTGAAATTATATTTTGTAACATAGTGTAATTAATTTGTAAAATTATGTCTAACGCGGATACAAAATTGAGAATCATGCAAAAACTATAAAGCGTATTTTTATGAAACCTCCACTATTTTAAAGATCATTTAATTATTTATGATTTAGTCTAAGTGACAGATAGTTTAATACCTGTTTTTTATGTGTATTTGTTATTTTATCTATAATAAATTAATAATGCGTCTTATTTCGGACAGCGCTCCTTGATGGGCGAGTCTTATTACTGGGTAGACATACGACGCTTTATATGAGCTAAGCACAGAACACGCAAGCTCAATGGTAGTTAATAGCGCCTTAATGATACCCGATTTTTTAAATGCCATCCAGCCGTTTAGGCTACAGGGCGTGTCAAAGAAATAGATATACTTAAAAAGAAACCATGTTTCACTAACCCTAAATAAAATGGGAATTCATAGAATGAAGAATGTATGTAACTATGTACCTACTCGTAGTTCTGAACTTGAAATTGCGTAGGTAATTCGCATCACAACGTAATTTCAGAACAAAAAATACTATTTTACCCAGCCCAAAGAACATAATGAAACGCTCACGCATACAATCGAGCTCAAGTACAATCTGCATAATATAGTAGTGTACGAAATACCTTACAAGTTTCCACATAGGAATCCCGCGGAAACGTTCAGTTCAGTGGAGGAGGCTCTTGCGTAATAAGTCTCATATAAAATGCATGCAACATGCAGGAGAGCCTGGCCTTATTAACATGAGAACACGTTAATTTGAAAACTGACGGGAGACTTATGGCTCTAAAAAGTGTGGAATTTTTTTAGCATATTTATTATGCTACTCCTATATATTTTGTTATGCTACTCCATATTCTTTGTCGTCTCCGATGCTTTTTTTTTTTTTGGGGGTGGAAAATCATCCAATGACTTCTCCCGCTCTGGGTGGAGCGGGAGGGCGTGTCAGACTCTTACTGACTAAAACCCACCCCTGTTCCTTTCCTGCCTGAGTGCCCAGGGGTGCGGTCACTCATTTTCAGAATTTATCCGCTACCCCTATGCTTGGCTTCACGATTTTCATCCGCTAGTTATTACACTGCTTCTGAATATGGGTCACAACCCAACTCGTATGGTCGTCACTTCAATCAATCTTGTCTACAAACATATCCTCTGTTTCCTTTTTTTGTAACCACTGCTTTTAAATTCATTTTCTATTTCTGTATTTTTGCAATTGGTCTACAAATTTTCTGATTTTTAAGTTTGTAATATTTTTACAACTAGCTGAACTCATAATAAATAAATGTTGTATCGAAATCAGTCTATCCGTTCTGGAGACGTCATCAAAAAAGCCGTTCCTCAGGTGTGTCCTTATTTCAGGTGTTTTAATAGTTTTTTGTCTACAGGCAAGGCATACTTACTTGAGTTAAAAATGGTGTTACTAACCCAACTTTGTTTTACATATCTAAAGATATAGATGATGTATTAAAATCTCCGCTACATTATTGCTCGGTTATACTTTTTTTTTTTGGAAGAAGTGTTGACACTCTCGCGTCATCTTTGCTTCCACGAGCCAATTCTTAAGTGATCTTCGTTTTGCTTTTACCCTCTCCACCCAAAAATATTTCCACCCTGTTTTGCACAGGGATCAAAACGCAAATGTCATGTAAAAACAAATTTCCGAGTACTTACCGATCGGATTTCCTTTGCATCCATACATAAGGTGTTTGAATACCCCGTCTGACTTGAATTATTCATTCGACTTGTACGCGGGCTCAACGGATAGTATTTGAAATGCAATCGCGCATTATGTGAGCCTTTGCAAGTGTTTGACACTTTCAGAAACAGATTTACCTATAGTAGGGATTTTATAGCATTCGTTAGAGATTAAATTCATTGGTCCTTTAATGTGAACATGAACTACGATAGAAGTCGTAGCCCGAAAAAGAAATCGGAAAAGGGTATTGGACCTGATCTGTTGAAAATGATATGGTTAATGGCCTATTTTGTAATCGTAGTTATTAAAGGAATCATATCGTTTTTGTCCCGTAGAGTTTGAGTTTGCTATAGTGCAAAATTTGCATTCTTAGTTGATGGCTCTATCTTTCTTCACTCATCATCTGCCTAGCCTTTTCCCAACTATCTTGGGGTCGGTCTCCAGTCTAACCAGATGCAGCTGAATACCAGTATTTTACATCGAGCGACTGCCTATTTGACCTCCACAACCCAGTTACTGGGTAATACGATACCCCTTGGTAAGACTTGTTGTCAGACATTCGGGCTTCTGACGACCCGTAACGACTGTCAAAGATCCACGACTGACAGCCGGGACCAACGGCTTAACGTGTTTGCCGAGGCACGGATGAGTCTCGGTATGTAAAGATGGTCACCCATCCATGGACCAACCCCGGCAAGCGTAGCTTAAACTGTGGATCGACCCGTGCGGCTGTTATTACTTTACCCACGAGCTTCTATCTTACTTCACTATCATTTTAAAAATAAGAAACCTGTCATGGGGAGAGAAATACGAAGGGTCAAACCGAAACAAATATAAAAGCTGTTATATTTATTGTAAACGGAAACGCACCTGATGTAACACACAGAAAACGCTAACAAACGATCCTTCACTACCCGGGCCACGAATAAAACACCCTTTTTATTAAAGCACGCAAAACAGGTGCACCCGTAAAAGTCCGATCACACATACATCTGATGCTGTAATAGTACAAAAGAACAAAGACGTAAAGTTAAAGTGCCTCCACACGCATCTGTGTGCAATACTTTATTTCGCACAAACATAATATTTCTAACTTAAAAGCGATCGGACCTTAACCGCGCGCAAGGTGTGTGACAGCAATTTGAATACCGTAAACATCGCGCTTCAGGTCTCAACCATTCCTAAGCATTCCTCTAAAATCACCTCCCCAAACGTCAGAAGCACCACTTGAGAGTTCACAGCAATATACACTTTAAAAGCAAAGGTGTGAAAAGGGTAAAGTGACTTTTCGCATGGCAGAAGAAATGGGGGCACGCGGCCGTTACTGTATGTATGTGTGTTGAGTAAACACTGCTTTTCTTTCAGGCTGAGGTTTGCTTGAGTTTTTTTAAAGGTAAATTGACTGGTCGCAGGTGGTTGAAGGGAAACGGGTCAGCGGGTCTCGGTGGCGTGTCATGTTCATGTATCACCAGGGTCGCATTTGGGTGATTGACATATTTAGTAAAATATGGATTTATTTTAATTGGCTATTGGATTGGCTCATGTTTGATCTCACCTGATGCTAAGCGATGATGGAGTCGACACACGGGTACCTACATAATTGTCACATATTTCAGAATAGCATTATAAAATTAGGTATTTTTAACCGACTTCCAAAAAGAGGAGGTTCTGAATTCGTCTGTACGTTTTTTTTTTATTTTTATTTTATTTTTATTTTTTGTATGTATGTTACCTGATTTCTCCGTCAGTTGTGAACCAATTTTCAAAATTCTTTTTTCATCTGAAAGAAAATACTCCCGAGGTGGTCCCATGTAAATTTTATCGAAATTGCTTCAGCGCTTTTTGAGAAACTGAACAAAAACGGAAAATACGTAGTACCTCGATGACGTTTTGGTGTTCTCCAAATGTTTAAATTCCACGTTCCATTGTATTGGGGTTTTTAGTTCTAGGGTATAAAAAATAAAAAACTTTTTACAAAAAAAACAACCGACTTCCAAAAAAAAAATACACTAAAAATTTATAAATAACTTTAATTTCGGAAGTCGGTGTCAAATAACGAAGAAGTAAAAATACAAACACCGACTTCCGAAATTAAAGTTATTTATAAATTTTTAGTGTATTTTTTATTTTATTTTGTTATTCTGCTTATCTGAAATTGAGCCCAAATAAAAGCATGAAATAAAAGATGATATATGGTAATGATATCAAAGCATAAAAATAATCTCAATTGTGTCTTTGTTTATTTTAATCTAGTAAAAAGAGAAACAAATATAATCTTGACATCAGTTTTTGTTAAATACCTATCATCCTTCGTAGCAATAATTTATAATTCAACATATTTCAACACGCGGTGAATTTTGGAATCAACTATGTAAATAAAAAAAATTATAATTTAGCTGTATTTTTGACATTTTGTTCTGTTTTAAGTTTATTGACTTGCCTTGACAAGAGCATTCTATAAAAACTATTAATAATAAATAACCTTATAAAACCAATCTAAAAAAATAAGTAAGGGTAAACAAGTTCTTAAGAATCATTTTAGCATGACGTCCAAAACTATATGTTAACCGGGTCTGAGAAATTTGCATGAAGCTAATTTTTTCGCCACCTCATATATGTTGGAGGTTAGGTATGAGGTTTATGAATACCAAAGAGTACAAAAAATAAGCAAAACGTTAGCATTTTTTATCATTGATAGGCTCGCATTTGACCACTATCTCACCTGATGGTAAGCGATGATGTGGTGAGGATGAAGCACATTTTCCTAAAAGTCACTCTCGACTTAAATACTCCCACGTTGTAGCTATCAGGAAACAGCTACTTTGTAGCTACTTCAAATGCCGTAGTAAATTATTCGGGTTCCCTCTGTCTGGCAGAATCTTGTTGCTCCGAAATTTGTTTGGCATAACACACTTGGCATAATCTTCTTAAACGAATATTTTAAAGGCATAAAAATGATTAAATATAACTATTGTCTGGCCGAATGTGTATGTGTCCGAATTTACAATGGCATACTTTTAAGATGGCAGAATTTTATTTGGCATACTAACCTTTGGCAAAGTTAAAGTCCCGCATAATTTTGTTAAGCATAACGTTTATTTAGAGCGACAAGTATTTGGCACAATTTCACTTGGCATACTATGAAGATGGCAGAATTTCATTTGGAATAATTTTACTAGGCATATTGCCATTTCTATACAATAGCATTTTTAACCTTAAAATTAAATTAAAATACTGTCTTAAAAAGTCAGTATGTTGTGATACAAAAGTTAGTTACAGAAACGAATCGCTGCAAAACCGACTCCACGTAGTCTTGTCTGCCCTACCCCTAGAGTGTAATTTAAGCCCGCGTAGGCGCGTAGGGGCGTGGTGGCCTGCGAGCTGAGGAGCAGGTGGTTTTGGTACGCCCGCCGCCGCGGCTGAGACTGCGGTGGTGAACGTTAAAACCATCTGCGACGATAAGCTCGCTTGGGACTGCCAGAGCCCTGCAGCGCCGGAGCCGTGACAGAAACCATGCCTGCTCCATGTTGCATGCTTGATGCATGATTGCTGCATGTATGCAGGTCGCTTGCTACCTGCTTGCTGCATGCTTACTGCATGCTTGCTGGGTGCTTGCTGCATGCCTGTTGCATGCTTGCTGCATGCCTGTTGCATGCTTGCTGCATGCCTGTTGCATGCTTGCTGCATGCCTGCCGCATGCTTGCTGTATGTATATGCTTGTTTGCATATTTGCATGCTGCATGCTTGCTGCATGCATGGTGTATGCTTGTTTGCATGCTTCGGTTGTGAACATGTGGTTTTTAATTGCGTGTACAATTAAAAACCACATGATCACAATCAACTGTTTTATTTAGTGATAATAATACATGCAGAAAAATAATTAAATATTTAATTATACAAAATACATAGACAATTTACGTAAATTAAATCAATTTTGTTAGTGTGGTAAGAAATACAAAATTATTCTAATGTGATAGATGAGTCTTGTAATTATATGAAATGTATGCCAAAAGATGATTCTAACTGTAAACTTTCTGTGATATGATGGTTCTACTTTTTTATTATTATGGATATGAAATTTATGCCTAAAGATGATTCTGCTTTACAAAATTATGAGTTTTGAATGTATGCTAAATGAGTGTCTGCCAAACGATTTTCCGCGAAATGATGTTTATGCTATCCGCTGTTATGCAAAATTATATTATGACATAAAAATTCTGCTATAAAAGGTGGACCCAAATTATTAATCTATTGCCCGAAAGCATCCACTGCTGGACAGAGACTTCATAAACTAGCCTCATCCATGTTCTACCCGTTTTGACAACAATATTGTCCACCCATCTCGCCAATGGATATCCGACACTTCTTCCAGTCCTTGGACGTCGCTTGTTCTTACTCCAATAAATATTCATTACATCTGCATTCCCCGGAGGGTTACGCAGGGATTCTTCTGCTTTTTAATTGATGGTTTCCTAACATTTTAAATTTTTGGGGCCCAGAAGCTGGCCACATTAATTGCAGCCTCAGTAGCGTTCTTCAAGTCGTCCAGAGTGCAGGTGTATGGGCATTTGGGGCACTCCGGTATGTAAGTCATGTTCTGGACAAGGACACCGCATTCACATTGGGTATTAGACGAGTTTATAAAACCCCATTTTGTGAAGTTATATTTGCAGCGACCTACCTGGGTACAGAATCGATGGAGTGCTTTCGATATGGGGCCACTGCAGTCCCGTCTGGTTGGCAGGTGCACTTATAGTGCACACTTACACATACATTTTGCCTATAACGTTGCATCATCATTTCAGGATTAAGAAGTTTACTACTAAACATAAGCCTGCCACCAGTGTCGCTACTACGGCTAGTCCTGTGCGTCTCGCTTCCATCGGATTTCCGCGACCGTCACCAGGTCATTGGTTCACCTAGTGGGAGTTCTTCCAACGGTTCGCCTTTAGATACGCGGTCACCACATCAGAAGATTTCAGCCCCGTCGACCTTCTGTTCTGCGAGCAATATGCGCTGTCCACTGCCACTTAAATTTGGGGATTTTTCGGATTACGTTGGAAACCTTAGTTTTCCTGTGGATATCTTATTTTCTGATTCGATTACGCAAGGTAACTCCGAGCATAGCCCTCTCCATTGAGCTTTGAGTGACTTAAAGCCTTCTGATGAGGCTTTTTGTAGTAGTTATGTTTAAGTTCCGTAAAATAGGGAGCGCGCCTATTTGGCATCAACGGGGAAAAATTATAGACTCCGTACTGCTACTGAGAAAATCTAAATTAAAAACCCAATACTGCAGCCGTCTTCATGAGCCAACATGTAAATACAAACTAGTGACTACAATTTCGGTGACTAGACGTTATTGACACTGAAGTATCTAAGCTACTGAGCTTAGCTAGCCCTCGAGACATCTTCAAATAGGTATCTGTGGGAGCATAAGCTCTCACTGACTACCATTCAATAGGCATGGGGTGATCTCCATGATCAACGTGGTTGTGCTCTATTCATGGTGTCATCTTGTTAATTGAAGCCTTAATCAATAAAGTGGGATAATGAATGGGTTGTAAAGTCTCGTCGTCGTAACGTTGGGATCAAGTGTTGCATATTTACTGTGAGTAGAGATATTGATTTAAATTGTTATCTTGGTAGATAGATAAAACATTTATTTAGTGCACACAAAAGATACAGCACAACACACAAAGTCACAATTAAAATATTTCAATTTACATGTAAGTATATAAAAACAAGGTGACAACATACAAAAAAAAAAAAAAAAGAAAACATACTACAAATAGAAATAAAAGTGACACTAGCAAAATACTTCAAACATTGAATTAACGATACACAGTGCGGTGTGCGTGTCAAGGTTGCACCAAATGGGAGTCCAGCTCAGCACGTGTCAGGCAAATATACCTGATGCTGATAGTCTGCTAAATATGGCAGGCTGCCTGCAGTGACATGGTAGGCTAAATGTCTTGTCAAAAAAGACTACAGGAAACATTGTTAAGATATAGGTAGTGCTTTGAGTTTCATTGCTTCAATTTAATGGAACCTTTGCTACAGTTATGTTATAACGCTATAAAATGTATAAACAGCTTATTATTGACAGCGCCTGATTACTTTAACAAACAATATTTCATCAGGCGTTATAACAGAGTTATTACAGCAGTGTTCGAAGGGTCGCGGGAGAGATCGAAGGAGTCACCTCGGCCCTGGCACAGGCAACTAAAGAAACACAGATGGGTTTTAGTCAGTAAGAGTCTGAAACACCCTCCCGCTGCACCCAGAGCCGGAAAGTTATTTAATGATATCCCACCCCACAAAAAAGGCATTATAAAGTGAAAAATAAACTTAATCACAAAATTATGAAAATGGCTAATATGATTTTGTTCTGTTTATAACTCTGATTCCGCAATAATACACACACATTCAGGTTTCTATATTTTCCCTTGAAATATACAGCGCCTACATAAATCCTCATATCCAAGTCTGTCCCTGGTGCATCATATTTCTATTAATTACCGCGTCAACTGGGGCGCGTCCTATCTCCGCCCAGGGCATCTTGTACCGTATTTTTCTTACACCTCTTACCTGGCTTGTGGAGGTAAGTAATTAAGGTTTAGATACGGGAATTATGAAGTGCCATGTTGTTGGGGCGAAGAATATTGCCCCAAAAGGAGAGTAATGTTTTTCAAGATTATGTATGTTTGTATGTCTATTTTTTGTCACGCCCTGTAGCTCATTCAGTCGTTTAAGCTACAGGGCGTGCCATATATATTATTAATTTAAATAATAATTATTTATTATCGTATATTAACAAATTAGATATCATTAGATTGGTTGACCGCCGAAGTGATATAGGCTATATGAATTTTGAAAAAAAAAAAAAACAAAATGGCAACCGCTATTAAGTAAAAGTAGTCGTTTTGTTTTGTGACGTAGTCATTTGGGTATCAAAAAGATCTCGAACTTAAATCTCACATGTGGTCATGTGTGTCATGTCACAAAAAGAAATTAAAATTTCTAAAAACCTGCAATGACTGACAAAAAGCAACTAACTAGTTCTAAACAAATCGCTGGCATTCAATCTGCAGTGACATATAACAAATACCACCATGTGCATCAGACTGCTTGAAAAGTGACTTGTTTGGAGCTTTTAAGTTATTTATTACTGTCGAGTTTTTTATTTTTATATTAAAAGTCTCTTTACTTTATGAATAATATATCGTAACACAACATCACGGCAGCATTCACTCAAAGTGAGACATATGCACATTTGCATTTGCATATTATAAGTCAGTGCCCAGATTTCGTCAGTAATGTTTAAATCTGATGTACTAGGGATGAGTTAATTGCCATCAACTTGGCACAATCATTTTAATCAATTCTTTCTTACTAAAGCCTAGGTACAGAGGATGCAAATTTTGGTCCCACTCTCCATTACCTACCTACGTTTAATACATAGGTATATCGTTGGATTGGTATTTTTAGCCGATTTCGCAAAATAGAGGAGGATCTATGTTCAACAGTATGTATGTTTTCTTTTTTTCTATGTATGGCCACCGATTTCTGTGTCAGTTATAGACCGATTTTCAAAATTCTTTTTTTATCCGAAAGAGGTGCTCCAGAGGTGGTCCCTTATAAATTATCGAAATTGCTATAGCGCTTTTTGAAAAAATCAACAAAAACAAGCAATGTCTATACGTGGATGACGTTTTGGTCTCCTCCAATTACAAGTATGTTCAAATTCCATGTTCCATGTTATTGTAACACACACATAGCATGTAAGCACAATCTGTTACTAACCACTAACAACTTATGGACTGTAAGGTCTGAAATAAAGATATTTTTTTAATTTTTTTTTTAATTTTTTATTTTATTGTAGTTATCAATTCGGACGTAAATTTATATTTAGTTTTAGTTCTGGGATGTAACAACTAAAAAGTTAAAAAAAAAATATTATGAACAAAAGTTACTATGGCTATTGTTCAACTGCCATGTTTAATAAAGCATAACTCTGAAGGGACCAATTAGTACTTGGCACAACAGTGTTTTTAGTTTGGCTCAAAAATACCCATCCAATGAAAAAATCAAAAAACTCGTAGCTATTGGATGACCAGACTTCATACAAATGCTGACATCGTCCTTTATATGAATTAAAAACAAAACACAAAATGTTAACAATGATTCTCATGTTATAAGCGCACAAGTGGACAGACATTTTGAGATTCTGCGTTTTATTATTTATTTTCTTCATTTAGGCAACCAACACCGATACATAAAATATTTACAGAATAAATGTGTCACAGTATTAATGGCCAATAATAGGTTTCCCTTTGTATCTGGAATAACAACATAACATAACATTTAAGTAAATAAATAAGAATGTAAAGAAAAGTATTAAAACAATTTTTTTTTTGCCAAACTGTCTGTCGACTTATAGCTAGTATTATTATGTAATTTTGTGGAGATAAATAAACATTTTTATTATTATTATTAATTGAGTTGGTTACGTAAAAATATTGAATGTAATTCTAATACAACACATTAAAATTATGCAAAAAACACAAAAAATAACAACAAAATATTATAAAAGTATAATACAAAATAATAAATTAAAGCTGTTTATTAAGTAACTAATAAACAAATGAAATAACAAAACGCTCAAATTCAATTTGAGAATGCCTTCAAGTCATATTGTGATACGGTATCGTCTTGGCATTTAATTAGGGCCGTACACCCTTTTGATCTCTGAAGAAGGAAGGGAAGGGAACCCTTTTCCGGCACTTTAACAGTAATAATTATTATCGTCTGTCCTAAGAATCATCAGCTTTGTGGTCGCGAGAAATGCGTTTCGGGTAGGGTGTCAATTTTTGTGTTGTACCAAGTTTATTTTTTATTTAATTTTTGTTATTTCGGGCCAATTAACAGCCACAACATAAAATTTTTACATAAAAAAATGTGCCTACTGCATTATCCGCATTTTAACAAAATAATAATATGTAATTAGGTAATGAGTGCCACCAAAATGATCACTGTTATTCACATTTTATTAATATAATTAATTTTACATAGTATAAAAAATTAAAAAAAAACACAAAATATATTTCTTTAAAGTTGTATTAGATATACAGGGTGTAACGAAAAGGTGTGGTCATATTTTAGGAGCCGGTTCTGTCCATGGAAATGAACAACTTTCTCTAAGAAAAAACAGAAATTTCCCAAAAAAAAAATTGAACTTTCCATACAAAGTCATCATCAGCTGATCAATATTTGTATGGGGAGTAAAAATTTTTTTTTAGAATTTCCTCGGATTTTCATGGAGAAAGGTGTTCATATCGGTGGGCAGATGCAGTTCTTAAAATATGACCACACCTTTCCGTTACACCCTGTATCTGAAAGTATCTACAGTCGGTATTTGATATGCATTGGAGTATTTTAAAAGACTCGGAAAATACACAATACAACAATTACAATAGATTGATATTATACCATGACGTGTTATCATCACGTAATTGGCATCAGTCAATTATCCCCAGAGAAAAGTAAAAAAAAAACCCACACAAGCCAACCAGAAAAAAAAACCAGGTTGACACGACAGAAACATTGGACGGAACGTGTGAAAGTGTGAAAGATGATAATGCCAATAAAGACGACCACTGAGATGACGACTAATAACGAAGTGTGTGAAGATATTGTGCCAAACTCAAATAAATCAGGATAAATACAATAGAATGAAATCATGTCCGAGTGGACTCCGCAACAGAAAAGATCCAGAAGAAGACCCAGGAAGGGTTGAAAGGATTATGTCGACAGGAAAACATCTTCGCGAAGGGAGGCCAGAAACAGAGCAAAAAGGAAGAAGATCACTGAGGAGGCCATGACCCACAAAGGGTTGTAGAGTCAAAGGAAGTAAGTACAATAGAATGATGACATGCCATGAGTAAATTTTCCCAGGATTTTTTTAAAAACAGTTTCTTAGTCTATGTTTTCCCTATTTTATTACAAACAACATATTTGTACCGTATCTAATCATTGAAACATGAACCCGGTAAGTACCAAAACCCACGATCAATCTCGTTGATGTTTTCGGTTTATTTGGTATCCCTACACTTTGGTACTTGATGTCACTCCAAAGCTCTTGTTTCGTTCTCAATGACTGTAATAGATATGCTTTTGTTTTAGATATCATTATTGGGTTGTTGTCTACAAATAAGTGTTGTGACCGAAAGTGCGTACTGGAGTATCAAAGAAAAGTATCGAATTTAGTACGTTTATAGAGGTCTGCCCATAAACCTGTGGGCCTATGCTTCATAACGTTTTTGTGCGTACATAGTCCTCATAATAATCCAAATGAATAATAATACGTAAATAAAATCGTATGAATATCTAACCAAAATAATGTATAGACTTTAAAAGAGATAGATAGGAAACATCGAACTTATTTAGTTTTTAAATATTGTTAAATTGACGAGTAAAGTTTGTTTGAACCAATTTTTTAAATTATGTGGTGTAAGTATATATAATTTTTTGTTTCTTCGTTATTTGACACCGACTTCCGAAATAAAAGTAATTTTGCAATTTTTAGAAATCGGTTGTATTTTTTGAAAAAAGTTTTCTGTTTTTCACTTTTTAGTTGTTTTTTGTTGTTGTTTTATATCAGAAGTAAAACTAAATATTAAAGTTATGCCCGAATAGATAACACCAATAACATGGAATTTGAACATTTGGAGACAACCAAAACGTCATCTGTGTATACATATTTTTTGTTTATGTTGATTTTTTCAAAAAGTGCTGAATCAATTTCGATAAAATGTTTAGGACCACCTCTGAAGTATTACCTATCATACAAAAAAGAATCATCAAAATCTATTCACAAATGGCGGAGATATTGCGTTTAGTTTACTTGTAAAAAACAGTTAAAGTTGATTAAACCAAATAACCAGCCCGAAGTGAAGTTCGGTTATCTAAATAACCCATATTTACCCATACAGTATCAACTAAAGGTATCTCAGTTTAAATGCAGTTCCGTATCCGATCTTATCCCAATCTTATCGGGAAAGTTTCGATGGGATTTGGAAGGCGGTAGTTAGTCCCATACACTTTGGAAGATGACCGAAAATTTATGTCCAATTTCCCCCAAATATAACCCCCGTCGAATTGAAATCGAATCTGCGTTTAATTTTGTAGATTGCATCCGTTGATTTCATCAATCAACTGAATTTGGGTCAAGTGCTGTGCATAAAAACGTCGAAACATCTTTAGATGAAATTGGTTAGAGTGGAGTATTTCTATTTTGAATTTAGATGAAGTAAATTTTGGTTTTTGAACCGCCTTGTAAAACTACATTAGCAAATCACGAAGGTATATTTTCCGTTTATAATGTAAGGCGCTAACTAATTGAGATTTTAACTTTGTTTTCAGAATAAGCGTTATCATTGAGTGAATACATTTGTGAACTTAGGTGTCTTTGTAAGTCACTTTTCTATGTAAATGAAAACTTAATTCATTCGCCTAAACGAGGTTACCCCATATCCAGAAAAGTAATATACTGTACTAATGTAGTCTGATTTGGGTTTCGTAAAAATCGAGTTATCTACGCATTCGCTGCAATATTTCATCTCATCTCACGGCTTCGCATCCATCCCAGAATTTCAGCCTCAAGTGCACTCTCTGCCTATGTATAACGATGTGGTGTTCATGAATGTTTCACGAAAAAGTAAAAACAAACAAAAAATCGTTGTGTAAAACACATAATGTATACACGGGTCATTATCATATCACACATGTATTATTTGAAACACACACACAATATGTGTGTATGATACATTGACCTAAAAATAAATGTAACTTAGTATCATATGTTTTTCGTAACTGTTGGCATCATATTGGTATTTAACTTCAAAAGAATTACATTTATATTATATAGAAATTCTTTTTCTTTTTCTTACAGGAAGCCTCCATTAAATATCAAAGGCTTACCTTTTATTGGCGAGTTCCTTCCTCAACACAATATTGACAAAAGGATATTGACAACCGTTGAATCCTCTCCGAGCATATAAATTTAATTAGAGAGTCAAATAGTGAACTGAAACCAGATTTAATTAGAGTTATCATTGTCTTGGGAGCCAAAACCTTTTAGTCTGCTTTTAACATAACATAATTTTTGATTTTCTAAGTAGATCAAAACCTTAATTGTCACGATATCAAGAGAATTTGGTTGAAGTTATAGGTACATAACATATTAAATTATGAACGATTTATTCAGAAGAGGTATAATTTGTGTTATCATCGTAATTTTTTATCGATAATTCGGCAGTAATAATATTTTTAGCAAAAATACCTTCTCTTTCTATATATCTCTTCTCTATCTCTATATAGTATAAAACCAATTCGCTTGCCGCGTCTGTCTGTTTTCCGCTAACGTCTCCTAAACCACACAAAGGATTTTGATGCGGTTTTTACTCATAGAAGGATGATAAAAAAACACCGGCCGAGTGCGAGTCGGACTATGTGTCGGATAAACTGAAAAAAAACAAGTGTTTATTTGTTTTTTTTGGGCTGTATCTCATGATCCATATGTAGACAGTTGAATTTTTTACACAGCGTGTTTATATAGCCGCTCTAACAAGAAATAATAAATATGAATTAAATATTAAAGTTTCTAATTAAAATTAACGTTTAATTTTTAATATATTTTTGTTTTTATTATTTGCTGATAAAGCGGCAACAAGTTAATAGGGATCATGAGATACAGCCCGCTGACATACAGACGGACAGCGGAGTCTTAGTAATAGGGACCCTATTACTAAGACTCCGCTGTCCGTCCGTTGGTTACCCTTTGGCTACGGAACCCTAAAAAGGGAGTTTTGTGTATATAATTTGCACGCGTGCGAAGCCGGGGTGGATCGCTAGTATACCTATCTATATTATCATCACCTTCCTGCCCTTATTCCAGGTTACTTGGGGACGGCATAACACGTTTTTTTCTTCCATTCTGTCCTGTCGGCCGTCACGCTATCACTAACTCCCTCTTCTTTCATATCACTCCTCACACAATCCATCCATCTTTTCTTTGGCCTCCCTCTTCCTCTCCATCCATCTACATTTATATTCATAATTACCTACATAGAGAATATGATAAATATAATATCAAGTACAATATTTTTATATTGGGCTTCACAGAGAAGTAGGTAAAGCTGTCTACTTAGGGAAATATGTCGGAACTTAAGCCTGCCGGGCACAGATTGAAAGTCTCTGCTCCAGAAATAGGATATAACGCTATAAACTATGGAGTCCTTTCAGGTTTTGCGTATTTACAACACCACAGCTTATACGCGTATAGGGATCTAGTTACCTTTGCGAAAAGATCTAAGGAAATTGAGATATTGTTTGTTGACTTAGCCCCAGTATGATAGAAAAGTTGAATGCCTATTTACATGTCAACTATATTATATTGACTATGGTAGCTGGCATGACAAATAAACTGCGCATTTCATGTATCTAAGCGTTATCATAATGGATTTAATTCAAACTATGATACCTACATAATTTAAAAGTTGTTTTTCCGCATGTCCTAAAAACCTGTGTTGTGCATGTTGGGCCACGCGCATGGTAGGGTTCCGTAGTCACTCGTTATAACATGCGAACTTAGGAGAGGGTTTAAATTACTAAGGATTTTGTGTTTTGTGCGTTTTATTGTAATTTTCTTAGTAGGTACAGTTTACAAGTTGGGCGACTATTACTCTTAAACTAACAGAGCTAACATAACCATGCTAGTTTTCATTTAAACTTTGTAATATCATCCTTTTTTCAGCCAACTGTTTATTAACTTTTAGTGGGGGAGGGGACCCTCTACTCAAACAAAAAAAGTCACTTTCAAATCATCCTTACCTTACATGTAATACGGGAGCTACCATAATAAAAATCTTTTTAAAAAATTTGATTGTTTCGTTTTTTTGGCGTGAAAAACAAATATTTCTTTCTAGTACTAACAATCTCTTAGGTATGCCTCGGACGGACAGACCGAAACTATAAGGGTACCTTGTCATTGTTAGGACTACGGAACCCTAAAAAAAACACCAAAAAATTTTGAAGTTATTAGTTAATCTTTTGAAAGCAATTTATTTTATAGCCTATAAAAAAGTTACCTACCGGGTTTTAATAAAAAATACGACGTTAGTCGTCGTACACTCTCTTAGCGAATCGCGTAGCGGAGTCTGTGGGGCACTAGTTTAATTGTTGCCCGCGTGATGGATTACGGCCCACACCCTCTCTCAAAGAGGAGGCCTGTGCCCCAGCAGTGGGGACATTAAAAGGCTGATGATGATGATGATGATGATAACTGCCCAACGCGCCTAAAGAAGTTTTCACCTCAAAAAATTTACTACCAAAACAAAGTTATGTAACCATTAGCTGCCTAGCCTTTTTCAGACTATGTTGAGGTGGGATTCCAGTCTAACCTGACTAACTTGCATTTTACATGGAACGACTTCAGAACGACTGTCTCTTTAACCTCCACAACCCCAGTTACTGGGTAAATTATTCAACCGTTCCATTAAAACCGATCCACACACGAGTTATGGACAACAAGCTTGAAAAAATAGTAGAGCGGTTTGAACGAATGAATATCCATCAAAATGTCTAAAGACAGCCATTCAAAATTCAACGAACTATCTTCCTGCCCTATTTGCTTTACGCTTTTGATTGATGCCCCTTGTATAGTGGGTCGCTGTTTGAACGGATCCTAATATTTGTATGGGCAATTATTTATTCCGTTTCGAAATTTTGATATCCTGTTTTGAGCTATTTTTATATATTGAACTAGACTATATTTATTGGACTAGTCTTTATTTATTCGTGTGACTTAAGCAAGTTTATCGATACATAGAAAGCCTTTTAATTCCTTGCATTAATTTACAGTTTTTTATAACGTGGTAGGTTTCTTATTTTAGTAAATGTAATTTTAGTTGTTAGTTTTATTAGTTCTTTATTATCAATTGCTAGGACCCTTAGGTTGGGTAAAGGCCTCCTCCAATGATGCCCGTTTGTATCGCTCTTTAGCTATTTGGCTCCAGTTGTACTCGCATTAGTGACTTTTGTAATAGCTCTTAATTTCGTGTATAGTATTTTGTCTATTTTCTTTACCTTGAGCTTCTTCGCTTCATTCCTCGCTGACAGGTGGTGATTTTGTGCTGGGCTCTGGCCGTAAATGTCCACGTTTGGCAACTGCATGTTAAGCACGGTAGAAGGCTAGAATTCATGTTCTTCGTTTTCATACTTATTGGTAAGTAACTATTAAAAGTGTCTTTCAGATTCCAGTATTTGTTCCCTGTTTGTTGAAGTCTTCTCTCTATTTCTATGTCGTTGTTTTTTTTTTGTCGAAACTGATTCTTTTCCCAAGTATATGTATGTTTCTGTGTATTCTAGCGTTTTCATTAAGAGTTCTTGGTATTTTACTTCTGTTTGTCATGGTCAGTCTTAGTGAGATTGATTTCGAGTTCAACTTTTGAACTAGCCGAGCTTTTCAACCTAATATTACAAAATCTGAAACACCTACACAATGGTCCGAATCCAAAATGATTCTAACATAAATAAGAAAGGCAATCCAAAATACATAGGGAACTAAAGACCAATAAGTTTGCTACCGAATCTATACAAGCTGTTCCATAATTAACGCAAGAATCAGTCCTATTTTTTTTAAATAATTTATTTATTTTGAACAAAGACACTAACAAAAAAGTACATAATAGTGTCTTATGAATAGGTTGTACAACAGTGACACAATTTAAAATCGAACGTCTTACTTCTAAACTAGGCAATAAGCCTGTGTCTTAGAAGCCAATTTTCCCCAAATTTTCAGTGATTTAAAACTCTTTTCTAACAATCGTACAAGTATTTCTTATGTTCCAATAAACACCAGACACTATTTGCATACAGTAACCAATCAAAATATTTTAATAAGACTTTCAGTTTCTTCATATGATAACTCCTGCAACCACTTGGTAAGATTTTTTTTATTCACATATTCGCTGACGACGCGTATAAGGTCCTCACTTGTATAGGTGACAGGGCATGCGGAGCAAGATGAGAGGTGGGCCATGGTCTGCGGAGAAACGCCGCACAAACACCGAAGATCGGAGCCATCCGAGAACCCCCACTTGTGGAGGTTGTTTTTACTGCGGCCAACCTGAGTACGGAGTCTATTTAAAGTTTTCCAGGTTGGCCACGACAGCGCGTGCTCAGGCGGAAGGCTCTCCGATGGCTCGATAAAACAATCAGATGGACCGAACGTCTCTTGCCAGAGGTCGCATCTGCGTCAGCGAATGCAATTGCATAAATTAATATATGTTTTTAAGGCCAAACATAATATTTAATTAAATTTTCCTTCGACACGCTAATAAGATTCTCATATTTTGTGCTGTGTAAAAGAGGTTATGGGTAAAAAGGTAATGACTATAGAGATGAAAACTAAAAGAGGAGTGTTGACGATGCTTCTCACGATAGGCGCGAGGGTTGATGGATTTGTGTGTGACTGGCGTATTGTTGTCTCGCGACACTCACGTGTGATGATATGAGCAAGTGGGTCAATCAAATTGATACACAGATGAAAATATAAAATGGTATATTGGCACATAAAATAAAAGGTAAATGGTAAAAAGTTAGATGAAGCACAGGTTTACACAGAATTACGGTTGAAACACAATATGAATTACTGCCCCAATAGTGGACAGTAACTAATGTCTGTACAAGGAGTGGTACAAGACACTTTAAACCGCCGTACAAGGTGTGGTACTAGGCGATAGGAGCGAAGCCAGAGGCCTACGAGCTCACTTGAGTCACTAACGCTGAGAGACTGATTTTGACTGCCAGGGGCGCCTATATTTATCACCCAAATTCTATGGGGTACGTAGTGAAGATAATGCCGACCCGGACAGCCAATACATTTAGTTAATTTTACAAATTAACTTGAACATTAACTATCGACCAATCACAGGTGTTCTGACATTTTGACGACAACCAATCAGAGAAGACTTTTCTTATCTCTTATGTAATGAACACCTGCATATTTACTTTACATATTTAGTTGTTTTTCTAACGACAAAACTAACATTTATACATAATGCAAAGTATGTATTCGATGGACAAACTGAATCTACGTTATACTTTACTATTAGATTCTAAATTCACATTCTCACAAATCTACAAACTACAATAAAAACAAAGGAACTTTACATATGTATTTCAATATGTACATAAAACAACATGGTGGACTCCGAAAACTTTCCACTGTCTGTAGCCAATCATGAGAAGCATGATTATGATCAACCAATCGCTGACTAGCCGAAATTTCTCACTACTGACTTTATCACAATTGGTCAATTTTAGCGCCTTAGCATGCACTACATGCGCTATACAAAAAAGTTACCTCATAAACCTTGACATTGAACATGTTTTTTACCTTTAATCTTATGATACTTAAAACATAATGATACGTAATTAAAACATAAGAAAACATACTTAAGACATAACAAGGCATACTTTAGACATAATAAGGTATACTTAGGACATGAAAAGACATACTTATGACATAATAAAGCATACTTTAGGACATAACGAAAACAAACTATGCTAGCTGTAATTTGCTATGGTCAGAGTGATGGCGCCATTCTCAACACCGGGGTGATGGTGGATCCTCTACATACCACCCCCCGTGAGAGGCTTCAACCGATCACGCTACCGTCGGTAGGAAGCACAATCACCCTGACCGCAGGTCTACGTAAGACCCCCGAAGTCGTCTCCACGTCGACTACTCTAACAACAGAGTCCATCCCGGGACTTACATTCTTAACTATTCCCTTTACCCACTGGTTACGTGGCCTATTCTCGTCGGTCACCAGCACGACGTCGCCGACCTTGACGTTGGGCACGTCGCTCGTCCACTTCTGTCGCCGCTGCAGAGCCGGAAGAAACTCACGCAGCCACCGGCGCCAGAAGAGGTCTGCCAACGCGTTGACACGACGCCACATGCGTCGCGAGTCGATGTCGCCCGGATCAGGGCGCACGTACGGAGCATCCCCCGCGGCTGAGCCCAGCAGGAGATGATTGGGTGTCAAAACGACGGGATGGCTCACGTCGTCAGAGACATAACATAACGGCCGGCTGTTGACGACCAGCTCGGCCTCGGTGAGGAGGGTGTAAAGGACCTCCTCACGTGGGGCGCGCTCTCGCAGCGTCGCCTTGAGGGCGCTCTTAATTGAGCGCACTAGACGCTCCCAGCAGCCACCCATGTGTGGGGCCGCGGGAGGGTTGAAGTGCCAGGCGATACCCCGGCTGACGGCTTCTTCTTGGACCCGGGTGTGGTCCAGGTCCCGCAGCGCAGCACGAAGCTCGGTGTTGGCCCCGACAAAGTTTGTACCCTTGTCGGAGTACATGTGGGCGGGCCGGCCCCGGCGCGCCACTAGGCGCCGCAGGGCGAGGATGGCTGAGTCGGCGCTCAGCGAGGCCGCCAACTCCACGTGGACAGCGCGTGTGGTGAGGCACGTAAACAGCGCCCCCCACCTCTTCTCCCGGCGCCTCCCGATGGTGACCTCCATTGGGCCGAAATAATCGACCCCGCAGTGCATGAACGCACGACGCGTCACCTCCAGCCTCGCGGCCGGCAGGTTACCCATCTTAGGTGCCGCTGTCTTAGCTCGAGACAGCCGGCACACTTGACATTTTGATATTACGGCCTTTACTGTGGACCGTATGTTAGTGACCCAAAACCTTTCCCTTATTAGGTTCACTATTGCCTCTTGATTGGCATGTAAGGCAGACACATGATATTGCAGAACTAATTTACGGGTTAGCGGATGGCGCCCGTCTAAAATAATAGGATGGCGCTCGTCAAAAGAGAGCGCTTCACAAGCCCCCAGCCTACCCCTCACTCTAATGAGACTTTCATATAACATAGGGTCAAGAGCTTTTAACCTGCTTGTCTGTGGCAGCTGCTTTCCATCGGAGAGTGCTGTCACCTCGGCTGGGTAACTTTCCTTCTGCATCTGGCGCAGGAGACGTATCTCGGCGTCGTGCAGGTCTTCTATGGAGAGTGTGGCAGTCGGTCTCTGCTTGCGGCATCTACTGATAAATGCCAGCACGCGTGCTAGTACTCGCTGTGTGCGTCTCCATGTTGACGCTCTGGTGTGATCAACTACTGGCTCCTCCACTACCACCAGGTTGTAGGTGCGCTGGATCCTCTCGGCGTCAGTGCCTTCCGACCTCAAGTCGGAACACACCGGCCACCGCTCCTGTGAACTCAGAAGAAAAGCGGGACCCGACAGCCACGCACCACTGTTTATCGGCCACGACAACCTGGTCGCTACGTCAGCTGGGTTCTCCGCCGATGGAACCCAGCGCCAGTCACATCTCTCAGAACGCGAGTCTATTTCACCTAATCTATGAGACACAAACTTTTGAAAATCTTTGGCATCAGAGTTAATCCAATTCAAAACTGTTCTGCTGTCGGTCCACAAGTACTTACGTGTAATATCTATACCTACTTCCTTGACGACTGTGTCTGCCACTCGACATGCAAGCACAGCCGCCTGTAACTCTAGTCGCGGTATCGATACAACCTTTTGGGGTGCCACTCTTGCCTTGCCTAGTACCATGGCAACATGTCTCTTGCCATCCTCGGTGGTACCTACTAGGTAAGCGACTGCTGCATACGCTAACTCGCTAGCGTCACCAAAAACATGCAGCTCTACTTTACCTAAACTTAGCCCATACCACCTAGGTATTTCTAGGTTACCTAGGCACTGCAAATTATTGAGCCATGTGAACCATGCGTCCACCTCATTTGCAGGCAGCGGCTCGTCCCAGTCTATCCCAGACTTCCACACACGTTGCATCAATATCCGCGACTGAATCACACACGGATACAACAGGCCTAACGGGTCGAAAATCGACATGATAAAACGTAAGAATTCCCTCTTTGTAGGGATAGACTTACCCGATTTTATCTCGTCAGGTAATCGCTTAAATGACAGATCGAACGCGAGATGATCGTTGCTAGGCGACCATATCATACCTAGCGTTCTCTCTGTCGCGGACTCACCCTTGTCCAGCGATACTCTTTCGGGCATTTCCAGCTGTAGGCGCTCCCGTAACTCCGATGAATTTGTAATCCACCCCCGTATCATGAAGCCCCCCTGAGCATGTATGTGAGTGACTTGCTCAACCAGCTCACTAGCCTGCTCTACAGACCATACACTGTCTAGATAGTCGTCCATATAATGACGACTGTGTATGGCCTCCACAGCCTGGGGGTACTTTCCTGAAAACCTATCTGCATTCTTGTTAAGAATGAAGATCGCGGTTGCCGGGGAGGACACTGCACCAAATATCATCGAGTTCATGACATATGTTTGTGGTTCATTAACCTTGTCTTGGCCTCTCCACAAAAACAGCTGGGCACCCTGATCCTCCTTCCTGATACGGATCCTCATGAACATATCAGCTATGTCCCCGCTGAAGGCTACTGGTCCCAGTCTAAACCTAATTAAAATACCTAGTAGTGAATTTAACATATCTGGGCCAGTTAACAAGTTGTCGTTAAGTGACGTGCCCCCATATGCAGCAGCAGCATCATAAACCAGTCTCAACTTACCTGGTTTATTGGGATTGACCACCCCAAAGTGAGGCAGGTACCAGATAGGGTGACTACTTATGCCACCCTGGACCCTGGAGGCATACCCCTCCTCTAGCAACCTGTCCACTTGATTACAGTATGCTGCTGCATACTCGACATTACGGTGTAGCTTACGCTCCACGCCACCTAACCTTTGCAACGCTTGCCTTCTGTTATCAGGAAGTTGCACATTGTCATGCTTCCATAGCAGACCTACTTCCCATTGCTTGCCATCTGCCGTCATCTTACTGGTAGATTCTAAGATGGCAGTGGCTCGCTCATCTTCCCAATGTTTGCGTGGGGCCTCCCTTACACCGATGGCCTCCAGGTCAAACTGTTGCTTGACCATGTCATGCAACATGGGTAGACTAGACATACAATTTACTTTACATGAACCGTCAGCGGAAAACAATTTTCTAATAGGCCCGTGAACTACCCACCCTAGCTTAGTGAGAGAGGCAACTGGCTTACCAGACTTTCCATGGCGTGTCTCCTCACTGGCGAGCAGCTCCCAGTTGTCCTGCCCGATCAGCAGCAGCGGCTTGGCTCCCAACATTTCCTCGCAGCCCAAGTCACGGAGGTGGCGATGCTCCTCCATGATGCCAGCAGGCACCGACTGCGCCGGCAGGTCCAGGTCCTGTAACGTGCGACACATAATATTAAATGTTTTGTTTGTAGCTCCGCGTACTGACAGTTTAATAACTTTCGAACTAGCATCATACAGTTCGATACCACGTGCGCTTTGGATTCTAATTGGTTTTTGGACACCTTTAACATTTCCAATTAGACTCTTGTCCACCAAAGACACCGTGGCCCCGTCGTCCAATAGGGCGTAACATTTCTTAATGTTGTTGCCAACTTTTACCGTCACTGGTATAACTTTCAAGAGAGCACTACCTACATTACTTCGCATGTTGGTTACCGATTCGTGCTTCTTCTCCTGATGTAACATTACATGGTGTGCCGCGTTGCATTTTTCACACCTTTTACCTCGACAGTGGATACGTGGGTGATCTTTAACTAGACATTTAAAACATACCCGCGTACTTTTGACGTGTCTCCACCTCTCTTCACTATTTAATTTAGCAAATTTCTCACAATGCAGTAAAGTGTGCGTTTTCTGACATAAGGAACATCTATACTCAATTTTGACATCAGCTGTTTGTCTTTCAGTGCCCGCTTCAGCTTGCACGAACAATTTCTGTTTATTAACATTTTGATTACTTTTATTAGGCACAGCAGATCTTGATTTTAAATTAACAGCTGGGCCAGGGCTAGTCAAGTCTAGTTGAACATAATATGAAGTAGCCCTGGCTAGGTGCACTAGAAATTCTGAAAGTAACTCTAGGCTAGGTGACACTCTGACATCAATGCCCTGTGACGATGCCACCCCCATCGCAAAATCCCCGTACTGAGCACGTTGAATAGGTGTAAGTTTAGACAATAATTCACTTACCAGCTGTGGGTTGTTGAGATATCCATTCGCGTTGATGTTCCTTAACAACGACACACAATTACGTACCGTGGTGGAGAACGTACGCAACTCACGTCCACTTTCGGTGATCTTCGGTAATGCACGCACTTTCCTGATGGCACATTCCAATAATAGGTTCGGATGGCCGAACTCCTCGTCGAGCGCCCTCATTATGTCGGCTGGATTTAAACATGTGCGCAGCAGGTCTTCCACTGCCCGCCTTGCGTCGCCTTGCAACGACGTTCGCAGCCGAGCTAGGTTCTCGTACGATTTAAAGTTGTACTGGGCCGTCGTCTCCCAAAACATATTTTTGTATGCGAGCCAGTCTGCCGGGTTGCCACCAAACATGGGCAGCTCGTAAGCCTGCCTTGGCACCGGGCGTGGCCGAGCTATGCTTGCAATAGCGTCGGCCAACTGGTCGAAACGGTTGTCCCTCGGCTTGCGCTCCGCGTCCTCGGGCTCGTGCCCCCAACTTACTCCCTCCCTTGCTGCTGATGTCTGCGGACCAGCAACCTCACGAGTTGGCGCCGCCAACACTGGATCCGCAAACTGCACTGACACTGTGGGTGGTCGTCTTTGTTCACTGGGCACAAACCGTAGCACGGGCGCTGTCGTAGCGCAGGAACTAACTTTCGTCGCCACCGCGGCACTTGGCGTCGCGGCGCGTGTAACATATGTCGCGGGCGCACCGGTATACGTAACGGGCGCGGTCGCGGGCGCTCCGCTGTACGAAGCGGGCGCCGACGCGGTCACTTGCACATGCGCGTCACTAGGTGTAGGTACGGCGAGTGTGGACGGTACACGGCACTCCGATGACTCTTGATGTTCATCTATTCGTGGAGTCGTGTCCATCCACTGTTCGACACGTCGGGTTGTAGTCCCCTCCTCGTCCGTACCCGATGAGTTCTCAGCGTCAATTTCTGCTAAGTCGACCTCCAGCTTCTTCCTCACCAGCCCCTCTCTGAGGCGCACCAACTCCCGTTGTGCCTCGTACTCCGCCTTCTTCCTCAGGTACGTGGAGTGGCTCTGCCCGCTCCTGGATGAGGCGGCGACACTGGGCTCTTTCGACTCTCCCCTTCCACGGCCTCTTCGTGGCGTTACCTCTGGTGCTTGCACATTACGGTGATCTATAACTCGACCACCCACCAGAGGTATTGCCGGCGTGGGGAAAGACGACGTCGTTGGTGCCATCGATGGTGAGGCGGGCGCCCTTTCACTGGGCACGCCCGAGTCCGACTCTAGGTGTCTTGCACTGGCCATTCTTCTTGTCTTGCTTCTTGTCGTGACCGCACTATGCTCACTCATAATACCCAGTCACAACACACAATCCGGCGAACGAAGGACCAAATTGTTGACGATGCTTCTCACGATAGGCGCGAGGGTTGATGGATTTGTGTGTGACTGGCGTATTGTTGTCTCGCGACACTCACGTGTGATGATATGAGCAAGTGGGTCAATCAAATTGATACACAGATGAAAATATAAAATGGTATATTGGCACATAAAATAAAAGGTAAATGGTAAAAAGTTAGATGAAGCACAGGTTTACACAGAATTACGGTTGAAACACAATATGAATTACTGCCCCAATAGTGGACAGTAACTAATGTCTGTACAAGGAGTGGTACAAGACACTTTAAACCGCCGTACAAGGTGTGGTACTAGGCGATAGGAGCGAAGCCAGAGGCCTACGAGCTCACTTGAGTCACTAACGCTGAGAGACTGATTTTGACTGCCAGGGGCGCCTATATTTATCACCCAAATTCTATGGGGTACGTAGTGAAGATAATGCCGACCCGGACAGCCAATACATTTAGTTAATTTTACAAATTAACTTGAACATTAACTATCGACCAATCACAGGTGTTCTGACATTTTGACGACAACCAATCAGAGAAGACTTTTCTTATCTCTTATGTAATGAACACCTGCATATTTACTTTACATATTTACTTGTTTTTCTAACGACAAAACTAACATTTATACATAATGCAAAGTATGTATTCGATGGACAAACTGAATCTACGTTATACTTTGCTATTAGATTCTAAATTCACATTCTCACAAATCTACAAACTACAATAAAAACAAAGGAACTTTACATATGTATTTCAATATGTACATAAAACAACATGGTGGACTCCGAAAACTTTCCACTGTCTGTAGCCAATCATGAGAAGCATGATTATGATCAACCAATCGCTGACTAGCCGAAATTTCTCACTACTGACTTTATCACAATTGGTCAATTTTAGCGCCTTAGCATGCACTACATGCGCTATACAAAAAAGTTACCTCATAAACCTTGACATTGAACATGTTTTTTACCTTTAATCTTATGATACTTAAAACATAATGATACGTAATTAAAACATAAGAAAACATACTTAAGACATAACAAGGCATACTTTAGACATAATAAGGTATACTTAGGACATGAAAAGACATACTTATGACATAATAAAGCATACTTTAGGACATAACGAAAACAAACTATGCTAGCTGTAATTTGCTATGGTCAGAGTGATGGCGCCATTCTCAACACCGGGGTGATGGTGGATCCTCTACAAGGAGTATGGAAGAAAAGGACATATTGCGCCAACCCCAAATAAATTGGGATAAGGGCAGGAGAATGATGATTTTGTGCGAATATAGATTTATAAAATTTAATTTATTTTATTGTAAAATCGATAGCTAGTAGCAAGGAACTGGCGACTGGCGAATGCGATACGATACCTGACAGGATTACTGATAGGAAACCCTTGATTCCTGGATCTAATGGCGTCATGTAGTGCCTACGCAGGATGGCATAGAGAATGAATGCTGTCTAACTGTCAGAATTTGGGCCTTGGAATGAAGTTGGGCTGAATAGAAGTCTTTACGCTTGAATTTAGCTATTTTACCTCATTCATGGTTAAGTAAAGAGGTTTTGTAGGTACCCCTGGCCGAGATGCAGTACGTGATTTTTATGTATCAGAATGAGATCTGAATCCCTGTACTTACCACGCTTACGTGGGGTGTGACCCCCACTATAATTTGTAATACTGAGACTTCAGAACACAATGAATCAGAGATACTGTTTACTCCACACTGGATTTCTATTGGTTAGCGCATAAGTAACATCCCCAAAACCCTACACCTCAAGACTCAGCAAAGACACAATCCATATACGCAGCCTCCCGTTGTCTGGGTTCCGCAGAGAGTTAAAAATAAGGTGAAAATCCGGGACTAAAGCATAAATTCTCGTACAAACGGGTCGCGGTGCTATAAGTCCAAACTTTACACGTTGAAATTAGCTTGGACAAGTTTACCCAACAAGTTCCGGTTCAGAGTGTTTTCTTCGGTTACGAATTTCAGGTGAAACTTTTGAATTTATTTTCGAAAAAATTTCGCAGTCACAAGTGCTCTTATTACGTTTTTGGTGGGATACAATTATTTTTTCGGTGGTGAAATATGTTTTGTTTTGTCATAAGCATTTGGTTATGACGACGAAAGTTCCTGATTATTATAATAGGACTGATGAAATAAAAAAAATAACGTAGCTTGTTTTTAATATCAAAGAACGACTTTGGTTGATAATTTAAATGAGTACCTATTATTTGAGTATAAATAATAATTCTAAGCTTGGTGACGTTGTTTCCTTATAGCAAATATTAAAATTTAATGGGTTTTGTTATTACTGTCTATCTGTTTTTTCCTTTAAACAAAATTGCTAGGAAAAACTTAAGTTAATTTAATTTTTTTCATCGAAATCCATTCATTTTAATTGATTGGTTTGTATGTGTTTGTATGCACTATTAAATTACAAAGTACATACAAGCTATTAGAGCCGCCGAAAGATCCTTAACGCGTCAGGCCCCGCGCGTCGACATAACAATAGGTTTTTAATTGTGTCTGCTAATGAGGGACTTGACGCGTTAAGGCGGGTTATGTTCTGGCTGGGTAGTAACAATTTAACTATAAATGTCGCCAAAACTAATTTCATCACCTTCGGTTCCAAACCATCTGCCCTTCCATCACACCTTTCATTACAAATGAAAGCCCACGTTTGTGACGAGAATGTCCAAAAAAACCTCTGCTCATGTCAGACAGTGACGAGAGTCCCGTTTGTTAAGTATATACTTTGATTCTTGTCTCAGCTAGAAAACCCACATCGAATCCCTGTCTGCTCGCACAAGAAAACTCATTTACGTTTTCAAAAAGTGAAGAACATCTGCACATAAAGACATCCTGAAAATGGTATATACTGGCCTATGTGAATCAATACTAAGCTATTGTGTCGTTGCGTGGGGCGGTGCAGCCAAAACAATTCTTATACAAGCGGAAAGAGCCCAGTGAGCGGTTATAAAGGTTCCCGTTTAGGTATCCTACTCGACAATTACGAGTATATGCTGAATTTAATGTGCTAACGGTATAAAGAACACATAGAGTCCTCCCAATAAAGATAAAAGTCCTACGATCAGAAGACGACCCAAACCAGTTTGTTCTAGAGTTTGTACTAATACGATCTTCGCACGTGCCGATAACCGCTACTTAAGTGCACAAATTTACAATAAACTCCACAAAAAACTGATAATACACAATTTGAACAAGTTCCAATTCAAATCTAAGGTAAATGAATTTCTCCTTACCCTTAACAACGACGACACGGAAGAAATTCTTAAATCATAACGCACACGCAACTTAAGGCACGTTTTTTTTTTTTTTTTTTGTGTGGGTGGGAAATCATCTTATGACTTCTTCCGCTCTAGGGTGGATTGGAAGGGCGTGTCAGACTCTTACTGACTAAAACCCACCCCTGTTCCTCCCTGCCCTACATGCCCAGGGGCGAGGTAACTCTTTCGAATTTATTCTCAACCCCCGGGCAGGCATTGGCCGTGGCAGGCCCCGTCCTTTTGCTGACAACTCTTTGAGGCGCGCGTGGAACACTACGCGCCGTCGACTCTCGGGCCTGGTGCTGATCGGACGGCGAGTTACCCACAACTCGCCGTCCGCAGGCCCGGGTCTACGGTGGCCGGAGATCGTCTCGCGGCGCCGGAAGTCCCAGGCATCTCCTGAGGCGGCTGCTGCTGAGAGCGTGAGGGCGACTCCGTTGTTGGTGCTCTCTCACGCGTCCCGCCTCCGCCTTCGCGAGCATTACTGCTTCGCAGAAGGAGGAGACGGCTGCCCATTCCCTCTCGCTCCGTACCATGGCCTGAACCAGGGCAGGGCGCTAGAGTTCGCTGCCGCCTATCGCATCCACGAGGACACGGCGGTGCTCTGCCCAAGCGGTGCAAACTTCCACCGTATGCTCCACCGTGTCCTCTGGGCGATCCTCGCAGTGGAAACACCCGGGGGTCACCTTCCGCTTGATCCG
The DNA here is from genome assembly GCA_951329385.1 of Polia nebulosa. Lineage (NCBI taxonomy): Eukaryota > Metazoa > Arthropoda > Insecta > Lepidoptera > Noctuidae > Polia > Polia nebulosa. The sequence goes on from OX589604.1 coordinate 11,620,943, forward strand.
AAACAGGAACCTCCCGAAACAGCGGTGTCCGGTGAGGACCTGCGTCAGGCGGAAGGTGAGGGCGCCGTGAGGCCTCTCCAGCCACTCCTCAAAGAGGGGCACTACCGCCGCAATGGTGGCGTACCCAGCGCGGGGTTGTGACAATCGCTGTCTCCATGTCGCCATGAGATCTTGCCGGAGCTCTGTCCGCGAGTTGTCGCGGCAGCGGAGTTTTGCCCCGGCGTTTCGCCTCCTCGCGCTCCTCATAGAGGTTCGCGAGGATTTTTGCCTCCAGATCCCATGGCGATAATCCGGCAAGTTTTCATACTTATTGGTAAGTAACTATTAAAAGTGTCTTTCAGATTCCAGTATTTGTTCCCTGTTTGTTGAAGTCTTCTCTCTATTTCTATGTCGTTGTTTTTTTTTTGTCGAAACTGATTCTTTTCCCAAGTATATGTATGTTTCTGTGTATTCTAGCGTTTTCATTAAGAGTTCTTGGTATTTTACTTCTGTTTGTCATGGTCAGTCTTAGTGAGATTGATTTCGAGTTCAACTTTTGAACTAGCCGAGCTTTTCAACCTAATATTACAAAATCTGAAACACCTACACAATGGTCCGAATCCAAAATGATTCTAACATAAATAAGAAAGGCAATCCAAAATACATAGGGAACTAAAGACCAATAAGTTTGCTACCGAATCTATACAAGCTGTTCCATAATTAACGCAAGAATCAGTCCTATTTTTTTTAAATAATTTATTTATTTTGAACAAAGACACTAACAAAAAAGTACATAATAGTGTCTTATGAATAGGTTGTACAACAGTGACACAATTTAAAATCGAACGTCTTACTTCTAAACTAGGCAATAAGCCTGTGTCTTAGAAGCCAATTTTCCCCAAATTTTCAGTGATTTAAAACTCTTTTCTAACAATCGTACAAGTATTTCTTATGTTCCAATAAACACCAGACACTATTTGCATACAGTAACCAATCAAAATATTTTAATAAGACTTTCAGTTTCTTCATATGATAACTCCTGCAACCACTTGGTAAGATTTTTTTTATTCACATATTCGCTGACGACGCGTATAAGGTCCTCACTTGTATAGGTGACAGGGCATGCGGAGCAAGATGAGAGGTGGGCCATGGTCTGCGGAGAAACGCCGCACAAACACCGAAGATCGGAGCCATCCGAGAACCCCCACTTGTGGAGGTTGTTTTTACTGCGGCCAACCTGAGTACGGAGTCTATTTAAAGTTTTCCAGGTTGGCCACGACAGCGCGTGCTCAGGCGGAAGGCTCTCCGATGGCTCGATAAAACAATCAGATGGACCGAACGTCTCTTGCCAGAGGTCGCATCTGCGTCAGCGAATGCAATTGCATAAATTAATATATGTTTGTAAGGCCAAACATAATATTTAATTAAATTTTCCTTCGACACGCTAATAAGATTCTCATATTTTGTGCTGTGTAAAAGAGGTTATGGGTAAAAAGGTAATGACTATAGAGATGAAAACTAAAAGAGGAGTATGGAAGAAAAGGACATATTGCGCCAACCCCAAATAAATTGGGATAAGGGCAGGAGAATGATGATTTTGTGCGAATATAGATTTATAAAATTTAATTTATTTTATTGTAAAATCGATAGCTAGTAGCAAGGAACTGGCGACTGGCGAATGCGATACGATACCTGACAGGATTACTGATAGGAAACCCTTGATTCCTGGATCTAATGGCGTCATGTAGTGCCTACGCAGGATGGCATAGAGAATGAATGCTGTCTAACTGTCAGAATTTGGGCCTTGGAATGAAGTTGGGCTGAATAGAAGTCTTTACGCTTGAATTTAGCTATTTTACCTCATTCATGGTTAAGTAAAGAGGTTTTGTAGGTACCCCTGGCCGAGATGCAGTACGTGATTTTTATGTATCAGAATGAGATCTGAATCCCTGTACTTACCACGCTTACGTGGGGTGTGACCCCCACTATAATTTGTAATACTGAGACTTCAGAACACAATGAATCAGAGATACTGTTTACTCCACACTGGATTTCTATTGGTTAGCGCATAAGTAACATCCCCAAAACCCTACACCTCAAGACTCAGCAAAGACACAATCCATATACGCAGCCTCCCGTTGTCTGGGTTCCGCAGAGAGTTAAAAATAAGGTGAAAATCCGGGACTAAAGCATAAATTCTCGTACAAACGGGTCGCGGTGCTATAAGTCCAAACTTTACACGTTGAAATTAGCTTGGACAAGTTTACCCAACAAGTTCCGGTTCAGAGTGTTTTCTTCGGTTACGAATTTCAGGTGAAACTTTTGAATTTATTTTCGAAAAAATTTCGCAGTCACAAGTGCTCTTATTACGTTTTTGGTGGGATACAATTATTTTTTCGGTGGTGAAATATGTTTTGTTTTGTCATAAGCATTTGGTTATGACGACGAAAGTTCCTGATTATTATAATAGGACTGATGAAATAAAAAAAATAACGTAGCTTGTTTTTAATATCAAAGAACGACTTTGGTTGATAATTTAAATGAGTACCTATTATTTGAGTATAAATAATAATTCTAAGCTTGGTGACGTTGTTTCCTTATAGCAAATATTAAAATTTAATGGGTTTTGTTATTACTGTCTATCTGTTTTTTCCTTTAAACAAAATTGCTAGGAAAAACTTAAGTTAATTTAATTTTTTTCATCGAAATCCATTCATTTTAATTGATTGGTTTGTATGTGTTTGTATGCACTATTAAATTACAAAGTACATACAAGCTATTAGAGCCGCCGAAAGATCCTTAACGCGTCAGGCCCCGCGCGTCGACATAACAATAGGTTTTTAATTGTGTCTGCTAATGAGGGACTTGACGCGTTAAGGCGGGTTATGTTCTGGCTGGGTAGTAACAATTTAACTATAAATGTCGCCAAAACTAATTTCATCACCTTCGGTTCCAAACCATCTGCCCTTCCATCACACCTTTCATTACAAATGAAAGCCCACGTTTGTGACGAGAATGTCCAAAAAAACCTCTGCTCATGTCAGACAGTGACGAGAGTCCCGTTTGTTAAGTATATACTTTGATTCTTGTCTCAGCTAGAAAACCCACATCGAATCCCTGTCTGCTCGCACAAGAAAACTCATTTACGTTTTCAAAAAGTGAAGAACATCTGCACATAAAGACATCCTGAAAATGGTATATACTGGCCTATGTGAATCAATACTAAGCTATTGTGTCGTTGCGTGGGGCGGTGCAGCCAAAACAATTCTTATACAAGCGGAAAGAGCCCAGTGAGCGGTTATAAAGGTTCCCGTTTAGGTATCCTACTCGACAATTACGAGTATATGCTGAATTTAATGTGCTAACGGTATAAAGAACACATAGAGTCCTCCCAATAAAGATAAAAGTCCTACGATCAGAAGACGACCCAAACCAGTTTGTTCTAGAGTTTGTACTAATACGATCTTCGCACGTGCCGATAACCGCTACTTAAGTGCACAAATTTACAATAAACTCCACAAAAAACTGATAATACACAATTTGAACAAGTTCCAATTCAAATCTAAGGTAAATGAATTTCTCCTTACCCTTAACAACGACGACACGGAAGAAATTCTTAAATCATAACGCACACGCAACTTAAGGCACGTTTTTTTTTTTTTTTTTTTGTGTGGGTGGGAAATCATCTTATGACTTCTTCCGCTCTAGGGTGGATTGGAAGGGCGTGTCAGACTCTTACTGACTAAAACCCACCCCTGTTCCTCCCTGCCCTACATGCCCAGGGGCGAGGTAACTCTTTCGAATTTATTCTCAACCCCCGGGCAGGCATTGGCCGTGGCAGGCCCCGTCCTTTTGCTGACAACTCTTTGAGGCGCGCGTGGAACACTACGCGCCGTCGACTCTCGGGCCTGGTGCTGATCGGACGGCGAGTTACCCACAACTCGCCGTCCGCAGGCCCGGGTCTACGGTGGCCGGAGATCGTCTCGCGGCGCCGGAAGTCCCAGGCATCTCCTGAGGCGGCTGCTGCTGAGAGCGTGAGGGCGACTCCGTTGTTGGTGCTCTCTCACGCGTCCCGCCTCCGCCTTCGCGAGCATTACTGCTTCGCAGAAGGAGGAGACGGCTGCCCATTCCCTCTCGCTCCGTACCATGGCCTGAACCAGGGCAGGGCGCTAGAGTTCGCTGCCGCCTATCGCATCCACGAGGACACGGCGGTGCTCTGCCCAAGCGGTGCAAACTTCCACCGTATGCTCCACCGTGTCCTCTGGGCGATCCTCGCAGTGGAAACACCCGGGGGTCACCTTCCGCTTGATCCGAAACAGGAACCTCCCGAAACAGCGGTGTCCGGTGAGGACCTGCGTCAGGCGGAAGGTGAGGGCGCCGTGAGGCCTCTCCAGCCACTCCTCAAAGAGGGGCACTACCGCCGCAATGGTGGCGTACCCAGCGCGGGGTTGTGACAATCGCTGTCTCCATGTCGCCATGAGATCTTGCCGGAGCTCTGTCCGCGAGTTGTCGCGGCAGCGGAGTTTTGCCCCGGCGTTTCGCCTCCTCGCGCTCCTCATAGAGGTTCGCGAGGATTTTTGCCTCCAGATCCCATGGCGATAATCCGGCAAGTTTTCATACTTATTGGTAAGTAACTATTAAAAGTGTCTTTCAGATTCCAGTATTTGTTCCCTGTTTGTTGAAGTCTTCTCTCTATTTCTATGTCGTTGTTTTTTTTTTGTCGAAACTGATTCTTTTCCCAAGTATATGTATGTTTCTGTGTATTCTAGCGTTTTCATTAAGAGTTCTTGGTATTTTACTTCTGTTTGTCATGGTCAGTCTTAGTGAGATTGATTTCGAGTTCAACTTTTGAACTAGCCGAGCTTTTCAACCTAATATTACAAAATCTGAAACACCTACACAATGGTCCGAATCCAAAATGATTCTAACATAAATAAGAAAGGCAATCCAAAATACATAGGGAACTAAAGACCAATAAGTTTGCTACCGAATCTATACAAGCTGTTCCATAATTAACGCAAGAATCAGTCCTATTTTTTTTAAATAATTTATTTATTTTGAACAAAGACACTAACAAAAAAGTACATAATAGTGTCTTATGAATAGGTTGTACAACAGTGACACAATTTAAAATCGAACGTCTTACTTCTAAACTAGGCAATAAGCCTGTGTCTTAGAAGCCAATTTTCCCCAAATTTTCAGTGATTTAAAACTCTTTTCTAACAATCGTACAAGTATTTCTTATGTTCCAATAAACACCAGACACTATTTGCATACAGTAACCAATCAAAATATTTTAATAAGACTTTCAGTTTCTTCATATGATAACTCCTGCAACCACTTGGTAAGATTTTTTTTATTCACATATTCGCTGACGACGCGTATAAGGTCCTCACTTGTATAGGTGACAGGGCATGCGGAGCAAGATGAGAGGTGGGCCATGGTCTGCGGAGAAACGCCGCACAAACACCGAAGATCGGAGCCATCCGAGAACCCCCACTTGTGGAGGTTGTTTTTACTGCGGCCAACCTGAGTACGGAGTCTATTTAAAGTTTTCCAGGTTGGCCACGACAGCGCGTGCTCAGGCGGAAGGCTCTCCGATGGCTCGATAAAACAATCAGATGGACCGAACGTCTCTTGCCAGAGGTCGCATCTGCGTCAGCGAATGCAATTGCATAAATTAATATATGTTTGTAAGGCCAAACATAATATTTAATTAAATTTTCCTTCGACACGCTAATAAGATTCTCATATTTTGTGCTGTGTAAAAGAGGTTATGGGTAAAAAGGTAATGACTATAGAGATGAAAACTAAAAGAGGAGTATGGAAGAAAAGGACATATTGCGCCAACCCCAAATAAATTGGGATAAGGGCAGGAGAATGATGATTTTGTGCGAATATAGATTTATAAAATTTAATTTATTTTATTGTAAAATCGATAGCTAGTAGCAAGGAACTGGCGACTGGCGAATGCGATACGATACCTGACAGGATTACTGATAGGAAACCCTTGATTCCTGGATCTAATGGCGTCATGTAGTGCCTACGCAGGATGGCATAGAGAATGAATGCTGTCTAACTGTCAGAATTTGGGCCTTGGAATGAAGTTGGGCTGAATAGAAGTCTTTACGCTTGAATTTAGCTATTTTACCTCATTCATGGTTAAGTAAAGAGGTTTTGTAGGTACCCCTGGCCGAGATGCAGTACGTGATTTTTATGTATCAGAATGAGATCTGAATCCCTGTACTTACCACGCTTACGTGGGGTGTGACCCCCACTATAATTTGTAATACTGAGACTTCAGAACACAATGAATCAGAGATACTGTTTACTCCACACTGGATTTCTATTGGTTAGCGCATAAGTAACATCCCCAAAACCCTACACCTCAAGACTCAGCAAAGACACAATCCATATACGCAGCCTCCCGTTGTCTGGGTTCCGCAGAGAGTTAAAAATAAGGTGAAAATCCGGGACTAAAGCATAAATTCTCGTACAAACGGGTCGCGGTGCTATAAGTCCAAACTTTACACGTTGAAATTAGCTTGGACAAGTTTACCCAACAAGTTCCGGTTCAGAGTGTTTTCTTCGGTTACGAATTTCAGGTGAAACTTTTGAATTTATTTTCGAAAAAATTTCGCAGTCACAAGTGCTCTTATTACGTTTTTGGTGGGATACAATTATTTTTTCGGTGGTGAAATATGTTTTGTTTTGTCATAAGCATTTGGTTATGACGACGAAAGTTCCTGATTATTATAATAGGACTGATGAAATAAAAAAAATAACGTAGCTTGTTTTTAATATCAAAGAACGACTTTGGTTGATAATTTAAATGAGTACCTATTATTTGAGTATAAATAATAATTCTAAGCTTGGTGACGTTGTTTCCTTATAGCAAATATTAAAATTTAATGGGTTTTGTTATTACTGTCTATCTGTTTTTTCCTTTAAACAAAATTGCTAGGAAAAACTTAAGTTAATTTAATTTTTTTCATCGAAATCCATTCATTTTAATTGATTGGTTTGTATGTGTTTGTATGCACTATTAAATTACAAAGTACATACAAGCTATTAGAGCCGCCGAAAGATCCTTAACGCGTCAGGCCCCGCGCGTCGACATAACAATAGGTTTTTAATTGTGTCTGCTAATGAGGGACTTGACGCGTTAAGGCGGGTTATGTTCTGGCTGGGTAGTAACAATTTAACTATAAATGTCGCCAAAACTAATTTCATCACCTTCGGTTCCAAACCATCTGCCCTTCCATCACACCTTTCATTACAAATGAAAGCCCACGTTTGTGACGAGAATGTCCAAAAAAACCTCTGCTCATGTCAGACAGTGACGAGAGTCCCGTTTGTTAAGTATATACTTTGATTCTTGTCTCAGCTAGAAAACCCACATCGAATCCCTGTCTGCTCGCACAAGAAAACTCATTTACGTTTTCAAAAAGTGAAGAACATCTGCACATAAAGACATCCTGAAAATGGTATATACTGGCCTATGTGAATCAATACTAAGCTATTGTGTCGTTGCGTGGGGCGGTGCAGCCAAAACAATTCTTATACAAGCGGAAAGAGCCCAGTGAGCGGTTATAAAGGTTCCCGTTTAGGTATCCTACTCGACAATTACGAGTATATGCTGAATTTAATGTGCTAACGGTATAAAGAACACATAGAGTCCTCCCAATAAAGATAAAAGTCCTACGATCAGAAGACGACCCAAACCAGTTTGTTCTAGAGTTTGTACTAATACGATCTTCGCACGTGCCGATAACCGCTACTTAAGTGCACAAATTTACAATAAACTCCACAAAAAACTGATAATACACAATTTGAACAAGTTCCAATTCAAATCTAAGGTAAATGAATTTCTCCTTACCCTTAACAACGACGACACGGAAGAAATTCTTAAATCATAACGCACACGCAACTTAAGGCACGTTTTTTTTTTTTTTTTTTGTGTGGGTGGGAAATCATCTTATGACTTCTTCCGCTCTAGGGTGGATTGGAAGGGCGTGTCAGACTCTTACTGACTAAAACCTACCCCTGTTCCTCCCTGCCCTACATGCCCAGGGGCGAGGTAACTCTTTCGAATTTATTCTCAACCCCCGGGCAGGCATTGGCCGTGGCAGGCCCCGTCCTTTTGCTGACAACTCTTTGAGGCGCGCGTGGAACACTACGCGCCGTCGACTCTCGGGCCTGGTGCTGATCGGACGGCGAGTTACCCACAACTCGCCGTCCGCAGGCCCGGGTCTACGGTGGCCGGAGATCGTCTCGCGGCGCCGGAAGTCCCAGGCATCTCCTGAGGCGGCTGCTGCTGAGAGCGTGAGGGCGACTCCGTTGTTGGTGCTCTCTCACGCGTCCCGCCTCCGCCTTCGCGAGCATTACTGCTTCGCAGAAGGAGGAGACGGCTGCCCATTCCCTCTCGCTCCGTACCATGGCCTGAACCAGGGCAGGGCGCTAGAGTTCGCTGCCGCCTATCGCATCCACGAGGACACGGCGGTGCTCTGCCCAAGCGGTGCAAACTTCCACCGTATGCTCCACCGTGTCCTCTGGGCGATCCTCGCAGTGGAAACACCCGGGGGTCACCTTCCGCTTGATCCGAAACAGGAACCTCCCGAAACAGCGGTGTCCGGTGAGGACCTGCGTCAGGCGGAAGGTGAGGGCGCCGTGAGGCCTCTCCAGCCACTCCTCAAAGAGGGGCACTACCGCCGCAATGGTGGCGTACCCAGCGCGGGGTTGTGACAATCGCTGTCTCCATGTCGCCATGAGATCTTGCCGGAGCTCTGTCCGCGAGTTGTCGCGGCAGCGGAGTTTTGCCCCGGCGTTTCGCCTCCTCGCGCTCCTCATAGAGGTTCGCGAGGATTTTTGCCTCCAGATCCCATGGCGATAATCCGGCAAGGAGGCTCGCCGCCTCGCAGGAGATCGTACGGTATCCTCGGATGTACTTCGCACCTATCTGATAGAGAGACACCAGATAGCTATCAAGAGATTGAGTTTCAAAGACTTATAAAAGACCTATAAGGTTTTCAGCTTGAAGTCGGGTGATCTAGATATTTGTTGATTGTTGTATCAAGTTACCTGGCTATTGGTTTTCGGAAAACTGGTGTTTATGTTTGCTTTAATTTTGCGTAAAACACATCAGTTGCCAAAGCATCTTTTTTATTAGATGGCACGATTGGCGCAGTGGTTAAGCGTTTGGGTGTTGCGCTACGTGTCGCGGGTTCGATCCCCGCACGGAACAAATATTTGTATGGCCTACGGATAGTTGTTCAGCGTCTGGGTGTCTTGTGTATGTGAGTTTATGTGTTTGTAAACGCACCCACGATACAGGAATAATTCCTAGTGTGAAGCAAGGTTTTTTTTTTTAAAAAAAAAGGTCCAAAATATTTTCTCAAACAACAAAATGTACCACGTGTTTTTTTTATAGTTGATAGGCACGCGTTTGACCACGATGTGGTCGAAGATGGAGCACGCTTGCCTAGAAGTAACCTATTCACTCTTGACTTAAAGACTCCCAGGTTGTAGCTATCAGGAAACAGACTTCGGTAGGGAATTCCACTCCCTTGCTGTACGCACAATGAATGTTTTCTCAAAACGCTGCGTGCGTATGGATGGGATGTCCACCATGAACCGGTGGCACTTCGCCGTACGTCTTGTGGTCCGTTGATGAAACGGGCTTGGCGGAATCAAATTAATTCCGTCGCACACTCCCGAAAATGTAACCGATAGAAAACCGACAGGCTAGCAACTCGGCGTCTATGTTCTAGACTTTGGAGTATTATTATCATCTATTAAAAATCATGCTCAATGATATCAATAATTTAGCTATTAAACTCCCTCAATCATTTATCCTACTTCCTACTAATATTGTAAATGCAAAAGTTTGGATGGATGTTCGTTGTTCATCATACCAGAACGGCTGAACGTATCTGGATGAAATTTGGCACAGAGATAGATTATAGTCTTAAATAGCACGTAGATGGCGGATATACTAATTCCACGCGGGCGAAAACGCTGGCAGAAGCTAGTGTTACGATAATCTGACAAATAAGTTACTTGAAGTAGACTAGCGTTAAAATATCAGAAATTATGATTCAAAATAGCATAGTATTTTTTTATTACAATCCAACGGCTTTTGAAGGAAATGCATTATCCATTGCTTCATATATTTGAAAAATTATTCTGCTCGACGTCATAAATAACGCAACGAATATTGTTGAATATTGACAAAATTAAAGACATTGCCATTAATTGTGTCAGGCTATCACCTCGCTAGGGCCAATAGTCACCGTAGCCCTGGCACAGGCGACGGAAGAAGTACGGATGGGTTTTAGATCTTGATTTAGTTAGTAAGAGTCTGACACGCCCTCCCGCTCCACGCAGAGCGGGAGAAGTTACCAATTTGATGATATAGTCGCACCCCAAAAGAAACAAAGAAAAAAAGGCAAACACAGGGGCTTAGTTCTTTTTAACCGACTTCGAAAAAGGAGGAGGTTATCAATTCGGATGTTTGTATTTTTTTTTTTTTTTTTTTTTTTTTTTTTATGTATGTTCGGGCATAACTCCGTCATAATATATTGACGGATTTGCAAAATTTTTTTTTTGTTCGAAAGGGTTTATTCCGAAATGGTCCCATTTAAATTTCAAAAAGATCTGATGATGGGTTTCGGAGACAGACAACGGAACTCTTCAAATATTGACAGCAAATCAACCGCGATTGCTGCTATCGTATGTCTATGAATTGTTAACACAGTTTAATGCGGAACCACAACTAAAAAGTGAAAAATTATTTTGTGCTTTTTTGGAAGTCGGTTCTATTTTTTTGTAAAAAAGTTTTTTATTCTTAACTTTGTTGAGAACTGAGAAATCATTTAAATCCTAGCAACAGTCCAAAAAATCCTAAGACAAATAAAAAGCCCAACCTCATAATTAAATATATTTTCGTTAAAGTATTTCCTCTGGGGTTTACTTAAATCAAATTTGTGTGTAAAATTAAGTTGTAACAGGGTTGTGGAACTGGCGGCCAAGGTTGACCGCTTCCAAATTCTATTATTTACATGTGCAGTATATTATTATGTATTAATTGTAGGTATGTTTAACTGACTGCGATTTTGATGTGGACAACGAAAAAGTTCACGCAAAGTGCATGGACTTTTTTGTTGTTGTTTTATAAAACAACCTTTCTCTTATAGCAAGTTATTTCTGGATTATTGAATTCATACTAGATAAGTCGACAATGGATGATTTCTGTGTACTGAGATTGTCTTACCTACTTCTCCAAATTAATTTATTAATTAACTAGCGACACGCCCCTGCTTTGCACGGGTACAAATTATACACTTAAGCCTTCCTCATGAATCATTCTGTCTATTGGTGAAAGCCGCATGAAAATCCGTTAAGTAGTTTTTGAGTTTATTGCGTAAAGACGCGGCGGGGGACTTTGTTTTATAATATGTAGTGATTTCGTTTTTAGGTCTGTTCTGTGCTCTGGGATTTAATAATAGACCTCACATGAAATTAACGCAGGTAGAGGTAGGACTTAGGTTACAAATTCCCAAGGATCTGTGGTCGCTCAACACTGATATTGAATATCTCTATCTGGAGTGACTGCGCAGTTTTGAAAGTAATTGTTAAATCATTTTTAAACCTCAGTCTGTGGTCAACATCACACATAGAGATAAAACGATGCCCACGCCAGGCAATCCAAAGACGGAAATGTGTGCTTCCAAAAATATCAACATCTTGTATCAATATTTTCGGTAGGTGATTAAAATTCACAAAAAAAACAGGTTTTGTTTATAATACACCTTTTGCTGCCAGCCAAAACAGGTTAAGTGCAAGGTAAACAAGTAATATAACGATTTTGATATTAGTCATGAATTTGTAACTAAAACTTTTAAAATGCACGGCTGAAATAGGTACTCCGGAAAAAACCACTATAAAAATATAATTCACGGCATCAGCACCAATGTACACTTTTTGCCAAAATCACTTTTTAACTAAATTATGTGCAGTTTTTCTTGTTCTATCTTTCTGTTTAATCGATGGATTTGTACCTATCTCAATTAATTACGAATCTGATATAATACAGATAATACAAAATAACAAGAAGAAATATTTTCAATAAAATCGTTATCTCAGAAGTTTCCGTTGATCTGAACAGTAAATCCAAGTATAAGTCAATTAGGAAATCGCCTAGAACGGTCTGTGAGGAAAGTTTTAACACAATTAGACGTTATGCTAGTAACAACACATACGAAGGTACTAAAAGCTAGTTAGGATTCGGTTCGTGTTAATTGGTTTTAGATAGAGTGTGATTATTATCACCACAACATTACACCTTGCTCACTGTAAAGTCTTGGATATGACAATTTTCCCATAGGTTTGTTTATAAGGCATAAATTAGAAGAGTATCCATGCTATAGCGTTGTCGTCATTAAACCTTCCTTTAGCTCTCTTTTGATTCGAGTGTACTGCTTAGAATTGTTTGGCTCGTTTAAGTAGACGGCCACGCAGAAAAGCATCAGAGGGCCGTTCCTGGATACCTATAGCGAATGAAGGTTTACTATAAAATATGTATTTTCCATTTAATATTCATCAATTAAACCAGTAAAACACAAAGTAAAGATTCTCATTCATTTACCCATACAATAAAATACATACCAACGGGTGAGGGCTTATACCTACTTCTCAGGATCTCTGGCATTTTAGGTTTCCTGACTGCGTGAGCCGATTTGCATATTCGTATCAACGAGTATGTTAATAATACTCGAGGGATTATGTACTCTTGGAAGCGTGGAGAGGTCATCAAATATTGAAGGCTTGATATTGGCTGGATTGTAGTAAATAAAATAGGTATTCACGTAGATACATGATGAGTCGGAGTTGAGAAAAACATATTTCGATACATCGATATGTCGATATTTCAATACGTCGATATTTCGATACATCGATATTTTTGCCTAATGAGCATTGTCAAATTCCTTGATATTGAGAAAGCGTATGATAGGGTATCTCGGGTTTTGTTGTGGTGGGCCTTGCAAGGGAAAAGTTTGCCTGGGAAGTATGTTGAGTTGATTCGTGCTATGTACAGACAATCTAGTACCTACGTCCACCAATGAGTTTAGTGTGGCTGTAGGCTTGCATCAAGGGTCGGCTTTAAGTCCTTACCTCTTCTTGTAGATTATGGATGCTCTTACGTCGGAAATACAGGAGGAGGCACCCTAGTGCATTCTGTTTGCCAACTACATTGTTCTGGTCGGTGAAGATGGACCTGAGTGGCAAAAAAAATGGCAACAGAAGCTGGAGAAAGTTGACTTTAAAATCAGCAAAAACAAAACTGAATACATGTTCTGCGATTTCAGTGGTCTCTCCAGTTCTGAAGCTATAGTGCTAGATGGTGCGCTTCTCCCAGTCTGCTCCGATTTTCGGTATCTCGGTTCACTCGTGCAAAGCGATGGCGAAATAGATCGTACTATTAAGCACAGAATTAACACTGACTGGATGAAATGGCGGCAGGTTACCAGAACTATGTGCGACTCCCGCATTCCCCTTAAACTTAAGGGTAAGATTTTTTTAAAAATGGTCAGACCTGCTGTCTTGTATGGTTCAGAATGTTGGGCCACAAAAGGGATGAATGAAAAGCAATTGCATGCAGCTGAGATAAGAATGCTAAGAGCGATGTGTGGTGTTACGCGCATGGATAGAATTAGGAATGACTATATAAGAGGAATTCTGAAAGTGGCACCGTTGACTGAAAAGTTGTGTGGAAATCGGTTGTCGTGGTATGGGCATGTGGTGCGGAGGAATGAAGAAAATGTCGTGAGGAAAGTCTTGTGTATGGATGTGGATGGCTATAAGAGTAGAGGAAGGCCAAAGAAACGATGGTGGGATTGTGTGAAAGAGGATATGGGTAAAAAGGGGGTGACTACAGAGATTAATAGAGGAGTATGGAAGAAAAAGACATGTTGCGCCGGCTCCAAATAAATTGGGATAAGGGCAGGAGAATGATGATGAGCATTGTCAAATATTCGAAATTTGAAAAAAATACTTTATACTACACCTGCTTGGAAAGTACCTTGATACTTTATCAAATTTACGGCAGAAAGTACGTCATTGCATATCGAACAAATATGCGGGGAGAAAACGCATCTGAGCGGGAGAGAAAAGTGTATGAAAATCCATTTCTTACGTGGTTTTTCTTTTTTAATTTTGGGTAAGACTATGCGACGGTAACCTAAATATCAAAAGCCAAACAGTTTTTACAATGAGTTTTTATCTCCAAGTTCGCAAAATGACACTGGCCACTAGCTGTGTGTTGGATGGTGTCGGGCTGGCAGTGCGACCCTGCGGCGGCAGGATAAACAATTTGAAAAAGAACATGTGAAAATTGCAGACGCCATTGGCGCCATTTTCAATTTGTGTGTTGTTTGAGGATTCAGTTTTCGTAGAAAGTAAAATAAAACTATCAAAATGATAAAGATTTTTTAACTCCGCCGCAGTTGAAGGAAACAGCAAAAATACTGATTGATAAAAAGTGTTACATTAAGCTTCACTAACTGCAACAATTTCAATATAAATTTCAATTAGTAAAGATTTAGAGGCAAAAAAAAACTAAGGTATAAAACAAAAATTATACTTAACATAATGTAGAAAACCAATATAATTTAAAAATGTAAAAAAAAAATAATTGGAAATGGATATGAGTTCAATGGTTTACAACGATCTTATATTGCCCATTGATTAGTGAAAACATTTCCGAGAACGAACATATTAAACAAACAGAAACCGTTGAATTAGCAGTCAATTTTGACAGCAATTTGTGGAGTGAAGCCGTCATTCAACAGTGGCATCAATTTGATACAAATCAATGGTGATTAACGTTCATGTTTGATTGGATTTGAATGCGGACGCCAATTGACGTGCGTTAGTACATCGAATATTTACTTCATTTGAATATTGGGCCACTGTACTTGGATTTAAGGATTTGGTGTGAAGTTTCTGTTTGAAATGTTTATAGATAGATAGAAAATTACTAGTGACTACTTTAGAATTCGTTAGAGATCTTACTTATTACTATCTACCTACCAAATGTGGTACTCAAGAAAATATTTTTTAGGTAAGAGAAAAGGCCTTTCTGGTTTTCATTTTGGTGCTGAAGAAGGCCTGGCCTTGCATGCTAAAAACACACTTATTTGCAAATCAACCATTATTTTAGGTGAAACTGGCCGTTTTAACACACTTATATTAGCTTCACTTGTAGCTAACTATGTAAACATATCTTAGTAGTAAAATTTGACCCACTTCCCGATTTCCAATTAAGCTGAAATTTTACGTACATGTTTACTTTGGATGACAATGCATGGTTAGCTAACTGACGTCATTCTAAATCCAACATGGCGGACTCCCAAAGATGGCGAACTAGTTATTTTGTATGCATTCCCATGTTATGGGTATGAAATGAAACGGTCTGCTCAGAATAATACGAAAAATAAAATGACGTCACTCTGACGTCATTTAATCTGGTGGACTCCCAGAGATAGTGGACGCCTCTTTTCAAATATATATCAACTTAGTTTACAAGCACTGATATTTTCATCTCACCTAACACAATCAACCACTAAAGCCGACAAATACAGTAAAAGCAAAGTTATCCGAACAATAAAATGATGTTCGGTCAGTCGGGACAATCCACTTCACTGTACTTACCACAACAAGTTGATAACTTACAGCCAAGTTGTGACTTGTTCAGGGTACAGAGGTTCCGTAGCATTGTTACTGAGAATAGAATTCGCTGCACTTGGTTATCTCTTGTGGGTTGTTCGGGCATTTAATTAAGAGTTTGTGACTTGTCAGTTTGTGTGTGTTGTGTGGAGTTCGTGCTTTGGATGTGCTATTTTTCTTGCTCGTTATCTGGAATATGGAAGTCTAGGTTTTTTGGTAGTCGTATCGATAAAGGCATTTTAAGATGAACAAGAAATTTAACATAGCCTTATTTATATTTAAAAATTAACATGATTGGAGCCCTAACACAGCGACAAGCCGCGGCAGACCACGAAGGAGACGATGGGTCGACCTGGAAATCTTCCTTAAAAATTGGAAAGAGGAAGCGAAACATCGTGACCGTTGGAAGGAATAGAGGGAGGCCTTTTCTCATCAGTGGGACAGTACGGGCTACTAATAGTAATGAATCACCCACGTTCGTCAGTGATGAGACTGTATATCCCAGGGAAGTGTGGAGGCAGAGGCTTTTTAAATCCGAAGACCCTCCACAACCACGAGGTTTGCAGTCTGAGGGAATATTTTCTAGCTGCTGACGTGGGTATGCATCGAGATGTAGTGGCGGTGGACAAGGGCCTTACCCCACTCTCCTTGGCTAACGAAAACTGGCGCAAACCTCTAGAGTTTGACACTAACGATCACAGGGAAGTATGGCAGAGTAAGGCACTTCACGGACGCTTTTTTCGGACCCTACATGGGCTCGATGTAGACCAAATAGCATTCCTAGCCTGGCTGCGTGTCGATGACCTCTTTGGGGAAACCAAAGGTTTTGTCTGTGCAATTATGGACGAAGTTATCATGACGAAAAACTACCGGCGATTTATTGTGAAGGATGGCACGGTTGACATGTGTCGGGCATGTCATCGTCCTGGAGAATCAATCTGACAGATAATCTCTGGTTGTTCTCGTCTAGCTAACGGTGAGTACCTACTTGCATAGGCACAACCTTGTAGCTAGGATTATACATCAGTATCTTGCTCTAAAATACTTCCTTGTGGAATCGGAAGTGCCACTGACAGGACTATTGTAGCCAATAAGCCTGATATAGTGGTGGTGGAACGAATTGACAGGCGTGCAATGATTGTTGACATAACTGTCCCGCATGACGAGAACTTCGTGAAAGCTGAGATAGATAATAATAATAATATTAATATAATAATAATATTCCACAACTATCACACAACGCCATCTAGTCCCAAGCTAAGCAGAGCTTGTATTATGGGTACTAGACAACTGATAAACATACTTATATATTTCTAAATACATACATATTATAGATAAATTACACCCAGACACAAACAAATGATCGTGCTCATTACACAAACATTTGTCCTGGGTGGGAATCGAACCCACGACCTCCGGCATAGCAGTCAGGGTCACTAACCACTAGACCAACAGGCCAGTCAATAGGCAAATCAAGTATCTTGACTTGGCTCGCGAGGTTGTCGACATGTGGGATGTAGACTCAGCAATCATCAGCCAATGGCTTAATAACCACGAGCCTCGACCAAAACTTCAGGAGGCTCTCGTTAGGCGGCTGGATCAAGGGCTTGATTCAGAAAGCTGTACTTCTGGACACGGCTCGCATTTTCAGGCTTTTCCTCTCTCTGGAGCCCTAACCTAGTAGCTTGGACCCTGTTTCCGATACCGGTGGGATACTATTTTTATATATTTCTGTTTTTTTTTTAATCTTTGTTTTATGAAATATTTAAAAATATAATTTCTATCAACATAATAACGAATAAACGAAATAATAATTATTATTTCTCGCTATTTTGAGGCGTGTTGTCTTAAAGGTTCATGTAATGCTGATTCATCTGTACAAATGAATTAGTTAAGTGCTTAACTTATTTCGAATTGCTTACTCGTAGTTTTTACACAGGATACCTGGCTCTGGTGACCATGCCCAGAAAATAGCGAGAGTAATTACACTGAAAATTAAGTCGCGGACGAAAATGCACAGAATAAGCACTTACTTAAAGTACTACATTAATTTAATTTGCGCTGTGTTAATTAAAATATTTGCATACCTGTAGTATACTTTTTACAGCGTTAATAAACCTGAACGCGGCAAAAATCTGTTCGCTGACTGCCGTGAGTTATATGAATAGGAGAAAATTACGTAAGTTGTGTTATAAAATACGTTTTTACGAGCATTTAAAACTTTAGTACTTGTCTACATACAACGAAATTGGAGCTTTAAAATAAAAGAAAAATTTGATGGCTTGTTTTGTTTTGAAAAATTACAAAACTTTGTTACTCACTTTTTAGCATTCTCACACACAACCTTTCTATACCAACCGTACATATGTTATAACAGGTATTGGGACCAAAAAGGTACCTTTTTTGAGTCATTCACAATGTGCCCTTTGATTTGATATATCGCACGGTACTGTTTGAAAAGCTCAATTTTTAATTTTCTGATTTGCTCCCTACAAGTGACCCCCATATTCCTTCCATATTTCTTCCTTGTAAACATAAAAAGGTTATATGAATTAAATCTGTTACAATCGTGCAATTAGTCTTGTTTTATTGCCCACAATCCAACATTTCACACCAATTTATTTACGTTAGGTAATTGTCCGTGTTTCAGTCACAAATAATAATGTGTCAAATTTCAATTCAATCGTTTCAGTAGATTCGGAGCAAATTGACTGTGATAGACAGATAGACAGTCAAAAACACGAGTAATCCTATAGGGGTTTGTTTTTTTCATTCGGACTTTCGAAACCCTAAAGTCGCTCGCGGTGGCTTATCTGTCAAGATTATCACATCATCAGACGACCAACGTCGTAAGTTTTGAGGGACAAGGGTAATCAACAATTTCCTGGAAATAGAATTCTGAACCTCACGCTCAGCTTCATGCTTGCGACCGTGGCATCTACATGTGTATATCACTTTTAATATGGAAATTGTGGACGACAAATGACATTTAATGTAAAAGAATAACCTCACAAGTAACTTATTCTTGCTTCAACAGTCAATAAAACTATAACATGTTTTATAAATCTGTAGTATGAAATTTTAATAAGTCTGACATCAAGTCTTACCAAGGGGTTATTGTGTTACCCAGTAACTGGGTTGTGGAGGTTAGATAGGCAGTCGCTCCATTTCAAATACTGGTATTCACCTGCATCCGGTTAGACTGGAAGCCGACCCCAAGATAGTTGTGAAAAAGGCTGGGCAGATTTTATTCTTTAACACTTTATGAAAACAATAATAAAAGAAACCACTGATTAATAAAAGCAGAAATAAAAAGCTGTATTGCTTATATCGTTGGCCAAATTCTACCTAAGATAAATTATACTTCGCAAGCCGTGTACCCAATGGAATATCCAGTAGTCAAAAATTACGAACTTCCATACAAACTTTCATCCCTTATTTAACCGAACCATTAGGGAACGAATTCTCAAAAATCCTTCCTAAGTTCGAAAGAGTCCCCGCGGCCCCTATTTGGGTTCGGCGCAACATGTTTTTTTCTTCCATACTCCTCTATTAGTCGTCATCTCTGTAGTCTTCCCATTTTTACCCATATCCTCTTTCACACAGTCCAACCATAGTTGCAATTGCTTTTCATTCATCTCTTTTGTGGCCCAAAATTCTGGACCATACAAGACAGCAGGTCTGACCATAGTTTTATAAATCTTCCCTTTAAGTTTAAGGGGAATGCGGGCGTCGCAGATAGTCCCAGTGACCTGCCACCATTTCATCCATCCAGTGTTAATTCTGTGCTTAATAGTACGATCTATTTCGCCATTGCTTTGCACGAGTGAACCGAGATATCGAAAATCGGAGCAGACTGGGAGAAGCGCGCCATCTAGCACTATACCTTCAGAACTGGAGAGACCGCTGAAATCGCAGAACATGTGTTCAGTTTTGGTTCTACTGATTTTCAAGCCAACTTTCTCCAGCTTCTGTTGCCATTTCTCCAATCTGCTCTGGATCTTAGGTTCATCTTCACCGACCAGAACAATGTCCTCGGCAAACAGCATGCACCAGGGTGCCTCCTCCTGTATTTCCGACGTAAGAGCGTCCATAATCAACAAGAAGAGGTAAGGACTTAAAGCCGACCCTTGGTGCAAGCCTAGCCTTGCTCAACTAACAGCAGCCGATCGGATGTAGGTACTAAATTGTCTGTACATAGCACGAATCAACTCAACATACGAGTACTTCTCAGGCAAACCTTTCTCTTTCAAGGCCCACCACAACACATCCCGAGGTACCCTATCATACGCTTTCTGCTGCAAGTTCTTGTGCACTCGTTTACATTGTCCCTTGACCTGGCATAAACCCAAACTGGTTCGGGGTAATCTCACTCTCCTCTCGCAATCTTTTTTCTATCACTTTCTCCCATACTTTCATACTATATGATATGAGTTTTATCCCTCGATAGTTGTTGCAGTCCTGTACATCTCTTTTATTCTTGAAGATGGGCACCAGCGAACTATTGCATCGTTCTTGTTGAAATGTTGAAAAATAAAGTCAACCACATACATCCATCCTCTTATAAACACTTCCATACTTCTACTGGTATGGATGTGGATGGCTATAAGAGAGAGTAGGGGAAGGCCAAAGAAACGATGGTTGGACTGTGTGAAAGATGATATAGGTAAAAAGGGGGTGATTACAGAGATGACGACTGATAGAGGAGTATGGAAGAAAAAGACATGTTGCGCCGACCCCAAATAAATTGGGACAAGGGCAGGAGAATGATGATGATTTCTACTGGTATATCATCAGGGCCCATGGCCTTTCAATTTTTCATACATTGAACTGCCTTTCTTACTTCATTCATGCCAATTTCTCTAATGCTAAACGATAGTGAGCTAAATAAAATAGTGTGTAGCTTAGAACTAAGGTCATGACCTTGAGCATCTCCTAAATCAAAGTAATAATGCAAGCAGACGTATAAAATCACGCGAATTGAATACGTATAAAAAATTGACGTTTGTCATAAAACCTAACCGCAAAAAAAAACAATAAAAAGTTCCAAACAAGTCACTTTTCAAGCAGTCTGAAGATGCAGTTGGTGGCAATTATTTTAGTTCAATCACAGATTTGACGCCACCAACTGCATCATTTTTGATACAAGTAATTTTCTTTTTATTTTTGGAATCGTCTCCTTGAGCCCTTCATTTTTATATTCCACATGTCTTATTCACAAAAAAGCCAACGTCACTTACCTAACGGCGGCCGCCAACATTTTATTTTTTTCATAACTTTTATAGTCTATGTCACTGTCACCTGTCAATGTTATCTCGTTAGTTGAAATCCATAAAGCCGTTTAGGATATAGGGCGTGTCAAAGAAATAGACATACAATTATATTCAAACTCTTGTAAAACTTAACCCTCCGTCTGGAGCAGTCTGGTTATTAAGTATCAATATTGATTGAATTTCTTCATTCATCATTTCGGATGCGTAGCAAATTATGATTTAATATAGTGTGGCTAGTTTCGTCATACATTTTTGAATATGTTTGGAAATATTTTCTCAAAACATACCTAACTTAAAAGTCAAACATAAAGAATACACACTATTTTTGTAGTCAAGGAGTGAGTTTGTAGTCAGAAAGGTGAAACATTTTTTTGCACGTTTCAAAACGTAGATATTAATAATAATAATAACGCGCCTTCAACGGTTGGGTCATGCCGGTGTTGATGTACTCTTTCGGCATACTCAAATGGACTCAGACGGAACTTGACGCCCTGGATAGGAGGGTCCGCACACTGCTGACCGCAAATCGGATGCATCACCCACGATCATCGGTGATGAGGCTGTATATCCCGCGGAAATGTGGGGGTCGTGGCTTCTTAAATGCTAAGACCCTACACAACCGCGAGGTATGCAGCCTTAGGGAATATTTCCTAGAAACCGACGTGGGTATGCATCGAGATGTGGTCGCTGTGGACAAGGGCCTCACCCCGCTCTCCTTGGCAAACGAGAACTGGCGCAAACTTAAAGTACTGGATACTAATGACCGCAGGGAAGTATGGCAGAGCTAGGAGCTTCACGGACGCTTTTACCGGGTCCTACATGGACCTGATGTAGACCTCTTAGCGTCCGTATCCTGGCTGCGCTTTGGTGACCTATTCGGGGAAACCGAAGGTTTTGTCTGTGCGATTATGGACGAAGTTATGATGACGAATAACTACCGGAAATATATTGTGAAGGACGGTACGGTTGACATCTGTCGGGCATGCCACCGACCCGGGGAATCAATCCGACACATTATTTCTGGTTGTTCTCGTCTAGCTAACGGAGATTATTTGCATAGACACAACCTTGTAGCCAGGATTATCCATCAGCAACTTGCTCTTAAATACAATCTTGTGGAATCTGAAGTACCGTACTATAGGTATGAGCCCGACCCAGTTCTCGAAAATGGCAATATCACGTTGTATTGGGATCGATCTATCATCACTGATAGGACTATTGTTGCCAATAAGCCTGACATAGTGGTGATAGATCGACAAGAGCGTCGCACAATGATTGTTGATATAGCTGTCCCTCATGACGAGAACCTCGTGAAGGCTGAGAAAGATAAAAAAACAAAGTATCTTGATCTGGCTCGCGAGGTTGTTGACATGTGGGAGGTGGATACAGCAGTCATTGTGCCGATAGTCGTGACGGCCAATGGCTTAATAGCCAAGAGCCTCGACGAACACCTAAGGAGGCTCTCGTTGGGCAGCTGGATCAAGGGCTTGATCCAGAAGGCAGTACTCCTGGACACGGCGCGCATAGTTAGGAGGTTCCTCTCCCAGGAGCCCTGACCACCGGTAGCTTGGACCCTATCCCGATACCGGTGGGATACTATTTTTTATATTTTTAAATGTTTTTATATTTTGATATTTTAATATTTAAAAATGTAAATTGTATGTTTAAACTATAAAATAAATGAAATAATAATAATAATAATATTCCACAACTATCACACAACGCCATCTAGTCCCAAGCTAAGCAGAGCTTGTGTTATGGGTACTAGACAACTGATAAACATACTTATATATTTCTAAATACATACATATTATAGATAAATTACACCCAGACACAGAACAAATGATCGTGCTCATCACACAAACATTTGTCCTGGGTGGGAATCGAACCCACGACCTCCGGCATAGCAGTCAGGGTCACTAACCACTAGACCAACAGGCCAGTCAACACATTGGGAAATTGGTATACATATTGGAAAACGGGCAGGAATCGCCGTGGATCCTTTATTCAATGAAGTGATTACAAATTTGTTCGAGACTTGTCACCAGGTGATAAATTATATTCATTTAAGTACTGAGTTGATGCAACAGTATGAATTACACCTAATAGTTTTACCCGCCTGGAATAAAAGGTAGCCTATATGTTAATCTAGGCTATAAGCTATCTACATACCGAATTTAATTCAAATCGGTCCAGCCGTTTGAGCGTGAAAAAGTAACAAACATACACACTCACAAACTTTCACATTTATAATATTAGTAGGATGACTCCTCATCGATTTGAATAAAAAATAGTTTGACTCCAATACCATTCCATTTTACGTAGAATAATCTGTGGGTAAGCATTTATATACCTCACTGTTGACATTTGGAATAAACCACATATTTTGTCCTTTTAGCAATTAGACTAACACCTACCATGAAGTACAAAATTCTCCGGCCTGCGTCTCTCTGCTGCCGTGATAACGGGACACTGGCAGAATAGTTGAAACCGGTTCAATGCCACAAACAAAAATTTCAAGCACGTTTTTTTTATCTGTTCTACGAGTATATAATATGCATACTTCGGAAAATAACGTAGCGGTTCGCTAAGAGAGCAAAGAAATATTATTATGAATATACATACATATAAAATCATTGGTCTTCTAGAAAATCTATCAGGATTAAGTAAGTTATGTTAGAAACTAAATGGTGGTAAGATTTTCAGAAGCGACACTATTATCCATCGCCATAAGAAATAAATGTCATGTAGAAAATTTAACGCCAGATCTTGTCAAGATGATGAAAACAAATTAATGGATATTTCCATGATTAATAGTACTTATCACAAATCTCTTATAACAGAGCATTTAAACTCTATTTCGGATGAAAAAACTTAAATTCATAACATTTATTTCGGACAATAATAATCCATAAATTGTTGTTAGGTAAGTACAATATTTTAACCTATGTTAGACCACCATACTCACACAACCATCACCACCACCTATGACCACCACCGCGTAATAAAACAAATGACTGCTTAAAACAAATTATATTTTGATTGTCTTAGAATGTACGTAATACTCTTATCGGTGATATTAAAATTTAGGAATGGGAACATTAATCAGTTCTTTGTAGGGTACAACCAAGAAAAACTTTTCTACAGCCCTGATTACTAATTCTACTGCGTAGTCTACGATGGGTTTCCCGAATTCACCTGCTGCCTGTTTCCAATTATCATTAAGAAATGCAAGAACTGTCATGCCTGAAACAATCAATGGTTATTAATAAAAGTAAAACAAGGTGACACTCAATAGTATAATATCGAATTTAATAACATTAATCCAAAGGAAATTAACCTTATAAGCCTTGGCAAGACGATGATTATCGTATAAGATATTACGGCGTCGATGAGGGTAATGAAAATACCGACCCAATATCAACTAGCCGGTTTGATTGTTGAACTTTTAAAGAATGATTCAAAAATAGTATTAGTGTAAAAAAGTAATTCAATGACTGTTGTGTTTGGCAAGGGACTCCAGAAAATCCCTCTGAAGAGAACAGACGTTAGGGTAAACTTTAGAAAATATAGTGATTTTGTGCTGGACCAGCGTTTGATTTATCACACTGCACACGTTCATATCAACACTTGAAACACCTCTCGCTGGAGAGTTAACTCTACAAACGGTACCCCTTATTATAGGTATAAGAATTTACCATTCCTAAGTAGGTCAATAGAGTTTTTTATTACACATCGGAACATTCACGGATATGTGCATGATGATCGGCAGAGGATTTCCTTGGAGGATATGGCGTTGGGGACAATTAATTGAAATAATTGCTATTGTGGCTAAGTGGCGGCCCAACGAAATAAGGATGCAGCTCCTTTCGATAATTGGCTAGTTTTAGTGATAAGCTTAATTAATTTTGTGTCAATTTAACCATGTACAGTACAACTATTTTCTTAATGTCCCTCGGCAATCATCGCATTTCCGAATACAAACGAATGCTAATTTCCATGTCCATCAATATAAGATTTATCGTGTATAATAATTTGAATTCAGCACTGAGTAGTTTATTGTTATTTTATTTTGATTTCCGTGTGAAGTATTTACCAGAAACAAGCACAGACTACATGCTCCTTCCTACCGTCTTCGTAAGGTACAAGGCTCGTTTGTGGGTCTCGGTATCTGCTTTTACAATAAGCTACCCATTTTTTTCTTGACCTGCCTTATAATGCATTTAAAACTAAACTTAAATCTAATCTTTGTTGGAAAGCATACTATTCCATCAATGACTAATTAGATGACAAGAATAGTTGGTCGCTATGTTGAACGCAAGACAATGTTACACTTGATGTTCTTTCCCCATAATTATGAGCTTATGACAGTTTATATGAGTTGATATACTTAATATTTTTTTATTGATTTTTCTGTGATGGCCCTAGTTCATCACTTGTGGCTTGGAACGTCAGCCCTATCTATAGATATTACCGTTGCACGTGTAAGCGGGCACACCAGTTATGTATGGATGCTTATTTAATTTGGTTTTGGTTTAATGTTTATGCTTGAGTTTTTTCTATTTTTGATGGCATCATGGAATGTGCTAGTTAACAAGCGGATAATTTAAATATAATTATGATTGTACTTTGGACAATATGTTTTTATTTTTTTTCTGTTTTACATAATATTTTACATAAATATATGTTAAGTTTGTTGGATACAATTATATAGATTCAAGTTCTTCAAACTTAGCAGACAGATGTGTTGCTGGGGAGTTTGTTGCGCCACTTCCTCTTCACAGCTAAAACACTAGGAAGTGGTGATGGGGGGTCGTTTTTAGGGTACTGTCTTTATGTAGAACTTTGGCGTTTAAAAAGTGCTGGCTCTCAGCCTAATTTGAGTAAATTACTATTGATTTTTAATTGTATGGTTATGGTTACATAATTTCAATCAATAAATCATTGCAACATGTAGCAGTCTACTTCTGGACAAAGGCCTTTCCGAAGTCCAATATTTTAATTCGTTCGTGTGCCTGCAGTTTCTTGGATTTCCCAAATTTTTTCCTCAAAGTCATCGATTTTATCTTGTGGGCTCTGTAGGGTGCTGAAATAAATCTTTTTGTCTTTCAACAAATCGTTATACTCACTAAGTTCCTTGCTTTCCTTGAAGAGATTCTCAAGATCAAAGGTAACTTTATCTCCATAGTCGAAAGAGTACTTGTAATTCTTCACAGAGAAATGATCGACGCCTTTGTCGTCTTTTATGTATTTTGTGTTTATATCAACCTTCATTCTTAGATTAGCTGTAACAATAATGTGTATTAACGTTTAACTTATTTTATTTAAATCCATGTTTCTGGTTCAAAATGAAGATTAAACATGATGCAATTATTATAGGCCTGCAAATAACATTGTTTTGTGTAAATAAATTACAACATAAGAAACAAATTATTATTTACAGCAATAGTTTATTTGTATTTAAAAAGTTATTTTGACTAGAAATCCAATCTTATTTTGAGTCTCAGTGCAAAAGTTTCGGACCCTAAGGAGAAAATCAAACTTTTGTATACGCTATTTCCAGTCACTCATTAAAATAAAAACCATGAGAATGCCCTTGTTTTCATGTTTAAACAAACAATCGTTTACATAATAATTTCTTAATATCGCCGCAAAATGCAATGAGCAAGAATGAATTTGAATATACAAAGCTGCCAAAATTAAAAAGGAGATAAAGGCAGAAAGCTGTGAACATCACAAACTGTTGAATTTTAATGGCAGTATTACTTACTTAACTTTATTTTGGCATTGCCCGCTCCGTCAATAGGAAATAGGAGAATTCTTCCAACAGCATCATAGGTACCCTTGATGGTAAGGTTGCAGTGGAACTCCAAGACAAAGTGACGTTTTTCAAGTTCGGACCTGGAAAATACACAAAAAATATATAAATCGATACTTTACGTTGGTAGGCGGTGTGACTTAAATGTATGATTTACAATACCAAATTCCAACACCATCATCATCAATTCTCGATTTTAATTTATTACGGGTAGGTATATTTTCAGTCAATTTAAATAAACTCTTTATTGCAATCTCATGTGCTTTCCAAAGTTCTAAAATAGTTTTACAAGTTCACATGGACCTTGGCGGGTACAGCAACTTAATATAATCTTTTTATATAAAATCAATTCAAAAATGTTATCTACTTATAAATAGGAATACCGTTTAAAAAAAAAAGTTGAATCTATTGAAAATACCAATCAATTAAATTTAAAATACAAATAATAATTTTGAATGACGAAACCATGGAGGATCGATGCCACAGTAGTTTTCAAACATAATAATAGTAAATAAGTTGAGGTGAATGTTAGGTAAGTGCATCGCAAATCGCAAGGTGAGGTGATTCCCGGCCACCGTAGGCGCGGCCTTGCGGACGGCGAGTAATAGGTAGCTCGCCGTCCAATAACAAGTCGACGGCGCGTAGTGTTCCACGCGCGCCTCAAAGAGATGTCAGCAGTGATTGACGAGGTCTGCTAGGGCCGATGACTGCCAGGGTCGGGGGTGTGTTTGAAAGAGTCACCGTGGCCCCTGAACCAGGCCCATCGGAGGAACACAGGTGGACTTTAGCCAATAAGAGTCTGACACATCCTCCCGCTCCACCCAGAGCGGGAGCCCCTGCGTGTTTCCACTGCGAGGATCGCCCAGAGGACACGGTGGGGCATACGGTGGAGGTTTGCCCCGCCTGGGCAGAACACCGCCGTGTCCTCGTGGATGCGATAGGCGGCAGCGACCTCTCGCGCCGTGCCCTGGTTCAGGCCATGGTACGGAGCGAGAGGGAATGGGGGATCGTCTCCTCCTTCTGCGAAGCAGTAATGCTCGCGAAGAGGGAGGCGGCACACGTTAGGGAGACTCAACAGAGGCAGAGTCGCCCTAGCGCCCTCAGCAGCAGCCGCCGCAGGAGACGCCAGGGGCTGCAAGACGATCTCCGGCCACCGTAGACCCGGGCCTGCGGATGGCGAGTAGTGGGTAACTCGCCGTCCGATCAGCACCAGGCCCGAGAGTCGACGGCGCGTAGTGTTCCACGCGCGCCTCAAAGAGTTGTCAGCAAAGCACGGGGCCTGCCACGGCCAATGCCTGCCCGGGGGTTGAGTATAAATTCGAAAGAGTTACCTCGCCCCCGGGCGCGTAGGGCAGGGAGGAACAGGGGTGGGTTTTAGTCAGTAAGAGTCTGACACGCCCTTCCGCTCCACCCTAGAGCGGAAGAAGTCATAAGATGATTTCCCACCCCCCTAAAAAAAAAAAAACCCAGAGCGGGAGAAGTTATTTGAAGATTTCCCACCCCCAAATTAGACGCATCATTAATTTATTATACCTAAAACAACAAGTATACTAAAATATAAATAATTAAATTGTTTTTAAAATGGTGAATGTTTCATAAATATACGCTTTAAAGTTTTTGCGTGATTCTCAATTTTTTGTCCGCGTTTGACATACCTTTACACATTAATAACATTATGTTATAAAAATATAATTTCAAATTTTCACATATCAAATTACGAAAAAAATTGTCTAAAGTAACATATATTTTTTTCAAACAAATAAAACTAGTCATTTATACGTGATGTTAAATTAAAAAAACAATTAGAAGTCGTATAACTGCGCCTTAAACCATTTTCAGATTAAAATTCTAGAATGCTTTAATTTTTGACGCAAAAGAAAATGATAAAGAATCCAGTCCACTTGTATCTAACTTTTGATTTACCTTTCAGAAGTGCGTAATATAAAAATAACGATAATATTACGAGTTCTTTCATGCCAGGACTGCGTAAAATATTCAAACAAAGTTTCAACCTAATAATTGAAGTTTGTTTGCCAAGTTTGAATTCTTTACTCGTAATTAAGACTTTAAGGGATGAACTTTTAAAAATAAAAGTTAATGTTACAGGTATAAAGAGTCATGGCCGCTCGTTTATATTTGATGAAATTGTGAGATGGTCTTTTGTTGGGTTGTTAATAAATTGTCTATGATCATAGAATATTTTTAAGCTGGCTTCGTAATGATAAATTATTATAACAACATGATGTTTTCTTTGTAGATAAAGATATTAAAATTTAAGCTTTAGATCATTAACCTTATTTTTTGACGCTTAACACAAACCTTAGTCATTTTGCCTACGGTTTATAGAGTTTTGTTTAAATAAAATGTATAAAGTTTGTTTTAAATATTAATGACAAGTATTTTTTTTTTTATGTACATCTTATGTTTATATTAACTTATATTGCATATTTTATTTATCAAACAACCTCACGAATGAGATCATAGTTTTTATGTCAATTCAAAAATTGTAACATTTTAAAAGTTCTTATTTATTATAATTTGTAACGAAATTGTTAGAAAAAACTTTTTATATAAAAAAATCTAATAAGGATCTACTACCGGCCAAGTGGCGCCCTCATTGAATAAAAAATCGTAGCAGCCTAGAAAATAAATATTAAAGAATCCAACGTCACGTTTTTTACAAATAGGATAAAGTATTTTTACGTTGTTAAAACAGGTCTCACAATGTTTCCTATCCAAAGTAGTAGGCAAAAGTGTCAGAAACAGCAATTTTTGGTACTTTTGCTTACTACTTTTTTTAAAAAGAACGCAAAAGTACACAAAATAAATAGTACAAATAATCACGTTATTACTAACCTTCGTCGATGAGACGAGTCATGGTTGATACAATGGCTCTAACGTGACGGGCTTTCTTCATCCAAACCTCCACTATATATCGCGGGGGCAATGGGTCGACTGAGATTAGCCCTTGTATGGAAGAAGTGCGATCGCGCGCAGGAGTTAACGCAATTCTTTACATGCGCGTCGTCAAATTGACGAAGGTTTGTAATCTAGGGTAAAGGTATTTCAATGATACAGGAATATTGATCTCGTATAAAGAATTGCTGAATCAATCTTTGAATTTACAAAAAAAAACACCATGGAAGAAGCAAAAACACCTTGGTTATACCTTGGTTTGGTACTAATACATCCCACATTAACAAGAGTAATAAGAACTTTAATTAGGTAAGCAGTGCATGTGCATAAAATTACCTATAGTCAAAATCGCTGAACGCTTGAGAGGACAAAAAATAAGCCCAGACATAATTGATGTTTTGAGTTTATCTAACAGTTTTTATTGTATGCATTCATTAGCAAAGTAATGTTAAGTAATATTTGACCTTCGTCTTTACTATTATTAGAGTCGTTTACAGTCTAAAAGTTATGACAACACGTCATTTGTTATTTGATTTTGTTCCAGAAGTTTTAGTCTTAGGCTTCATTAACAATGTTCTAGGTTGATAGCGATTAGTTTTTTTTTTTTTTTTTGGCGGGGCTGGTAAATCATCCTATGACTTCTTCCGCTCTAGGGTGGAGCGGAAGGGTGTGTCAGACTCTTACTGACTAAAACCCACCCCTGTTCCTCCCTGCCTCGAGTGCCCGGGGGCGAGGTAACTCTTTCGAATTTATCCTCCACCCCCGGGCAGGCATCGGCCGTGGCAGGCCCCTTCCCTTGGCTGACAACTCTTTGAGGCGCGCGTGGAACACTACGCGCCGTCGACTCTCGGGCCTGGTGCTGATCGGACGGCGAGTTACCCACTACTCGCCGTCCGCAGGCCCGGGTTGATAGCGATTAGTTATGATCCAATTTATACCTACAATACTTGTAATCAATTACGGGAACATTTACAAAATTTTTCTTATATTATTTTTGTGTCATTTATCCGTCCCTATATCTATAAACATAGATGAAAATTCGATTGCGAAAAACAAAGGAAAGGGGAGGAAAAACAAATTTTCAGATTTTAGTTACGCACCTCCTGACGAAAAATATCGATAAATTTGGAAGACCTTTGGTATTCACCCTCGCAAATAACGGACAAACAAATAAAAATTGATTTGTGCTGCAAGAGTAATATATTAGATCACAGCGAAATTGAATGTGTAGCAAAGTGGACAGCGGCAATAAAGAAACTACTGGGTGCCTATATTTTTATACATATAGGGTGACAATTTGAGTTAAGAGAAAGACCTTATCCGTTGCTACTGTTGGAAACTTTTCATTCTTGCTCGAGCACAAAAATTTCTTCTCGCTTTATCGCAGGTCAATTAGATATTTCAACTATTTTTGATAAGCTTCGTTATGTGTCTATTTTTAAACATTGTACCATCATTTTCAGTTTCAGTTAATTTTTGGTTTAAAGATATTTATTCTCATAAAACCGGCCAAGTGCGAGTCGGACTCGCGCACGAAGTGTTCCGTACCAATAACTATAAAAACGGTAAAAAAACATGTCTGTTGTATGGGAGCCCCCTTAAATATTTATTTTATTCTGTTTTTTAGTATTTGTTGCTATAGCGGTAACAGAAATACATCATCTGTGAAAAATTCAACTGTCTAACTATCACGGTTCATGAGATACCTGGTGACAGACGGACAGACAGACAGACAGAGGGACGGACAGCGGAGTCTTAGTAATAGGGTACACACTAAACCACTTATATAAGAACAAATAAATAAATTTATCTATACTAATATTATAAAGAGGTAAAGTTTGTGAGGTTCTAGGGGGTAATCTCTGAATCTACTGAATACCAATAGAAAGCCACGTTATTTGTGAGTGTCCTATGCTATAAATATTTTAGAAATTCACGCGGGCGAAGTCGCGGGCGAAATGCTAGTATAAATATAAAGATCGTCACAGACGTCACGGTAGCAATTACTATAACACCCACACAATGCACTCAGCTTTTAGGAAGGGTGTTATTTGTCATTAAATATGCAGCTAAATATAAATAAAATAATAAAATAAAAATCTTTATTGTCGCCAATTAATACATTATCTTCTCTTAGAGTAATAAGCAATTGAGTTTTGTATGCACTGAATGAGCGTAATTTTTTATACATGAGGGAATTGAATATACAGAGTGTAACAAAAATGCGTGCTCATATTTTACATTCTGCTTCTGCCCATAGGAATGTACAATTTTCTTCAAGGAATTCAAAGTAGGGTTCCCAAAAAAATTGGACATTCCGTACAAATTTATAATCAGCTGATCAAAAAGAGTATCAATCTGCCTAGCCTTTTCCCAACTATCTTGGGGTTGGCTTCCAGTCTAACCGGATGCAGCTGTACACCAGTATTTTACATGGAGCGACTGCCTATCTGACCTCCACAACCCAGTTACTGGGTAATACGATACGTTTGGGTCTGGGTAAGACTGGATGTCTGACTTTCGGGCTTGACGACCCGTAACGACTGTCAAAGATCCACAATTGACAGCCGGGACCAACGGCTTAACTTGCTTTCCGAGGCACGGAGGAAGCTCGGTATGTAAAGATGGTCACCCATCCATGGACCAACCCCGGCAAGCGTAGCTTAATCTGAAAGATCGACCCGTGCGGCTGTTATAACTTTCGCCACGAGCTCCTCCTGATCAGAAAGAGTATGAGAGGACTAATATATTTTTCGGAATTGTCTATTACTTTCTTGATGTTGTTCATTTTGCAGAAGCAGTATTTAAAATGTGACCACTCATTTCTGTTACACTCTGTTTTGGTGTTATTCATTATTAATTTACATAACTAGGATCCGTCTTAAAAAAGAGATCATGCATATCTTAGATCAAACGCGAGACGCCCAGTTACGGCTGTAGTGCTAGTTATTCATACATACACATATCATCACAAACATTCAGACGCCCACACTGTACAGATACACACACGCACACACTATTCATACTTACTTCATGTCACTCTCTGCTATTCTTATTGTTTTATCTGTGTACTTCGTAATGGGCGTATTGTTTAGAATTATCCAATTTATGTTTTCTTCCTGTCAGCTGTGAAGCTAACTTTTGTAAATGAATAAATAAATAAACCATAAATGCCTTGCACTCACTTGTCTTACTTGACAAACAGTGCGTAACTATTAGTATAAAATGTAAGGACGTGTTTACATTTTTCACGATACGTTAAACCGTGTTCTAGACTACTGCTATACATAACAGGGAGTATTTATATAGTCTCATCTGTAAATCGGTTTTCATGTTACGTGCATGTGATGCAGAGGATTGAGAGAAACATGTTGGGGACATATTGAAGACATGTTGTGGACATGTTGTGGACATGTTGTGTACATGTTGTGGACATGTTGTGGAGATGTGTATGGCTATTACCCCTCGTTTTCACCAAGGTATAATACATGTATTTTACAAATTGTATGCACTGTTTTCGTTTCCTTACCCCTCGTTTTCACCAAGGTTTAATACATGTATTTTACAAGTTTTACGCACTGTTTTCGTTTCCATATATACGTGTATAAAACATGTTGTCTACAAAACTTGTAGAAACTTTATACAAGTATAAAACTAGTTGTACAAAACTTATATGAAACTTGTTGGTTGCTAGTTGCCTACATGTAAAGGATCTCATGTTTTTGCTGCAGCTAAACTTGTAGAATTCGATACAAAATTCAGTCCGTAGTTTTATATTTATTAGTAATAAAAAAACTGTTGTGACAATGGAAAGAGAAGATGCTGAAGAACTTTAGGTACTTCATGTGTGCAGTATACTTTTACATGCAAACTGAAGCAAATTCGAGGAAAAAACGCAAGTACTGGTCGCGATAAAAAAAAAAAAGAAAAAAGGGAAAAAAGAAAAAATAGAAAGAAAAGAAGAGAAAAAGAAAGAAAAAAATAGAAAAAAAGTAAAAGAGAGAAAGTTCGTTTCTTTGACCACTCCATTCTTTTTCTTCTTTCGTTTTCTTTAAGGAAAAAATAAAAGCTTGTAAAAAACGCAGTCGGTATCTTGAAAACTTTATCCAACAAGCATGGATAAAGTTTAAAACTTGTTTGTAATTAGTATTATTATACGAAAATTGCAATAAAATAAACAATACTTGTCTAAACCACCACTGTATTTTGTAGGTGAGAACGCTATCAATGTATGAGACAAGTTGTATCATGTGACAGACTTCAGTGTAAACGTATCTAGACTTAGCGACTGTCGCAACCCAGCGCTGGGCACGCCACCATCGAGGCGGTAGTGCCCCTCTTTGAGGAGTGGCTGGAGAGGCGTCACGGCGCCCTCACCTTCCGCCTGACGCAGGTGCTCACCGGACACGGCTGTTTCGGTAAGTACCTGTGTCGGATCAAGGCGGAGGTGACCCCCGGGTGTTTCCATTGTGAGGATCGCCCAGAGGACACGGTGGAGCATACGGTGGAGGTTTGCCCCGCTTGGGCAGAGCACCGCCGTGTCCTCGTGGATGCGATAGGCGGCAGCGACCTCTCGCGCCGTGCCCTGGTTCAGGCCATGGTACGGAGCGAGAGGGAATGGGAAGCCGTCTCCACCTTCTGCGAAGCAGTAATGCTCGCGAAGAGGGAGGCGGCATACGCTAGGGAGGCTTGAACACAGCCGAGTCGCCCTAGCGCTCCCAGCCGCGACCGCCGCCTGAGACGCCAGGGGGTTCGGACGCCGCGAGACGATCTCCGGCCACCGTAGACCCGGGCCTGCGGACGGCGAGTAGTGGGTAACTCGCCGCCCGATCAGCACCAGGCCCGAGAGTCGACGGCGCGTAGTGTTCCACGCGCGCCTCAAAGAGTTGTCAGCAAAGTGTAGGGGCCTGCCAAGGCCGGTGCCTGCCCGGGGGTGGAGGATAAATTCGAAAGAGTTACCTCGCCCCCGGGCACTCGAGGCAGGGAGGAACAGGGGTGGGTTTTAGTCAGTAAGAGTCTGACACACCCTTCCGCTCCACCCTAGAGCGGAAGAAGTCATAGGATGATTTCCCACCCCCCAAAAAAAAAAAAAAAAAAAAACGTATCTAGACTTGAACTTGTATATATACTTGTTGGCTACTCAGTGTGAACAAAAAGAATGTTTGAGACAGTCTCAATACATGTATAAAACAAATAATTATGTTTTGAAAAGTATTCTACAAGTTTTGTATCAAATTAGTATTTAACCTTAGACTATGAAAGGTTATAGACGCATTATCATTGGACATTCAATGAAGCAGGATCGTTAAAATGTGTGAGTGACCTCGACGAATATAACGATGACGTTTCGGCTTCTCATTTTGTTTGTGTGAGCTTTTTTCGCGTGTACAGATACAAGCCGGCTTTTCATTCTGGTACTTCAGATTGCTGGCTTTTGACACTCTGTCTATAACCTTTCATAGTCTAAGTATATAACTTGTTTCTTTGTGACAACGAGGGGTTAGAGTAGGGTAAGACCTAAGAAACAAGATTCTGGCTGCTAGAAATTTATGGAAGAAGAAGATATTATACAATCTATACCGACCCTAAATAAATTGGTTCGTGGGTAGGAGGATGATGGTTCACATCCAACACTATCCCCGTTATTCCGTCGTATCTATTTGTACTTGACTATCACAAAACTAACAATCCAGTTTCATCTGTATATAATATTTTATGAATATGCAGGTTTCGGAAAATATACTTTTGACATTAAAATGTTTATCGATCTTGACTTACTTAGCAGTTAATGATTATGCGATTTTACCCCGAGTTGTCGTTATTATCATAGTTATTAACAGGGTTATATCAGTTGTTTACCTTTTAAAATCGTAATGCAAGATTTTTTAAATGAGCCAAGAAACAAGTTTTCAAGAAACGTTGCCAGCGCGCGCGTGCTGGCAACGTCGCAATTCTAGAGGTTTTTTGTGATTATTTTATTAGTTTTAAATGAAAGTTTTAATTCTCAGTCAATTAACTAGACCGTTGGTATGTTTAAGCATAAAAAATTACATTACACTCAATTTATTTTATTTTTGCAGTCTTCTTTTCATTTCAGTGGTAGGTACTTTTGCAGTATTACCACGTATAACGATTAAATATTTTAGAGTAAAAGTTAAAAATAATAATAAAATATAACAATCTAGTTAATTGACTGAGGAAAAATAGTACTTTCATTTAAATTTAATAAAATAATCACAAAAACCATTAGAAATGCGACGTTGCGAGACCGCGCGCGATGAAAACAGTTTGGTTAATGATACTTATTAAACACCAGCTTCTGCCAGTGGCTGCATTCGCGTGGAATTAGTATTTTTTCCCATCACAAATTATAGCCTTTATGTTATTCTGATATACAAGCTATATTACTGTGGAGTTTTATCTAAATCCGCTCAGTAGTTTTTACCTGAAAGAGTAACAAACATCCATACATCCATCCTCACAAACTCCCACATTCTAATGTGCTAGTAGGTAGATTGATCACAATTATCATTCACTTTCCGTATTCTAATCTATTTGGGGTCTTGTTTACCTCGTCTTCTACAGCAACTTACAGAAAATGTATGCCATCATCATAATAGTCACCCCAATAGTCAGTAAGCAAAAACTTTTTTACAAAAAAAACAACCGACTTCCAAAAAAGAAAATATCTAAGTATACAAAAAATTTAAAAATAACTTTAATTTCGGCAGTCGGTGTTTGTATTTTATTTCTTCGTTATTTGACACCGATTTCCGAAATTAAAGTTATTTTAAAATTTTTAGTGTAGGTACTGTCTTTTTTGGAAGTCGGTTGTTTTTTTTAATTTTTTTTTTTATATTTTCACTTTTTAGTTATTATACCCCAGAACTAAAAACTCGTAATTGGAGGAAACCTAAACGTCATCTATTTATACATGTTTTTCGTTTTTGTTAAGTTTTTCAAAAACCGCTGAAGCAATTTCGCTGAAGTTTATATGGGACCTTAAAATAAAAACAAAAAGAAAATTCAAATCGGTCGAGTAATAGGGGAACATACAAAAAAAAATAAAAAAAAGGTACCGACGAATCGAGAACCTCGACCTTTTTGAAGTTGGTTAAAAAAGACTTATAAAATATAAAAAATACTTAAAAGATTAATAAACGCTAAAAACTCGTCCATTTGATTGCTAACTCGTTTTATATTATGAGTCCTTCGTTACAACGGAAAATTACAGACAGAACTGTTATTCTTAGCAAGAAAACGATTATCACCTGACTTTTTTTCTAATCCACATGATTAGTTCTCACGGTTAATGTACACGGAATTATTTTTTATTTAGTGTCAGTAAACATTTTGTTTTTAGGTTGACCCTATTATTAGGCTAATGACCGTAAGCTTGCTTAAGGTCCCACAGACAAGTGTGACGTGACATTTTATGTGATAACGTTGCAAAAACGTATTTTTCTAGAAGTTATTCTTATTACTCTATAGGTAGATAATACGCTGTTGCATACTTTGCGTATTGACTGTTCGAATCAAACTCAAAACTTCAAAACAAAACTTTCGGCGGTCTCTCCAGTTATATGCCTGTAGCTCTTAATGGAACGCCTGTACCGATCTGCTCCGACTTTCGGTACCTCGGGTCGCTTGTTCAGGGGGATAGCGATATAGACCGAGACGTAACGCACAGGTTGGATGAAATGGCGACAGGTCACTGGAACAACTTGCGACCGACGGATGCCTCTTAAGTTAAAGGGGAAAATCTATAAGTCCGTGATTAGACCTGTCGTACTGTATGCTGGGTTGTGAAAAAGACGGATGAAAAAAGACTGCATGTGGCGTAGATGAGAATGTTGAGATGGATGTGTGGAGTAACGAGAATGGATAAAGTGCGAAATGAGTACATTAGAGGTAGTTTAAAAGTGGCGCCAGTCACAGAAAAGTTGAAAGGGAACCGCTTATCTTGGTATGGTCATGTAAAGAGGAGGGATGAAACACATGTCACTAAAAGAGTTATGAATATAAATGTGGATGGATGGAGAGGGAGAGAGAGGCCAAAGAAAGGATGGATGGATTGTGTGAGGAGTGATATGAAAGAAAAGGGATTTAGTGATAGCGTGACGGCTGACAGGACAGAATGGAAGAAAAAAACGTGTTGCGCCGACCCCAAGTAACATGGGATAAGGGCAGAAAGATGATGAATGCAAAATCCCGTTGCATTTTTTCTTATGAATAATGCCAATCCGGATACTGAAAGACATATTGCAGTATGCCTTTATCATCAGAAACCTGTTTCATTTTACAGTCTTGTTTAAAATATAGATAGATTGCTTGGTGCAGGAGACTTAATTCAGTCTCTATTTGCAATAGCTTCGTACAGCTGATTACTCCGGCCCTTAAGGAACTAGTAGCAGACTCATTTGCAATTGCACAAAGAAAGCTTTTTTAGGAGTCTATGTTTAGTATGTTGCAGTTTGTAAACTCCTAATTTATACTGCTTCGTCTGGTCATAGAAGTTTAACTTCCGTTTAATTAAAGTCTTTTGATAACTTAATAATGTTCACGTTTATTATGTGGAAAACCCAGAAATATAACCATCCGTGCCGACCAGTGCGCAGTAACTGGCCGACCGATCATTACGTCTCGCTAACATAAACTTTGGCTTATCAAGCGTTCTGCCTTTTGTACTTACATTGTGTCCCTACATTTTTAAAAAAGGCTGAGGAAGTAATATTGGCTTACGGAATAAACACTTAATATACAGGATGTAACGGAAAGGTGTGGTCATATTTTAAGAACTGCATCTGCCCATCGATATGATCAACTTTCTTCAAGAAAACCTGAGGAAATTCTCATTTTTTACCTCCCATCCAAATATTGATCAGCTGATGATAACTTTGTATGGAAAGTCCAATTATTTTTTTTTAATTTTATATTTTTTTTTAGAGAAAGTTGTTTATTGTCATAAACAGAACCGGTTCATAAAATATGACCACACCTTTTCGTTACTACCTGTATATTTTTCTTTAAATTGCTAGAAAGAATGATGGAAACATAATTTAGTTGATTGGAGCATTGTCTAAGCGTATTTATTTTTTTGAAACCATACAATATGTTGTAACTTTTTGCATTTTTTTAAACAATGGTGGGTTTACAACACCCAGGCCCGGAACAACTATCTGCAGGTCATACAAATTTTTGTTCCGTGCGGGAATTAAACCCGCGACTTGCGGCGCAGCGTCCAATCGCTCAGCCACTACACCTACCTTGTCGTCTAAATGATTTTATGGTTAAAATTATGAGCTGTGCTGCTAACATGTGACAGTCCCAACTTACGAGCCGGATTGTGGGTTTGAACTCACACATGTATTATTTTGTGCAAATAATTTCATCAATAAAGCTCACAAAACGGTGAAGGATAACATTAAGATGAGTAAACCAAGACTCGTGGTCCACTTCTTCGTACATATTATGTTGTCTTCATGCAACAAACGTCAATTAAGCACAATTATCTTATGTGGCTGTGTTTAAAAAGAGTTTTGGAAGCTAGTCGTTAGTTTCAACTATTTTCCTGTTTTTAATTTTCTATATTCAATATCTTACGATACTTTTGTTTTTATTGGGTGGGGGAAATCGTCAAATAACTTCTCCCGCTCTGGGTGGAGCCAGAGGGCGTGTCAGACTCTTACTGACTAAAACCCACCCCTGTTCCTTCCTGCCTTTGAGTGC
Source organism: Polia nebulosa (assembly GCA_951329385.1). Classification (NCBI taxonomy): domain Eukaryota; kingdom Metazoa; phylum Arthropoda; class Insecta; order Lepidoptera; family Noctuidae; genus Polia; species Polia nebulosa. Next base: position 11,660,384 of record OX589604.1, read on the forward strand.
CCAGGGGCGAGGTAACTCTGTTTCAAATTTATCCTCAACCCCCGGGCAGGCATCGGCCATGACGGCCCCGTCCCTATTGCTGACAACTCTTTGAGGCGCGCGTGGAACACTACGCGCCGTCGACTCTCGGGCCTGTTGCTGATCGGACGGCGAGCTACCCATTACTCGCCGTCCGCAGGCCCGGGTCTACGGCGCCGGAAGTCCCAGGCGTCTCCTGAGGCGGCTGCTGCTGAGAGCGTGAGGGCGACTCCGTTGTTGGTGCTCTCTCACGCGTCCCGCCTCCGCCTTCTCGAGCATTACTGCTTCGCAGAAGGAGGAGACGGCTTCCCATTCCCTCTCGCTCCGTACCATGACCTGAACCAGGGCAGGCCGCCTATCGCATCCACGAGGACACGGCGGTGCTCTGCCCAAGCGGGGCAAACCTCCACCGTATGCTCCACCGTGTCCTTTGGGCGATCCTCGCAGTGGAAACACCCGGGGGTCACCTCCCGCTTGATCCGAAACAGGAACCTCCCGAAACAGCCGTGTCCGGTGAGGACCTGCGTCAGGCGGAAGGTGAGGGGGGGTGTCAGACTCTTACTGACTAAAACCCACCCGTGTTCTTTGAGTTGCCTGTGTGTGTAACTTTAATTTGGGAATGATTTTGTTTCTTTGATTGTACAACGCATTTAACCATTAAATTGCGATTAAATGCGTTGTTTTCGCCTTAAGTGAATGCCAGAAACCTTTTTTTTGTAATGTCAGCGTCGTCAATTTCACAGATAATTTTCTTTTATGATATTGAAGCTAAAAGCCTGATATAAGCAAAATACTTACACTACATCATCAACAATACATTTCCTAAATCCTGTAAAGTTTCCGTTGTAGAAAGTGACCGTCAACCCGTTGAGAGGGATGGACAGCTTTTCAATGCTGAAGGGATCCAAGACAGCTAATCCAAGTTTTGGGTTGCCTTTGACAAACTCTGGGATAGCAAATTGTGTTGATTTTATAAGGCACTCTCTGGATGTTTCGTTGCAAGGATGAATGTAATCAGCTGTAAAGAAAGAGATTTACGTAAGAATATGAACTTGTAGCGACATCTATGACGCTACATACGAACTAGAACAGCAAAATACCTACATCGCGCAAGCAGAGTTCTCCACGCGATTTGAACATATACAACAGCCCAAAATCAACTATCGGGCAGTTGCCCGGACCAGACACAACACCCGTCTGGTCGGAGGATCCTCCCTTTTCAATGGAGGTTGTGGGACTTTACACCCTGTTCCGCATACCACCACAAACTTATAATAAAAGGAGGTAACTTTTATTATTTTTTGCAGCAGGTAATCTCTAGGAGTACTTTTGAAAAATCTTTCAATGGTAGAAAACTATACTGTACCTCAATTTTTTAGCTCCCGAAAATGCGAATAAAAAACCAGCCAAGTGCGAGTCGGACTTCGCACATTTAGGGTTCCGTACCAAATGAGAGAATTATCAAAGAAAAATCTGATTTATCAATATATTAGTATTTGTTAGTAAAATATACGTAATAATAAACATTTTCACCAAATTTCAAGTTCATAGATCAATAGGAAGTTAAAAACTTCATCGGAACAACATTTTGTGACAGACAACGGACAGACAGTCGAACAGACGGACACGCGACTGACAACAATAGGGCTCCGTTTGGACGGATCCGTCTGTCACGGCCAATTGTTTCCAAATCTACTGGACCTGTTGAGTCGAAAAATTTAAGAAAACTGATGACAATTTTCATCCTCTTTACTATCTTTGAAACTACGGAGCCTAAAATTAAGGAAAAAAAAAAAATGTTTTTACATCATCATCCTGCCCTCTAACCCAATTTTTTTGATATTTTTTTTCCTACTAGACCATACTTGGGAAACCACTGGTTCTGAAGATATTGAAGTTGCAATATTTTTTTCACTTTTTCACGAAAATTTATTGCAAGTTTAGTAAAAACATTACTAAACTTTTACCAAACAAACATTCCTGAATTTTAGATGTTTCTTAACAAATTACGCATTTTAAGTTACAAAAACGCAATTAATATCTAACGTATCTGTATCTGACTAGTACCAACGTGGCTTAGAGCGAAGGGGCGGGGCTTAAAACTCCGCTTGCCTGGGTTCGCGTTACATTGCGCACAATAATAAAGGTTATTTTTTCATAGGTACCTAAAAATAATAGTCGTTTCCCAGCAATAATTTTTGCGCAAAGCTACTATGCGTAGTTGACGGCTTTGTGATGTGTCTTTTTATACCCTGTATTATACAAAAATCTACTTATAAGAAGTCTATGTTTTATAAAAATTAGGTTCCAAAAATTTTATGAGTTTTTGCGCACGAGTCCGACTTACACTTGGCCAGTTTTTTATGTTACTTTGTGACCCCTTTGTGCGGTTCCCCAAGAGATCCAGTTCATCATGATCAGTCATATTATGTACCATGTCTATCGCCTACGGCTGATCACAATTTTGATGAAAATGATGGTTAGAATCTTAGTAGCAGAGAGCTAGAGTTTGAACAGATAAAAAATTACGATTACATTATCACATTAATTTAAGTAGAATTTTATTATTATAAATATTAGATGTAAGTGATGTAAATTCATTATTCAAGAAAGCCGATGCAAAACACAAAGGTCAATGTTTTCGGCACACGAATTTGATTATGAATATATATTTTTAATTTGATGGCTCTTCTTTCACACATAACACTTATGACGATGTTACATATAATGAGGAAATAATAATTTTAACTTTAAAAAACTGTTTAAACAATGCTTTTCAAGATCGCCAAGCAAATACGTGATTCCTGGGATACAGGAGCTGTCAAATACATAAACCCTCTTAACATCTAACGAGAATATTAAAAGAAAATGCGTAGAGTATTTCTCTAAGCTGCTGAACGAAACATATACCTTTAAACCAATAGCAGAACTGCCTCCAATTGAAGTCTCTTGGGACGAAATAACGTGCACAGAGCTCAGAGCATCCATCAACAAAATGGCTTATAACAAGGCAACAGGACCTGATTATATTCCGGCTGAAATTTGATAGAAACTTGGAAACGCTGGCGCTTACTTCCTACAGGCGTTATTTAATAAAATCCCTCACGACGGTATATCTTACGCATGAAGGAAGAGCTCTTTAGTACCAAAAATAAGGGTGCTATAAGGCACTGTGGCAATTATTGGGCAATAAAGCTGATATCGCACACATTTAAAATCTTGGAACGAGTTATTAATGAAAGATTACGACGTCTCATAAAAATCACAGAAAACCAGTGTGGATTTGTCTCGGAAAAGTCGATGACCGATTCTGTTCGTACTGTAGCGACATCTATGACGCTTCATACTAACTAGAACAGCAAATTCCTACATCGCGCAAGCAGAGTTTGAACATATACAACAGCCCGAAATCAACTATCGGGCAGTTGCCCGGACCAGACACAACACCCGTCTGGTCGGAGGATCCTCCCTTTTCAATGGAGGTTGTGGGACTTTACACCCTGTTCCACATACCTCTAAAATGGTGACCCTCGACTATGAACGTGAGCGCAGCCTTCGTCATGACGTCATCACCTCGTCAGCGCAGCCTTCGTGCAGCTACTCCAGCGTGACGTCATCATCATCACTTCCTCCAAGCTCTTCAGAAACGAGTCATACAGCCAGCCAGTACAACGATAACGCCGACAACGATACGCCGACAACGATACGCCGACAACGATACGCCGACAACGATAACGCCGACAACGATACGCCGACAACGATAACTCCGACAACGATACGCCGACAACGATTACGCCGACAACGATACGCCGACAACGAATACGCCGACAACGATACGCCGACAACGATACGCCGACAACGATAACGCCGACAACGAAACGACGCACCGCTCCGACTCACTGGAGCCCGCAGCAGTACTCCGACTCACTGGAGCCCGCAGCATCATCCCGACTCACTGGGATATCATCACCGCAGACAGTTCCAACTCACCGTGAACTATGCGCCTCTTCCGGTTCCGACTCACTGGAACCAGCCTTCCACTGGCCCGGCAAGCATCACGTATGACACGACTCATCAAGAAGAGAACAATCGATCTCCGATCTCTGGAGGGGAGTGATGTAGCGACATCTATGACGCTTCATACTAACTAGAACAGCAAAATTCCTACATCGCGCAAGCAGAGTTCTCCGCGCGATTTGAACATATACAACAGCCCGAAATCAACTATCGGGCAGTTGCCCGGACCAGACACAACACCCGTCTGGTCGGAGGATCCTCCCTTTTCAATGGAGGTTGTGGGACTTTACACCCTGTTCCACATACCTCTAAAGTACCATTAGACTTCTAATGGAGGCACACAAAACTAGGAAGATAGACCTACACATGGTATTTGTAGATCTTGGGAAAGCATTTGATCGCGTCCCGAGACCTGTGATTTGGCAAACCCTGCGATCCCAACTAATCCCGGCATGCTACGTAAGACTGATAGTAGACATGGACGATGGCGTATCTACAAAGGTATGATGAATGTCAGGTAAAGGTTGGAGTCCATCAAGGATCGGCACTCAGCCCGCTACTTTTCAACTTCCTGGTGAACTATCTGACGGCTGAAATTCAGCAACGTGCTCCCTGGAGCATTCTGTAAGCAGACGACGTCGTCCTCATTGATGAAGATCCACTCATCTTGCAAGCAACCTTGGAAAATTGGAGATCATCATTGGAAAACGCAGGCCATAAAATCAGCAGAGAGAAAACCGAGCACCTGCACTGTAACTTCTCGAATCCAACCGAAGTTATCTGCACAATAAACCATGCAATGCTCTACCCTAAGAACAACAGACCACTTCAAATACCTCGGTAGTATTCTATTCAGCTATGGCAAAATAGACGCCGATATCACACACCGCATAAACATGGGATTGCAAAAATGGAGAGAAATGGCGGGTGTGCTTTGCGATGCTTGAATGCCCATCCGCGTTAAGGACAATTTTATAAAACCACAGTAAGACCCGCTATGACCTTCGGCACAGAGTGCTGGCCTAATAAGAAACAGCAGGCTAGTAAAATGCATGTCTCGGAAATGTTCAGGTGGTCCGCAGGCGTCACCATGTTACACAAAGTGCAAAACCAATGCATCTAAGGTAGCTTCAAAATCAGACCAATACAATACAAGCTCACGGAGTCACGCCTTCGTTGGTACGGCCACGTCATGAGAAGACCTGATGAACACATGACAAAAACAGTGCTACAGCTTGACTCAGGACCAAAAAGCCGCGGCAGACCCCGACTAACATGGATGTCAGTTATTAAGAAAAACCTCGCCACTCATAGTATAGACCCACTGACGATCCAGAAACTATATCTCTGGAGAAGAATGATTAGAAGAGCCGACCCCAATAAGAAATGGGGCAAGACCTGAAGAAGAAAAATATATTTTGAGACTAGCGGGTTGCTGCAGCTTTGCATGGGTTACCTATCTGCACACAATATAAAGCCTATGCCCATCTGGCATAAGATCCTTTTCAAATGGTGAAACAGTGGTGCCGCACAAAATTCTCTCATAGTGTAATAATTATTAAGTTTAGAGGAGGGAGCTCTAGGTTTGACTTTATGCCTTTAAACTAGAGAAGTAAAAACTAAAGATAAATAAGGGTCATTAGGATTCGTTTTCCTAAATACCTACATGGAATAAGATGGTTTTCAAAGTAAAAGTACAAAGTTATGTGATTGTTCTTCTTCAAATGATGATGTTTTTGGATGTTACTATTTTCATTACTATCTCCTACTTAAAACTCAAAATTAATCCAAAAAAAAGGGGACATACTCCCAGGATAAAAATTATCTTAAATTCTATTGCAGAACATAGTCTACCCGTGTGTCAAATTTCATCCAAAACCGTGCAGCTGTGAAGAGGTTACAGACAGACGGACAGACAGAGTTACTTTCGCATTTATAATTTTAGTATGGATTCTCAGACTGAATGTCTTTTAATTAATACAACGTTTATAAATATAAATAAAATAATTTTTCGTTCTATTTAACCATCATTTTACTTAATATTTTAATTTTATCGTAGAACTCATTTAGAATTAACTAAAGATTTATTTGATTACAAACTCACTAAATATTTTAGTAATAAATAAAACACTCAAAATTAACAAAATATACTCAAAATTAACTTTACAAAAAGTATTCAAAATTTGAAAGAAGAATTTTAATAGACTGTCATAAACTGAAAAACGAAAAAAGAAAACTTACGTGCCAGTCTCGCATATCCATGATCGCAGCAGAAGAAAATGAAAAATAACAAAACACTACCGACTGCAGCGTGAAAACTCATTTTCAGTATGCACAATGTTAAAAAACTAAAGAACAGCTATGTACAACTATTGCGCCAGCGCCGGGTTTAGCAGCTATGTATCGACTAAACGTATATATAAGGCCTTCAACCGCTGACATTGTAGACCAGAGGCTCTCAAACTTATTTCGTCTTAAAACGACTTTGAAAATTTAAATAATTTTTTAGCGCTCCCATTTTTTTTTTACTGTGATAAGTAAAAAAAAAAGTGTGTGTGTACTTATGTACGCACGTAAGAAGTTATACTTCTTTGGCGTAACAAGATAAAAAACCAAACTGTCACAAACTTTACAAAAGGAAAACAATCATTCTTCATGAACCACAGACCATAGCTAACTTCAGGGTGTCGGTTCTAGCTAACATCAGGCTGTAGAGTTTTTGTGACGGTGTGCGCGCGCATCGTAAAAATTGACTCTTATCATTTTTCCCTAACGCGCCAAAAGAAGTATAACTTCAAAAAATCTAACTTAAACCACAATGACATTCATTACTTTAATTTACTTATAGTGTGCTAGTCTGGAGTTTAAACTTACATTATATACTAGACTTTTTTACCAGTAAGACAGTCACACAAATATAACGATGCGAATACTATCAAAAATCGTTGAACGATCTACCACAATCCAAGATTGCACAAATCGCGTTATTTAACAAAAACTTGTTAAAACTTGATTAAGAAAGCTATGTTAAATATTGTTAGTTTTCATACAATCAAACGGGGCAGAAATATGAACTAAATAATCGATGTTGTGTAGTAGGTACGTTTTAATATCAGTGAATTTTAAATTTTTAAAAATCACCTGTCGCCCCCCTATACCACTTCAACACCCCCAATTTTTTCTGGGCCCCTTACCGCCCCCCTTTAGGCCTCCAGCACCCGCAAAATAAAAGGAGGCGTTATCGCCCACTTTGACAAAAACTGTTGATATTGTAGACGGACGACCGGTCCAAGACGAACCTCGTCTGCTTACGGGTAAAACCAGATAAATACAGTTTTTTTTTTTTTTTTTTTAGCGTCTATTTGTGTAAATTAAATTTCAAATGTTAGACTCTTTACTATTTATAGCAGTATAATTCTTATATGATTAATCCATAATGTTATGTTAAGCCTCTGTCTTGCTTGGTATATCGGTTTTTATAATATTGTACAAGTATTATAATAATATAATATAATAATATAATAATTTTAATCGCAAGGGGTGTGTAGGTACTAAACTTCTTTTACCTGTAATTGGTAAATGTTTTATATCTTTGTAATTAAAAGCATAAATAGACTAAATTGACCTATAAGTATAATTTACTATCGTTAAATACTATTTACATAACTGAAGTTAATATTTTCATAACTATTAACAGGTACTAGAAAAAGGTAATTTTTGTTTTATTCATCCGGTTTAATGAAGGTATTTAAATGAAATTGACATTTAATACAAGTTATACTTAAAATAAACAATCAATTTCAGTAGTACTTTTAATAGATATTGAAAAAGGATGTACAATATGGGCCATAAATTCAGTAGCAGTTTCACCAATCTATCGCATCAAAACAAGTCGCACTTACGACCTATTTCTATAACAAACATTTTGCACACATACACGATCTCGTATATCGCACTCTTTCATCATTATCTAGTCAGAAAGAGTGCGATATAATAGTCACCCTGTCATTTCGCTATGACGTATTAAGATCAGGTATTTAATTTCAATCCAATATATGTATATGGCTTAACCGTTAACGCTACAGGTAAGATGATTCGCATGTTGTAGCCTGCGTTCGAACCCCAGTAACAATACACTTTTTGTGTTTTAATTATGAATGTGTTTATTAAGTATTAGTTGAACTTATTATGTACAAAAACCGGCTAAGTGCGAGTCGGACTTGCGCAAAGGTTTCCGAACGAATATGGCTTACAAAAAAAGTAAACATCTTTTTAAGACAAACTTACATAATAACTTAAATATACTAATTTAAACTTAGATACATAAGCGTACAACTACAATATTTTAGGATTATCCTTAAAACAATGTAAGAGTCGTTTACGCCTCAAGCTTTAACGGTTGTTTACGTTTTTATTAACCGACTTCCAAAAGGAGGAGGTTATCAATTCGGATGTATGTATTTTTTTTTTTATTTATGTTCAGGCATAACTCGGTCATATATTGACAGATTTGCAAAATTCTTTTTTGTTCGAAAGGGGTTTGTTCCGAAATCCCATTTAAATTTCATAATATCTTTTTTTTTTTTTGATCATAGGTTTCGGAGACAGACAACGGAACTCACCGCACACACACCACATCGTAGATGGAGATCGTCTCGCGAAGTCCTACGCGCAGGGCGTCTCCTGCGGCGGCTGCTGCTGGTGGCGAGAGGGCGACTCTGTTGAGCCTGCCTCACCCGTTCCGCCTCCTCCTTTGCGAGCGTTACTGATTCCCATTCCCTCGCACTCCGTACCATGGTCTGGATCAGGACCGTGGTGCCTCTTCAGCCATTCCTCAAAGAGGGGCCTTACCGCCGCAATTGCGGCGTGCCCAGTACTGGGATGCGACAGTCGCTCTCTCCATGTCGCCATGAGATCCTGCCGGAGCTTTGTCCGCGCAGCCGCGAAGTGTCGCGGCAGCGGAGTTACGCCCCGGCGTTTTGCCTCCTCCGCCAGTCATAGAGGGGCGCGAGGACCTTTTGCCTCTAGATCTCTTGGTAAAAGCCCGGCAAGGAGGCTCACCGCCTCATCGGAGACCGTGCGATATCCTCGGATGGTCATGACCCTTTGGGACGCGTTCAACCGGCGAGCTGGTCGCCGCCTCATGGAACCCGCCTTCACCGGTGCCCCAGGTACTGTCTTTTACTGACTGACGGGCTTAAAGAATATTCTTTTAGCCAGCTTACCTGTCAGTAAAAAGGAAATCGAATCTATATGGCCAGTGTGCTATAACTGGCCAAGACAAATCTAACTAGCCTTACCATATCGGGCTACGTTGTTAAGTTGAGGGTTTCCTATGATGAACTTCCAGATCCAACATCAGAGCCTGGACTATACCTGGAACTATAGTTTTAGGCAAGACAAAATCAACTAGAGCAAACAATACGGCACTTTGTTATTAAGTATCTATGGTACCCTTCTGGCTCTATCATCCGACCCTAGTTACCACCTAGTTTAATGACACTTGTCAAAAATACATATCCAATGAGTCTAGACTGGTTTGGTTGATGATCCTGTATACAGTATGTAAACCCTGTTGTTCCTTCTACTCACGTTTTAAGAATCGGTATACAAACGTAATAAAGCAAGTCAACACCCATCCATCCATCCATCCAGCCATCTTTTATACCATGTTTTTAGCAAATAAATAATTTTATCTTTTTTTTTATCAAAAAAAAATTTTCAAAAATAATTAAAATAAATATTTAAATATAAATATTTGTAATATTTAACTGATTTCTTATCTCTGCAATTCTGCATGAAGCGATTGCGAAACCCGTAGACTATTTAGCGAAATAAAGATGTACTTGTAAAATCAGATAATCTAAACGTTTTTGAATGTGTCGATTTTAAGCCCTTCTTTCCTTCTCCACCCAGAGCGGGAGATGTCATTGGATGATTTCCCACCAAACAGAAAAATAACAAAAACAAAAAGTAGAATAAGTGTCAATATGTGGGTGTGGATTAGTGCTTAAGGGCCGGATGTGTTAAAATTCATACCTACGCGTGCTAACAGCTCAACAGGGTTTCGGCAGCAACCGCTCGCGCCCTGCCCTGGTTCAGGCCATGGTACGGAGTGAGAGGGAATGGGAAGCCGTCTCCTCCTTCTGCGAAGCAGTAATGCTCGCGAAGGCGGAGGCGGGACGCGTGAGGGAGCATCAACAACGGAGTCGCCCTCCACCTGGGACTTCCGGCGCCGTGAGACGATTTCCGGCCACCATAGACCCAGGCCTGCGGACGGCGAGTAATGGGTAGCTCGTCGTCCGATCAGCACCAGGCCTGAGAGTCGACGGCGCGTAGTGTTCCACGCGCGCCTCAAAGAGTTGTTAGCATTAAGGACGGGGCCCGTCAAGGCCGATGCCTGCCCGGGGGTTGAGGATAAATTCGAAACAGAGTTACCTCGCCCCTGGGCACTCAGGGCAGGAAGGAACAGGGGTGGGTTTTAGTCAGTAAGAGTCTGACACGCCCTCCCGCTCCACCCAGAGCGGGAGAAGTCATTTGATTGATTTCCCACCCCACAAAAAAAAAGGGCTTCAGGGGTCCTTCGAAGTTCGGGGGATGTCTCGTAGCTTAGAGACTCGCTAGCTTACTGCGTGGGTGCGGTGTATAAAAGGGTAACTGGCTACAGGTGGATAAGAAAAGAGATGAGGGCGCGATAGACTATATTGATTTTTATAAGAATTACATGTGTGGACATTTGCAAGGCAAAAACTCAAGTCTAACGTAAAACAAATGAGACGCCTATTCTTTTATAATTATTCCAACGACTCTCCAATTATCTCAACAGCCAGCTGAAGGCCGGTACAGACCCGTTGAGTTTAGGCTGTGTCTACAATCGCCATAGTACCTATCTTGACCTAACGACCGCCTGTACCTCGCGTTGGAAAGGCAATGGGTACTTTTCACATGCTGCTGCCTGATTTCGGAGGACTACGGCCAAAAACGTTCCAACGTAAGTTTATAACATTAGTACCTATCGAAGATTTACATAGCCTTGTGTACGAAGGGCCTAATGGTTCGGTTTAATAGGGGATGAAAATTTGTATGGAAGTTCATAATATTTGAAGACGGCGACGGGATATCTAATCAGGCTAACGGCTTGCGTTGTATAATTTGCTATAGGTAGAATTTGACCAACGACATAAACAATGCAGCTTAGTATTTCTGCTTTTAGTAATCGTCTCTCTTAATATTATTTTCAAAGAGTTACAAAGTCGCCAAAAAAAAAAATTAAACTTTATGCTGACATAATATTTAGGTGAGTATGCTAAACGATAGTCAGATAAAATAGTGTTTAACTAAGAGCTAAGATCATGACCTTGAGCATTTCTAAATGTATTACTTACATTTAGTACTTAATAATGTAATCAGACCGATAAAATCAATATTAAACAATAAAAAACTATAAATCAATTAATACGACCGAATTGATTAAGCAATTAAATATCAATATTGATTCAATTTCTTCATTCATTATTTCTAATACGTGAAAATTGTGATTTGCTGAGATTCGTCACACATTTTTGAATATGTTTGGAAACATTTTCTCAAAAAATTGTTGTAAAGTCAAAGTAAAGAATTACACAAATATTTCGTAGTCAATGAGTTAGTTTGTATTCAGAACTTATGGTGAAATTACATTTTGCACGTTCCAAACGAAAATCTCTATGGAGGCTTTTCAATGCAGTGATTACAAATTCAGTCAGTAGCTTGTCATCAGGTGATAAATTATATTCATTTAAGTAATGAGTTGATGTACGAATATGAATTATACCCAATATTGAAGAATAGGTATATAATTATAACTTATTACCTTAATAAAAGTAGCTCATGTCCACCAATACCAATTAGTATAATTAATTAAATTGATTCAGTTACCTTGTCAAAAATATCTAAATACTATTGCGCGTCGATTTAATCAATAAAGACTAGTTTGACTCCAATAACATTTAGGAGTAGGTACCTACGATAAATCGGTTGGTAAGTATAAAAAAATATATCACGCTGTTGACTTTTAACAAGAATCGCATAAAAAACTAGTTGGAATATTTTGTCAAGCATGTTTTTATTTGATTAAATCCGTTGTATTTAAGCAAACCTCGGAAAATAACGTAGCAGTTGGATATGAGAGCAAAAATAATGTTATTAATATACATATAAAATCATTCGTCTTCTACAGAAGCTATCAAGATATATTTTTTACAAGTTTATCTAAAAACTAAATGGTGGTAAAACTTTTAGAAGCGACACTTTTATCAATCGCCATTAAGGGATTATAAGAAATAAATGCCATGTAGAAAATCTAACACCACATCTAATAGGAAAGGATCTTGTCAAGATGACGAAAACGCGGGAAAGGCGGGACTGCTTCCCACGTCCAACTAAGACAAATGAATGGATATTGCCAAAATTAATGGTACTTCTACCACATCCCTTATTATAGGGCATTAAAGCTTTATTTCGAATAAGAAAACTTCGCAGGACTGTAAATAATTGAGCGTCATAAAAACAATTTGAAAGAGATTAATAAAACAAATGACTGCTTAAAACAAATTATATTTTAATTGTCTTATAATGTACGTAATACTCTTATTGGTTATATTAAAACTTAGGAATGGGAACATTAATCAGTTCTTCGTAGGGTACAACCAAGAAGAACTTTTCTATAGTCTTAATTGCTAACTCTACTGCGTAGTCTACGATTGGTTTCCCGAATTCTTCTGCTACCAGCTTCCAATTTTCATTAAGGAATGCAAGGACTGTCATGCCTGAAACAATTAAAGCTATTAATAAAAAGTAAAACAAGGTAAAACTCAAGAGCACAATTTCTAATTTGATTACATTAATCCAAAGGGAATTAACCTCATAAACCTTGACAAGGCGATGATTATCATAGAAGATATCTATCGGCTTAAGAATTTGCCGTTCCCAAGTAGGTCAATAGAGTTTTATATTAAACATCGTAACATTTACGGATATGCACACATTTTGATCGGCAGAGAATTTCCTTGGAAGATATAGCGTGTCTCAATGGCCGCCTAATAAAATAGGATGCAGTTGTTTCCTATAATTTGCCTAGTTTTAGTAATTAGCTCAATTAAAATTTGGTGTCAATTTAGCCATGTAATTTTATATTATGGTTTCCATTATTTCAATCAATAAAGTATCGCAACATGTAGGAGTCTTCTTCTGGACAAAGGCCTTGTCGAAGTTCAATATTTTAGTTCGTTATAAACAAAACTTTTATTGTGTCTTCAGTTACTTGAATTTTCCTAATTTCTTCCTTAATCATCAACAACTTAAATTAATCGTGTGTCATTGTTATGCATTAGGGCAAGCCTTTGCGGGTCATATTAATATAAAAACAAATAACTATGTAAGTTTAAAGTCATCGATTTTATCTTGTAGGCACTGTAGGGTGTTGAAATAAAGCTTTTTGTCTCTTATACTTACTAAGTTCCTTGCTTTCTTTGAAGAGATTCCCAAGTTCAAAGCTAACTTTATCTCCATAGTCGAAAGAGTACTTGTAATTCTTCAGAGCAAAATGATTGACGCCTTTGTTGTCTTTTATGTACTTTGTTTTTATATCAACCTTCATTCTGAGATTAGCTGTAACAATAATGTGTATAAACGCTTAAATTATTTTAAATAATCCATTTTTTTTGGTTCTAAATGTAGATTAAATATGATGCAATTATTATACGCATGTAAATAACATTGTGTTGTGTATGAATAAAGTATAAGATAAGAACCAAATTATTATTTTCAGCAATAATTTAGTTTTATTTAAAAAGTTACTTCGACCAGAAATCCAATCTTGTTTTGAGTCTCAGTGCAAAAGTTTCGCACCCTTAGGGGAAAATCAAACTTTTGTCCACGCTATCTCAAGTCACACTTAAAAATGAATAACATGAAGATGACTCTGTTTATATGTTTAAGCAAACAATCGTTTGCATAATAATTTCTTAATTTCACCGCAAACTGCAATGAGACGGGAATTTTTAAATGCAAAGCTGCCGAACTTAAAAGGGAGATAAAGGAAGGAAGCTGTGAACATCACAAACTGTTGAATTATTAATGGCAGTGTTACTTACTTAACTTAACTTTGGCGTCGCCCGCTCCGTCAATAGGGAATAGGAGGATTCTTCCGACAGCATCATAGGTACCCTTGATGGTTAAGTTGCAATGGAACGCTAGGACAAAGTGACGTTTCTCAAGTTCGGACCTGGAAAAAAAACACAAAACATAATAATACAAATAGGTCGATAATTTACGTTAAGGTAGTCGCTGTGGCTTAATAATTGTAGCAGGTATTATTGAATAATACCAATAGGGATGTTCACTGGCTATAAAAATAATAAAAAAAGTCCGTGAGTTAGATTTTCAAATTGAACTTGTAGTTTTTACTTTACGAAACCAATAAAAATGACAAAGATAAAAAGCATCAAAGTTCAGGAGTGGGGCTTGTTACGTCACTAAACGGTACAAAGTGCATTGAGATGTGACGTCATGCGACAATTCAAAGCACTGTATCGTCCTCATTTTCGGTTTACTCGACAAAGGAAAAAATACGTGTCGATTATTTTTTTGTAATCTAACTGACGGACTTATTAATTTTTTTTTGTAAACTAGCCTATCCCACAACCAAAATCATCAGTTCTCAGTTTAACTTTACGGGTCGGGTTTCATCTTTGTTGTAATCATGTGTAAGACACATGAGATTACAACAAACAAGGTCTCAAAATGTTACATTATTAATTATGTAACATACATAATATGTTCCTTCCCACCGTCTTCGTAAGGTTCATGGCTCGTTTGTGGGTCTCGGTATCCGCTTTTACAATAACCTACCCCTTTCTTACCTTGACTTGCCTTTTAACACATTGAAAACTAAAATTAAATCTAATCTTTATTCGAAAGCATACTATTCCATCAACGAATAATTAGATGAGTTGAATGCAAGACAATGTTACACTTGATGTTCTTTCCCCATAATTAGCTTACGACAGGTAATAATTCAGAAATAATAATTTGTTTATTGATTTCACTGTGATGGCCCTAGTTTATCACTTGTGGCTTCGATGTCACAACCCTATCGATAAATTATACCATTACACGTGTAAGTGGGCACAGCAGTTATGTATGAAAGCTTATTTAATTTAGTTTATGCTTGAGTTTTTCTGTTTTTGATGGCATAATGGAGTGAGTTAGCTAACAAGTGGCGGATAATTTAATTTTATGATTAATTTTGGACGATATATCTTTATTTTTCTGTTTTACATATTACATATAAATATATTAAGATTGTTGCATACAATTATATAGATTCGAGTTCTTCAAACTTAACAGACAGATGTGTTGTTGGAGAGTTTGTTGCACCACTTCTTCACAGCTAAAACACTAGGAAATGGGCGGAAGGTTTTGGGGGACTGTCTTTATGTAGAACTTTCACGTTCACAAAGTGCTGAATCTCAGCCAAATATAAATAAATGATTTTTGATTTCAATTAAATATTTTTCCTTAAATTGATATAAAGAATTATTACTTTGAAACCATACAAAAAATTGGTACTTTATCAGTATCGGCTGGTTTTGCTTTGCTTGCTAAATAATTTGGCAATACCATGTGTCTGGATAATCATAATCTGGATAGGCATATTTCTATAAACAAATTATCGATAAAATAACGTTATAGTGCGTGGTAGCGGTTTACGTAAAAGTGGACCAGTTTTGATATTACTGATTTTAGTTAGGTAGTTAACTAATTAGTTTTCCTACGATCAAGTTCAATCTTTCAAATTACGTCTATCTAATGAGTTTTGATATTAAATCTAAATTAATGACCACAAGAGTAATCAGCTCATTTCTAAATATCTATCTTAAAATGAAAAAAGAGCTATGTGACTTTAACTAAATGAGTTAAACGATGATGATTTAATTGTACTAGAGATAAAAATATTTATGAGTGAAGCAGACGTAATTGTTTTAATTAAGGCCATACTACCGGCCAAGTGGCGCCCTCATTGAATAAAAAATCGTAGCATAGCCTAGAAAATAAATATTAAAGAATCCAACGTCACGTTTGGTACAAATAGGATAAAGTATTTTTACGTTGTTAAAACAGGTCTGAGAATGTTTCGTATCCAAAGTAGTAGGCAAAAGTGTCAGAAATGGCCGTTTTTGGTACTTTTGCCTACTACTTTGGATACGAACCTTAATAGATTTCTTTTAGTTTACCTTTTATTTATTTATGTTCTGTCTTTTATTAGCAGCTTTGCCCGCGTGGTATTATTACTTCTCCTATTATAAAATAGCCTACGAGTATGTGCTATTCCACACTATAATCTATATCTGTGTCAAATTACATCCAGTTCTATTCTGCCGTTCTGGAGTGATTGTGTAACAAACATTCATCCATCCATTCATACAAACTTTCACATTAATAATATTATTAGGAAGTAGGTTTCACAAAACACTTCACAGACTCATTCTATTCACTTTAAAACGTATATGGGCATTTTCACAAAACACTTTACAGACTCATTATCTTCACTTTTAAACGTATATGAGCATTTTCCTAGCAAAATGGTAGGTTATAAAACTGAAAGTTTAAAAAAAATACTGGGTATGCCCGATTCTTTACCACATGTGCAGGATTTCTCAAGATTTCGAAAGTCAGATTATTTTTTTGGCATTAACTTCATGTGCTAGCCAGTTATATTTGTTTATTAATTTAAATATACTTTTTTGAACATCAGGATTAAAAAAAAAATCATAAAGAAAACCTTTAAAACTAAAAGAAATATCTAGTAAATCAAGGAAAAAAAATATATTTGTCTTCATGTAAACATCAATTACGCACAATTTCCTTATTTAGCTGAGTTTAAAACGAGTTTTAAAACCCAGTAATTAAAGTTGTAACTATTTTCCTCATTTAAGTTTTCTGTATTCAATATCATATGACACTTGCCTTGGAATCTTTGTCACTCAATGAATTATGATATGTGCGTACTACTTTGTTAAAACATTTTTTTTCATTTTTTTATTTCGTAAGTACCTGTACTAATTATCTTTTAGGTAGGCATATGTTACTGAAAAATGGGTACCTTGAAGCAAAGTGTGACACGGTAAAATTCATACCCTTTTTTATCCCGAAACTAGGTAAAACAGTACTATCAGAATCTCTCCAGTTGCGTAAAATAGCTAACCTAATTATTATAGTCATCGATAGAAAACAATAAAATTGATCAATACCAATATAATTGTATTGGTGATGTATCACAGTATTGAAGCTATTTTAATGTCTCTGAAGGAAGGAATTAATCCTACTTAGACACAGGTTTTTGCAGTTATCTCAGCCAATAGTTGTTTTTTTTGTACCAAAAAATAAAGCCGACTTCCAAATCAAAATACGAAAATTTTAAAACAACTTTAATTTGGGAATGATTTTGTTTCTTTGTTTGTACAGCACATTTAACCGAAATTTAAGATTTAATTGCTATTTTAACTTTTGGTTTACTTAACTACGAATAAAAAACTCGCCCTCACTGACCGCCAGAAAACATTTTTTTTTTGGTCATCGTCGTTAATTCACAGATTATTTTCGTTTATCCTTTACTAGCGAGCCGCCCAGCTTCGCTCGGGTACAAATTATACATATACACCTTCCTCTTCAATCACTATCTATTAAAAAAAAACCGCATCAAAATCCGTTGCGTAGTTTTAAAGATTTAAGCATATAGGGACAGAGAAAGCGACTTTGTTTTATACTATGTAGTGATAGTGATATGTAAGAGTAGTGATGACGTTGACGCTAAACTCTGACATAAGCAAAATACTTACACTACATCATCCACAATACAGTTCCTAAATCCTGAAACTTTTCCCTTGTAGAAAGTGAACGTCAACCCGTTCAGGGGGATGGACAGCTTTTCAATGGTGAAGGGATCCAAGACAGGTAACCCGAGTTTTGAGCTGCCTTTGACAAAATCTGGTATAGCATCTTGTGTTGATTTTATAAGGCACTCTCTGGATGTTTCGTTGCAAGGATGAATGTAATCAGCTGTAAAGAAAGAAATTTACGTTAGTCATCTAAATCTAAACTTATATTATAAAAAGATCAATTTTATTGATTGTTTTGCAGGAGGTATCTAGTCCTGCCTGGGGTCGCGGATCAATTCGTAATAGGGTTCCCGCGGCACTCAGGCAACAGAAGGAACAGGGGTGGGTTTTAGTCAGAAAAAAAAGAAAGGACGTATCTAGTGCTGATTCGATTTGAAAACTATATCACTGATATAAAGAAACACTATTCATAATTTCTTTATGTTACTTTGGGACCCCGAAAATGCGCGGTTTCCCAAGAGTTCCAGTTGATCATGATCAATCATAATAATGTACTATGTCTATCACCTAAGGCTGATCACAATTTTGATGAAAATGATGGTTAGAATCTTGGTAGCAGAGATATAGAGTTTTGAGCAGATAAAAGATTACGATTACATTATCACATAATTTATGTAGAATTTTATTATTAAAATCATCATCATCTGCCTGCCCTTGTTTTGATTAGATGTAAATGATTTAAATTCATTATTCAAGAAAGCAGCACTTATTATTATTGCAAAACGCGAAGGTCAATGTTTTCGGCATATAAAGTTTATGAATATTTATTTTTAATTTTATTTCTATTTTTAGTTTAAAACACAAAATATTTTATTTTTATTACTTGAGAAGACAGTAGCAGCAAAAAAGTTAAGCAATACCTACTTTTTCATCGCCCTAGACTAGACTCTAGTTCGTGATTTTTTTGTACAACTTGTTTTACTCGAAATTATTCAAACTTTTTTCAATGTTTTAGCATTATTTATGCCCTGCATAAGTTTTTACGTAAGCATCGAATAAATTATTTCGCTAATAACTTTTATAACAGTTTTTACAAACGTGAAAACGCTTCTGCTTGTCAAAATTTTATCCAAATTGTTACAGATTGATATAGTATGTGGTAAGTAAGGAAATTCAAAAAATTCACGTAGGGTGTAACGGAAAGGTGTGGTCATATTTTAAGAACCAGTTCTGCCCATGGGAATGAACAACTTTCTTCAAGAAATCCTGAGGAAATTGTAAAATTTTTTCTTACCTCCCATACAAATATTTTTTTTTTTTTTTTTTTAAAAAAAAACGTTGCCCCACACTAGGAATTACTCCTGTATCGTGGGTGCGTTCACAAACATTTAAACTCACATACACAAGACACCCAGACCCGGAACAACTATCTGTAGGCCATACAAATATTTGTTCCCTGCGGGGATCGAACCCGCGTCACGCAGCGCAGCAGTCGAACGCTCAACCACTACGCCAACCGTGCCGTCATCATATTGATCAGCTGATGATAATTTTGTATGAAAAGTCCAATTTTTTTTTGATTTTTCTCTTTTTTCTTAGAGAAAGTTGTTCAGTTTTCATGGGCAGAACCGGTTCTCAAAATATGACCACACCTTTCTGTTACTACTCCATCACGCCAGAACGGCTGAGCCGATCTGGATGAAATTTGTCACAGAGATACATTATAGTCTCGAACAGCACATTTACTATAATTTATAATGGGGGTTGTACTATGTAATTCCACGCGGGCGAAGCCGCTGGCAGAAGCTAGTACCTAAACTAATAAATAAAAATAAAAATACATTTTTTTTATATTTCATCGAATGAAAGTAGTTAACTAATTCAATGCATATTTTTAACAATACATTGAGATTTGCCCTGATCCTCTTGTTCAAAGAACTAAACTTAAGCGGCCGTATAAGAAATTTTGCCGATTTCGCTGATTTACGCGATTTTACTGACATAGTTTTACAGTTAAAATAGTGTATTTATAAATTTTAATGCTCAAAATGAAAGATCATTTGAAATATGATCTAATCTATGAGCTGTTTTTTTATTTTTATATTAATTTCGATTAATCGACCACAAACCGACGACGGTTTTGTGAATTTTTGCTGTAAGAGGTTTATAATATCACATAAATACGAATTGTTTTGACGTCTAAACGCTATGAAAAAATTAGAATATATTGTTGTGAAAGTCTATACACTGTTTGCATCACCTTTAACCACTTTAACATAAAATTTTTGAGTAAAGTAAAAAAATATTTAAGTTAGTCAAATTTTAGAGAAAATTTGCAAAGAATTGACTTTGATTTTGGCTATTTAGAACTCTCGTTTAGAAAATTAAAACAGCAAAAACTAAACTTCAGTTCAAAATCAATCCATTTCCTGATAAAAAAATGTAAAATTTACGAAATTATGGCATTCAAAATTTTGTGAACAAGGGAAAGGCAATATTTGCAAAAACTTCTTTAGAAAATTTGGTCACACATAAAAACTCTTTGAAATATGAACCTTTATCATGATACGTAATTCTACTATAAAATTTGTAAAAATAAATATTCAAAAATTTTTGACGTAACCTAGTTAACTGTTTATTACTTTGGTGCCCTTCAAATTGGATTTGCATAGTTAAAAAATAATAATAATAACCTTGCGGATCTAATCTAACCTGCTTATAAATAACTTTGATCCGACCTTACGCTCGATAAATATTACATGTATTTTGCTTTCATATGATTATTGAATTGATATTCGAAGACATGTGACATCCACCAATCTGCATTGGGCCCGCGTGGTGGATTACGGCCCACACCATCTCACAGAGAGGAGGCCTATGCCCCAGCAGTGGGGACACTAAAAAGGCTGATGATGATGATTATGAGTATTTCATTCGGGAAGAATTAAATACTGAACAACTGTAATTAATGTTCCTTAGAAATTTATTAAAATAAAAATCTACACCTTAATTACTTACTATACACTTGTCTAAAATATCTGACACTACATAGGTTTTTTTTCCCCTGGCTCTCCCGTGACTTAACCTACAAGAGATGTGCTTTTTTCCGGGATAAAAACTTTCAACAAAAGCTATAGGCGACTAGTTATTTAACACCGTCTTCCGGAATTAAAGTCTTTTTACATTTTTTTGTGTTTATTTTATTACAAATCGGTTGTATTTTTGTAAAAAGTTTTTTATTGTTAACTTTTCAGTCGTGGTACTCCACAGCTCATGACAATTGCAGTACTGGTTTAATTTTTTTTTTTTTTTTAATTGCAGTAAAACAATATTTTATTACAGAGTTCCAGTGCCTGCCTTCCAAATTCATCATCAGATCAGTTCGATGGAACCATTTTCATCAGAACCATTTTAAATTTGCTCCGTCATAGTCGCTTAACTATCTGGAGATCCGTGAAATGCTTAATATTGAAGAATTTCATATGTGGTCTTCTTCATCAATTCCACTTCACCAAATGATACTCTCTGAATGCAAATGTTAGAGTTGCCGATGAAAATTTATTAATTTATTAATTTATTGGATCTCCGACAACGGATACACAGGTATATAGCACGTAACTTATACAATTGGCTCTGTCATGTGTGCTTGCTCCTTCAATTAGGGGAGACGACAGCATGCACATATACATAGCTAGGTAAAGAGGCGATGAAATTATGTTACACAAAATTAAAAAAAAAAGATTAAACCATTAAAATATGACATAATAATTCATTATTACATAAAAATGGGCTATGGTAATATTCACAATCGTTATTATTTGTTATTATTAGGTAATGAGTAACAGGATAAAGGAACAGTAGATACATAGATGTATTGGTACTTTTATGAAAACAAAAAATAGTCAAAATAATATTTGTAATGCCATTCCATAAAATTAAATTATAATTGAAATGATAAATGAACAAATTCAAATTATGAGAAAAAATAACATAATTATTATTTACTTATTTTGCGGTGGTCAAGAAAGTCCAATATTTTTTGATAATCTAACGGAGTAAATAGAATTATTATTTTTATACCCAAGGGACACCACTATTATATTTTCCTCTTTATAATATTACTGATAATTGCAATGCTAATCATTTTAAGTTAATTTATAATACAACAAAATTTTCTACAAATTACTACTCTCTCAACTTCATAGTTTCTAAGAAAACTGACGTCGTTGAGATTGCAAGAGACAACTTGAATTCTTTCTTATTGGCTTAGCATCAAACTACATTATATTAAAACCTTAGCAGCCTAAAATATCCCACTGCTGGAATATAGCCTCTTTACTGTGCGAAACGACTTATATCTATTAGGTTTTCTAGCTTTTTCCCAAGGTTTCGCTTTAATGAAATGTAGTCTTTGGCAGTCACTCAGTGGTAGTATAGTGTTATATTATTGTAATGATTTTCGTAGGGTCAGTACTTTTAGAGATTACCTCCTACATCTATAAACTATCAAACAATTGTTTTTGTTTATGTAGGACTACTACCGCCCGCAGCTCCGCCCGCGTCAAGTTAATACTTACCTTACCTTTATAAATTATTATCTATACGTTAATCTAGAATAAAAGCTATTCTGGTACAAAATTTCATCGAAATCCGTTCAGCCGTTTGAGCTTGAAGGAGTAACAAACATACTCACACATAAATAAAAACAAGTTTTCGCCTCAATAATCTTTGTGTAACACGACCCTGGATTAGCCTTCTCATTCTTTCTCCGAATACATTCACTTGTATTTAAAATCCGAGTTTAATTGATAAATTATGGATTTAGGCCAGGAAGCAGTCTACGCTTCTGCTTCAGCTGTTTATAAAATTAATTGATGGTCATTAACCGGACAGCAGTGGTAGTACAGCGGTATTGGCCGCGGCTTACAAGTTGTAGGTCGTGAGTTCAAACCTAGGCAGGCGCTTTACTTTGCGTAAATTATTTCATCACCACTGCTCTCAAAACGGTGAACGAAAACATAGTGAGGAAACCGGCATGTCCTAGAACCAAAAATTCGAAGACATGTGACATCCACCAATCCGCATTGGGCCCGCGTGGTGGATTACGGCCCACACCCTCTTACAGAGAGGAGGCCTGTGCCCCAGCAGTGGGGACATTAAAAAGGCTGATGATGATAATGAACCTGACCGTGAATGTTAGCGATCTTGTCGATTATCTATTCGAGTACTATCATTAACAGTTTTCTGTCTAAAACATATTAAAAAGAGGTAAACCTGTTTGTTTGTTTATATGTTGTTTGTAGAAGGAAGTTGGTACATATCGCTGATTTTATCCCGGAAAAGTACGCGGTTTCTCTGGAAAAGGCCACCGGAGCAGAGACGAGGTAGAAATTATTGGGCGTTACTACTAGCATAATTATGGTGGGAATATAGGTACCAACATTAGGTATACGTATGGATATGCACCTAAGTCTTTCCTCCATAAGGTCAAGGACAGCTGCTATTATGTTACTATATATTTCGAGACTAGCGGCTTGCTGCAGCTTTTCCCGAGAAACCTATATGTACATAATATAAAGTCTATGTCAATCTGGAATAAGATCCTTTTCAAATGGTGAAACAGTGGTTCCGGGGGTTACTCTCCACATACACTCGCATGCACAAAATTCAATCTTATTATAATCACTATTACGTTTAGATATACTCTAGGTTTGACTTAATACATTTAGTAAACGGGAGAAGAAATTACTAAAGGTGAACAAGGGTCATCATAATTCGTTTTTCTAAATACTTCGAATTGACATGGCTTTCAAAATAAAAGTATAAAGTAAAGAAAAGTAATTTTTCTTCTTCAAATGATGAAGTTTCTGAAAATTATTGTATTACCAGCCAGTGAGTTCGCCCATGTGAAAGTTAAAAATTATCCCAAGGGACATACTCCAGGGATAAAAAGTATTCTATGTATATCATACTTCAAGACACGGTCTACTCGTGTGCCAAATATCATTAAACATCGTTCAGCTCTTAAGACATGAAGAGGGTACAGGGAGACAAAGTTACTTTTGCATTTATAATATTATTAGTATGGATCCTCAGACTGAATGTCGTTCAATTAATACAAAATACTTGTACCAAAAATTTAATAATCTATCTTTAAATAATAATAATCTATATTTTGGTGATAAATTTTATATCCTAAAACAAATGAACTTTATATTACCATAAAGTATAAGGAAATTGATAGAAAATTCAAAATTAACTGTCAATAAATAAAAAAAAAACAGAAAAGAAAACTTACGTGCCAGTCTCGCATATCCATGATCGCAGCAGAAGAAAACGAAAACTAACAAAACACTACCAACTGCAGCGTGCAAACTCATTATCGGTGTACACAATGTTAAACAATAAATGAACAACTACAACTGTTGCGGCGGCGCCGGGTATAACAGCTATATATCGACTAAACGTAAAGATTATAAGGCCTTCAACTGCCGACATTGTAGACGGACGCCCGATCCAAGACGAACCTCTGCGGTATATTATCGCAATAAAATTATACATAGATCTGTTTATTAAACTGGATAGGACAGGAAAAAAGGTTTTAATCGAAAATATGCATGCGTACAGCTAAAGAGTGGAATTCCCTGCCGGAGTCTGTGTTTTCTGATAGCTACAACCTGGGTGTCTTTAAGTAAAGAGTGAATAGGTTACTTCTAGGTAAGCGTGCTCCATTTTCGACCTTATCATCGCTTACCATCAGGTGAGATAGCGGTCAAACGCGTGCCTTAACTTTAAAAAAAGTGCAGATTTATGAATTATCTTTACTCCAGTAGCAAAGTTTATGTTTGAATAATGACAACGCCACGATTTATGCTAGTGCATACATACATAAGCTACACAAATATGTTTAGGTAACACTATTAATAAGAAGTATAAATATTGGTCATCATACCGTTTTTACTGGAAAAAAAAACAATTTGCTAATATCATTGTTTTTTTTATTTTACATTATTTCACATTCTTTTGTCGGGTTTTCTTATAACGTCTGCCTTTCTCAGGCATCTTGCGCCATTCCCGATATAATTATTTTGTCAGTAACATGGGGCACATGTCACTGACATCTTTAATTAACTAATAGGAGATGAACCCAACGGTCTTGACTACCTACCAATCGTTTCTGAGACCTTTATTTAAATTAGTTCATATACATTTGCTCAAAATTGATATCTATACTTATTTGATATTAAATTTTAATATCCATCATAAGAATCCTATCTTACCCATCTAATATCATAAATGTGAAAGTATGTGAGGATGGATGAAAAGATGATGATTTTGATGAAATTTTACAGTAATATAGATTATGCATCTACAATTTATAATGTAATAATATACAAAGTGCAGCCACTGACAGAAGCTATTTTTACCCGACTCGCCCAGAAAGATGATGAGATGAAGATGCCTATTTCTTTGGCACGCTCTGTAGCCTCAACGGCTGGATGGATTTCAACAAATGAGGTATTAGATTGCTCTTGACCGCCGAAGGACATAGGCTATATGAATTTTGAAAATAAAACAAAATAGCGACCGCCATTGGGTAAGTGTATTTTATTTTTGTGTGAAATGGTCGTGTGGGGTATCAAAATTAGGAGCTCAAGAAGAAAATTCCAAACATTTAACTCACTAAAAAGTAGAAAATTGATAAAAAATAAAATTTCCAAAAACCAAACTGACTAGACTGACTAAAAACAACTAAAAATTTCCAAACAAGTCACTTTTCAAGCAGTCTGATGCAGTTGGTGGCATAAAATCTGTGATTGAACTAAAGTGAATTCCACCGACTGCATCAGACTGCTTGAAAAGTGACTTTTTTGAACTTTTTAGTTATTTTTAGTCAGTCGGGTTTTTTTAAATCCTGTCTGTTTTTTTCGTGTAGAATTGGCTCAAATTTTATCTGGCCAGTAGTTAACACTGCAGTACACACGCGGGGTGTACTGCAGTGTTATTGATTGCTATTAAAATCAACAAAAAATGTTTTAAATATTATTAAAAGCCGAAAATATCTGGAGACTTAGTACAATTCATGACGTTTTTTCTCCTTTTAAAAATATTTTAATAGGTTACTGTGACTATTGTTGATGATGTATATTTATATAATATTTATGAACTATGTAATGTAATTTTATTATGATGATTGGTAAAGTAATGTTGTATTATATATACTAAAATATATTTATCGTTGTAAATATGGCATAAGTGATAGATCCTATGATTAGATTTATTGTGATAAACGATTATTCATGATGTGTCGATATAATAATAAAAGAGAGCTACCATGGAGTTTCTTGCCTCGTTCTTCTTCATGAAGACCTAGTTTGTACACAGGCAACTAGATTTTCGATTGATGACAAGCCTATTGGAAATAAATACTTAGTCTTGTCTTTTTGTGCTTTTCTTAATAAATCCTTTCCTTAAAACACCATATTTATATTAAATAACTAGTAAACATCAAAGCTGAGGTAGTTATAGATTAGGGTGAGGTTAGGTTTTTTCAGGATAGGGTTTTTAACCGACTTAAAAAAAGTGGAGGTTCTCAATTCGTCTGTATGTTTTTTTTTTGTATGTTTGTTACGCGATATCTCCGCCATTTGTGAATGGATTTTGATGATTCTTTTTTTTTGGATGACAGATCAAACTTCAAAAGTAGTTCCATATAAATTTTATCTAAATTGGTTCAGTATTTTTTTTAAATGTCAACATAAACAAAAAATATGTATATGCAGATGACGTTTTGGTTGTCTCCAAATGTTCAAATTCCATGTTATTGATGTTATCGATATTCGAGCATAACTATAATATTTAGTTTTACTTCTGGCGTACAAAAAAAAAAAATAAAAAAAAACTAAAAAGTGAAAAATAAAAAACTTTTTTTCAAAACATACAACCGGCTTCTTAAAATTGTAAAATAACTTTAATTTCGAAAGTCGGTGTCAAATAACGAAGAAACAAAAAAAAACACCGACTTACAAAATTAAAGTTACTTTACAATTTTTAGAAGTCGGTTGTATTTTTTGTTAACGAATATTGTTTGTTCGGTGTATTTTTCCATGGTATTTTATTTTAACAAAAATGTAAATATAGTCCTAAAAAAGTCAATATATTGTGCTACAAGTATTTTTTTTAAATCTAATTTTGTTTAGGGGCTTTTATCAAAGATATGTCAGAGCCCCATCGTACCCTTTTTCAGTAATTGGCTTACTTAAGTTAGTGCCAGAAACAAATCGTTGCAAAACCGACTCCACATAATCTTGTTTCCCCTACCCCTAGAGTGCAATTAAAGCCCGCGTAGTCGCGGAGGGGCGATGCGGCCTGCGAGCTGAGGAGCAGGTGGTTTTAACGCACGAAACCGCGGCTGAGGCTGCGGTGGTGAGCGTCAATACCATCTACGACGATAAGCTTGCGTGGACCGCCGGAGACTCTCGGCGCCGGAGCCGTAACAGAAACCATGCCTGCTGTATGTTGCATGCTCGCTTGCATGCTTGCTTGCATGTTGCATGCTTGCTTGCACGCTGGATGTTGCATGCTGCATGGTTGCCTGCACGATGGTGTATTAACTTCTGTATCATTCATTTTAACAAATAAATCATAATAAACACAGTTAGTATGTGCATGAAGTCACTATTAGTGAGAATAACAAAATTGTTTTCCTGCTTGACAAGAATTTACCCGCATTATTTTTGTGAACGCGGTGTTGTTTTTGAGTTTTTGGCCAACATACAACCTAACACTGTACTGCAAATTGCAAAAACACGAGAAAATTTGAGTTTTGCGGGCTACTCAGTACATTTCACCTTGTCCTAAAAGTAACGTAAAAGTAACATTTTGATCGTGTAACATGGAGGTAACATGAGAGGGTCAAAAGTAACGTAAAATGTTACAAAAGTAACATTCTGGCAACGCTGTTCCTAATGTCATTGTCATTGATCGAGGCGTCATAGACCTACGTTTTGTCTATGGCGAGTAGTGGTGCACCGCACCATAAACGATATCACTAGGAAGTAGTTAATTGGTTTAGTTTTATTTTATTTTTGCTTGGATACTGGGCTTTTGAAAATTAATGTGCGTTTTGTAATCTGTGCAAAATAAATATTTTTTCTTTATTTATTTATTTAATCATTTATGTACACACAGAGACACAGTAACAATAAACATAATTATAAATATAGTACAAAGGAACTGCTTATTTCTTAAGCAGCAGCTTGCTTCTTTCTTCTTTCTTCTTTCTTTTCTTTCTAATTTTATAGAAACTATTCATTTTATCGAAGGTATGAATTGAAACGTTTAGAAACTGTCACTCGATAACATGTTATTCTTGGTAATAAGTTCTATATTGAATAAACAATATAAGGATAAAGAATATTTGATTTGTTATTCTATGATATGAATATTCTAAAATTAAACTTTATGTAAAACAAAAATCAATAATTTAAATTTCTTCAAAGTGCGTATTGATTATTCTATGAAATGATATTATGAGAAATTTTTTATGTGAAACGAAATTCTTTAAAACTATTAGCTATAAAGCAACGCAAAACCATGAGGGAGGCCTTTGCCCAGCAGTGGGACAAGGCACAGATCTCAAGAATGGTCTACGTCTATATCGGTGCGACTAT
The DNA here is from genome assembly GCA_951329385.1 of Polia nebulosa. Classification (NCBI taxonomy): domain Eukaryota; kingdom Metazoa; phylum Arthropoda; class Insecta; order Lepidoptera; family Noctuidae; genus Polia; species Polia nebulosa. The sequence continues at coordinate 11,688,972 of OX589604.1, forward strand.
AAAAATCCGGTCAAGTGCGAGTCCAACTTGCATGCAAAGAGTTCCGCAAGAATCATATTTTTTAATGTGTTAAAAAACATAGACTTCTTATAGGTATTCCTGTAATCAAATGCAAATAACTATTATCTGTATATTTTTTTTAAAATTTTAGACTGTAATTTCGAAGATTAGGGTTAGAGCAATTCTCAATTTTTGTATATTTTGACATGGTTTAAAGATACATTGCAGGCCTTTACAATATTTGGGATGTCGTACGGTACAGGTTGAAAAACTTTACTTTTAATTTTCCGATTTAAATCCAAAAAGTTAGTCAAAACACCCATATTCCAAATTCCTTTAATTACGTTACACGTTCGTGTTTGGGTGACAGATATTCATGTGTCTACCAAATTTCAGCTCAATTGGTCCAGTAAATTTGGAGCAAATTGGCTGTGACAGACGTGCAGACAGACATTAGATTGTTTCTAGAAGAGTTCCGTTTTTACATTCGGAATCTTAAAAACTGAGCATATTTCAACACTATATATATTTCTACCTTATGGTTCGTTGCGCACAGTTAATAAAATTTATTATTCGTAACCAAACTACATATATAATCTCAAGACCAATTTTTTTTTTACAAAAAATGCAACCGTGTTCCAAAAAAGAAAATACGCTTAAAATTGAAAAATAACTTTAATTTCGGAGAGATGTAATGAGACCTAAACGTTATCTACGTATACACATTTTTTTATTTTTGTCGATTTTTTCAAAAAGCGCTAAAGTAATTTCGATAAAATTTGTGTAGTGGTCCCATATAAATTTTATTGAAATTGCTGGAGTCTTTAAAGTCGGTTCACAAGTGACAGATAAATCGGTGGACATACATAAAAAAACATACTCTTTCGGATAAGAACAAATTCTGAAAATTAGTCCACAACTGACAAAGCAATCGGTGGACATACATAAAAAAAAATCATACATACAGTCGAACATAGAACCTCCTCCTTTTTGCGAAGTCGGTTAAAAATAGCATGATTTGCGATTAGTTTTACAATCATAACAGATGAATTCAAATTTTGATTCTGGTGATCATCGGCTAAGAATAAAATCAGAAATTTTTTCCTTGATAGGCAAAAAACATTTTTGTTTCTGATTAATACACTTGTCACTTTTTTGGTTTCTTGTTAACTTATTTTGGATTAATAATATCTGTGAATAATTACCGTCCAGATGGTTCATAAATATCACGAGATTACTTACAGGAAACAAATTAGTTATTTATTGATAGACAGACATTAGTATCTTTAGGTGATTAATGAGAAGCTTTAAATGTTAAAGACCCAGCCATATGCCAATTTGTAGTTAAAAATCTTGTGTTTACGTGGTGGAGTTATTGTTTTTGTTAAATGTATCCTATAGTAAATAAATCAGAAGAGAAACAACAAAAACAAAAAACTAAATTATGTGAATATATCATTTCCAGCCGCTAGTTATCGCTACAAATGATAATAAGCCAAATAAGACGTTTCTTGCCGCAAGGCGAGAAATGTTAGTAACCAGCTTCACATCTATAGGCGCGAGTCGACAGCGCGTAGTATCCACGTGAACCTCAATGAAATGTCAGCAAGCAGTGACTGGACCCGCTATGGCTGCAATGCCTGCCCGGATTGCGGGAGTGAGCGAAGGAATCATCGCGGCCCTGGCACAGGTAACTGAAGGAACACGGGTTGGTTTTAGTCAGTAAGAGTCTGACACCCCACTCCCACTTTACCCAGAGCCGGAAGTTATTAATTTTATGATTTCCCACCCAATAAAAAAAAACCGGCCAAGAGCGAGACGAACTCAGACAGGTTTTTTAAACTGCCTCCACCTTATAGGTTTTCCTGTAATCTTTAAGTAAAGAATTACATTTGTATTTTTTTCAAAATTTTAGGCCCAGTGGTTTCTGAGATAAGGGGGGCGACAATGGTCATTTTTCATCTATTTTCTTAAATAACTTCAGATTATATATTATAAAATTATGAAAAAAATATATTCGAGACCCTCTCAATGTGTTCTTTCATTTGATGTGTCACACGACACAGTTTGAAAAACTTTGATTTTTAATTTTCCTATTTTAACCCCAAAAGTGACCTCCCAAATTCCATATTAATTTATTTAGGGTACACGACCGTGTTTGGGTCACAGATATTCATGTGTGTACCAAATTTCAGCTCTATCAGTCGGGTCCACCTTTTATAGCAGAACTTTTTATGTCATAATATTATTATGCAAAACAGCGGATAGCATAAACATCATTTCGCAGAAAATCGTTTGGCAGACACACATTTAGCATACATTCAAAACTCATAATTTTGTAAAGCAGAATCATCTTTTGGCATACATTTCATATCCACAATAATTACAAGACTCATCTATCACATTAAAATAATTTTGTATTTCTTACCACACTAACAAAATTGATTTAATTTACGTAAATTGTCTATGTATTTTATTTAATTAATTATTTTTCTGCATGTATTTTTATCACTAAATAAAACAGTTGATTGTGAACATGTGGTTTTTAATTGTACAGGCAACAAAAACCACATGTTCACAATCGAAGCATGCAAACAAGCATTCACCATGCATGCAGCAAGCATGCAGCATGCAAATAAGCAAACAAGCATACACCATGCATGTAGCAATCATTAAATATGCAAACAAGCATATACATGCAGCAAGCATGCAGCAAGCACGCAGCAAGCATGCAGTAAGTATGCAGCAAGCAGGCAGCAAACAACCAAAATATATGCAGCAATCATGCATCAAGCATGCAACATGCAGCAGGCATGGTTTCTGACACGGCTCCGGCGCTGCGGGGCTCTGACGGTCCCAAGCGAGATTATCGTTGCAGATGGTTTTAACGTTCACCACCGCAGCTTCGGCTTGCTAGCCGGCTCGCCCCTACGCGCCTTCGCGGGCTTAAATTACACTCTAGGGGTAGGGCAGACCAGACTACGTGGAGTCGGTTTTGCAGCGATTCGTTTCTGTAACTAACTTTTGTATTACAACATACTGACTTTTTAAGACAATATTTTAATTTATATTTAAGGTTAAAAATGCTATTGTATAGAAATGGCAATATGCCTGGTGAAAATGTTCTAAATGAAATTCTGCCATCTTCATAGTATGCAAAGTGAAATTGTGCCAAATACTTGTCGCTCTAAATAAACGTTATGCTTAACAAAATTATGCGGAACTTTAATTTTGCCAAAGGTTGATATGCCAAATAAAATTCTGTCATCTTAAAAGTATGCTATTATAAATTCGGACATATGCACATTCGGCCAGACAATAATTATATTTAATAATTTTTATGCCTTTAAAATATTCGTTTAAAGAAGATTATGCCAAGTGTGTTATGCCAAACAAATTTCGGAGCAACAAGATTCTGCCAGATAGAGGGAACCCCTATCGGTCCAGCAGATTCGGACCAAATTGGCTGTGACAGACGGACAGATGTAAAGACAGATAGTCAGACAGACAGACACACGAGTGATCCTATAAGGGTTCCGTTTTTTCATTCGGACTTTCGGAACCCTAAAAAGGGCAAAACGTTGGGGATAGTAACCATTACCTACTCATTCTTACTCACTTCACTATCGTTTCAACCGTAAGACTAGAAATATGCGTCTCCCAAGCGTCACCATAGCGACCGGCAAAGTGCCTCTTCCATTCAGCGCCTTTTTTCTCGCAAGATATCTTAGTAAGTCAGCAGTCTGGATTTGTGCGGTTAATACTCGTAGTACTAGGCTTACTCCCAAACATACATGACATATTATGGATGGTTTACATGAGACTCAAACGTAACTTGACCAAATATGGATGTAGGTACAATATGCAGACCTTTACCAAACCCTTTGGAAAACACTTGTGTTAGACAATGTGGAGAAGACGATACGACAATAAATGAAAAAAAAAACTGGCAAAGCTCATAATTTTAAATAACTTTTACTGGTATATTACCAACCCTGCCTCGTTGGAGTCGTGGTTGCAAGTAAGACTACTGAGCATGAGGTCTTTGGTTCGATTCCCAGGTTAGGCAAACGGTGCTATTGGGTTTTACCAGTAGGAACTTCTCTGTCGCAGCCCGGAGTTTGGAAGTTGGTGGTGTGACACCCCCGTGCCTCGGAAAGCACGAAAAGCCGTTGGTCCTGCGCCTGATCTCTCCCCGGTCGTGTCTGATTGCCGTTCCACTGGACTATGAGAGTAAAGGAACAGAGAGTACCTACACCTGTGTTTGCACACACGCTTGTGCACATATTCTGCGAACTTGGGTAACCTCCGTTGAGATTGGCCACTGTGATCAAAATTCAGCCAGGAGGATTATTATATTACCAACCTTGAAATCGCGTTATCTAAGTATTTTGTTAATCATAATTTAGAGGAAACTAAATAAAAATCAAGCAAAAGCAAAAAAAAAAAAAGTGTAGTCGAGCATATTAAAAAGGTTAAAAAATAGTTTATATTTTAATCTTTAGTCGATGCAATTTCGACAAACGATTCTAATTTTAAACCTCGTGATGGTTTAAAATTAGAATCGGTTGTCGGAATTGCTAAACGAATTTTAATTTCTGAAAGTTATTATGCAAATTAATCGTAATTATTATTTTGGCCATGAGATTGTGCATGTGGTCACTTAGTGGTTAGTTAGATTCTTAGTCGGTATGGTTCCTTACATCCAAATTAACACTAAAATTATATAACATTACTATGCTACACAAGCCCTAGTGTTGAAACATGCTCAGATTTTTATAGCTGTATTGTTATAGATAAAATTACCTAAATTGGTCTCCAATAAAACCGTTTCAACCGACTTCAAAAAAGGAGCTTTGTATGTCCGCAATTTTCTCATGAACGACTGATCCGATTTGGATGGGGTTTTCGTTGTTTAAATGCATATTTTTCAGGAGAAGTATGTCATATTATATTAGGATCTGATGAAGATCTTCAAAGGTAGACAATGTCACTCTTCAATAACTAACAGCAAATGTCTTGCGATTGTTGCGATCGTATGTCTATTTACTGTTTAAATCATTTCGTAACATAACATCACGCGGGTACGCTTGCGCTCTGAAGGGGTATGCAGATGTGTGCAGGTCATCCTGTTGAGGTACAGTCGCCAAATTTCGTCCTCATCAGTTTTTTTTTTAAGGTTCAGTAGTCGTAACAAGAAGCAACCCTCATAGTTTCGGTATGTCCGTCTGTCAGTCCGAGGCATAGCGTTTAGACTGTTAGTTTTAGAGAGCTGTAATTTTGCATGAGTATACATAATTATTAGTCATGCCAAAAAACGAAAAAATAAGATTTTCCGTATGGTATCGGACGTAAAAGAATAGCACCAACCCATCACTTCTCGTGGTTTTCATAAGAAACGACTAATGGACTCATCAGAGAACGGGCAGCATAATTCTCTGTGCATAGTAAGAGCTACACTACGATCGCCAACCCGCCTGCCATGCGTACCCCAACGAACACCGACTACTGGACCTGGCAACCTATAGCTCAAGAACACTGCAAACTGACGAGAAGATTACCAAACTTGAGGAAGAATTGAGTAGGTTGCGATGGAGTATTGTAGGATTAACTGAAGTCCAAAGAGGACTCGATAATCCTCGAATCCGGTATCCCAAGGTGGTATCAAGCTTATCTTCCACAGGTCCCTCGTGAACAGTGTGGTGAGGATCAAGAGTGTGTCCACCCTCGTACCTTATACTCAGAATATCGTCAAGATATTCGTTTAAGGTCGTACAGGTTTACGCCCTGACCTCGACACACCCCGAAGACGAAGTTGAGACCATATATGAGAATATATCCAGAGCCATGCATGGTTATAAATTTCACTTCACCGAGGTCATGAAGGACTTCAACGCAAAACTGGGCAAACGAGATAGTGCCGAGCTGCGAGTGGGGCAATTTTGATTTGGACGTCGGAACCACCGGGGACACCTACAGGCTAGTTTTATGGAGAAAGAGGGCCTCTACATGATGAAATACTTCTTCAGAAAGCGTGAGTACAGGAAGTGGACCTGGCAGAGCTCCAACGGTGCAACGGAAAATGAAATTGACTTCATCATATCGACGAAGAAGCAGATATTAAATTTTGTCTCTGTGGTCAACGCGGTGAAAACCGGAAGTGATCACGGCATAGCAAGAGACACATTGAATCTAAATATCAAGCTGGACAGGTCTCGACTGATGAAGTCTACGCACCGTCCAGCACAAATCCAGATCATAAACCCCGAAAGCTTTCAGCTCGAACTTCAAAATCGTTTCGAGTGCCTAGGGAGCTCCGTGGACGAATACAACGATGGGTTCGTGGAAACTGCCCGTGCTGTCGGGTCTAAGTTCTTCAAGACTCGCCGTACAGATAAGAACAAGAGGCTCTCTGATCCTACTCTCAAGCTCGCTATTATTAGTCGTAGTATTATTAGTAGGGTTTGATGTACTACCCAATTTAACCAATGGTATTATTTTACTATATTTCATTAGATAAAAAATCTCGCTACCCATTCGCTTTGGTGGCTTGGCATCCGCAAAATTTCTAATGTAAGCTTACCGGCTCTTTCTAATGTAAGGTTCTCGTCTTCAGTCCACAGCACTCAACAGTTAACCACACGAATTTTAACTCATCGCTGGTTAACTGTGAGGTGCCATGCTTGACCGATGCTGTGAATGCCTGGAAAGCGGCTTGCCCGGAAACGGCGTTGCCCGAGAACCCATCTTCCCAGAAACAGTGGGATGAGCCGCTCTGCAGGTTGGTACGGAATAATCTCATTAATACGTCCACCAATACTGCTGAGCGTGCCCGCCTACGGGCTGTGGGTGAATGGGAGTCGGACTTTTGGCTACATGCACTACCGTCACCCAACATTGGTACTATGCTGAGTGACGCCACTTTCCGGATCGCTACATGTTTGCGTCTGGATGCTCCGAGTGGAGCTCCACATCGTTGTCAATGCGGTGAAGCAGTCGACCGCCTCGGACACCATGGCCTATCCTGCGGTAGGAGCGCTGGTCGGATAGCAAGGCACGCCAGCATTAATAACATCATCCGTCGGGTGACAAGAGTGTCACCGCCGGGGTGCCAGCTGTTTTAGAACCCAATGGCTTGGCACGTGACGATGGGAAGAGGCCAGATGGAATGATCATAATTCCTTGGAAGTTGGGTAGGCCTTTGGTGTGGGATGCAACATGTGTCGACAGCCTTGCGCCATCCCATCTTCTTAGCACGGCGGGCTGTGCTGGGGCGGCTGCTGCAGGTGCAGAAAACCTCAAATGGCGTAAATATAACAACAAGTTGAAACACTGGGGCCATGGGATCCGAGTGCACATCGAGATTTTCGGCATATCAGCAAGCTGTTAGTCAACTCTTCACGTGACCAGAGGGCTGGGCTTTTCTTTGGCCAAGGAATCAGCATTGCTATTCAACGTGGCAATGCTGCTAGCGTTCTGGGCACTTTTTCCATTGACAGCGAAGTGGATGAATTTTTTGATGCCCAATGAGTTGTTCTCATACGCATATGTACAGACTGTTGTCAACATTATCTGACCCACCCTAAAATCAAACGACTTTGGACCCTCTGCCTGTAACATTAAGGTTTATTTAATATATATGAGCTTATCACACAACTGCACGAGGACTCGATGAACAAAAATACATTAATAACACAGACACTCAAATTTGATCTTTAACACGTAACGTTAAGGTAAACCCACCCAACATAGTCGGAGCCACCGGCATTATATATGATTTTGTTAAGCTATTTTAATCATTATCTCGTTAACATTAAAGTTGAAAAGCTTTTAAGTCACACTACATAATTACAACCCAATCTTTAATTTCGCGTATTCCCAACAAGTTCTTGTGGCTTAGCGGTTTGAGGCTGGATTGACGACGAACAGCATGTGGGTTCGAAAACACAGTCCACCTATACATCAGTTTTTTATTAATTTGTTTTCATTTCTACAATATTGCTTGCAATATTAAAGAACGACCAATATGATTTGCGCCTAATAACTTATCTTGTAAACGGGTGGGTAATTTAAAAAACTTTAAGTTCACAGTTCTTTATAATGAATACGAATATTTATTTTTCAACTACCCACTTATTACAAGTTATGTGAAAATATTACCATTTTAAAAAATTTATGTATAGTATGTAGTTCTTTACAATAATAAAATAGTTTTGGAATATAAATTCTATATTGAAAGCAAAACAATATCTTTGTCGCAGGATTTGATCTCGAACCTTGTTTTTCTCAGTCTTATACACAGACCACGAGACCAGAATTACTTGAACTCAATCATTAAAATAAGCTATTACACTTATCATATTATAACAAATAGGTAGTTATAAAATATAACCTAATGCTAACGTTTTAAAGATCAAATTTGCGTGTCTATATTATTATTGTATTTGTTCATCAAATCCTCGAGCAGTTGTCTGATAAGCTCATATAAATTAAATAAACCTTAATGTTACATGCAGAGGGCCCAAAGTCGTTTGATTTTAGGGTGGGTCAGATAATGCTGACAACAGTCTGTACATGTTAGGTTAGGGTTAGGTTAGTATTAGTTTGTATATATCTTTGAAATAAGTACTCAAGAGCAGAATAGTTGTATACAATTATTAAAAACTACTCCTAAAGGGTGCTACAATGTTTATAATAGACTCTATTGTAAACATTTATAATAGATCTATGGGGTAATTCTGTTGATGTTGCTAACGTCAAAAAAATTACCCCATAGATCTGCATTCTTTTTAACATTTAAAGTATTAACAGTTTTAATGACATCATTACAAGCGACATATTGGAAATTACAAACTGAAACTTTTTATTTGAGTAATATTTTTGCAGCTATCTGTCACCGACTGGTGATAAATTTAGAGATTTTGTAGTAGATACGGGAATCTCTGCAAAGAAAGTTTCAAATGTCGTGGCGACTTGCAAATCTGATTTAATGATACTGTCATCAATAGCAAGGCTGTAATCACTACTTCGGTTGCAAGACCTTCCCGTATCAATATTAATAATAATATCCCAAGTCATTTTAATTACATTACTACTATTTTTAATTTTTGAACTTTAGTAGCGAGATTTCGCCAAATAACAAACTTTTTAAAATAATTTAGAACAATTCTTAACATATAAATTATAATCTACTATGTTAATGTAAGTCCGTCCCTCATACAGCTCATACAGCCGTTCTCGATTTTTATATATACCAATGGTAGCCGAGTCACTGAAGGGAGTATTGCTATCTACCGATATCGTCTTAGGAATAAAAGTAGTATCAAATTGCGTGCAATACGTTTTGAAAAAATCTTTATAATGTTGATAGGTTGATAAAAGTGGGATTTTATTAGTTTAGTTTTAAATGTTTCCAAGCGACCTTTAGATTTTGGGTTAACAGTAATATCTTTTATTCGTTTATTTTTGCTTACACTATACCATAAGTGATCAATTATTCGCTATGAGTCTATTAAATTAATAACATTTTTATCTAGGCATGATGCACTAGTGGAGATTATTCTAGTACGCTCCATAAATAGATTTGCAAGATTGTATGACTGAAACAAACTTATAATTTTAGTGCCAGAAGTTTCTAACAAATTAATATTAAAGTCACCACAAACGATGATGGACTTACTCGGGTTACAGATAGAGATACTCCATGGACACTCTTTTGAACCATGGTATCTATTACACATCCTGGTTAAATATATCATGTTGCTTCTATTATTTGAGAACAATGTTATTAATAAAATAAAAAAATAACAATTAAAATAAGCCAGTGGCAGTTAAGAAATGACCAGTCTCAACTGACGGCGCTCGTTCACGAACTTGATGCGTGAATCAGCACAACTCAGCTCAACCATTTTGAAGGGAACCGAATGACCCCGACACACGCGCCACCATCAGCGAGACATTTGAGTGAGCATGACAAACTCAACTGCCATGGTCGTTCATGTAAAAAAAAACAGTAACATAAATAGCATTATAATGCCCCATTTTTTTTTTGTGGGGTTGGAAATCATCCAATGACATCTCCCGCTCTAAGGTGGAGTTGGAGGCCGTGTCAGACTCTTACTGACTAATACCCACCCCTATTCCTTCCCTGCCTTGAGTGCCCAGAGGCGCGGTAACTTTGTTTCGAATTTATCCACAACCCCTGGGCAATAATGCCCCATGGTACACACATTAACAAAATTAGAAAATGCTTCGAAATTAAACAAACAGCTTCGATATTAACTTTAGAAAAGTTAAAAAAGGAATAATAATCATTAACTCCGAAACTAAAATTTAAATGATATAAAACCATATCTAGAAAAATAAAAGGTTGAGCATCTATTCCAAATATACTGGGTGGGAAATATAAATGGGCCTTGAAGGGAAACCACTTTAAATCCTTAAGATACATTTGTTTTACTTAAAATTATTTTATTAAAAGAAACAAAACTGCATTCACAGAATCTTCGATAAGCTTACCTAAAACGGGAATAGAGCCAGCTAAAAATTAAAAATCGATAGGATTATTGTTCAGGATAAAATCTCTCTAATAAACATTTGATCTTAGATCATGAAATCTAGCATTAATTTTATCATCCATTCTAATATGAAGGACACGTAACGTTTTATATTTAAACTTTTCGTCCGAACGCCTCGTCTCAGAAGGAAATGTATATAGAATTATTATTTACTAATATGGATGTTTTCTATGTATGAAAATAATAATTCTATTTAGTCTGAAAGTTATATTTTCAAAACAAAACATATTGGACACGTGTTTTTTGCTTTACCAAATCAATAAAAAATGTTAAAGATATAGGTGAAACTAAATAAAGCTTGCTTATAATGCATCAAAGTTCAGGAGTGGGGGCTCGTTACGTCACTTAGTGGTAAAAAGTGTCGCAGACCCATCGTCCTCATGTTTTGATTACCTGAAAAAAGAAAAAAAATATGTGTGTTGTGTTCTGCCCAGCCTTATCCCACGTACCTTGAGGTCGGCTTCCAGTCTAACCGGATGCAGCTGAATACCAGTATTTTACATGGAGCGACTGCCTATCTGATTTCCACAACCCAGTTACTGGGTAATATGACACGCCTTGGTAAGACTGGCTGTCAGACTTTCGAGCTTCTGACGACCCATAACGACTGTCAAAGACCAACGTTTGACAGCCAGGACCAACAGCTTAACGTGTTTTCCGAGGCACGGAGGAGTAAAAAAAAATATGTATCCAATATTTTTTGTTAATCTACTTACGGACTAATTCGATATTTTTAGGAAACTACCCTATTAAACGATTTCCTTATTTAAGTTTTTAACAAGGTACTTAGAGATAAATTAGCAAGCTTGTACTTCATAACATGTCTTAGGACGTTACAGTTGTAAGAAAATTATAACGTGTCTTTTAGGTACCTACTTGTTGGAAGTGAACAGTAATCAACGTTACCTAGCCTAGAGTCTAGGTAACGTTGATTTGGGCACGCTGCAATTGCGGCGGTAAGGCCCTTCTTTGAGGAATGGCTGGAGAGGCGCCACGGCGTCCTTACCTTCCGCCTGACACAGGTCCTCACCGGACACGGAAGTTTCAGGAGGTTCCTGTGTAGGATAAGGCGGAGGGAAGCGCACAGGTGTCCCCACTGTGAGGATCGCCCAGAGGACACGGTGGAGCTTACGGTGTAGATCTGCCCCGCTTGGGCTGAGCCCCGCCGTGTCCTCGTGGAGGCAATCGGCGGCAGCGACCTCTCGCGCCCGGCCTTGGTCCAGGCCATGGAACGGAGCGAGAGGGAATGAGAAGCAGTCTCCTCCTTCTGCGAATGAGTAAAGCTTGCGAAGGAGGAGGCCCACTGGTTGAGGGAGGCTCAACAACAGAGCCGCCCTCACGCCCTCAGCAGCAGCCGCCGCAGGAGATGCCCTGGGCGTCGGACGTCGCGAGACGATCTCCGGCCACCGTAGACGCGGGCCTGCGGACGGCGAGTAGTGGGTAGCTTGCTGTCCGAACAGGATCAGGACCGAGAGTCGACGGCGCGTAGTGTTCCACGCGCGCATCAAAGAGTTGTCAGCAATATATAACGAGGCCCGTCATGGCCGATGCCTGCCCAGGGGTCGTGGATAAAATAAATTCGAAATACAGTTACCCTGGGCACTCAGGGCAGGGAAGGATCATGGGTGGATTTTAGTCAGTAACAGTCTGACACGCCCTCCCGCTCCACCCAGAGCTGGAGAAGCCACTGGATGATTTCCCAAACTTTACATTTCATGTATATCTTGTCAGACGAGTGTAATACCTAATGTTCCTTGGAGAAATTTTATCTTCAACATTGGCTGTATCGACTAGTGTAATAAAATAGCGAGTTTATTAAAAAAATAATAGTTTTTTTAAATTTTTAGCTGGTTCGATTCCCGGTTTAGGTAAGCTTGTCGAGGAATCTGTGAGTAAAATAATTTAGCTTAAGGATGTCAAGTGTTGGCCCTTCAGGGCTCGTTGATATTTTCCAGCCTGTATATAAAATAACTATTTAGTGGACCCACGTGGCTGTAGCTGTGGAACCAGGCCAGCACTCTCCGCCAAAACAGTATTTCTAAGAAAAAGAATAATATGCATGGGCCCACTAATACACAATAAAAATCCTAATTCCCTTCAGATAATGAATAATAATTCATTCAAGAGAGAACTAAAAAAATTGCTACTTAGTAAGAGACAATGTTACGGAGTTTTTGAATGAAAAATTTTGAATTTAGATAATTTTATGTATTTTAATTATTTTTTTATTATCTTTTTGTATTGACTGCAATCAAGTATTTTAATGGATTAAATTTTGACAGTTAAATTATTACCTAATATATAATTCCAATCAAGTATTACAAACTATTTTGTACACCGAATATGGTGCAACATGTTGAACCAGCAATATTAAACTCGTTTCCATCCATGTGTGCATATTTATGTATCATGTTACACATGTTTATACAAATAAATGCATCTTTATCTATAAAAATAAAACGACAATATTATGTCCATATGTGACTGTTACTTCCAAGGCGTTGGTCTTTCAGAGAAGAGCTAGCTAGAAACTGCGGTATACTCTTTTCAACACATAAAATTACTACATTTTGTCGACTTATTACGTTTTTGACTTACTTATTAGTTTTGGATTTGATTCACAAAACACACAGTGCTCTGTTTTCGTCGGTACACGAGTTCGTCCATCTTGAATTGGCCGAACTACTTTTAGAAACTAATTACTTAAATGGTTAAATAAAACTAACAAAAAATACTGAAATGCTTATTAGTTTATTATATGGTAATTAACAGTTGAAATATTTATTATCTTTGGTATAAAATACATCTGTAATATGTAATCTATGGTGAATTTTGCACCTTCCCACTCTTTTTTCATTCTGTCTCTCTCTCGCCCTGCTCTGTGAAAATCGCTACTATTGTACAAATTAAATTAACGAAAATGTAAAGAATCTCGTTGCAAATCATCTTTTATTCCATTATTGAAATATGTAAGTTATGGGCCCAGTAGCCCTAGTGAATGTGGACAAAGTTTAAAAACAGCACATCTTGTGAAAATATTGCACACCGGTATTTTTAATCTCAAAGTGAGCGTCGGTTTTACAGTTCGTCATTCGTCACGTCATCTTTAAGTTCGTCAAAATACCGTTTAAAACATGTCGTCGAGCAATTCTTTTACCATGATCGAGAAGCTTACTGGTCGAGAAAACTATTTCACGTGGAGATTTGTACTCAAAACAGATCTCCAACACGTGGCGACAATCAACAGATTTTTACTAACAATCTTTTCACAATAAGAGTTTGAAAACTTTTATCCACCAGCTTGAAGAGGCTACTAGCTACTAAAAATTTGTATGTAAAGAAGTATGATATTTTTTTGCACAGAGATGCCGTGGCCACCTTCCAGCTTTATCATCAGACCCTGGATATTGTCTAGGCGTAAAATGCTTCTCAAGACAAATCAATCGAGCCCAGACTCGATGGGTTTATCTTGTTTAGTTCAGAAGTTCCTATGGCCATCTTCCGTCTCCATCATCAGACCAGCTTCATGGTACCATATCATTGTATTGTCACCGAAGATACATATATACACCAAATTTGAGTCCAATCAGACATCGGGAAGAAGGTCTAATTTGAGTTGCAAAATTCCACCCTAACAAACATAGTTAGTTACATACATACATACATTACAAGTTAAATAAAAGCTTGTAAAAAGCAGGCAGCTTTGCACAACTTTTACTATTACTTTTATATTACTAGACAGAAATCGCAAAAAAAAGTCAGCTGTTCAGTAATTTTTACCGAGTTATGCAAACATAAAAATATGGGGCAGTTGATTTTTTTTCTTCGAGTTCAAGGTTGATCCCATAGAAAAATATTTCATAATATTGAGAATTGCCAGTGTGTTCATTGAATGTCCTAGCGTCACCTGCATAATTATTTTATAGGTATTAATTATATATTTATTTATAAAACATAAAATCTATTTTTATGAAACCAAACGACGATCTTCGCATTGTGGCTGATACCACATTGAGAGTAGTCAAAGATCAAATATATAACAAATGGTTGGAGCCAATGATGACGAGCTAAAAAAAAAAAACATAATAATTATCATTTTTTACGCGCGAATTTTTTTGTGAATTCTTCTGTGCATACACAAAACTGTGTAATTTATATATATTTTTAGTGCTATTTTGACCGTGAATTTATTTCCGTTATATAATCAGATTAGCAGCTACATTAGCATACTAATGATTTAAAAAAAATTATGTTTTTATTACTTCTGTTGTTTTTATTAGCCAGGTAGGCGATAAACAAGTACGATCGAGTCATTAAACCTTTGTCAGTTTTCAAATTATTAAATATCCTATCAAGTTAGGCGGAGCTGACAGGTGGAGCTACATCACTGAGCAGACTACAGTGTAGGAAACTATATTTAATTACCTACTTGAAATGGGGACCTCCCGATGCTTAATTATAGGCAGGTACACCTTTTAAAAGAGGACCTCCCTTTTTAAGTAGGTAATTAAATATAACATAAAACCGAAATACAAATTGATATCTGAGTTACCACAAAGTCAGTGTTTCTGGTTACGTTTCTTCGTTTTTTGACACCGACTTCCGAAATTAAAGTTACTCGTATTTTCCATTTTTTTTGTTTTATTTTTGGAAGTTGGTTCTAGTTTTTGTAAAAAGTTTTTTATTTTTCATTCTTTAGTGGTGGTTCCCCATTTTTATTGTTATGTGTATGTTATGCTTGATTTATATCCAGTGAGGAAAAGTATTTTCCACCGCTAAATTTTGAAAATATTGCTTCAACTCTTGGTATTGGGTTGTTGTCATTCTTCAGATTTTTATTTAATGTGATCTATATTGAGCACATAGGCGTACCTTTCCATTTGGTTTGATTACCGGAACTAGCACTGTATCCCACTGTGAATATGACTTTTTCTAATATTCCTGCAGCCTCTAATCTGTTGATCTCATTCTCCACTTGAGTTTTTAGTGCAAATGGTACTGAACGAGGTTTCAAGATTATGGATACTGCTCTATCTTTTAATTTGAATGCATTTTGACTATCATTTATTTTTCCAATCTCTTCTAAAAATAGCTCTTTCAATTTATATAGTAATTTCTATAACTTTTCTTTGTATTATTTTTCTGTAATATCATTTTCTACTTTATTAATAGAATTTCAAGTTGTAGATTTAGATCTCTCATGCATTCTCTTCCAACAACTGGCTCCACTTTTCTATCAATCACAAATATTTTACCTTGTGTTTCTTTATTTTGTATTTTATTTTTAGGTCAGCGGTTCCAATGGGTTGTATTGTTTCACTCGTGTACGTTCTCAATTCTACTAATGTCTTGTTAGCTAGTTTCAAGTTATTGAAATTATTTATATTCTGCAGAACATTACAGAACAGTATGTGGACACTACAATGTGCTTTTCCATTTAATTGTAGTGTAATATTGAATGTGTCTCCTTAAGTATTTTATGTATATTTTATGTGGCTACTTCTCCAAACGATAAAAAAATAGCGTCTACCTGGTGAATCAATTCTTCAAAACAGGTTTTTATTATTTAAAATATTTTAGTTTGGCATACAGCATACCTTGTATATTTACCTAATGGTGCCTAACTTCATTTTACGTATATTAAAAAAAATCGCAAACCTCCAAAAATTAATCGCTCTGGTGTGTCCTGACTCCAGTTTTGTTAGAATTATGTTTCATAACTTTTCTTCTATTACCGAATTTTGACTAGAAAAAAGTTTATAAATACAATTGTTTTCCTATGATTTAAAAATATTCTTTGATGGCTCTGGCATCAATATTGATCGCTCTCATCACGCAAATTTGAAACATAAAAAACTCGTCAACCGTTGGTAGAAAAAGAGGGACAATAAGATTTTTTTTTACATATCGACCTGCGATTCGAATAAAATTGTAAAACAAAAATGATGGTTTACAGGAGAGCCAAGAAAACGTTTTCGCACACTTTGAATAGCGATAAAAAGGGTATGTTTGAGACTTTCAGGATTTTTTTTGTAATTTTGATTAGTTTTTCGTTCCTCATCGGTATAATCTTCTTTTCAGTAACTAGCCTAATAAAGATTTTTTCGAGAGTTGCGATAGCCAAAATTACAAATATCTGTGAAAGAACATTGTAACTTTGCGTACAATATTATAAACGGCTTTAAGTACAGTATTTCTTGAACGAAAAATAACGCAACAATTGATACCGAAGATATATATCCTAGGTTTTCTTAAGTGAAAGGACAATGTAACTATAGTTACAAACATTGCGTTGTGCTAATAGAGAAGAATAGTTTTACTGTAAATGTACTTACGGAGACTAAATTAATTCCTAAATGTATGAAGTTTTATACTATTGCGTAGCAGTATTTATCGTAGGTATATATAATGAAATTTTCTAGACGAAGTAGTTTGTTAGATTAGCAAAAAAAATAGGAGACAGAATCTTGTGTTGCTTGGAATCTTGTGTTTTCTATGACGACGACAGAAGAGAGATTCAAGATAGACAGAGACAGAATCAACACAAGATTCTGCTTCCTTCAAATTTTTTTTGCTAAACTAACTAGCAAATTTCCTTTAAAGTACTGTAAGCCACTCATTGACTTACCCTTGCACGCACTCTGTAACATAAAATTAAACCACATTATTAATCCATTCAAAGGATGTCTCTCATTGTGTCACCCTATGTAAAATTTCTACATTTTTTTGTAATTTTATGGTCTACATAATAAAGAGTATTCTATCTATTATTGAACAAAATAGAGTAAGTCAATGAGTAAATTACTGTACCTACGAAAGTATTGAGTAATAATTATAAATGTGAATGCAGCACCATACCAGCAACTATCATCATCTTCCTGCCCTTATCTCATGTTACTTGGGGTCGGCGCAACACGTTTTTCTTCCATTCTGTCCTGTCAGCCGTCAAGCTATCACTAACTCCCTTATCTTTCATATCACTCCTCACACAATCCATCCATCTGTTCTTTCACCACTTCATCCATCCACATTTACATTCATTAGTTTTTAGTTACATGTGTTTCATCCCTCCTCATCACATGACCATATCAAGATAAACGGCTCATTTTCAACTTTTCTATCACTGGCGCCAATTAAACATACAATAAACTACCTCTATTGTACTCATTTCTCACTTTATCCAATCTCGTAACTCACACATCCATCTCAACATTCTCATTCTTCATCTCATTCTCAGCGACTGTACATCGCTCGGAGCAATTGCACATACTTCCCAGGTACACCTTCATCCTTAAGGGCCCACCACAAAACATCACGAGGCACTCGGTCATGTGCCATGTGCAAGTTTTTGTGCACAGCTCTGTATTTCTCGCACAGCTGATGGATAGCGAAAATGGCATCCGTTGTGGGATACAACGGATGCCATTTTCGGGTCCAGGCATAAAACTGAACTTGTTCTGTGAGATTTCGATCTTTTCTCTCAGCCGCCTTACAATAACTTTTTGCCATGCTTTTATACTATGTGACATTAGCTTAATTCTTCTATAGTTTTTGCACTTCAGCACATCACCTTTGTTCTTGAATATAGGCACCAGCGAACTGTTGCACCATTCATCAGGTATGGCTTCTTCCAGCAACAACTTATTGAAGAACAAAGCTAACCACGCGTCCATCCATCAACCCGTAATGACTTCTACACTTCAAATGATATTGCATCTGGACCAATTGCCTTACCATTCTCCATTCCATTCACTACTATTCTCACTTTATCCACACTTATCATTCTCACTAATCCCTCGTTCACTGGTTTAATCTCTAAAACACCACTCCAGATATTTTCTTTATTCATCAGTCTTTCAGAATAGCCCTTCCATCTATCCTTAATCATTTCATCCTCCGAAAGAAGCTTTCCAGCTTCATCTCTTACACATCTTATCCAACTAACATCCTTTCCCTGCCTCTCTCTGGCTCTAGCAAGCCGGAACAGATCTTTTCAGCCAGCTGGACGGTCCAGTGTGTCGTACAGTTTGTCCTGAGCTTTTGCTCTCGCTATTGCCACGGCTTTCTTAGCTTTTTTCTTTAACTCATCATACTTACTCTTTTTTTCAGCTTTCAAACTCACGTTTTCCAATTCTATACTCTGCCATTCCTTGAATTTCTTATTTTTTTCTTTCAACACCTTCTATATCTCTGTTAACCACCACCATGTATCCCTCTTTATTGTACCCCTTCCTTTTGTCCATACCAGCACCAGCTACTACTGTAAAATTATAAAAAAAATATTTTTTCAAACACATACATTATTATTTATTTTTGAGATCGCATTGTAGGTACAATATTTTGAATAAATATTGCCAATAGGTAAGAGTTATGTAAATGCCTATGTCCAGCACCAGTAATAATTCAGATGAATGGAGAGATGGATAGGCTTGCATGATAGATTGAACATTAAAAATAAAAACAAATAAAAAATAAAATCATCTTATCATTTCCTTGTATAGAAAATAACTCATTAAGTTACCCTTACGATCTCCGGCCACCGTAGACCCGAGCCTGCGGACGGCAAGCAGTGGGTAGCTCGTCGTCCGATTAGCACCAGGCCCGTGAGTCGACGGCACGTAGTGTTCCACGCGTGCCTCAAAGAGTGTTGTCAGCCGCCACTGACGGGACTCATCGTGGCCGGTACCTACATGCCTAGGGGTAGCGCATAAATTCTGAAAATGAGTTACCGCACCCCTGGGCACTCAGGCAGTGAAGGAACAGGGGTGGGTTTTAGTCAGTAAGAGTCTGACACGCCCTCCCGCTCCACCCAGAGCGGGAGAAGTCATCGGATGATTTCCCAACCCACAAAAAAAAAACCCTTGCCAAACTAAAACTTACTACTTACTTATTTGTAATGTCATACAGTGAATAACATTACAAATAAGTAAGTTTTAAACAAATAAGGCTATGCTGATGAGTTACTTTCTGTACTTAGAAAAAGGAAATAAAAATAATTGCAAAGTATACTGTAGCAAAAAAGTATGATTCACCAAAATAAATTGTGTTTTGAAACATTAATTTTACTCATCTTCAGAGTCTTTTGAACGAAAAAAATATTATGTCTTATTACGAACTTCAGAAAAGTCCGTTAGTTTCGCGCGTTGACCAAAAAGAACACAGTAATGACGTTTACGCTCATAATATTGTATAACCGTTGTGACAATATCTCGGTGAAACAGTAACGTAAGTAAGTTTCCATAAGCCACGGGCGCGATTCAGTTGGTGAAAGAACTTTGTAAGTTGATATACGTTTCGCTTTCACTTGGTAGGCACTTGAATACAAGTGTGTTTTTTAATGTGTAAGATCAAATACGTTTTTCTTTAGTTATCACTTTCTTCAATTGGAGTCTAATTGTAATAAGTTACAATGTTTTAATATTGGTTAACTTTGTTTTTAATGAAAAAAAAAAGTATTACATAAATCGATGTAGTTCCATTGACTGGTACCAGAAATGAAAAATCTCTTAGTAGTATATGTACGAGTAGAGTTACAATTTTCTTCGAATTTATTAATTATTAATAAATAAAAAGTACCGGAGTGATCAACAGAATAATGGTATTTTGGAGAAGTATATAGTAGAATATTTCTTCTTTATTTCCAGATCCTGAAGATTCTCTTTCAAGTTCTAGCTGTTTTTGATCTTTGAAGCAGACTGACTTCTTGCAATATTTGTGCTTGAATCGACACTGGTTTTGTGGTTGTCTTTTACACATCTAAAACAATTTGTTTTTCCTTCCTTTGCATCCTTTTGTTTTTGTATTGTATTTTTCTTGTATACTAGTTCCTGATATTTTATTTATTTGTATTTTTGTTCCACTTCTTTGATTTCATTATATTAAGTTTATATAGCCTTACCTATTTTTGTAATAGTCTCGAATTATGTTTTGAGTGATTTTTGTAATAGACTCTCCTTAATTTCTGTACTGCGCAGACCTCTAATGAACTGTATCCTTTTTATTTGTGTATGGGAAATCTTCCTATAACTTCTCCCGTTCTGAGTGGAGCGGGAGGAACAGACTTTTACTGACTTGAACCTACCACTGTTCCTTCAGTTGCCTGAGTGCCCAGGGGCGCGGTAACTCTGCGAATTTATCCGCAATCCCTGGGCAGGCATCGGCCATGACGGGCCCCGTCAGGTATTGCTGACATCTCTGAGGCGCGCGTGGAGCACTACGCGCCGTCGACTCTCGGCCTGGTCCTGATCGGACGGCGAGCTACCCACTACTCGCCGTCCGCAGGCCCGCGCCTACGGTGGCTGGAGATCGTCTTCCGACCCCCGACGCCCAGGGAGTCTCCTGCGGCGGCTGCTGCTGGGGGCGTGAGGGCGACTATCCTTCAACCGTACCGCCTCCTCCTTCGCGAGCATTACTGCTTCACAGAAGGAGGCGACTGCTTCCCATTTCCTCTCGATCTATACCATGGCCTGGACCAGGGTGGGGCGCAAGAGGTCGCTACCACCGACCGCCTCCATAAGGACACGGTGGTACTCCACCCAAGTGGGGCACAACTACACCGTATGCTCCACCGTGTACTCTGGGCGACTCGCACATTGGTGACACCTGGGCGTTTCCTCCCGCCTTATCCGACACAGGAACCTCCCGAAACAGCCGTGTCCGCTGAGGACCTGCGTCAGGCGGAAGGTGAGGACGTCATGGCGCCTCTCCAGCTTCTCCTCAAACAGGGGCCTTACCACCGCAATCGGGGCGTGCCCAATGAACTGTGCCCTGAAGTGCGTCTCAAAAGTTGAACTCTTATAATTGTTACAGGTAAAGTTACATTTTCCACCAATTTCATTTTTTTTGCTTAGCTTCAGGAGTTTAAGGAGCCGTAAGATTTTTTTAAAACTGATAGTACTAAGGCCCAATGGAATTTAGAAAAATCTGTAGTTTTGCTGGGGAATCATGTTATTTAATATGGCAATGTTAATGTAATTACTTAAGGTTGGCTGTACTGAACGCATAGAATGAATGTGTTAGATGTCAAAGTTGGTACGTTTGTTTTAAGTACCGTTTTCCGTTTTACTACTTGTTCGGTTGCTACGGTTGCTCAAGTAATGAAAAAGTGAGTAGTGTTTGATTCAAATACAAGGACTTGTGTCTACTATATCTGCATTTTATTTCAAAAACAACATCAAATCAATCACACCTTTTAACGCTATATAGTTTTGTAATCTTTGTGAAAAACATGAAAATGTCTCATTGATTTCACCATACGAATGTAATGTAATGCCACTTATTTTCTTTGTACCCTGGTATTTTATTACTTATTGTAAATTTCCTTGCTGCACTTGCATGCCTCGCTTTGTTTTCATCATTTGTACTTCTGCCAATTTTTTCCATTGTTAATTTTTGGAAAGGAAAAGGAGATTGTGAAGCGGGCTATAATCACAGGGTAGGGAACCCTTGGATTTAAGGAATAAGGTCGGGCATACTTGAGAAAACAAGTACGCGCCAAACACAGGTTATGTCTAATCACGTTTTCACTTCCACTTTACTCCACTTCCTCGTCGCCAACTACTGTTGTGTATGTTGTATTGAAATAAAGGAATTGTGTGAAGTTTACTTTTATTAATTTACTATAGAAAATCTAATCGACATAATAAACGTACCGTTCTCCATCTTCTATCGAATTCTCTAGAGGTGCTCACGGTGACTAGTGCTGTGCATAACAGCTTGAAATCTAAAGATTGATGTTTAAGGGTCTACTACCGGCCAAGTGGCGCCCTCATTGAATAAAAAATCATAGCATAGCACAGAAAATAAATATAAAAGAATCCTAAGTCACGTTTGTTCCAAAGAGGATAAAGTATTTTTACAATTAATTAATTCTTTATTGTACACCACATCTTAGCAAAGAACGCAGTAATTACCCAGTTCATGTACAAAGGCGAGCTTAACTCAAATTTGAATTTGGTTGAGTTGAGTTTTTTACGTTGTTAAAACAAGACTCAAAATGTTTCGTATTAAAAGTGTCAAAAACGGCCGTTTTTTTTACGTTGTTAAAACAAGACTCAAAATGTTTCGTATTAAAAGTGTCAAAAACGGCCGTTTTTTGGTCCTTTTGCTTACTACTTTAACCTCTTCGTAACAAACGTGACGTAGGGTTCTTCAGTATTTATTTTTATGCTATGCTACGATTTTTTATTCAATGATGGCGCCACTTGGCCGGTAGTAAGGCCTAAAGTAGGGTTTGACACGTTCTTAACCCCAAATACTTAATTTAGAAACCGGCCCAGTGTGAAAGAATGCTTTTTGTAAGCAGGTACTGTGGTATATACATATTTTAAATATTGTTCTGCATGTTAGTCTGATGCGTTTTATTTTCGGATAAAGGCAGTCTTGTTATTTTTATCACATGATTGCTACAGGTTCGGAACAAAAATAGTAGGGGAGATCAGGTACAAAAATAACGTGACCATGACGCTTATTTGGTGGGCGCTTGCGGAAACTGCCGTGAAGTTGTTAAAGAGGACAAAATGTGAATTTAGTAAACAAAAGTAACTTTTTTAGCATTTATTTATTTATTTATTTATTTATTTAGTGTTTACGTAATATCAAGATGAAGATATTGATGTAACTATTTGCGTAGTAATTCTAGACTAGATATATTATACAGTGTTTTTATTGTTTTATGTTTAGCACTTTCCATTTATAGGTAGGACAAAGACAAACATGTTTGAGAACAAAAGTGACATAGCACTAAGTAACTAGCAACAGTAGATGAAACGAGCAGTTTACATAATGTGTATCTAATGTAAAACTGGATTCATGCTTAATGTGTCGATGATGATGCACAATAAGTGAGCCAGAATTGTGAGTCTGAATAGAAAACTGACTAGAAGTAAATTATATAGTTTTGTGAAGAAGTGATTACTATTTTAATGTTAAAAGTACAAATATTTGTTTACGATCCCTAGAAAAACTGTGTAGTTTTTCTAATTAAAATGGGTTGATTTGCTATTGCATTTCCTATTTATTCCAAACATTCTGTCGTGTAACTTGCGCCCTACCCTTGGGGTCGAAAGTAACAGTCGACAACTTTTTTTTTAAATCTCTGTAATTGATAAACAGAAAATAATGAGGTAAATTAATATGCAAAGTTGGAGAGTATTATCAAAAAGATATCTATATTCATTCTATCAAAATGTTACTTTTGTACCCGGTCTCCCCTATATAAAAAAACAAGGAGACTGTAAAAAATTACTGGTTTGGTGAGCTTTGTATGATCTAATACTGGTTATTATGTTATTTTATTTATTTTTATTATGCTCTTCTAATATAGCTTGATTATGGTATGCTATGTGTTGCCGTGTTAATAACGGTCAAGAAAAAGTTCATTTTCTCATAATTTCTTAAGTATATATTTTTTGCATGATTCTTTTTTTTATATAAACCATTAATTAAAGTTTGTTGGCAGTAATTGAGCGATTAAAGCATTGTTTACACATGGGGCAGGCTGATATTTTTTTTTATAATAAAGAAGTAGTAGAGATGGTAGAGTAGTAAGGATTGTTCGTTTGTTTCTGTTTACCCAATGGAGTGATTTTTTTAACCATCTCTGGGTTAAAAAAGTCAGTCTGATTGGAAAAAACCGGTCAAGTGCGAGGCCGACTTGCGACTTGATTAGACCAATGAGTGCGCGTGCTGGTAGAATTGGCCGTCAGATGTTCGAGCGCGCACGAGTCTGAGCACGGTCCAAATCGGAACTAATCATTTTAATTTAATTTTTCAGGATAGAATATTAATGTTGCTTATTATCAATGTGAGATGTAAAATGTTACACATCCTAAGCGACTACTGTAAAGCTCGCTCGTTTTTTTTAATCCATAGACTTCTTTAGACATACATACATAGACATAGGTTTTCCTGTAATTTATAAAAGTAAAGAACTATAATATTCTGTATTTTTTTAATGTAGTTTCGGAGATAAGTGATTACCGGACAATCGGCACCGGCCACCCGGCAACCGGCACGTGTGAAAAGGCACTTACAATATTCCCTTTTATTTGATGTGTAGCTCAGTAAAGTCAGAAAAACTTTATTTTTTAACTTTCACCCCAAAAGTATTACCCCTTACCCCCTTAAACCAAATTTATTTACGTTACACGGCTGTTTATGGGTCACAGTTAAGTGAACACACGAGAGAGTCACAGATTTGTGTGTTTCTATTATATCGGTCCTGTAAATTTCGAGCTAATTGGCTATTACAGGCGGACAGTCAAACAGACACACAAGTGTTCCTATATGGGTTCCGTTTTTACATTTGGACGTTTGGAACCCTAAAAAGATAGGCTTTGCTTGGGCTTCAAACAAATCAACTGTTACAAAACCTCAAGTCATACCGTTTTAATTATACAATTACTGGAAATATATTATTATTCCAAAAGAGAACCCACATACGTATAATCTAAATTCATGTTCTTGCTACTACAAGCCGGTAGCTTCTATAAATTAATTTGCGACACACTTAGTTATACATTCAGGTCCTGTGCCCCACAATCAGAGTTTGAACTAAATGCAAAGCGTTTTAGAAACTAGACAGCGTACATATTGCTCTTGTTTTGGAACATTATTCATTAGGAATGAAGTTTTGAAGTGTAGGTAGATAAAGGTTTTACGTTTAAGTATGAATGTTTATGTCATGGCTGTTGCGAGGACTGAGACTGGAGAAATAACTTATTTTAAGAATAGGATAGGCTTGCAGTAGAAGTTTGTGGTTGTTTTTGAGATAATTTATCTAAAATTTAAAAACATGTGAAAGCACAAACTTGTAGTTTAAATGTTTACTTCGTTCAGTGATATGAAGAAGCCAGGACATATTTTGTAACAATTTATTAAAAACGTGTCCATGAATCCTTAGTTTATAATAATTACTTAGATGATCATAAAGACAAAAATCTACCTTGAAATGCTTCTAGAGAATGAGTAGAAATCCTCACATTGAGGCTGAGTTATTGACGTAGATCTTAGAACCATGAAATCTCTTTGATTTGGATTTTAAACCACCGTTTTTTTCATAACCTAGAATAAAATTATATTTTACCGTCAGGGAATAAAAAGTAATAGATAGAACGTAATATATCAAAATAATGCACCCATTTAAAACATAACTTATATTTATTTACGGTGTAGTTAATATTACAATAATTACAGTTTAAGCTTAAGGTACGGTTGAAAAATTTATACAAAATACAATTATATATAATTGCCCTATAAAAAGTATATAGGGCAATTATGCAGTTACCTTACAAGACGATTTTTGATTTACTGGTGATCTTTCAGAGGCTGAAAGTAATCACGCATACAAACATCTTTTACACCGGAGCAGTCCAGTACATTTTATTGGTGTATAACTCGACGGTGTACAAGAGGGAACAGCAAATTTATTTGTTCTGTCCTTATGCTTGGGCCCATTGTGAAAGTGTTTCATATTCATAAATACATTCACTCCCTGAAAGATTGTCAACGAATTAAAATGATCCTTTATACAACTATACCTATATTATTTTATACAGGTGGCTAAGATAATACTTCGGCACAAGAATCTGTTTAAAAATTAAAATATTTTTCAACAATTTCCATTTTAAAGTTTTATCAATATGTATTCGTTTGTTTTTTTTGGAATCTACAATTTACATTGTCTAAAAAAGTATATGATCGTTAGTATTAGTAGATATCAATTGCTTATTGTGATTTTCCTAAATATTCAATGCGAAAATTTGAATGAGCGTATTGTACAGATTGTCTTAGTTTACAAGGTTTCACAAGTTAAAAATATTGGTAACACAGGTTCGAACGCATGGTTCTGTTGAACAGAGTGTCTTTTAATTAATTGGTCATCTTTTAGGGGTCGAAATATCTCATTAATATAAATATCGGCCTAAAAGGGATGCTGTGAAGACTAAAAATCACCCTGTAGTAGATAAGTACCAAAAATGTATGATTTGAAGATTTTAGAGACATAAAATAAAATGTACACTATTTACAATATACAATTAATAATAATTACAATGAGGTCCAAAATATACAATCATGAAATTTTATAGAATTTTATATTTACGTTACATAGTAACAAAAATAATATAATTTTCTAAGGGAATTTTAGCCCAACTGCCTCAAGGCAAGATTTTGACATAAATACCATAATTGAGAAGAATGTCCTGAAAATTAGAAGATTTTTTTTAGCCTACTTATTTTATTATAAAATTTTACAATATTTTTAGATGAAAAAGAATCTTGTTCTTCAAAACGTAGGTATAGTGAATAACACACCATATAATAAGAAATCGTACCTACATACTCGTATCTACAAGATTCAAAAGTGGGTAATGCAAAAGTAATCTAGCCTCTTATAAAGTGCTTCAGAAGTTTGATGTTAACTGAACTAATGCATAATCATTAACATCAAACTACCACCTAAAATATGTTGCAGTTGTTGTAGAAAAATTGTGGATTCCGAGTTTGGTATTCAATACGTCCGGCTATTACTTTCGTACGTTACAACTTTTGTAAAAATAAATTTTTAGTAAATAAATAATTACAACTTGGGTGAAGATAAGGCAGGCATTTAGTAGGTAGGTACCCACACACATGATGTTCACTTAGCGACATGAATAATTTAAATAACTTATCTTTTTTTTACACAGCAATATTTTACATATCCCTTTTTAATAGAATGTGCTGACTTAAGTAATGGTTTTTAAATCCTCAACTGTCTTAAATGGTGAAACTCAGTCAATTGCGAGAGTTTATGTAGGTATCATAACTTTGACTTTTCTATCAGTTTTCAATAATAACACATTCAAAACACAAGAATGGAAAAACTTCTACCGAACTGTCCAATAAAATGTTTTCATGTTGAAAATACCAGGCAAATGCTTCGAGAATTTCACCTTATATTTACTTCTGATATTAATTGAGTAATTTAAATACAAAATAATTGGTAAAAGTAACTACTACATTTGCATTTAAGATCGTCTTTATAAAAACCGTTCTCAGGAAAACTAAAATGTTTTTTTTTTTTTTTAATTGAGTATGTGTGCGATTTGAGTTTCAAGCGCAGGTTACTTTAAACTAAAAACAAATGATGTTGTTGTAATACAATATTTTATTAAAATATGAGTTTTTGTATCATGATTAATTTTTGAACGAGAATACTTATCAATACTTAGGTATAGGCACATAGAGCAACTCATCATACGGCACGGCATCAAAGAATTTTTTCGCTGTAGTGACGGTAACATTTATAGCATAGTCTACGACAGGTTGGCCGAATTCCTCGGTGACTATCCTCCAATTTTCATTCAAGAACTGCAGTACTTGCTTACCTGAAAAATTTCAAATAAACCCATGAGGATTGTCCAATAAGTGAAGTTAATAACAGATGAAAAAATATCACGAGTTTTACTCTTGCGTTAATTTTTCTACAATTCAAATGATATGGGAAGAGAAAATGACAATGGCGAGCAACATTCTGAGTTTTAGGATATGATGCCATTTATTTAAAGACCTCACTTCCTTAACAAATGTCAGGAAACATTAGTACAGTCGAGGAGCTCCATTTAAAGTTTCATTAGCTTGTGCGAAAAAACGCCTAATAGCGAAATAAAACACAGAACAGAGCTCTGGGGCTTCACGTGGAAACGTAACTTAATTTTAATTTGGAGTACATTAATTTTATTTAGGAATCAACAATGCTCGTGTACTTTTCGGTCATGGCCACGCTTAAAAATTGGATAAGGACTCAGGACAAAGACAATGATTTAAAATTAAACCCTCATGGTTTTTGGAAACCTTTAATGTAGCCTTAAGAATCTAGAACAGAGATAATACTTTGATGTTAGCTTACCTACGGAGTTTAATAGAATTTGAGAAATCGAAAACTGGTTTTATTTGAATTAATATGGGTTTGCCTATGACAGTGGTACCTCAGAATATAATAAATCCTCAACTATTACCAGAATTTTATTTAGTTAAAGTGTATATTGGCACGGATTCTCTTGTTCAATATCTAAACTAAAATTAGAGAATTGCTATCTTTTACTAAAAGGCAGTGCGAGAAAAGGACGGCTATAGCTATGCACTAAGTTAGAGATGTCAAACTAGTTTACGCCTTGCGCTTCGCCGTGTTTTTAGACGACATGTTTTTACGTGTACCCTTAATTTGTATGGAAATATTAGTTCAAACTAAATTTGACAGCTCTAATTTACGTCCGTCTCTTTCTTGTTTTATTAGAGAGAAAAAGATAGCAATAGCCTAAATTAAGTTTAGTTTGTGCATAACAGAATCAACACCATTGTCTATTCACAGTGTAGCACCACAAATCTTGAAAATATTAGTGATATAGAGCATAGAATAAAGATGCCGTAAAAAATAAAAAAGAACTTTAACTTACTTAATTCGGGGTTGCCTTTGAAAAGGTTGTTGATCGTGTAGACGATTCTCTCGCCATAATCGAACGTGTATCTGTAGTTCTTGATCCCGAAGTGGTCTCGACCTTCAGCGTCCTTAAAGTACTTTGTGTTTATATTCAGTTTGATGATCGAATTCACTGGAACATTGATATATTGAAGGTTAACGATAAAATATATATAAAAAGTGAACTCCTGCTTGATTCAATGTCAGTTCTTTTTATCGCATAGAAGCCTAATGATTATTGGATGAAGACTACATAGAAAAATTCATTATTATAATAAATAAATGAAAAGAAATGCTTGTTAAGAAGAATAATACTAAATACCCAAAAGATATGCTCAGACTCAACATCATATTTTACCCTCGACCCATGTTACGGTCGGCCCAACACGTCTTCATATTCCATTCTCCCCTGTCAACCATCATGCTATAATTCACTCCCTATTCTTTCATGTCATTCCTAACGCAATCCATTCATTTCTTCTTGTGTCTTCCTCTCCCTCTCCATCTTATGCCCCTACCAAGACAAACGATTTCCTATCAACTTTACTATCACTGGTGTCACTTTCAAACTTCTTCTATTATTGGTATTAATTTCTTGTTTATATAGTATTAATGCCTTACCATTTCCGTCACTCCAAACATTAATCTCAACATACTTATCTGCATTACATGCAATTAGTTTTCAACCGTTGAAAATAAAACAGTGAATGATGATCCCAAAAACTGTCATAGTATTTCGTTCTCATTAAATATTCCCAAAATAATAACTCCTAAAAAATATAAGACTTTTGTCCCATACAAAATTAGAGTAAGTACCGTCGTTTGAGGGTCAAGTCTTATTTATAATCAACCACACTTTACAATGATTATTCAAATTATTAGGTTGTGAAGAGCATCATTTTATTTAATAACCTTATACAGGGTGGTACGGAAAGGTGTGGTCATATTTTAAGAACCGGTGCTGCTCATGGAACTGAACTACTTTCTCTAAGAAAAAATTAATAATTTCCAAAAAAAAACTGGACTTTCCATAGAATTGTTATCATCAGCTGATCAATATTTATATGGGAGGTTAATTTTTTTTTGAGATTTTCCTCATGTTTTCTTGAATAAAGTTGTTCATATCAATGGGCAGATGCAGTTCTTAAAATATGACCACACATTTCCGTTACAGCCTGTATATAATAAATAAAAGATTTCAAACAAGTTAACCCAATAATCGTTGGAAAATAAGTACGAAGAAGTACAATAAAGTATTCACAATACGTGCATTGCTAAGACATCACCAACAGGCGCGTACGATAACGCAACAACTTTCAATATTTAATATTCGAACGAATGCACGATTTCTATTTCATCGTGAGCTGGCTTTGTATCCGTTTATAAAATACATGAAGGCATTTCAGTGATATTTGCAATTTATTTTCATGTAACGTTAGCTGTATGTAAGTATTGCGTTTCTTAGAGTTCATGCCACGACACGAAAATTTATTTTCCTCATGATTCTTGCGGGGTGTTCGGTTTGTTTATTTTGTTCTCTTCGCCGCCTACGCGTAATTAGTTTGAACAGAGATGCATGGTTCTCTGGTATTTCCTTTGATCTATTTGACAGTTTCTTACTCGTGTCTCGGAATTCAAGGCCAAGGAGAGAATAAATGGAATTTTATTTATTTATGTGGGCTTGTTATTCGTTTTCTGTTTTGTTGTGAGATTATTTACAAATAGCAAACAGTTACGTTTGAGATCTTTCTAGGTGCTGTCTAGGTGGAGCTATCCTGCGATTAACACGAGGGAAGTTTTTTATTTTTTTGCTATGAAGCTAGCAAGCCATTACTCTGGCCTCGTTTATATGTAATTGCAGAGTTTGTTGTTTTACAATAAATCTCGTAAAATAAAAAATGAAATTATCTATTTTAAAATATTGTCAATTTTACACATTACAAGATTTATCACAAACTTACAAGGCTAATCTGATTGTTTATTTGCTTAAACTTAAAAAAAAACAGAGGTATAAAGTGAAAGATTGTCGATGGTTGAATCATATTCATCATTTGTCTCAATATGTATTTCTGATTCTTGATTTAATTTAATTATTAGAAGTTATTGAGGCGTTGAACAACACAAAGCCAGACAATATCATATTTTGGTCCTTTGATACGCAACATCTAAACTTGCCTGGTCACATTTAGTTGAAGAAAGTAATTAAATAACGCACCAATTTTGATCTTGGAGTCTCCTTCACCGTTGATGGGGAACAGCAGTAGTCTCCCAACAGCCGTGTATTTGCCCTTGATCGTTATATTGCACCGCACGTCCAAATTGAATATATTCTTCTCTAGTATTGCCCTGAAAAGTAGAAAAATATAATTATCCTATTATCTTGCTGTTACAGCACTATCGGGATTCCTTGTCTCCCTTTTTTAAAAGTTCTAGAAAACTTGGGAAAAATGTAAAATTTTCTATATTAGGAATCTTGACCGAGTAGTATTTTTTATTTAATAAAACCGCTTTCGCATTCCCATTTTCAAATATTGCCGAAAAGTGCGGAAGTTCTCACAAATACACCTTCAAGTAAGTACCAGCTTTTTTGCAAAACCTTCTTTGTACACCCAATAAAATTGACAGCCCAAAAGTTTTAAGCTGAATAAAAAAGTAAGTTACTTTTGTATTCATCATTTATAAACAAAATGTTTCTCTAAGCCTTTTTATCCCACATCTCAGAACCCTTGGAGCCATATAACAATAGGAAAAACAATTTAGATATGTCATACCCTTCTACCCGACGAAAACATAATAAGCTCCATACTTCGTCCCAGAAAAGCCCTATATTCGGATAAACGGTTCCTCGTCCATCCTTGAAAGTGGGTTGGGAAGTGCTGGTATCTTCTGAATCTAAATACAGCGGGTCCTTTTTTGAAGATTTTGGCAGTGTTTGAAGGGTTGATGTACAAAAGATTTCTAGGAACTTGGAAAGTGAGCTTTGGGCTACGCAGTTTTGATATTATTACCCTAGGGCTGTTAGACATTTGGTTTTGTGTGGTTAAATCAACAGCCGGAATAATATAATCAAAGTATCGCTTAGAGGCATGTAATCATTTATTGCTAAAGATATTATATTCCGTTAGTTCTATATAAGTATGGATTGCTATCAGAACTGAATTCAAGGTTAAAACCTTGGACAGCATCTTGACTCAGCTAGAACTACAATAGTATGTATATAAAACAGGCCCTGCCCTGTCATCTTATTTTACCAACGAACTCCTAAACGAACCTGTCGTTCTTTTGCCTCAAACAATAATTTGTCACATAAACTTTATCCTTGAAAAGTCCTTTTGTTATACGAATGTTTAGTACTAAAAAACAAAGGGTTTCGACAACTCGTGAGAATAAAACCGCATTGCTGTGGTGTGGCAAGGTTTCCTTTAGTAGTTATAGTTAGGTAAGAGCTACTTTTAAGTAGCGTTTAGATTGCGACACGCGTTTAAAGAAAATTAGTTTAATGGATGAGTTGCCTTGTGATATATTATAAGGTGGATAAATGTTTTGAATTGCTACCTAAATATTTATGCGAAAAAGGGGTTTGTTTTTTAGGGTTCCTAAAATCCGAATGAAAAAACGAAAAGCATCACTCGTGTGAGTATTGTGAGGATGTGTGTACCATGTATGTTTTTTTTATCATTAAAATAAACAGTATTAAAGTAAGAAAATATGTATAAAATGGCTTTTCCCCCCTTATCTCTAAAATGAATGTACTTAAAATGTTGAAATAAATACAGAATAGTTCTTGTCTTATAGATTTCAGAAAAAGCTGTGGTTAACCCTAACTCTACGGTTTAAAAAAAAAAACATTATAAAATTTTCGGAACCCTTTGCGTATGAGTCTGACTCGCACTTAACTAAGTTTTTTCAAGGTCATCTTAAATTGAGCCAGATGAATCCTTTGCTACAGTTTACACTTAAAAAAAACATCTTATTTCTGTATATCAAATCAATACTGTTCGCATCATTCAGCTTGTGCCAGTACATTTAATTTAATGCAGTCTAATCACTGCATTGAAATTCATGTCTTAAGTCCAGTTTATCAACTTCAAACAGTACTGCAGAACTTAAAGACATAGCCGTTCGCTGCTTGGAGCAATACGATTAAAACCAAAGGCAAACTATAGCTTGGTATAGCTTAACGTTTAAACTTTAACGCGGTAGTGTACTTTAAACTTTTGATCCAAGATTTTCCGGTTCATAATCTGAAAGCAAATTTGTTAGTCCTTTTTGCAGTATTTTTTTCAATCACGGTTGTGGTCCCCGAATAGGTATACCATTTTCTTTTGAATCTGGTGGAAACCTTTAAAAAGTGCCTGAGACTTTTGAGGAAAAAGACCAGGGAGTGTCAGATTTTATCAATAAAACCACACCGATGATCACCATCAGCTCATGGAAGGGTTGCCGTGACCCGTGGCGCGAGGAGGCCATACGCCGGGGCGAAACTCCGCTGCCACGACACCTCGCGGCTCGACGGACGGAGCTCCAGCAGGATCTCATGGCGACATGGAGACAGCGACTGTCGCAACCCAGCGCTGGGCACGCCACCATCACGGCGGTAGTGCCCCTCTTTGAGGAGTGGCTGGAGAGGAATCACAGCTTCATCACCTTCCGCCTGACGCAGGTTCTCACCGGACACGGTTGTTTCGGAGGGTTCCTGTTTCGGATAAGGCGGGAGGAAACGCCCGGGTGTTACCACTGCGCGGATCGCCCAGAGGACACGCTGGAGCATACTGTGGAGGTCTGTCCCGCTTGGCCGGAGCACCGCCGTGTCCTCGTGGATGCAATAGGCGGTAGCGACCTCTCGCGCCCGGCCCTGGTTCAGGCCGTGGTACGGGGCGAGAGGAAATAGGATGCCGTCTCCTCCTTCTACTAAGCAGTTATGCTCGCAAAGGCAGAGGCGGGAAGGGTGAGAGAAGCTTAACTGAGCGGCCCTCACACCCGCGGCCGCTACCACCGCAGGAGAAGCACTTTGCTTAGAACGTCGAGAGACGATCTCCGGCTACCGTAGACCCAGGCCTGCGGACGGTGAGCAGTGGGTAGCGTAGTGTTCCACACGCGCCTTAAAGAAATGTTTGTCAGCCTTCACTGACGGGGCCCATGGCTGGTGCCTGCATGCCTAGGGGTAGTGGATATATTCTTAACAGTGTTACCGCACCCCTTGCCATTCAGGCAGGGAAGGAACAGGGGTGGGTTTTAGTCAGTAAGAGTCTGACACACCCTCCCGCTCAACCCAAAGCGGGAGATGTTATTGCATGATTTCCCAACCCACCAAAAAAAAAAAAATCTGAGAAAGTTACCTATTTTCTCAGACTTTTCTAAATCAACTATAACGGAACCCTACTTTCAGGTTCATATTTTCGCTTTATTGCTACTTACGTTTTTATAAAAAAAGCACGTGACCTTATTGCCATGGAGTCCAAAGCCTCCGAATATGCCTTTACGTAGACAAAAGCATCTTCCCCGCAGGAATTTCAAAGATAATCTCCGAAGCTTTGAAACCATTTGAAGCGGATATAATCGTTTCTTTGTTCAAATGTGATTCAGGGCACAGGCCAAGAGTTTCCAACAATTTTCTCTAAGTCCTTGCGTAGAAAAGTTTTTGTGCTCGTTATTTTGTAAACCTGGAAAATCCTTCACAAAGTTGAATGAAGTGAAAACTCTTTCACTTTTTTGTGTGAAGTCTTTTTAATTGTTAAGATTTCCATGTAGAGCACTTTGTGAAGTATAGTCTAGCGGGTCTAACCTGCTCGTATATCACCAAATAATGGCATTGCTGTAGGTCTACCGATAAAAATTTAAAAAGTTAAATATTTAAAAAAAAACCCGACTAAAAACAACAAAATGTTCAAAACAAGTCATTTTTCAAGCAGTTTGATGCAGTTACTTTAGTTCAATTGTTGATTTCATGCAAGTTTGCGCCTGGGTCTGGTGAGCGAGAGAGAATGGGAAGCAGTCGCCTTCTTCTGCGAAGCAGTAAAGCTCGCGAAGGAGGAGGCGGAATGGGTGAGGGAGATTCAAAAAAGTCGCCCTCACGCCCCCAGCAGCAGCCGCCACAGTAGCCGCCCTTGGCGTTGGGGGTTGCATACCGATCTCCGGCTACCGTAGACGTGGACATGCGGACGCCGAGTAGTGCGTAGCTCGCCGTGCGATAAGGACCAGGCCTGAGAGTCGACGGTGCGTAGTATTCCACGCGCGCTTCAAAGAGATGTCAGCAATAGGTACCTGACGAGGCTCTGAGTCTGATGCAGTTAGTGGCATGAAATCAATAACTGTGCTAAAATAATTGCCATCAACTTCATCAGACTCCTTGAAAAGTGACTTGTTTGGAACTTTTTAGTTGCTTTTTATTTACAGTCGAGTTTTTTTTGAAATATTATTTTTTTCTCTATACAATTTGATATAAGCGAACGTCTACGTAAATCACACTGGGCCCTCGTCACACACGCCCATCGGTTGAGTACTACGCACTATCTTGTAATAGTTTCTAAAATATGGCTGCTGTTTGAACTGTAGTTCCATTACAAACAATTAGGTTCAGGTCTCTAGCCTAAGGCCTTTAGTTACCGCTCATAAGAGCGTGGAATGATAAGTTATTTTCTGAGACAGTTTAATATTACGTAACGGTTTTAAATTAGTATAAATATGACCTTACTAGCTTCGGTCCGCGGCTTCGCCTATGTTAAGGGATTGGGTGTTATGACAAGGGATAAAAGTATCCTGTATCTGTTTCTACGGTTACATCTTCTTAGACGACATGTTAGGTGCGGTGGTTGAGCGTTTGGCTCCTGCGCTGCGTGTCGCGGGTTTGATCCCCGCACGGAATAATTTTTTGTATTGCCTACAGATGGTTGTTCCAGGTCTGGGTGTCTTTAATGCTGCTCCCTGGACTTTTCCCCAGAAATCCAGGCGCCTTATGAAACATTCCCTCCGAAACCAAAAAAGAACAAAATAGGTACCTATGTGTAATGTGGATTCTGTTTTAATATTTTTTCTTTTGACTGCCTCGTTGGTCTAGTGGACGAAAGCGTTAGTGCTGAGTATGACTTTCTGTATTCACTTCTCGGGGTAAGCAAAGTATTATTGGATTTTTCCATTTGAGATGTTTCGGAAGCAGCCCAGAATTTGTGCCCGGTTGATGGCAATAGGCGAGGCCCTTATCACACGAATAAAAAACTGGTGAAATGTGGGTTTAGGTAACCCTACGGGGAATATAATATGCGTATGCGTATCACGCCTGTATAGGCGTGATGGTTATTTATTTATTTACTAGCACTTCGCCCGCGACTTCGTCTGCGTGGATTTAAAAAAAAAATATAGCCTATGACACTCACAAATAACGTGGCTTTCTATTGGTAAAATAATTTCAAAATCGATTCAGTAGATTCAGAGATTACCCCCTACAAACTCACAAACTTTACCTCTTTATAATATTATTAGTATAGATTATTGACCAGAACGACACAATGCCAATTTTACTAAATATACACATTAAGAATTATACAAAGCACATTATTACAGAATTTTATACTTAAGCCTTTCACTCAGTCTTCTCGCAAATCGTCAGACATTCAAACAATATCTTTTTCCATTCATCAGCGAACAGATCTAATCCAGGACTGGACTCTAGGAGAGCATTGAGTGCATTTAGCATTCGCGGAATGGGTGACATACTTCGCGCAACGTGGCACCATAAATAATTTATGCCATCTCGCCTTTTTTTTTTTGGGGGGTTGGGAAATCATCCAATGACTTCTCGGGAGGGCGTGTCAGACTCTTACTGACTAAAACCCACCCCTGTTCCTTCCCTGCCTGAGTGCCCAGGGGTGCAGTAACTCATTTTCAGAATTTATCCACTACCCCTAGGCATGCAGGCACCGACCACGATGGGCCCCGTCAGTGG
Source organism: Polia nebulosa (assembly GCA_951329385.1). Taxonomy (NCBI): domain Eukaryota; kingdom Metazoa; phylum Arthropoda; class Insecta; order Lepidoptera; family Noctuidae; genus Polia; species Polia nebulosa. The sequence goes on from OX589604.1 coordinate 11,725,951, forward strand.
TGGCTGACACTAATCTTTTTGAGGCGCGCGTGGAACACTACGCGTCGTCGACTCACGGGCCTGGTGCTAATCGATCAGTGAGCTACCCACTGCTCCCCGTCCGCAGGCCCGGGTCTACGGTGGCCGGAGATCGACTCCATGGCCTGAACCAGGGCCGGACGCGAGAGGTCGCCGCCACCTTTCGCATCCACGAGGACACGGCGGTGCTCCACCCAAGCGGGGCAGACCTCCCCCGTATGCTCCACCGTGTCCTCTGGGCGATCCGCGCAGTGGTAACACTCGGGCGTTTCGTCCTGCCTGATCTGATGCAGGAACCTCCCGAAACAACCGTGTCCGGTGAGGACCTGCATCAGGCGGAAGGTGAGGACGCTGTGACGCCTCTCCAGCCACTCCTCAAAGAGGGGCACTAACGCCGCGATGGTGGTGTGCCCAGCGCTGGGTTGCGACAGTTGCGCTGATGAGATCCTGCCGGAGCTCCATCCACCGAGCCGCGAAGTGTCGCGGTAGCAGGGTTTCGCCCCGGCGTTTGGCCTCCCCGCGCCACTCCCAGAGCAGCGCAAGGACCTTGGCCTCCAGATCCCATGGCGACAGACCGGCAAGGAGACTCACCGCCTCACAGGAGACCGTGCGGTATTCTCGGACGAGCCGAATGGCAATGACCCTTTGGGACGCGTTCAACCGGCGAGCTTGTCACCGCCTCAGAGAGCTCGTCTTACCTGGAGTGAAGCAAAGCCCAAGCAATCAGCAGTAATCTGGTTGGATGCAATATATCGGGTGTAAAAAGACAGTTTCCGAAGCTGAAAACCTCATATTCTACCCATTATTTGGATAATTTTTTCCACTAGCTAGAATATACCTGGGCATCCACTGGTTCTGGAGATATTGAACGTCATAGTCGCAATTTTTTTTTACGTTTTTACTAAGGGAATACCAAGTGTTATTACTAAACTTTTCTACAAACAAAAAATTACCTGAATTTTTAACCGACTTCAAAAAGAAAAATTCAATACATACATAAAAAAAAAATACAAACATCCGCATTGATAAATGTTTTTTAGTACAACTAAAAAGTGCAACAAACACCGACTTCCGAAATTAAAATTATTTTTAATTTTTAGTCTATTTATTTTTTTTGAAAATCGGTGGTTTTTTTTTGTAAAAAAGTTTTTTTATTTATGAATTTTTACACTGTTGTTTTTAACAGCCTGTTTTAATAATATTGGTATTGCAACAACCACTTTTTAGAGGACTTCTACCACCTAATGTTCTCATGAAATAGCAATTGAGAGCCCCAAAATCTTAACCTCACCAAAGAGACTTTGACCTCTGAGTTTGTTTCGGTGTTTCTTCTCAGGGTAGTCAGCTAGGAAACACCGGCCTCATCTAGCTTAAACTGACAAAAACCATTGACGTGTAAAAGTGTTCCTTGTAACCTATTTACTGAATAAACATCATTTATCATTTATCATTTAAAGGGTTGATAGAAACAGCTAAGTACCTAAATTCTCATCTTTAAAGATGAGCATTCCTTCAAAAAGAAAAAAAATGATGACTAGGCCAATGGATTCTTTCGGACTATTAATACATCGTACAATTAATAAATTGTCATTTTAGCCCTTTCGTCATTTAAATTAAATAGGTACCTTGTAACACTTAAAAATAGAATAAATTTAGATTCGTGGAATGGAGCGTTATTTTGCGAGTTGACAGATGACAGATTGTCGTTTGACGTTTCTTTTTTTTCTCCAACGATCTGAGAGCGAGTCTGTCTATTAAATTTTATGAATTGGAAAAAACTACTTAAAAGCACCTAATGATGGCTCGAGGTGTGAAAGGGACCAGAGTCAAGTTCAAGTGCTGTAAGCATAAGAATGTAGGACGATGTAAGTACTTCTATTGGGATTTTCTGTAGCAACGCTAAGTCTTAAGCATGGCATTTAAGATTCTTACCGGAATGTTTTCTTGTCGGCAGGGTTCCTACGTTAGATTTAATTGTAAATATGGAAAAACTTTATAAAATGGTCGGATCATAGATTTCACTACATTTTGGAAGAACAATGCGGTCTTAGCAAAGGGTTCCGAATACAAGCATCCACGTGTCCAGAGATGCCCATAATTAGATGACCACGGCATAGATACTGCTTGTGGGTCTCACCTCATTGGACCTTTAATCTTCTGTCTTCGAACGATAGGGTAAAAGTGATTCATCATAAATTGTAAGTTCAACATACAATTTTCTGTAAACTGAGTGCTCTCTTGTGTGATGCAGTGTTAGCAATAAATGTGATATTTGTGAAGACCAAATTCAAAGGACTCTTATTTACTACATACAAAACCACACACGCAAAGTACCCGAAGATTGGTAATCAGGGTCTCATGCCATAAAATATCTCTGACGCTAGCCGGTGGAAGAATAATTTCTTTACAACCTAATAAAATTATGTCACACCTACATCTGAAACCCTATATCACGAATATAAAGTTTAGTCTGATAAAATATTGTTTCTTAAAATATTTATGAAGATAACTTACTCGACATTCAAGACTTGACATTTTCGCAGCCCCGTCGCCTTCCCACCGTAAAACGTCACCTTGATCCCGGGCAGCTGTATGGGCAGGTTATCAATCACGAACGGATCTAACGGTGGTACTCCTAGCTCCGGTAGACCGTTGGAGAACTGCGGTATCGCATCCTGGGTCGCTTGTATTAGACAGGCTGGCTCTGTGTTGTTGCAGGGATGGATGAAGTCGGCTGTGGATGTAGAAGAAAGAACATTAGGATACCATGTTGTTTTGTTCTGAGAAAATCACATGCCTATGTCATATATAAAAATATTAGCAAGCCAGAAAGTTTAGTAGCATGACTGGGCAATCACTTTTAGGGTCCGCGCAGATGAGCCACCGGTGGCGGGCACCGGTGTCGAAAGAACAACTAAGGTGGTCGGTGGCCGCCACAGGTGGGCAATGGCCCTCACAATTTGTAATACTCTGTCTACTATACAGTCTCACGTAGTGTACGTTCTGTGTGGCCGCCACTCGCTACGCTACACGTGTACGGCGAGCCCATACGAAATGTATGAAAAATCATGTACACTACTTATCACTAGCCACCAGTGGCTGCTACCGGTAGCTCGTTTGCGTGAACTCTTACCTACTATTCGGGCGGCCAGTTGGTTAGAGTCGGTTTCTCCGCTCGTAATGGCACTTCTACATAATATTGCTATCTGCCTAGCCTTTTCTCAACTATGTAGTGGTCGGCTTCCAGTCTAAACCCACACAACCCAGCCTATCTGACTCCCACAACCCAGTAACTGGGTAACATAATATCACCCGGTAAGACTGGGGTCAGATTTCCTGGCGTCTGACTACAGGTAACGACTGTGAAAGATGTACAAATGACAGCCGAAAACAACGGCTTAGCATCCTTTCCGAGACACGAAAGATTCTCGGTAATTAAGGAATGGTCACCACGGACCGACCTCGGCAAGCGTTGCTTAACCTTGAAGATTAACTCGTGCGGCTGTCATTATTTAGCCACGAGCTCCTCAATAATATTATATTTTGACATTAGCTATTGCTACAATTCAGAATTATTGCCGGCCACATAGTGAAACCAGTACCTACGTATGATGAATGAAGTATTAATTTGCCAGCTTACTATCGTATTGCGATACGGCACATAACTTTACTCATTATAATTTAGATCGAACACGAAGGTACTGAAAACAGAATTGTACACATTTAATGTAGACAAACGGGAATGCTCAACATGAAACTTCAATGAAATGTTGCATGTTTTTAGGTGATGTGTCATTGATATCGGCGACCATTATTATAATTGAATTATGATGAAGATACAACTTCCTTGGCATTGGGCATGATAGGGTTCCCTCTCCCAGTGCTGGGAGATAACTACCACCAGTCCTCTCTCCTCTAAAGTTTGACAAGATGACAACGGCCTTCGATGCCCACTTTTAGATACCCATATGCGTGTCGCCACTACTGCAATTTTATCAAAATCTGACGAAAACCATCGAATTGGAATTTCGGGCGCTCATAGTGGGGATTCTGATTGCCCACCGAGTGATTCCAGGCATAATACGGCGGCACTGTGATCATGTGCTACCGTACACAGCGAGGCCCAGGGCCTAACAGATGTTGCACAAAGGGGGTTCCAGAAAGAAATTTTAAGAGTTAACGGGGCCTGTGCGGATGGTGATCACCAGGGTGGTGTTAGTGAGGTAAATGTCCCACACTCCCTAGTCTTTACCCCACAGGTCCAGGTGCCGAAAATTTAAAAAAGGTATGTTATGTTATTGAAAAGGTTAGCTCGTATGCATTACAAAGTTTAGTAATAGTGATTCAACTAATGAGTGAAGGTACTGATTCGAAATAGTTGAGCAACACTACACTGCACTACACTGCTGGCAGTCATTTCGCGATAGGCTCACGCGATTCGTTAAGGGGATGGTTTGCACTTTACTTTACAATTTTTTTTTAATTACACAAAACAAAAATAATAAAATGTGTAACGTTTAGATAGCTCTTCTTCAATAAGGTAAATAAAGTTAATCTCATTACATTCTTAGCGCATTTTTTGGCCTAGGCGCTTAGGTATAAAAAAAACCTTAAACATTGACAAAAGGCTTACTCCCAAAAGTAATAGTTATCATAATATTCGTGTAAGATAATCTCAGCAGATTTAAGTATTATTTTCACTTTCGCAATAACGGAGCATCTTTTGCAATAACCCACGCATCGTCACACAACTGTGACGATTTTCCTTCCAAATAATCCTCAACAGAAGGTCGTGTTAAAAAAGTGTCATTTAGAGATCAAACAAAAGGTGTTGCGAAGTAAAACCTTGGTGACATGTAATGTCATATAATAAACGTAATTTAAGAAAACTCACACATTTTATATACGTGTTTATATGCGTGTGAAGTCGTTTGGTAATTGTTTATGTTTCATTATAAATCGTATTTGTTTATATCCTAAACCAAATTAATAAAAAAACCCGGCCAAGTGCGAGTCGGACTCGCGCACGAATGGTTCCGTACCTTTATCTATAAAAACGGCAAAAAAAAATCATATCAGTTGTATGGGAGCCCCCTTAAACATTTATTTAATTCTGTGTTTTAGTATTTGTTGTTATAGCGGCAACAGAAATACATCATCTGTGAAAATTTTAACTAACTATCACTGTTCATGAGATACAGCCTGGTGACAGACGAACAGACAGACAGGCAGACGAACGGACAGCGGAGTCGTAGTAATAGGGTCCTGTTTAACCCTTTGGGTATGGAACCCTAAAAATCATGTGATAATTTTTTTGCTAACATGTAGCACTATTCCAACACCTAAATACACCTCTGCATCCGGTTACACAGAAAGCCGACCCCAAAATAGTTACGAAAACGCTTGGCAGATTTTATTACAACAAAACACAACAAAGTATTTAATAAATAAATACACACGTGCTAAAAATATCTAATAACATACCCAATAAATATTCAGCAAATAAACAATAGATTAACTTAAAAAAACAACGTCCCCTTAATATCTCGTGGGCCATTGATTACAAACGTGCAATGTACGGAAACACGTACATTACTGGTAAATCCTACATATCTGCGTATTTCATCACACGACGTCGCCGACGTAGGTATACCCGTACCTTTATGTACCGGAGACATTTTTATGGTTGAACTTGACCCAGTTCGTACGGATTGTTTAACTTCGTTGTCAAACTTTTTTGTCCCTGTGACATAAGCGGCTTTGTTTGACAGTTTATTAGTTTATTGGCATAAAGAGACATTTCTGAGATAGTTTTTATACGTGTTTTTTTTATTCTTTCAAAACATTTTAATTCATAAAATGCTGTCAGGGTGTTTTAGAGCGCACGTCCTAGAATGAATGTTTGTGTTGTGGTCTCATCAAGAAATTAACCATCGGAGGAGCTACATTATTATAAGCAGTCAATTTTATGGCAGATAAAAGACAATTGAGTTCACCAGGTCTTAATAAAAAAAAGTGACAATTTCAAAGCAGTTAGAAAAAAATCAGAATGTGAAAATCACTGTTCAGTAGAACTAGAATAAATAATTCAGGAAACTTGGAGCATCAAGACAAAGTGACATTTATCGGCGAGAAAAAGTGTCAAGTCCAGAACTATATGGGATTGACCCCGTGGTCATCGTAGACCTTTCAATCTTCGTATAACTTCTAATATCTGTTCTTGCACTGCCCTTCCTACGATGCGTGCATCAGAATTCTCTTGCGTGCAGATATCCACTTATATCTCTACCATTAGGTACTATTTACCCTTCAAAATAATCTTGATAGTAGGTATAAAAATTATATTATTATAATGTTTTCAAATAGGTACTTTGATAGTTATCAGTGTAAATTACAGTTACTGATACACTGACTTCATGCGATGAAAATAAAAAATATTTTAAAGGCACATGCATCTGTAGATAAGTATTTTATAAACACCTACAGATAGACAACAAGGTTGTAAATATACCAATCAAACTTCACCCACCCTCACGCTGCATTGCCCGAAGAACCTATAGGTGTTCCTATAGTTAAGAGGATCGCGTCGCTAGTAAGAGGCCGTATACGAAGTTTAGCCGATTGCGCTGATTTATGTGATTTTACAGTTATAATAATGTATAAGTTTTAATGCACAACATGAATGAATGTTTTATTATGATCTAATGTATGAGCTAGTTTTTTATTTTATTTTACCTATTACAATTACGATTAATCAACCACAAACCACACGACGGTTTTGTGAATTTTTGCTATAAGAGGTTTAGAATATCACATATAGTATTAACAAAATTAGAATTAATTGTTATAAAAGTCTTATATACAATGTCATACATTGCTTTGTTCCTACTTTTATATAAAACTAGCTGACCCAACAGACGTCCTGACGCGCGCACTGTCGAACGCGCGATGATTGTTAAGTTTTCTGTTTCCAATTTTCTGCAAAACTTTTCAATTTTTTATTTCATAAGAACCTTCTCCTGACAATAACAAACACAACAAAAAAAGAATAAGTGAAATCGGTCCAACCATTCACGCGTGATGCCGTGACCAAGGAAATAAGGGATTCATTTTAATATTTAACTTAGTAAAATTTTAGAGAAAATTGACAAAAAATTGCTTTTGATGTTGGCTGTATAGACTTTCGTTCATAAAATTAAAACAGCAAAAAATAAGCTTCAGTCCAAAATTTTACAGTTGTATCTCAGGAAATGGATTGACTATTGCCTGAGATATAAATGTACGAGTAAATATTACAAAAATATGGCACTAAAAAATCTTTTAGAACAACCCATATCTCGACTTATAATACGCGAAGCAAGCTTTGAGTCTAGCTCATTGATTAGATCATAATTGAAATGATCTTTCATGTTTTGCATTAAAACCTAAAAATACATTATTTTAACAGTAAAATCACGTCTGTATTAACACGTAAATTAGCGAAATCGGCAAAATTTCGTATACGGCCTCTTAACGTAGGTACTATAAAGACTGGGGCAAGGTAGGTATATGAATAGGCTTATTTGCGAGTAGATTTAAGATTTATTCATAGTCCATTACTTGCATAATCCTATCGCCTATCGGCCTGACAGCCGGATTCAATTGATATGACAATCTTAATTATTTTAAAACTAGAATTAGTGTTTATTTCTTTTATTCATAATATGCCACGAGTTCGAAACGCTCTAAAGTGGTCCTGATGAAAGAGTCTCTACAGTACCTACCTACAGGAACCACAATGAATAATAACTATTAGTTATTGTGGTTCCTGTAGGTGTTGGTGTTGTAGGTGTGTGTAGTATGTGTTGGTTAACACATACTTTAAAGTGTGTGTTATCCAAAAAATTTACCTAGCCTTTTTCCCAACTATCTTGAAGCGGCTTCCAGTCTAATCGGATGCAGCTAAATACCAGTATTTTACATGGAGCGACTGCCTATCTGACCTCCACAACCCAGTTGCTGGGTAATACGATACCCCTTGGCTTCCACCTTACCAACTACCAGTCTTAACTGGTTGTCAGACTTACGGGTTTCTGACGATCCCTAACGACTGTCAAAGATCCACGAATGACAGCCGGGACCAACGGCTTAACGTGCTTTCCGAGGCACGGAGGAGTCTCGGTATGTAAAGATGGTCACCCATCCATGGACCAACCCCGGCAAGCGTAGCTTTACCTGATGGATTGATCCCTGCAGTTGTTATTATTTTAGTCACGAGCTATATTAATAAGTTAACCATCGAATTAAAAAGAATAAGACATATCAACCTGCACCCTATATGACCTGAACAACGCCTCTGGCAAAGCAACAACTGAGCTCAAACAGTATGATAAAAATTATGTGCCATTGAAACAAAAAGAAGAAGTAACAATCGAAAATCGCATTGTTTTATATTCTTCAGAGAAATCTCAAAAACTACGGTGTAGGTACTTAAAAAGTTTCGAACTCATGTAAAGGAATAAAATCAACCGACCGGTAACCGGACCGGGTCCGGTCAACCGGTATTCTCAAAGTATAACACTGGACCATCCAGTTTGTCTGGCAATAAAGCCAATGTTACAGAAACTAGAACTACGAAGCAACCAGTAATGTGACGCAATCAGAACTGGTTATCATGCACCTTGGAACCACAAACGGGAGAATGGCACGTGGTGTGGTACCACTCCTGCGCAACGTGCAAACCATATGGCTTTTCAATGCGTTGCTTGCTATACGCCATCTACGTCTCCATTTGCGTATTATATTATATCTGAGAAAAGGCATTACTTCTGGAACTAATTGATAAAAACTATTTGAAATAATAAAAATAATACCACCAATTTACTGGGAACTGCCAATTCTAAGATTAGGTTTAAAACTTTATATTCTCAGATCAAAAGATTACCATTTACACGCTAATAAAGGCATAGACCTCACTAAAGCTTACATACAATACTAAAAATAAACATTAAGACCCACTTGAATATGTGTAAACTACTGAAACTTAGATAAACTTCTTAATGGAAGGTTCATTTAACATAAAGGCTTATTCATGAGACCAGACAGGCTACTAAGCATAAGATATAATACCTTCGCATCATGCGTGTATAGCACGTTGCGTAACGGTTACAGTAGCGGTTACTGAATTAATAGAATAACTGAGTACAGTAATGGTATCTTACAAACCTTAAAAGTGCAAATACATCTCATAATAACAATTAGGGTTCCGTACCCGAAGGGTCCAAACGGAGCCCTATTGCTGTCACTCACGTGTTCGTCTGTCCGTCGTCTGTCACAAAATTTTGTTCCGAAGAATTTTTTAACTTTCCATTGACCTATGAACTTGACATTTGGTGATAACGTTTATTATTACGTATATTTTACTAAAAAATACCAATATATTGATATATCAGATTTTTTCTTTGATAATTCACTCATTTTGTACGGAACCTAAATGTGCGAAGTACGACACGCACTTGGCCGGTTTTATTGTTACGTTACCCTCCAGTACGGTTTTAGACGAAAAGCACTATGTTATTGATATTTTTTGCAATCATAATAATGACTAGCTATGGCACAGCAGTCTTGACCTCATAGATTTCCATTGGTTCATCACACTACTTAGTTTGTGTAGTCAAGTGAAAATATGCTAATTACTCAAGGTCATCTTATAAAATCGTAGTTGGTTGTCGATAACAACCGGACTAAGCCTGCAATGATATTTATTTTGCAACATTACCTGAATCACGTGTTGTTACAAAAAAAAAAATTACGCAAAAATATTCAAAGTACTGTTATGTCGTAAAAAATGTCGTATTTCATTCAGAAAACCAGCGCATTATACCTATACGCGGTAAGAATTGGTTTAAATCGACGAAATAGCATCATTCCATTTATTTTTAAACTTTTTAAACATTAAATATAAATTATAATCCTATATTCATTAATTCATTGACAGACACAGTTTGCTAAAATACCGAATTTGTGCATATATGTACAATGAATATGCGTCGTCATATTTTAATCACTGCTTTCTTCTAGAAAGTAATAGACAATTAAAAAAAATGTACCTTCCCTAATAATTTTGATCAGCCGATGATAATTTTATACGATAAGTCGAATTTATTTTAAAGAATTGACTACGGCTTCGTTGAAGAAAATTGTTCATTTCCATGGGTAGATGCAGAATCAATATATGACCATCCATTTTCATTACACTAGTAATAATAGGATAGGGTATGAAAGTTTACAGTACAAAACGTCCTTTTTGCTGATTGGAAATCCCATCAGGATAACGGCTGTTGTATCTTGATCTATAAAAACGCATGAAAAGACAATAACATTATACACCTCTGAACTCCCCGAATCAACACTCATACATGGTGGGCTAACAGAATTACCTCTAAAAGCCGAGGTCGACACGTTTGCTATTGAACCTAAACCAACATTAACTTAGCGAAGGTGTGAAGTGTTTGTTATGAGGTGTTTCGATTATCTAATAACCTATCGTCGTGTGCTAAAGGTTCAGGTAAAGGAATCATTCAGGTCAAAAGTTAAAAAACAAATAGGTATGGAAAAAAATTACAGGAACAAATTAAATTACCTAATGAAAGAGGGTCGAGTTTTGAGGAGTGTTCATCGAAAATGCATAGTTTAATACCGCCAAGCCCGTTCCATCACCGGACCACTAGATGTATGGCGATGCGTCAACGGTATATGGTGGTCCACCTAATATGCGCAAAAAACGTGCTCCAACGTCAACCACATCATCGCTTACCATCAGGTGCGATGGTGGTCAAACGCGAGCACTACAAAGATGAAAAACTCCACAGACGTGATGGGTATCAATATCGAATGATGAAAATACAAAAAATCTAAACTCATAATATCATGATTGTGATTATAGCTGACTTCGGCGTTACTAGTGTAGTTAATCTATGGTGCATTGAAAAGTTAACTCGTTGAAAGAACTTCGATGTATTTTTATTACGTTCTGGGCCAGGACCTATTTCAACAGTCTTTCCACCACGCGGGCCCAATGCGGGTGTCACATGTTTTCGAATGAGTATATTGTGAGTGAAATTACTTTTTTGGTCTCATCGTCATTAAAAGTTTTTCATGTCCATCATAGCATAGCGTAGTCTCTAGGTAATTTCCTATAACATTCCAGTTGCAAAATTTTATTTAAGCACGATCTTGAAATTCAAGTTGTCTTCGAGAGATATCACATTTTTAACCGACTTCAAAAAAGGAGGAGCTTTTACGTTCGATTGTATATATATGTTCTTTTTAGTATTATTATTATTATTTTTTTATTTCGGAAGTCAGTGTCAAATAACGAAGAAATAAATTATAAATTTTGACTTCCGAAATTAAAGTTATTTTTAAATTTGTACTGTATTTTCTTTTTTGGAAGTCCGGTGTTTTTTTTTTGTAAAAAAGTTTTTATGAGAATATGCTTATTCGTTACTGTTTTCATTCAATCAATAGACTCTGAAAGGCATGAACTGACGATGAGGAGGCAATAAGTTAAAGTTGTATCCGTTGCAGTATTCACTATTTAGGGTAGTTAAGTAGGTATTATTCTAGCGCCAAAATGTATTATTTTTGCAATGCCAGTAAAATGCAATTATATCTACTAGAGCTCTTAAAAAAACTTGTCATCAAATGCTGGCGTTTTAATCTATTCGGATCCGTAAACCACTTACTCAATCCCTAAACGTTCGCCAGACTTTCTAACAAAGTTAATTCAAGGTTTAAATGAGATATCTAAACAGTGGTTAATAAGATTGGCGGCAACGTAGACGGAGGTATTTAGTTAGCACCACTAACTGCTTCCTGCGGCTTCTCTCTGGCCTTCGAAAAATAGGCGAAAATTTCTAATAATCGATTTCACGATTAAACGTTTCAGTCAAATCAAAATTAGTATGAACAAGCATCGTAGCCTATAAACATATTCATTAATTCATTAGATTAATTTATATAATAGAGTTTGTTAAATAATACCATTGAAACCAACTATCAGGAAAATAATGAAGAAGGCTCTCCTAGATGATGCGCAAAGTCCAAAGGTTTCGGGAATACATTCATTGTGCGTACAACTAAAGAGCGGAGTTCTATACCGAAATCTTACGTTTCAAGATAGCTATAACCTACGGTATTTTACTTCAGGAGTGATTAGGTTACTTTTTGGCAAGCGTGCTTTATCGTCAAAGACATCATCGCTCACCATCAGGTGAGATAGTGGTCAGATATTGAAAACTGATTGACCGATCTTTTATTTTCCCACAAACAAAGTTTGCTGGTAAACGATACCTATCTGATTCCCAAACACCTGCAAAAATGATAAATCTTTATCGAGTCAAAGAAACTAGATCGAACGAAATTACAATCCAACTAGTGTTTAAATTAAACTCTGAGGTTAGGTCATTCCAAGATAGAAACAGAATCGCAATACAAGGTCATTTGCACAGCAGACGCTTAGGGAACCACACGGAGTTCTTCCAAATACCTTTAGGCAGGTAGATAGAATTCAGAGCACAACGTGGCAAGTAGGGTTATGATACTAATCTTCCTAACACTAAGACAAGAAGTTTCTCGACAGTGTGAAATCAAATATGGATCGTAGAAGGAAGACCTATTAAATTAACGAAAACCAATTATTTCGGTAAATATTTAGTTAGGATTTCCACAATCAAATTGTAAACTAACCACAATGGTATCGTTGCAGAATATTTGATAACAAAGTTATAGACACTAAGCATACTCCATAAATATTCATAGATACATTCGGGTATATTGCCTACCTCAATAATTTCATACAATCAAATTGTTGAGGTACGCGTACAATCAATATTAATAATTAGCATATCACAACATTTCCACTTTCATTCACTAACATCAAAGACCTTTTATTTTTGTTATTATAATACAGTTATTTAAATCAAAGAAATTAATCGCAATAACTTTCAATGTTAAATTAGGCATGAACGTTTTAGTACTTAGAACATCTCACTAGCTTTGTTTGCCTAAATATTTAAATTGAATCCCAAATCTATCTCTAACAAATCAATCGAGTCGAAATCGCAAATAAATCAACGCAACCACAACAATCTCCACGAACATTGCAAATCAAACAATAAAACTCACGTGCATACTTCGCTGAGCAGTCGCTGACGAAAGACGCTGCCGACAGCAGAGTGAAAACCAAAACATATCTTCTATCACACATAGTACCACTTAAACTGTGATAACAGCGAATAGCACAAAAACCAGGAGCACACTAACGACCTGACCCTCGTGCCTTCGCAGTACGCTTATGTAAATACAACTTGTTCTTTATGAGTATTGCATAAATCCAGCCAGCTCTTTGCCAATTCGAAGCCTGATTTTCACGGAACGCTAGCCACTAATCCGTTCCACAAAATGTTCGCGACGTGAATGCGCTGGGCTGCGTGCGCCGGCGACCGTATTCTGGGATATTGCACCGCGATTGGCCAGTGGTGCTGTTTTCGAAGTCGGTTCAAGTACGAAGGTCGTGGTGTCGAAGTTTGTGTACTTTGGTACTTTCGTTGAATTGGTGAAGGGGTAGTGCTGTTTGATGACATTGCAGTCTAAAATGCTGTGACCTACTTTCATTGTGTTTTCCCGCTCCTAGATTCCTCAATATGTCGGTGACTTTCAATTGTTCCTCTTCTCCTTCCTAGAACCTGTTTCCCATTACTTGGGCATTTACATCTACCTTCCTATTGTCCTTATTATAAGAATTCAGCATTGACAGAAAGATTTTTAAACCTAGGATGTCTCTGAATCATTAGGTCACATTTCTACTACGATCAATTTTTCAATAGAGTTATCACAAAAAACATTCAATTTCCACGCAGGATCTAAAGAAAAATGACGCCTAAGTATCACTTACTCGCTACGTTGCGTAAGTAGTAAGGCAACTTTGCGAAACGGGTTACCATGGTGGTCCCCGATGACATATTACCACTAATTGTGTAATGTGTCAAACCTTAAACCCAACTTGGCATTGCGGAATATGTATCCAAAATGTAGATGCACTTTTTGTTGATATCATGAGAGAATGGACTATAGTCACAACTATTAAAAGTATATCTTAAAAAAAATAGTGTAATGGAAAGTACGCATGAATAAAAAAAATCTAGCCCAAATACAACTGTCCTACCTTTTGTCATCAGGGAGTTCCTGTCCATACATCCAGCATTGAGCTGATCTGATGATGGCCATAATATTGCATTGCCACCGGACTTACATAAATTTGCCAGACAGCGCTATCGAAAACCAAGAAGTATTGCAAGTTAAATAAATCATCAGCAGCCTTTTAATGTCCCCACTGCTGGGGCACAGGCCTCCTCTCTGTGAGAGGGTGTGGGCCGTAATCCACCACGCGGGCCCAATGTGGATTAGTGAATCTTCGAAGTTTTGGTTCTAGGACATGCCGGTTTCCTCACGATGTTTTCCTTCACCGTTTTGAGAGCAGTGGTGATGAAATAATTTACACAAAGTAAATCGCCTGCCTGGGTTTGAACTCACGACCTACAACTTGTAAATCGCGGCTGTTACCACTGGGCCACCATTGCTCCAGTCGCAGCTGTTAGATAAATAAATAAAAATGGTAAAAAAGCAACTGTTTACACTCGCAAAGATCCAAAGAATATGTTTAAGCTGATTGTCGAGATATGTTCAACGGTAAATGTCAAAGGGCTGATGTAATTCTATAATTTGCCTATAATGTTCTTACTGCTGGGACAACGGACTCCTTCATGCGGTTTGGTTTGGTATATGACCTTTGATTTTGTGAAATAGCAAGCCGCAAGAGGCGCTATTGGTATTTGCCTTACCATTCGTAGAATACAGGTATGTATGATTTGATATGTTAGCAAGCCGCTGATGGCATTTGGTACAGATTGCTTTCAAAGAAATATTTAAAAACAATTAATACAATAATGCATTATCCTTACATAGCAGAATAATGCCATAAGAAAATAGGTAATACCCAACTATTTCAGCAGAAAGTGCGTGTTCGTTGCATTTATGCATTAAATCATTTCAAGGTAACGGTTGGGAGTCCTACTGTTGTGCCTTGCGCGCACATTGGTGTCGAAACCTTTAATAACTTTCATGATTCATCATTATCTTTATGTATTGGTATTTTACAATAAGTACATTACCTCGTTTGGTACTCTATTATTACAGCAATTGCACATGGTGGTATTGTGAAAATCACTCTGATTAATTTATGTATAAAATTTTCCTACATAATTCACGAAATTCCAATATAATAAATGAAGTTCGTATTAAAGCTCCTACTACCTAAATAAAAAACCGGTCTAGTGCGTGTCAGACTTCACACTTTTACGGTTCAGTACCAAATGTCCTATTTTTGACATTTTTTATGGATTTGGGTCAACAAGATGCGTATACTGTGAGAATTTTAAGACTGTAGCTCCAATCGTTTGGCTGTAAAACCTGTGTGACAGTTGATAGACAGATGGACAGACGGACAGATGGATAGACGGACAGAGGGACACTTGAGTGACTGCAATAGGGCTCTGTTTGGACTCTTCGGGTACGGAACCCTAAAAAAAAGTTAGGGTATTTTGCATACAAAAATAAACAAAAGTGTTCTGTTTTTCTGATGATACATTTTACAGATCTCATACATTCGAACAAAATAATGGCAATAACAGTTGCATTTAATGCAAGGTCATCTGAGGATGAAAATTTAATGTAGGATCTTTAGCTTTAGCGGCCAACATCAGGACTTGTTTCATCACCTTCCACTCCTCCTCTATTTTCCTTACTTCTGGTTACTGGTTAGTGTCAGCTTGTATCATCCCACTGCTGGACAAAAGCCTTCCCCATGACTCCCAGCTGTTTTGGTCCACGGCTAGTGTGTGGACCATTGATTGTTTATTTGGTCAAGCCAATCTTTTGCGTGGTCTGCGTAACGTCTTCTGTCTGTATCCTTGTACAGAGAAGGATTAAATGATTTAAAGATTATTAATCCTTCAATAATGTTATCCTTCTCTGTGTAGCTCTGCTCATCACATTATGCAGTTAGATAAATAACGCACTAAATATTTGCGGTAGTCAATCCCGGAATCAGATTGGTTAACGAATAGGTTGCAGCCGCTGGATTAGCTAATACGTTAAGCAGCATTCTGTAGTATTTGACTCATAGATAAACAACGCAGTTGATAGCTTTTCACTAAAACCTGTTTGTCATGTTTTGGTAATTAATAAGCTGAAGTCAACGCGGCGGCAAAAACAAACATATAGAAAATGATTACGACTGTCAGAAAATCCAAAATGTATGTGATAGACCTAGACGGCACGGTTGGTGCACTGATTGAGGGATAGGCTGCTGCGCTGCCTGTCGCAGATTCGATCCCCGCACGGAAAAAATATTTGTCCTACAGATAGTTGTTCCAGGTCAGGGTGTTTGTGAACGCACCCACGATACTTTAGTAATTCCTAGTACATTTTAAATAAAACACTCAAATGTCACGTTTTCAATTTCAACTATTTTGGTCTGACTAGCGTCATCGCTTATAGAATTTCACTTTGTCTAGAGCCCCTGAAGGAAAATGTTTACAGATGCTTAAAACCAAGCTACCCTACATAAAGATAACGTTTGGATAGTACCTTTTTTTGTGGGGTGGGAAATCATCCAATGAATTCTTCCACTCTGGGTGGAGCGGTAGGGCGTGTCAGACTCTTACAGACTAAAACCCACCCCTGTTCCTTCCCTGCCTGAGTGCCCAGCGGTGCGATAACTCATTTTGAGAATTTATCCGCTACCCCTAGGCATGCAGGCACCGGCCATGATGGGCCCCGTCAGTGGTGGCTGACAACATCTCTTTGAGGCGCGCGTGGAACACTACGCGCCGTCGACTCACGGGCCTGGTGCTGATCGAACGGCGAGCTACCCACTGCATGCCGTCTGCAGGCCCGGTGATCTATCTGACTGACATTTATGAATGTATACGCAAATACGCAGAACACGGAATCACCGTCAGCCACTAGAGACGCCATTACTAATGCTAGACACAAGTTTCAGCTGAAATAGGTATAATGAGAATTTTCACGGGCCGTCAGTTTCTATGGGTTATCAATGATATTCACCGATATGACGTTAAGTATGGAATCTATTGACAATGCCGTCTTTAGCTCCAGCAGGCGAGGTATCTCCGTGCTTTGTGTTCGAAAATAACGCATGAGTTTAAGGCGTAGTTATATGACTTTTAATGGTTTTAAATTGAACATCACGTCTAAACGACTAGTTTTACTTCTTTAAAAAAAAATATATGTTACTCTAGTCAATTTTCGTCGAATTTGATCTGAGAATATTTTAAATTATATTTTTATAACATAGTGTAATTAATTAGTAAAGTTACGTCTAACGCGGATAAAAAATTGAGAATCACGCAAAAACTATAAAGCGTATTTTTATGAAACCTTCACCATTTTAAAGATCATTTAATTATTTATAATTTAGTCTGTAGTGTTTTATTTTAATACCTGTTCTTTTATGTGTAATAAATTAATAATGCGTCTGATTTCGGACAGCGCTACATGATGGACGAGTCCTATTACTGGGTGGATGTACGACGCATTACGTGAGCTCAGCACAGAACACGCAAGCTAACCACTCAAGGTCATTGGCAACTAACAGCGCCTTAAGGGTACATAGACAGGCGAGACATGACATTGTAATGCCGATGCGACGACCAATTTCTTAAAAATCGTTCTATGGATACATTATCGATATAACGCTTACCTAGCATCCGTGTGGGATTATCTGAAGTAGCCTATATTTCTTTATTACTAGCGACGGGAGCAGAATGATTCAAAAGACGCGTAGCGATATCTAGCATCCTAAAGCATTTGTGACCGTCAAAAGTTATTGTCCGTTCTTCGGGAACAGTATTTTTTTTCTGGACGAATGATTTTATATACTATACAAAATTTTATGATGATCGGTACAGAATATTAGTTACGAGTTAGGATTATTATTTGTTTCAGAGAGTGGCTGCTCATCGATCGTAGTCCATAGGCGATGGCGATCTAACCTGATGCAGCCAAATACTACTATTTTACATGAAGCGACTAACTACCGCACCTTCATAACCCATGAACTGGGTAACACAATACCCAATGTCAAGACTAACCATATACAGCGTGTAAGGTACATCAACGCACATACGTGTTCCAGTGATTCAGTACATGATTCTGGACCCCCTAGCGTTGGAATTTTTGTCGTCTTTTTCCTAATTTTTGAAAAAAAATCTGCGTTTTTTTACATTAAACTGTATAAAATCGTTATACCTATCTAACTCAATGAAATTTTTGATTAAAAAATAATTAGTTCGCTTGTTTCGCAAAAAAACGCAATGTTAATAAAATTAAAAGAAGCTCTCTGCTCAGCTGATTTCCTAAGTTCACCGGAGGTCATCGCGGGCCCAGTAGGTACCTACGCACGCAATATCGGCCAAAGACCGCCGCCGACGTTCCTTTGTCGGCAAATGCTCACACAGACCGCCGACGTTCCTTTGTCAGCAAATGCTCACACAGACCTATACATCTAACAGACGCGACACGTTAGGCATTTTAAGTGTCTACAAAAATTGATATCCCATTGACTACTTTTATTTGAACTTATTTTGAGGGGAGGTTATTTTTATAAACCTTCATTGAAATAAGTAAAGAAGATCTAAAAAAAATGTGTTACAGTTTACTGATAACGACTTATTTCTTAGATACATTCTTGTTATCAACAAAGTTAAGTTAAGTAATACAATACAACAACGTTACTTACTCATTTCGTTAAAACCACATTCCTACATTTCGTATACCTAATTCAAAATAATTACTGAGTGAGTAGGTAGTAGGTACAACTTAATGCGATTGTACAGTCTATCAATTTCATTGATCTATGCAGTCTGTGAGCGTCGGCATATTGAAAAGCGTACCTACACTAATAAATAAAATTTTATTTCTTTATTTGTTTTTTGTTAGTTGCGTGTTTACGTTCTTCTAAACGGATGTGCAGTTGGTAGCGAATTTAGCTTGTTATCGTAAAGTTATCAAAAACAAGTTATTTTATGTGTTTGTTAGTATGTGTGTTTTTTGTTTTGCCTATTGAGTGTGTGCTTGTTGTGTGCGAGAGTGTTTTTAAACAACACCTCAGTGCCCAGGAAAATGCTCATGCATGAAGCATGTAGGAGCCTCCCTCGTAAGAAATGAACGAACTTTATGGTGAGTTTGTTCATTAGTTAAGTACACGGTTAATAACCGCGTCCCTGACAGAGGTGTTCGTGGTTGGTGAGCGGCAGAGCTGTAGGTACTTACGAAATTTCAAAATTCAAAATCACCAAGGTCACTTCTGTAGGGACGCGATTGGCGACCGCAGGCGCTTTATACTACATTCCTGGAGCGCAATGTAGGTACTTACAAGCTTCTTTATTATTATCTATCCTAATCTTTATCTAACCTTATCTTCAGTATTCTTGAGGGATTAAAAATGTATGCGATATCAATGTTGTCGTCATTAGAATAAACAGTTAAAGGTGCCACGGAACATTATACGCATTTGTCGTTTTAAATATTCAACGCATATCTGATCTAGTTGTTTATCACGTCGATCGGAAACATCGGAAACATCGACGTAAATGTATTTTTATCACAAAGTACATAGTCTTTACTTACTTTTTTTTCGGCGGTAGGTGTAAAAAAGATAAGACGCGTATTTTTTTAACTGCTACAATTAAAAATAAAATTAAGTGATTTATTTATGATTTTGGGTTCAATAACAGTCATAATATCATCATTTTCTGCTGCACTTACATTGGTGTAATAATCCATGTAATAAAGTACTAAAATCTACACTACCTGCCAGCTATCACTAGTACTTTTTAAGTCACATTAAAAGCATACACATTTTGGTGAAATGTCTACACTGGATGAAATCCAATCAGCTCAGAAGAACCTGGAAGAGTGCTTCCTCAAGAAGATGGATGAGCTTGAGGCTCAGATCCAATGCGCAGGACCTGCTAAGGACACCGTTGCAAAGATCCGGGAAGAGTTCCGTTCCTTCAGAGAACTAATGTTCGGTATGCTGGGTCTTCTGCGGAAACAGATCACGGAGTGCGCCAGAGTGGTTGACGGACTGGAGACACGTACTCGACGGAAGGCTTTGATCTTTACTGGATTCGCTGAAGTGGACAAGGAGGACTGCAGGTCTCTGGTGTTGGACGTTCTTCACAATAAATTGGCCCTGCCTGACATCACTGCATCATCCATCAGGGTGTGTCATAGGCTGGGCGCATCCAGCAGAGGACCCACACGTAGCCGGCCTATACTGGTAAGATTTGCAAATGTTGACCATAAGACAGCTGTTTGGAAGGCGAAGTCGGCATTGAAGGGCTCCTCTATCACAGTGAAGGAGTTCTTGACCAGGGCTAGGCAGGAAGTCTTCGGCAGGGCGCGCTCCCACTTTGGGATGCCGGCATGTTGGACTCAGGACGGGGTTATAGTCATCAGAACCCCGGATGGAATACGGCACAGGATCACTTCTGCAGAGGAACTCAATCCTATATTGGTTAAATATCCTAAGAAGGCTGGGGAGTCAGCGGGAGGCAGTAGTGGAGTGCGTAAAGTCTAAGTGTTTGTTACTTTATAATTTATGGTTCACTTAATTTGATCACAATTTCAGTGTTTATTTGTGCTTGGGGCGTTATTGTTCACATATTTGTTATGCAATTCTTGTCATACGCGTGTACCCACTTACTATGTTTTATTTGCACTTGTATATGTTTTAATTTTGGTGTTTACTGCTCAGTATTTTGTTGTAATTTTGTTTGTGTTATAAAACAGTCGTGTTTCGTCATGTAATATTGTCAATGTCACCTGTCTGTTATGTCATATCTGTCATTATGTTGTAAATGTCATGTCAGATCGACGTTCCATCTTCCTAATTTCCACGTTTGTGTTGTGATTTGCGTTTTATTTTTGCTCACTTATTCTTGTATTGCTTTTATTATTGTTTGTGCTTGTGATATAATTTTCTTACAAAAAGTCATATTTCTGTATTATACTGGTGCTGCTGGTGGGTGGTGAAAAGATAGTGGTGTAGCATCGTAAGCCTTAGTTTATTTATTTTTTGTTACTATTTTTTTTTTATTGTATTTATGATTTCTGATGACGATTCTTTTCATTCCGCTAATGAATCCTTCAACTCATCTGCTGATGCAAGTTTTAGCTCCTTGACTGACACCCTTAGGGACTTTGTGCGTCGGAGCTTTGGTCAGCAAAGGGGTCACTTATTTAATGTTTGTCACATTAATGCTCAGAGTGTGCCAGCTCATTATAGTGATCTTTTCGATACGTTTTCCGACGCCAATGTACACGCCGTCCTGGTTTCTGAGACTTGGCTCAAGCCTCATCTTCTCTCTACCACCTACCCTCTTCCCGGCTTCGTTCTTATCCGCAATGATAGAACTGGAAAGGAAGGAGGGGGTGTTGCTATCTAACTTCGTTGTGATTTGCCTTTTAAAATTGTTGCCTCATCTCCTTCAAATTATAATGCTTCCGTCGAGTATTTATTTTTGGAGGTCTACGTCAAAGGTGTCAGGACCTTACTTGGCGTTGTCTACTGTCCGCCTGCCCTTGACTGCTTTCCCAATCTTGAGTTGGCGCTGGAGTCAGTAGGGTCAGAGTATGCGCATTGTGTCATCATGGGCGATTTCAACACAGATCTCTTTCACCCATCCCCTCGTTCCCGTAAACTCCTTCATATTATCGAGTCCGTTAGTCTCCATGTCCTTCCACTGCAACCTACTCACTTTAATAGCTTAAGTGATGACACGTGGCTCGACATAATCCTCACGTCCACTCCCTCCCTTGTTTCCTCACACGGCCAGTGCCCTGCCCCTGGCTTTTCCCATCATGACCTCATTTTCCTCTCCTATGTCCTAAAATTTCCTAAACTTCCCCCTAAAGTTCTGCACATGCGTTGTTTTGCTCGCATGGATGGTGAGAAGCTACGTCAAGATGCGTCAAAACTTGATTGGGACCACCTTGCAGCGGCAACATCTATTGACGATAAACTGTGCATCTTTAATCGGACGATCCTTGCACTCTACGACAAACACGCTCCTGTCAAGACGGTTAAGCTGAAGCGTCAGCCCGCACCTTGGATGACGACGGGGGTTCGTATGGCGATGAGGCGCAGGGATCGGGCCTTCCGTAGATTTAAAAAGGATCGCAGTGTTGTAAATAGGGACCTTTTCAAGGCTGCTAGAAATCGGTGTAATCAGATGATACGCAACGCTAAACGCCGCCATATTCTCGATAACATATCTTCCTCTTCTCCTGCTGATATCTGGAAATTCCTCGGAACTCTAGGTATCGGTAGACCACGTCATGTGGATTTTCCTAAAACAATCTTTCTGGACGATATCAACCGTCATTTCACAACAACCTGTCATTTGGATTCCCAAATGATGTCTCAGACGGTTAATTTCATTACTGGCCTGCCAGGACCTATCATAGAGCCGTTCTACTTTTCTCCGGTAACCTTGGAGGAAACTAAAAAGATCATCCTGTCCATTAAATCGAAGGCTGTGGGCTATGACGAGATTAGTCGTTATATGATCACCTTGATCCTTGACTGTCTTCTTCCGCCGATTACCCACATCATTAATTTTTCCCTTGATTCCGCCCAATTCCCATCCCTGTGGCGTATGGCTTACGTTCGTCCGCTTCCTAAAATCAGTAATCCTTCCCTACCTAACCATTTTCGACCAATTTCTATTCTTCCTTTTCTATCCAAAGTACTTGAGGCCTGCGTCCACAAGCAGTTTTCAGGATTTGTTCACCGGAACAATCTTGTTAGCTCTTTCCAATCCGGATTCAGGCCTGGTCACAGTACTGCCTCAGCTCTCCTTAAAGTGACTGGTGACATTAGAGAAGCTATGGAGGATACCAAGGTTACTGTTTTGGTGCTAATTGATTTCTCCAATGCCTTTAATGCTGTCAGTCATGATATTCTGCTATCCATCCTTTCACATCTTATGGTTTCCTCCGAGGCCCTGGAATGGTTCTCTTCTTATCTTCGGGGGCGCCAGTAGTCGGTTCGCGTGGACGAGAATTCGTCGAGTTGGCGTGTCCTGGAAGCTGGTGTGCCACAAGGCGGTATTCTTTCTCCATTGTTATTCTCAATCTTCATAAATTTTATAACTCACTGTCTTCGGTGTTCGTATCATCTATATGCCGACGATCTTCAGCTGTATACAGCTGCGCGGGTAGAAAGTTTATCAGACGCTATAGAGGATATAAACCGAGATTTGGATTCAATCAATGATTGGTCTGATAGATTTGGGGTGTCTGTGAACCCCTCAAAATGTCAGGCCATTGTTATTGGAAGCTCACGCATGATGGGTAGAGTGGCGATTAGCTCTCTTCCGCCTATTATTTTAAATGGTGCTGTCATCCCCATCAGTCCTAGCGTAAAAGATCTCGGTTTGCATCTTGACTCGACGCTTGGCTGGCAAAGCCAGGTTTCTAGTGTATGTCAAAGAGTCAACGGGACTTTGCGATGTCTGTATCGTCTGAGGAACTTTTTGCCTGCAAAGACGAAGACTATGCTTGTGCAAACTTTAATTTTCCCTATAATCGACTATGGCGACGTGTGCTACTTTGACCTGAACGCGGCTTTGCTGGATAAGCTTGATAGGCTCCTCAATAACTGCATCCGGTTCATCTTCAACTTGAGGAAATATGACCATGTGTCAAGCTTTAGAGCTGAGCTCAAATGGATGCCCATTCGCCAGAGAAGAAGTTTGCGCGCTCTGACTACACTTTTCTCTCTCCTCAACTCTCCCACCCCTCCCTCTTATCTTATATCACACTTCCAGTATCTTTGCTCTACTCACGCTAGGAATTTGCGTTCTGCTAACAATCTCTTACTGCTTTGTCCTTCTCATACTTCTAATTTTATTCATTCTTCCTTTCATATACAGTCCATCCTTCTGTGGAATGCGCTTCCCCTCAATATCAGGATGGCCACCAGTCAGTATGCATTTAAGCGAAAGTTGCGGAATTACCTTCTTAACAAGTAAAGGAGTCGTCTCAAAATCCTTATCTCTAACTTTATATATTATTATTATATATGTAGGTATATTATATTAAATATATACGAGTATGTATGTTTATTTTAACTATATTTATATATACTTTTGTAATTATTTTCGTCTTAGAATTATTTTATTTTTTCAGTTTATGCACCTGCCATGTTATCTCTCCGCCACCCTTGGTTGACTGGTAGAGAATGCCTAAGGCATTAAGTCCGCCTTTGTACATTTGTGTTGCATGAAGTTTTAATAAATAAATAAATAGTCTATCTAGGTACAAGCGCGTAGCGGCGCAACCAGGTGGTCGCGCCGCTATGCTTATACACACAGGCACAGGTGTGTCTGTGTGTATAAGACGTGGTAGGTAACTACGTACTACGCACTCGCGCGCGCCTACTTCATTGCGAAGCGTTGAGATCGCATTGTTCACAATACATTGCGTGCTTGAAAATGTCAAATTTCTGTAATCGATCCTTACCGAGATTAATGACTATCATAATTTTGTTACTGACATTAGGTGTAACCTTTTCGCGAAGTTTGCGGTACCTTGTTCCTTACAGCCTGTATACGGTTTAAGATATTTATTCCTCAAAAAGGCTAACCATATATAGCGTTTAAACATCCTGACCCAATGAAAATTTGGGTGTGGGTAGGTACTGGGCAGTAGGGTAGTTGCAACACCGATCACGGGCTTGGCCTTATTTTAGACATGACTGATAAGGCTATGCTTAGTGACCCCGATACGGTAGAATAACTGATTATGTTAATTTATAAATGTGATTATAATAATTGCCTAAATTGCAAGAGTACTATGGAAAACCATCCTTTGCGTAAGTATTCGTGATAAAATCATATATGATTATTATCTTTAATATCATGAAAACATGCAATAATGATGTACTGCTATACTCGCACTGTACATAACTATATAGTAGTACTACTATACACTATAGACCTTGCCTTTTCTAAATTGTAGATAAAGAGGTTTTAACATAGGAAATAACAACTATAGGTACTAAACGACGAATTTGAAGTTTGTTTCGGTTGTGTAACAGTAGCTAGCTTCTTCTTCTTGTTTTCTTATTAGTCCAAGATCACAGAGCCACCAGACATTACTTACTTTCTAAATAATAAAAGAGTGAAACCCTATTGTAAATTGTGAATAAAAAGGCTTAAACATAGGATATAAAAATTGTACCAAACGACGAATTGTAACAAAAACCAAAATCCCTACCAATTGACCTCGTCAGATTCAGACCAAACATTCTGTCATTTCTTGATTTTCCATTCAGCGTAATATAGGTATTTCCTATTTTTATTGCTCAATTCATAACAAATATCGTAATTTCGAATATTAGATCCACTTATAACTTGCTGTCGTAATATTTCATGATATTCTCCAAATCTCCAATCAGCATGGACGCAACAAACTTTGAACTCGGATAAGTACAGATTATTTTAACTTTATAATTAACTTTCTCGATTTCCTGGCGTTTCCTGAGCTCTTTCCAAACAGATATAAACGAGATATAGGGTTGGTTAGTCGCAAGGAACTATCCATTTTATTAAAAAGGATAGCGATTTATATGTTCAAAGCAGTTTTATAGAACCTGCATGATTGTCATAATCAATCATCTCCAGTGTCGCTACAACTACCGGTCTTGTGCGTCTAGCATCCATTGTATTCCCGTGACCCTCACCAGGACTTCGGTCCACCTTGTGGGAGACTAGTCTGAAGTTCTTCTAATCTTGATACATTACCTTTTTTCCGCAGCTTAGCTCTCATGGCTTACCTTACAGGAACCGTGCAGTTTTTAGGGATAAAAAGTAGCCTACAACAGTGAGAAATAGCGTACAAATCTTTCCTGAAGTCAAAGAATTGCGTTCACTTGCACATTTGACTAACAGAATAATTATAATTGTGACGATTAAATATTATAGAAGTGAAGGTAGGTCCACGCGGGTATAAGTGTCACTAGACAGTTGTCACTGATACTGGATGGACGTGCGCTCAGCTCGCTATAGCAAGACACCAAACGATTGTTTTATTTAACCATCTGTGCTTACTCCTGTGACAAGTGGACGTCACAAGTGGCGACGAGGTTTTGTGTAAGTACACCAATATACAAAAAAAAAAAAAAAAAAAAAAAAACAAGAAAAAGGAGTGAACCAACGGGAAATGTTATCCCATAATTTAGCAATATGCTAAGCGGTGTTTACGTGCAACTTATACGTACTTGGTTAATTATTTACGATAGGCACAAAATGGCTCAATAAGTGTTTTGCTAATATAATTTTTATTACATACTAGCTGCGTCCCGCGGTTTCACCCACGTAGACCGTAATAAAAAGTAGCCTATGTGTTAATCCGGGAATCAAGCTATCTACTTACCTTACTGAATTTCATCCAAATCGATTCAGCCGTTTGCGCGTGAAGAAGTAACAAACAACCACACTCACTAACTTTTGCCTTTATAATATTAGTGTGATTAGTGTGATTTACCTACGGTAAAATTTGATTACAAAACTTAGAAAAGTGTGCCTTTCTAAAATAACACCACTACCCACAATATTGTAATTTAAATTCTGGTTACAAGTTATATGCGTATCTTACAAGTACCTACTCAGTTGATACTATGAAGAATAATGTATCTATGTATTAGCTTATTTGAGACGCATGTAGGTACTTGAACTAATATTACAAAGTAGTATTTTGACAGATCCAATTCCAGTCCCGCATGTCGGGAAACATAAAAAGAGAATAGCTCGTTGTGGTTGTGCTTGTGCCAGACTTTACATAATTACTGCAACGTAAACAAAGTATTTATAAAGTATGCTATGTTTGATTATGATCTGGGTTATTATTTTTATACCTACCTAATATTCTAGGCAAGTGGTAATTTGTCATTTTACTCAAGGTTGTTATTGTGGCACGTAAACACTGCATTGAGGGATGTGAAATTACCCTTATAGATTTGAGTAGTAAGTCTATTATAGACTGGTACTAAAAAACGCCAAATTAGTAAACTGCATACTACAGTTGGTACTAACAAAAAAAAATACAATAATATAATTATGTATTTGGATAATTGGCGAAAGTGGAAAAATGGTGTTTCCATCATAAGTAGTAGGAAGTCGAAATATCGACTGGTACTAAAAACGCCAAATTAGTAAACTGTATACTATAGTTGGTACTAACAAAAAAAAAAAAAAAAAAAATACAATAATATAATTATGTATTTAGATAATGGGCGAAAAAGGAAATGGTGTTTCCATCATAAGTAGTAGGAAGTCGAATGATCGACTGGTACTAACAAAAAAAAAAAAAAAAAACAAAAAAAAAAATACATGTAATTATGTACATATATAATTAGCGAAATTGGAAATGTTCCATCATAAGTAGTAAGTTGAATGAACGACTGAAACTAATAAAAAAAAAAAAAAAAAAAAATATGAGCAGTAAACTGACGTAGGTATCTGGTAGAGGTGGTCTGTAACAGGTAAAATTATTATATTAGAAACCTGTTTCACCTGTTCCACTTCCAGGGACAAAACTGTACCAAAAAAAAAAAAAATATATATAATAATAAAAAAATAACCTGTTCCAAAATAACAGCCTGTGCCGTTGCAACCAAAGAGTCTTTGATTGCAACAGATTTATAATATAGTACCTAATTTCATTCAGTGAAGTAGAAACAGATGTTATCTCTTTCTGTTATAATAAGTTGGAAGAGAAAACAATTGATTTAAACTGTTCCAGGTCAGTTTTCTTTCTAATAACGTAAACATCCGTAAGGTAGTTTTAGAAGAGCATACAGTCACCAGTTACGGCAGTGTTTTAATTTGGTTGGTCGTTTGTAGGTTGTGGAACAGGCAGGCACTGGAACAGTATTTTTGGTTTTGCGATACCTGTTAAATGTCGTTACTTTTAAAAACCTGTTTTTAAACTGTTTCGATAAATACGCCTCACTCCTAGTATCTGGTTGTCAATTGGTACTAACAATAGTAAATTGGCGTAGGTCACTCCAAAAATGTCCCACATACCACCCCGCTTTTGATTGCGAAAGCGATCCTGCGTCCGTACGATGGGAAAAATGGAAGAGGGGGTTTGAATTGTTTTAAGTTGCATTAAATATATCAAACCCAGAGAAAAAAAAAAAAAGCCACACTACTATATGTAGGAAGTTTGACACTTCAGGAGATATACTATAATATCCCTGGTAAAGTGAATAAAGTGATAGACGAAGCAGTGGGAATCAATTTAGATGTAAACAACTGGACTCTTGACGACTACTTTTTACCTCGTCAGAGTAAAATATATGAAAGACATTTTGTTCAGACTCTAAAACAAGAACAAGGTGAAAAATTCGAAAATGTTCTAGTAAGTACGGCTTCGTCACCAAAGTAGAAAATGAACTTGCATTTCCGCTTGCGAATAAGACAACTTAATTGATTAAATTGTCGAAAACTGTCGTTTCAAGGAGAATCCTGTCAAAAATAATATTGACTATATTTTTCATTTTGATGATGACACGACGCTAAGCTGTCATGTTGGAGGTATTAAAGTATATTTGATTATTTATTCTGGCAGCAAGTGTGACATTTTGAGTGAAACAACTTAGAATTATCTTAAAAAATGCGGAATTACTATCAGTAATCAAATATTGTCAACCTAAATGAAATATTTGTTGCCGGCAGCAACACAGCGTTGACAGTAATTAGAACATTTGGTGTAGATATTCAAGTAGCCGACTAACAGCAGACTGCAACATTCTATAATTGTTAAATTCCGCGATAGTGGAGTACCCGTTCCCCTGCAAGGAAAGATTAACAAAAAGATTGACCAATTGATCAAATTGGATATATAATAGAACCCATTACTAAACCTTCGGGATGGGTATCACCAATAGTGCCCATCTTTAAACCGGAAGGATATGTAAGAGTGTGCGTAGACATGCGATGCGCGAATATGGTTATCGTCAGGGAAAACCATCCATTGCCGACAGTGGATCAGCTACCTACAAAATTTAACAAGGCAGGCGTTTTTTCAAGCTCGACATTAAAGACGCATATTTCATCAAAGTCGAAATCAGCGAGGACTCAAGAGATATAACAACTTTTATTTATAACGAGTCAAGGTTTGTACCGATATAAGTGGCTCATGTTTGACATAATCGTATGCGCCAGAGCATTTTCAAAAAATTGTAGAAATAATACTTCTTCCCTTTGATGGTGTCGTCAACTTATTGATGACATTGTCATATATGGCAAGGATGACGCAGAACACAATGCGTTGGAGCCTATCAAACTTGTCCTGCATTTATTTAAAGGAAAAACATTTTAATAAATCAGAAAAAATGCGTATCTAATGTCAAGAGCATAAAATTTGGGACATGAATTATCGTTGGAAGGGATTAAAACCCTTGACAAATATGTTATGGTTGTAGACAGTTTTAGGGAGACAAAAACTATAGAAGAAATACAAAGTTTTTAGCACTAATAAACTATGTCAACAAATGGATCCCAGATATGGCGACTACATCAAAACCCTTTAGGTGGCTTTTAACGCTAAAATTAGGAAAAATACCGATATTAGTCACAACAGGGTCCTAAACAAACAGAGTCATTCCTTGTGTTATAAAACTCCTTGAGTAATATCCATACACTTGGATATTCTGACCCAAAAGATAAAACCACAGTCATGACAGATGCCATGTTGTAGTCCGGTTGGATATGCTCATTCAGTCTAATAATAACGGACCACGGGTAATTGCTTTTGGCAATAAGAGCCTTACAGAAGTTGACAAACGTTATTTTCAGACTGCGCTCTGGTTTGGACTGTAGAGCACTTTAGAATGTACTTATACGACAAACCACACCATGAGCAGTGAGCACAACATTCACCAAAGCATACAGTATGCAAAGCCTCATGCAATAGGGATGAATGTTATTGGTGCCAATTCTCTTGTTCAATAACTAAACTAAAATTAGAGAATAAACAAGAGAAAAGTAATTATGTAAAAAAATCTTAGTAGCAAATTTGACCCACTACTTGGTTTTTGATTAAACTGATATTTTGCATAAATGTTTAGTTTGGACGACATTGGTGCCGATTGTCTTGTTCAATAACTAAACTAAAATTAGAGAATCGCTATCTTTTACTAAAAAGCAGTGCAACCGTGTTTTTAATCGACATGATTTTACGTGTACGCTTGATTTGTATGGAAATATTAGTGCAACTAAATTTGACAGCTTTAATTTACATCCGTCTCTTTCTTGTTCTATTAGAGAGAAAAAGATAGAACACACACAAGACAGGACATATATACAGGGTGTAAAAAGAAAGATCACAGAGCCGTTAACTACGCATACTGTACGTCTAACGAAGTAGTTTTGCGCTAATATGATATTGCTGGGAGACGACTTTTATTTTAGTTATGAAAAATAAAACAATGTTTTATTCCGCGCAATGTAACGCGAACACAGGCAAGTGAAGTAAAACACCGTCCCTTCGCTCGTTACATACGTTTGATATTCATTTCGTTTTCGTAACCGCAAATTCGTAATTTAGAAATTTCGGAAAAAAATAATCGAATATTCAGTAAATGTTTGCTTGGAAAAAAGTTTATTAATAACACTTAGTATTCATTTATAAAAAAAAAAAAAAAACAAAAGTCAGAGACAGGGAGAATAATAAAAGAAAAACCCAATAAAAGAAAGCAAATTTTAACCCCACACGTTGTAAATTCTAGCGGTTCTAAATATACCATAAAGAACGATTACACCGGACAAGAGTTGAGGAGGAATATTGTCCATCTATAAAGAGTTGAAGGTAAATGGCAAGTATGTGGAGAAAACACACCTGATTCTGATGATACCAGCGATTATTCTGTTTTACATACGTTACATACACATATGTTAAGATTGTTGCATATTATTATATAGATTCAAGTTCTTCAAACAAGTTCTTCGAGTCTATAGTCTAACAAGTTCTTCAAGTCTATTTATAAAAATCTGAAAAATTAATATTTGTAAAAAGGGAAGAGGTGTGACGATTAAATAATATAGAAGTGAAGGTAGGTCCACGCGGGTATAAGTGTCACTAGACAGTTGTCACTGATACTGGATGGACGTGCGCTCAGCTCGCTATTGCAAGACACCAAACGATTGTTTTATTTAACCATCTGTGCTTACTCCTGTGACAAGTGGACGTCACAAGTGGCGACGAGGTTTTGTGTAAGTACACCAATATACAAAAAAAAAAAAAAAAAAAACAAGAAAAAGGAGTGAACCAACGGGCAATGTTATCCCATAATTTAGCAATATGCTAAGCGGTGTTTACGTGCAACTTATACGTACTTGGTTAATTATTTACGATAGGCACAAAATGGCTCAATAAGTGTTTTGCTAATATAATTTTTATTACATACTAGCTGCGTCCCGCGGTTTCACCCACGTAGACCGTAATAAAAAGTAGCCTATGTGTTAATCCGGGAATCAAGCTATCTACTTACCAAATTTCATCCAAATCGGTCCAGCCGTTTGCGCGTGAAGAAGTAACAAACAACCACACTCACTAACTTTTGCCTTTATAATATTAGTGTGATTTACCTACGGTAAAATTTGATTACAAAACTTAGAAAAGTGTGCCTTTCTAAAATAACACCACTACCCACAATATTGTAATTTAAATTCTGGTTACAAGTTATATGCGTATCTTACAAGTACCTACTCAGTTGATACTATGAAGAATAATGTATCTATGTATTAGCTTATTTGAGACGCATGTAGGTACTTGAACTAATATTACAAAGTAGTATTTTGACAGATCCAATTCCAGTCCCGCATGTCGGGAAACATAAAAAGAGAATAGCTCGTTGTGGTTGTGCTTGTGCCAGACTTTACATAATTACTGCAACGTAAACAAAGTATTTATAAAGTATGCTATGTTTGATTATGATCTGGGTTATTATTTTTATACCTACCTAATATTCTAGGCAAGTGGTAATTTGTCATTTTACTCAAGGTTGTTATTTAATTTTATTAATGTAGCACGTAAACACTGCATTGAGGGATGTGAAATCACCCTTATAGATTTGAGTAGTAAGTCTATTATAGACTGGTACTAAAAAACGCCAAATTAGTAAACTGCATACTACAGTTGGTACTAACAAAAAAAAATACAATAATATAATTATGTATTTGGATATTTGGCGAAAGTGGAAATGGTGTTTCCATCATAAGTAGTAGGAAGTCGAATTATCGACTGGTACTAAAAACGCCAAATTAGTAAACTGTATACTATAGTTGGTACTAACAAAAAAAATAAAATACAATAATATAATTATGTATTTAGATAATGGGCGAAAAAGGAAATGGTGTTTCCATCATAAGTAGTAGGAAGTCGAATGATCGACTGGTACTAACAAAAAAAAAAAAAAAAAAAACAAAAAAAAATACATGTAATTATGTACATATATAATTAGCGAAATTGGAAATGTTCCATCATAAGTAGTAAGTTGAATGATCGACTGGAACTAATAAAAAAAAAAATAAAAAAAATATGAGTAGTAAACTGACGTAGGTATCTGGTAGAGGTGGTCTGTAACAGGTAAAATTAATATATTAGAAACCTGTTTAACCTGTTCCACTTCCAGGGACAAAACTGTACCAAAAAAAAAAATAATAATAAAAAAATAACCTGTTCCAAAATAACAGCCTGTGCCGTTGCAACCAAAGAGTCTTTGATTGCAACAGATTTATAATATAGTACCTAATTTCATTCAGTGAAGTAGAAACAGATGTTATCTCTTTCTGTTAAAATAAGTTAGAAGAGAAAACAATTGATTTAAACTGTTCCAGGTCAGTTTTCTTTCTAATAACGTAAACATCCGTAAGGTAGTTTTAGAAGAGCATACAGACACCAGTTACGGCAGTGTTTTAATTTGGTTGGTCGTTTGTAGGTTGTGGAACAGGCAGGCACTGGAACAGTATTTTTGGTTTTGCGATACCTGTTAAATGTCGTTACTTTTAAAAACCTGTTTTTAAACTGTTTCGCCTCACTCATAATATCTGGTTGTCAATTGGTACTAACAATAGTAAATTGGCGTAGGTCGCTCCAAAAAAAATGTCCCACATACCACCCCGCTTTTGATTGCGAAGGCGATCCTGCGTCCGTACGATGGGAAAAATGGAAGAGGGGGTTTGAATTGTTTTAAGTTGCATTAAATATATCAAACCCAGAGAAAAAAAAAAATCCACACTACTATATGTAGGAAGTTTGACACTTCAGGAGATATACTATAATATTCCTGGTAAAGTGATAGACGAAGCAGTGGGAATCAATGTAGATGTAAACAACTGGACTCTTGACGACTACTTTTTACCTCGTCAGAGTAAAATATATGAAAGACATTTTGTTCAGACTCTAAAACAAGAACAAGGTGAAAAATTCGAAAATGTTCTAGTAAGTACGACTTCGTCACCAAAGTAGAAAATGAACTTGCATTTCCGCTTGCGAATAAGATAACTTAATTGATTAAATTGTCGAAAACTGTCGTTTCAAGGAGAATCCTGTCAAAAATAATATTGACTATATTTTTCATTTTGATGATGACACGACGCTAAGCTGTCATGTTGGAGGTATTAAAGTATATTTGATTATTTATTCTGGCAGCAAGTGTGACATTTTGAGTGAAACAACTTAGAATTATCTTAAAAAATGCGGAATTACTATCAGTAATCAAATATTGTCAACCTAAATGAAATATTTGTTGCCGGCAGGAACACAGCGTTGACAGTAATTAGAACATTTGGTGTAGATATTCAAGTAGCCGACTAACAACAGACTGCAACATTCTATAATTGTTAAATTCCGCGATAGTGGAGTACCCGTTCCCCTGCAAGGAAAGATTAACAAAAAGATTGACCAATTGATCAAATTGGATATATAATAGAACCCATTACTAAACCTTCGGGATGGGTATCACCAATAGTGCCCATCTTTAAACCGGAAGGATATGTAAGAGTGTGCGTAGACATGCGATGCGCGAATATGGTTATCGTCAGGGAAAACCATCCATTGCCGACAGTGGATCAGCTACCTACAAAATTTAACAAGGCAGGCGTTTTTCAAGCTCGACATTAAAGACGCATATTTCATCAAAGTCGAAATCAGCGAGGACTCAAGAGATATAACAACTTTTATTTATAACGAGTCAAGGTTTGTACCGATATAAGTGGCTTATGTTTGACATAATCGTATGCGCCAGAGCATTTTCAAAAAATTGTAGAAATAATACTTCTTCCCTTTGATGGTGTCGTCAACTTATTGATGACATTGTCATATATATGACAAGGATGACGCAGAATACAATGCGTTGGAGCCTATCAAACTTGTCCTGCATTTATTTAAAGGAAAAACATTTTAATAAATCAGAAAAAAATGCGTATCTAATGTCAAGAGCATAAAATTTGGGACATGAATTATCGTTGGAAGGGATTAAAACCCTTGACAAATATGTTAAGGTTGTAGACAGTTTTAGGGAGCCAAAAAACTATAGAAGAAATACAAAGTTTTAGCACTAATAAACTATGTCAACAAATGGATCCCAGATATGGCGACTACATCAAAACCTTTTAGGAGGCATTAAACACTAAAATTAGGAAAAATACCGATATTAGTCACAACAGGGTCCTAAACAAACAGAGTCATTCCTTGTGTTATAAAACTCCTTGAGTAATATCCATACACTTGGATATTCTGACCCAAAAGATAAAACCACAGTCATGACAGATGCCATGTTGTAGTCCGGTTGGATATCCTCATTCAGTCTAATAATAACGGACCACGGGTAATTGCTTTTGGCAATAAGAGCCTTACAGAAGTTGACAAACGTTATTTTCAGACTGAAATAAAAAAATAAAAAAAAGAAGCTCTCGCTCTGGTTTGGACTGTAGAGCACTTTAGAATGTACTTATACGACAAACCACACCATGAGCAGTGAGCACCACATTCACCAAAGCATACAGTATGCAAAGCCTCATGCAATAGGGATGAATGTTATTGGTGCCGATTCTCTTGTTCAATAACTAAACTAAAATTAGAGAATAAATAAGAGAAAAGTAATTATGAAAAAAATCTTAGTAGTCAAATTTGACCCACTACTTGGTTTTTGATTAAACTGATATTTTGCATAAATGTTTAGTTTGGACGACATTGGTGCCGATTGTCTTGTTCAATAACTAAACTAAAATAAGAGAATCTTAACATAGAACTAAGTTTTTTGGAAATAAATTTTTATTATTTTATTATTATTATTTAATCGCTATCTTTTACTAAAAAGCAGTGCGACAAAATGACGGCTAGCTATGAAACAAGTTATAGATGTCAAACCAGTTTACGCTTTGTGCTTAACCGTGTTTTTAATCGACATGATTAAAAACACGCACACGCACGGGTTGATAGCTACTGCTATACAACCGAAACAAACAAGGTGCGCGTACGGTTCTGAATGAGCTATTCGCAGATGAAATCGTGTTAGTAAATTATTCAAGTAGACGATGTTGCATATCCTAGCTACTAACTAATCAGGCTGTGGTGACTGTGTGCCATGAATGTTTATTCCGCTATCTCTCTGTAAAGATAGCGGAATAAACATTCAACGGACCAGATTTGGCTGGCTTACCATACTCCGAGTGGAACGCAGTTGCTTCTTCACTGCGAGTTGCTCTGTACTAGATTTTGAAATCAACAGCCAAATTTAACAAGCAGGTAAACAAGAAGACAGACTGACAGTTTATCAGAAAGGAAGTCGGAAGGAAAAAAAAATAGTTCCCTATTCTAAAGCACAGAATTTCTATGGGCTACGAACTGCAATAATAAACACTTGATTAGTTTTTTTTTAAG
This sequence comes from Polia nebulosa, assembly GCA_951329385.1. NCBI lineage: Eukaryota > Metazoa > Arthropoda > Insecta > Lepidoptera > Noctuidae > Polia > Polia nebulosa. The sequence goes on from OX589604.1 coordinate 11,762,053, forward strand.
GTTTACCTATAATTTCTTTGACACAGTACAGCCATCGAAACCAAAACACAAAGCAAATTCATAAAGTGAGCTAATATTTTACCTCTATGCTCTAAATAATTTAAAAAAAACAGCCTTTAAAAAATCGAAAAACATACCTGACAGCACCTGATGACGAGCTCGACGCGTGTATCAAATCTCAACAATTTTTAAAAGAATCGATCAATCAAACACGCACAACAAATCTGCAAAACCTTTGACCGAGCTGGATATTCGTAGCAGTTGAGTACCGCTAGACTATATGGTACCCGCAAACAAATTATTTCGTAAAACAGCGCGATAAGATTTAAGTTTTACCAATCAAAGGTATCTGTGACGTGGTTGAACTATAAGTTAAAATTTTGCTTATTCAATGCATTAAGATACTTCATTATTGATTACGCTGATGCCTGCTATCTGGATGCCCTTGAGGAGCTCTTAAATAAGCTTGAGCGCTTGCATAACTTGTGCATTTGTTTTTTTTTGGTCTAAGGAAATACGACCAATTCTCTCAGTTTCGCAAGGATCTCAAATGGCTCCTTATCTATCTTCGCAGGAACACTCGTCTCCTGTACAACATCCTTACATCCCTAAACACTGCGCGATCATTGATAGTTGTGTACTATAAGTTACACTACTTAATTATTAGAAGTTACTTTCATAGTTGTGTACACAGTTATTAAGTATACTAATTAGGAAAAAAAATCATGCATATTCCCTATTAGTTATGTATTATTGTCTATTTTAAGTTTCCATATCTATTTACACACACTGTCTACATTTCTTATTCAACTTTTCGGTCGCAGGAGTGCTGCAAGACTTTCTTTTTTTTAATAAGCGGCACCTTTGTGCTCTCTAATATGAACAAATATAAATAAGTGTGTACATAAATAAAATTAAGATGGAGTTATTAATTTAAAAAAAAAAATGTTTTTATGTCAGTTGCAAGGCTAAGTAGTAAAACTTAATATTGTCCAAAATATCATAGATTACTATCCCCGTTTACGCGACGTTTGCGCAACTATTAATCAAACACATAAAAATCACGATATAAATCATAAATATGTTGACTGTTATTATTCTGTTTTCCTGTTGTGTTTTACACGTTGGTAATAAACACGTAAGGTAGCTAAAATAAAAGTTTATGATCCGATAACTGTCTTTAGTCGGATAATATTTGGTTCACTTTTATGGCTTTATGCCTGAAACACTGATCGCCTTTTGTAACTTTTTTGATACTTATAGTCCAAGATCCCAGAGCCACCAAACATTTCTTATTTTCTGAATAACAAAACGAGTGAGTTTGAGTAGTGATAGTCCGTGTCCTACTATAGACTTACGCATACCTGTTAGCTAGGGTCAATTGTTTTTTTGCTTTCTTTTAGATCATTTTTGTAAAACCAAAGAGGGTGATATGCACCCTTCCAAATCATAGCTGGCTTTAATTTTTAGGGGTTCCGTACCCGAAGGGTAACCAACGGGACCCTATTACTAAGCCTCCGCTGTCCGTCTGTCCGTTCGTCTGTCTGTCAGCGGGCTGTAACTCAACTTCCATAATAGGTAGACATTTGAAATTTTCACAAAATGTGTATTTCTGTTGTCGGAACAAAAAATAAAAATGAATTAAAAATTAAAGGGAACTTCGCTACTGGAAAAAAGTTTTTTTTGGCTTTTTTTACTCGATCGATAATGAACTTAGTTATAGTTACAACAATCCACACAGTCCACGGCTGGAAATAGGCCTCCCTCCATTCCTTTCATTTCTCAAGGTCGTTTGCTGCTGTGGCCCACTCATGAAGCAGTCTAGCTCATGTTGCTGTTTTCGCTTGCGTTTTCCATAACCTAAAATAGAAAAAGGAAGACCATGTATTTCGAATGGCAGCAGATTGCTGGGTAAAATTGCCAACTGAGTGGTTGTCGAATAACTTTCCTATCTACTTATATAAAATAATTGTGATCTCAATTAAATGTTTTTTGTTTTTTTTTTATGTAATAAGTTGAATAAAATTCTGAACATAAATCCCCTTACGACTCGTGAAACACAAAGGAGGTAAAAATCTTGCTACTGACACAGGACTACAATGCAACTGAAAATTTACTGCAGTCAACATAAATATGAACACAAATCATTGGTATTCACACACACACACTCACACGCATCATAACACAAACGCACACATAACACACTTACCAGCACCCCCCTGTTTTAAATTGAATTTTGTTTAATCCTGGCCCTATTGTAATTTGTTTTTGACCTAATTTTATTTATTTTAATTTTGATTATAATTTAATTTTGTTTATTTTATAATTTATTTTTTGAGATTATTTAAATTGTTCCAATTTTATTTTCTAACTCATTTTTTAGTGCTTAAATTAAATGTTAAGTAATATAATTTTAACAAGTATCGCTTATTATGCCTTGCTTAGTGTAACCTAAAATTGAAAGAAGTCACTGGCTCCTGAAATACAGGTAATTTTGCCTAGCTCTGGAGCTAGGGTCTCACACTTTTCTGTAACTTGATTATGGCAATAAAAAATATGCCGGTTTCATGAAACTTGACGTGCTGTCACGTTTTTCCTATGCATTTGTGTTGGTGTTTGATGAAGTGATTGAAGATATAAGAAAATTATAAAAATATCTACTTTTTTTCTGGCATTTTAATATATTTTTATTTACCTAACGAACAGTATTTAAAAAGTCTATCTCATTGTGTCAATGATGTTTTTATAACCATGGCATTGTTAGCAGTAGAGTATTTATTACTCCATCAACTGTTTAGTAGGAAAATGCATACTAGTTTTCAATTCACCAAATTGGGTTACATTTTATCCGGCCAAAGCTTTCCCATCGAATGGCGAGTGAAACAAGGCGAGCTGACGACATCCACGAAGTTGTTCAATGCCATTCTAGAGTCGATAATAAGAAAGTTAGACTGGAAAACTAGCGCCCAAAACATAGACGGAAAATACCAGAGGCACCTCCGATTTGCTGACGACTTGGTACTTGTATCGGAATCAAATTCGCAATTACAAGTCATGATTCAATCGCTAAATGTAGCTAGTAAAGAGGTAGGCTTAGAGATGGATCTCACAAAACAATGGTTTCAATAGTCCTAGTTTCAACACCCTGAAATGAAAACAGATTTTTTTCAAGAACAATTTTTTATTAAAAACACCTCAAGTCATCATTTTGATGTTTAAAAACAATTTATAATTGACATTGACATTGCTATCGAATGGGCCTAAACATTTAATAAAATGTAAATAGAATATAAAATTGCCATCATCTTGAAATTAAGAAGAAGATAATTATGTACAAAATCTCAAGTGTCTTATTTGACTTCGCTCTGCCCCATCTATGGGACATAGTACATTATGTCCCATAGATGGGGCAGAGCGCGTCCACAGTAGTCTTCCTTCGTGAATAGTTTTGAGCTTCACGATTCACCTCGATCCACGTCATTCGGTTGCTCGTCGCTTTTGCAAACATGGTGCAATGCCAGGTTTGACTAGGACGGCCACGGTTTTTTTTCCGCTGGGGATTCCAGTCCACACAAAATCTCAAGCAGGTAAACTTATATGATTTCAAGAGTTCCAACAGCAAACCAAGTCGGGTCTTGTAATAAGTACTTAATAAAATAAAAAAGCCTGTTGATTCCTTAATAATAATACAATGTTCGGTTTGGTTATACAGTTCACTAAAACGTATAATTTCAATCAATTAAGGACCTCTGTTTGGGTAAAGGCTTCCTCCAGTTTGTGCCATTTTTCTGGGCCTTGTGCCAGTGTTAGCCAATGCAGGCCGGCCACTTTGCACATTTCGTCAGCCCATCTCTCTTGTGGACTCCCCTGTCTTATTTTGCCTTTTGGGGCTGTCCACTTAGTCACTTGTTTGGCCCACTTATCGCTGTGAGATCTGGCTACGTGTCCTGCCCATTTCCACTTCAGCTTCTGTGAGTGCTTCAGTGCATCTATTATTTGTTTTTTTTTCTTATTGCTGTGTTCCATTGTTTGTCCTTAATTCTTATATTTAAAATTGTTATCTTACGCTTATCAAAAAGTCGCAGCACTTGCGGTTTCCATCTAAACTCATTTTAAACGAAATATAACCCGGTTCCCTATTGTGTTACCTAACTTTTTTATCCATAATCTAAAGTGCCATATTTTTTTATGTCCTAATCACCATTTCTCCGAATGATAACTTGCCCCAACTTAATGTCACATAATATCACATGCCATAAAATTTAAATCCTTAGGTACAATATGCCCTAAATCCGTTTGTCATAAACATTACAATCAATAATAATTATACAAGAGACTTAAAACCGTTGTCAATAAAAGTATATACGTCCTAAATTCAAATTAGATAATGTTTATTTATCCTAATAACATTTTTAAAACTTTTTTTAACGAAGCTTGGCCTATGAACTTCTCTCAAGCGTTACGTAGACACGAGTTATATGCAATACGAGTTATAGAGATATTCTAACATGAAATAAGCTAGGATTTAATCTATAAATTGTTAATGAATGGTTAATCTACGTTTAAGTAACATTTTTTTGTAATTAAATATAATCTGATTTTGTACTACAATTGTTTATTATTTTACGAAATCGAACTGATACAATACATAAATAGTAAAGGTGCAAAAGCAATAAATGGCTTTTGTCACGGCTCCTATAAATGATCATTCGAAATAATACACATTATATGATATAATACTTAGGACATTGACTTTATTTCTTTCAAAATTAGGATATTGAATTATTATAGTACTCGATATTATGACAGAATAGTTTTAGAAATAAAAATAATTATGTGAAACAAAATTTCGAATTTTGGGACTACTGAAGTTTAGAGCAAACGTGTTATGGATAATGATTTTCGGACAAACGATTTTTGGAGAAGAAAGGGAGTACCATATAACCCACAAGTACAAAAAAAATCATAAATTGACCTATCACCCGACGTTCTAACGTCAACGACCATTTAAACGCCAGTGAGCTAACTGCAGTCTATCATTTTATAAGTGCGAAACTGCGGAGGTAGTACCTAGTAATTGGTGTACACACTTTGTCTGTGTGGGCCTTATTTTGAACATAATTGTGTGGTCATTAAGACTTTGACTAGGTTTTAAATTGGTTAAATTGTTAATCGCGTCTTTGTATCCGTTTAAAGTGTACCTACCTTTTTAGGGTTCCGTACCCAAAGGGTCCAAACAGAGCCTTATTGCTGTCACTCGCGTGACCATCTGTTCGTCTGTCTGTGTGTCCGTGATGTGTCACACAGGTTTTACAAAGTAACGGTTGGCATTACAGTCTTCACAGTTCACACCTTGTTGACCCAAAGCCATACACACCTTGTTGACCCAAAGCCATACAAATTCCCCTTTGATTTTACCCTAAATGTGTGAAGTCCGACACGCACTTGTGACTGGTTTTTTTTGGGGTGGGAAATTATCCAATGATTTCTCTCGCTCTGGGTGGAATGGGAGGGCGTGTCAGACTTTGACTAAAACACACCACTTTTCTTTAGGCTGGCTTCACAGCTATCCGGCTCCTGGAAACCTGTGAAGCCAGCCTTAAGTTGCTTGTACTAGGGCCGCAGTAACTCCCTTTCGAATTTATCCGCGACCAAAGTGTACCTGCCTGTATTTGGCTTCAACTTTTAGTATGTACCTACTTGGCTTAAATACGAATGCATGGCCATTTTGTGACATGGCCACGTTCACGCGACGAATAACTTGAGCGGGTGGCGGCAGGTGATCAGTTTAGTTAGAGTGCGTTTCCGCAGAAGCTTAGCTGGGCGGAGCGGAGCGAAGACGTGCAGAAATCGTCCAATCACAGACGAGACGTGTGACGCAATGAAAATTTCAATCATTCTGATTGCTCGATTCCTGTGCTTCTCCGCTCTACTCTGCCCAGCTCCGTTTCGTTGGAAATGGACCCTTAGGCCGACTGTTGACTGCTGGAGGGTTTTTTTTGTGGGGTGGGAAATCATCCAATGACTTCGCCCGCTCTGGGTGCAGCGGGAGGGCGTGTCAGACTCTAACTGACTAAAACCCACCCCTGTTCCTTCCCTGCCTGAGTGCCCAGGGGTGCGGTAACTCATTTTCAGAATTTATCCGCTACCCCAAGGCATGCAGGCACCGGCCACGATGGGCCCCGTCAGTGGTGGCTGACACTCAACTCTTTGAGGCGCGCGTGGAACACTACGCGCCGTCGACTCACGGGCCTGGTGCTGATTGGACGGCGAGCTACCCCCTGGTCGCCGTCCGCAGGCCCGGGTCTACAGTGGCCGGAGATCGTCTTGCGACGTCCTACGCCCAGTACGCCCAGTACCTCTCCTGCAGTGGTAGCGGCCGGGGCCGTGAGGGCCACTCCGTTGAGCTTCCCACACGCGTCCCGCCTCCGCCTTCGCGAGCATTACTGCTTCGCAGAAGGTGGAGACTGCTTCCCATTCTCTCTCGCTCCATACCATGGCCTGAGCCAGAGCCGGGCGCGAGAGGTCGCCACCACCTATCGCATCCACGAGGTCACGGCGGTGCTCTGCCCAAGCGGGGCAGACCTCCACCGTATGCTCCACCGTGTGCTTTGGCCGATCCGCGCAGTTAGGTAATGGCCTGCATTTTACATGGCCTAATGAACTAAACCAAACATTAATAAAATGTTAAAGTATTGACAGGCTGTTGGACACAAAATAAACACTAGTTAGTGCTAAAATCATCCATACTAAATTAGCAAATGCATTCAGTCGTGCGTGGCTAATTCAACATGGCCAAATTGTTTAATTTTCAATGTAAATCTATTTTGACTAGCGTTTAATTCGTTCATTTCCTTGTTTTAAGCAATTAAATAATATTTCGGTTTAAAACTAAACGAAACTGCGAAAAAATAAAGAAAAGATATTGATTTAATTAGAAATCTAATCTGGTATTTCATAAGAGAATTAATTGTCGTAATTAACTAAAAATAAATACACAATTAAGTTTCTACTTAACCTCGAAGAGGTTATGCTCGAGTCCCAGGTTACAGGGCAACCAAGTTACAGGGCATTAGTGCAACCAACCGAACGAAGAATTTTCTCCATGAACGTACCCATCAGCACTTTTCCCGACCCGAGGATCGGATCCCACGCTCAGCATTTGTGCTTTCGCCCACTACACTTGACCGACGAGACATTTAAATAAAACCATTTTACTTCAGATAAGCTTCTAAATTGCTTTTCCTAAAATACAGGTTTAGCTAAATCCCTTTTTAGCGCCTAAAAATAAGTGGTGATTCTCCAAGCCATCAAGATTTGCCATTTGTGAGAAAAAATAAAACAATTTGCTGAAATTGGTTTCTACAGGTTGTTTTCTGTGGCCATTTACGATGATAGACAATACAGTTTTCTTTATCATAGAATATGAATAGACTCTTTTACTACTTGGTTCCTACCCATATTAGTAAGACGCCTATGCATTAATGATTAGCAATAATTTGTAGATCAGTTACAAGAAAAACTATACTGATATTTTTCTTTTTCCTTCGAATAAGTGACCACACGATACAGATGATAAGAAAGTGAAGTGACAAATATTTAGTTTAGAAAATACTCGTAGATGACCAGAAACACGGTGGTTAGACAAAGTGACTTTTGATCGGTATGAACATGTTGTAACGTGGTATCGTTACTTTGTTAAAATATTAAGAGAATCGAAACCAATCCACAACAAAAATATTAAATGTCAAGTCGAACCACAGACATAATAATATTATGGACGTCTAACGTTACTAAATGACTTAGCTAGCTGGCTGTGCTAGTGACGCGCGCGTAATTAGCGTAATCGAACGTGTGAGAGAGTAACAACACTATGGTTATTATTCACATACGGTGACTCCACAATTTAATGAAGTCCTGCACCAGACGAAGCATCACGTGTGTTCACCTGATCTCGCATCACTTGTGACGTATCTGCCCAGGGGTTGTGGATAAATTCGAAACAAAGCTACCGCGCCCCTGGGCACTCAGGGCAGGGAAGGAACAGGGGTGGGTTTTAGTCAAATAAAATAACTTTAATTTAGGAAGTCGGTGTCAATTAACGAAGAAATAAAATACCAACACATCCAAAATTTAAGTTATTTTTAAATTTAAAGTGTATTTTCTTTTTTGCTGTTTTATGAATTTTTTCCACCATAAAGGTATAGGATTTCTCGTAAAGATTCCAAACACAACAGCTAGAATCAAGTTTACGTCTAACAAGTGTGTTATAAAGAAGTCGAATCACTTGATGGTTTGTAAACTCACGACAATTTCTCAGGACAAACCCTAACCTCAGAAAAAATGACTCTTTGGCTAGAGAAATAATGTGGTCATGGAATACTGTAGGAACCCAAACTCTCTTGTGAGCTACAGGGCACCTTGGAGGCACTTCGACGTTATCGGGGACGTCGCGTAGCTCGGCGACTCGTTGCCTCGGTGCGAGAGGACTATATGGAAGGGATCTGTCTACGGGCGGATAAGTTAAACTGCTGAGGGCGACTTCAATTAACTATATTGTAGTAATAGGGAAAACACACATTTGCTCACTTGGACGGGCTCACTGAACTCTAACTGACACATCCGTCAAGCCCAAACGGCTTTCCAAGACTTCTAGAATATTCTAACTTGCCAGTCGGCAATATAAGCCCGCCAACATAAGGTTGTGACTATAATTGTCACATGAGCTACGCCCCTGCAAATAGAAGCGCAAACGCTATTAAGTCTTCTATTCTGTTGAACACTTGAAGAGCCGGTTGAAGCCTACCTAACCCTAATGGAAAGCCCTACCTATGTGAGGTAATCGACGAAGCAGAAGTCCATCTATGGATAGCCAATACTGAACCCCGAGTAGTGTGGTTATCTTTCTTATTATTAGTTTGAGCCATTCGGCGCAACACATGTCCCGGCAATGCACGTGGCTTCAGTGAGGAAAAACCTCACTAAAAAGCCACACTGCTCTGCTAAATTTTCTGACCCAAGTTAGCATCTACCCAGAAAGGGTTCACAAAAATAAAATTCAAAACTGTCATAGTTTTAACTACACTGGACGCTTATGAAGACCAGGAGAAAAATGAACACCGTTGTGAACACCTACTCACTATTTCTCGAACTTCCCCCAGAGTGCTCCATAATTATAACTCGAAGGATATTCTCTAATTGATTAATTCATAAAATTGTCATGGGCTCGGTTACACCATACAGGATCAACTCGACCCTACTTTGCAAAGGCACTACACCCCATAAACAAAGCTGGTATAAACCAACAACAAACCCAGACACATTTTCCTAGGAGAGTGTATCGCAATCCCTCTCCCTCCTAACTGCAGCAATATCTTTATTCAAATCGCATTCTGGAGAAACTCTCACACCTATTTCTTCCTAAAAACTTCTAATAAAATTCTCATAAAATTAATTCCTTGCTCACGGTATGTGGTCACATCTCCCATCGGTCTTCGGACACGTCCATGCACCTCATCATTTCGATTACATGAAACTCACAAAAACACAACGATTAATATACACAAAAAACAATACAATTGAGAACCTCCTACTTTTGAAGTCGGTTAAAATTTAAACTTTTTCTACATTGTCAACCGTACTAACGTTGACGTACCAGATATCTGGCAATCAATTGTCATGTCAAATGACATCTGACACCACTGTCTATTCTCTAAAATTCTTTTTCTAAAGAATAAAATAATAAAAAAAAAACAATTTATAAATTTCTTCTTATATTTCCAAAATCTATATTTATTTACAGAATACTGCTTTAATAAATTGTTTACAAACATTTCCTGACTTCTTTCGCATATTTTTATTATTATCGAAGAATTTGGATCATCGGATTTACTACATCCATACCTTATATTTATGGTCGAAAACTTGTTTTTTACGTTGCTATGACAATACACGTCAGCTAGAATAAATAAAATATACACAAAAATAATTTTATTTTATGTTTATCAAAGAAATGGAAACTGTCCCTCTTCGCAAAATACGGGAGGCACATATCTCCTCCTCCAGCATATTCTGGGAAAAACGCCGCTCCGCTTGCTGTGGAATGTTGTGACACTGTGAAGTGACATCCATGATGCAGTTTTCATCCCGATAGATATCCGCTGGACTATCATCTATTGGAACAATAATAGAAGGATCTTGCATCCTGACTCCACCGTCATTTCGAAGCTCCCCTGCTCGCAAATATCAGTAGAAACACACTCAACCTGAACAAGATTATCGTCACAAAAGCCATGTGTCTCCGACGGAACTTCCACCTCGCAGCTTTCCATAATGACGACATCAGCCGAAACAACATCCAAACGAATAAAATTTTCATTCGACTCGTGCTCGCCATTTGTTTCTTTTAATAAAATTGTTTCTTGTTTTTCTGAAACATTACTAACAGGACTAACTGGAAAGAACTGACCTGATTCTGTATTTTCATTGTCACAGCTTCGGTCATCATCGCCTATACCGCAGTCGTCACAGTCTTGGACATCATTGACTAGGCTGGCTTCAGCGCAGCTCTGGTCATCATCACCATATTCTTCCTCATTTGTTTCAATTGTTGAGCTAGAAAATAACTGTGCATGATTATCTTCGTTCACATTATCCTCGGACTGTTCACCCGCCTCGGATACAACGTCCGGCCTCCCAAGATTAATAAAACACTGATTAACCCTCTGTTTGCAAGACACACACTTGCATGGGAATTCTTTCCTAAACTCTGCGCACAGCGTGTCAAATTCCATTTCATATTGGAACGTATATCTAAAAAAGTGTTGGGCTGCCCTTGAAGCCACACTCCTAAAATGAGAGCATAATCGCTCTTTTACAATTCTTTTTCAATTTCTTTTACAATTATATCACAATACCATCCATGACCACAAGAACCTTTTTCTCAGGACCGCGTGAAGGCATCTGGCTTAAATAAATATCAAATACTCAAGTCTGCAATCCATTGGAGCAGTGAAAAAATCAAACTTTTAAGTTAGCGCAATCAAAAGATACGGCTGTTTATTTATGCCGCATAATTTGATAATCTGAAGGAAATCAAAATAGGTACTTCCCGTTGTCATAAAATCATAAAAAAAGAAAAACATCCGAAAACCGTAAATTTGTAGTTAAAGGAATCAAAATAGGGTACTGCCCGTTGTCATAAAATCATGAAAAAAACAGAAAAAATCCGAAAACCTCGTAGTTAAATCACAAAAATAAAGTGAGTATAAACTTATTTGCTGTTGGTAAACTGACCGCGACGTATCTTGATGTATGGGGACAACAGTTTTCCAACGGCAAAGTTTGTTCGAGATTAAATTCCCGTTATGGACGAACTATCGAACATATCTACATGTTAATACTTAACCCTCGGTGCGCGTACGGTGGAGGTTTGCCCCGCTTGGGCAGAGCACCGCCGTGTCCTCGTGGATGCGATAGGCGGCAGCGACCTCTCGCGCCGTGCCCTGGTTCAGGCTATGGTACGGAGCGAGAGGGAATGGGAAGCCGTCTCCTCCTTCTGCGAAGCAGTAATGCTCGCGAAGAGGGAGGCGGCATACGTTGGGGAGACTCGACAACAGCCGAGTCGCCCTAGCGCCCCCAGCCGCAGCCGCCGCATCAGACGCCAGGGGGTTCGGGCGCCGCGAGACGATCTCCGGCCACCGTAGACCCGGGCCTGCGGACGGCGAGTGGGTAACTCCGTCCGATCAGCACCAGGCCCGAGAGTCGACGGCGCGTAGTGTTCCACGCGCGCCTCAAAGAGTTGTCAGCAAAGGGAAGGGGCCTGCCACGGCCGATGCCTGCCCGGGGGTGGAGGATAAATTCGAAAGAGTTACCTCGCCCCTGGGCACTCGAGGCAGGGAGGAACAGGGGTGGGTTTTAGTCAGTAAGAGTCTGACACACCCTTCCGCTCCACCCTAGAGCGGAAGAAGTCATAGGATGATTTCCCACCCCCCAAAAAAACCCTCGGTGCGCGAGTCCGACTCGCACTTAGCCGGTTTTTTTTATCAATAAAGTAGCTGTGCTTTCAGTTTACCGAGTTAGTTAATTCTTAAATAACATCAAAATGTGGTCAAATGATTCTGAGAAGTATTATTACGTTTTTGGTGGAATTACCTTATAAACTCAAAAAATGTATTTTACACCATTAACAAAAAAAAGATATAAATTGAACTTTATTTTGGTATTTAAAATCTAAAATTAAACTTAAAGTTGAGTATCTCTGCTAAAAAAAAAACAATCCTTCACATTGGTAGAATGTCTATTCTGGAACCACCTGAAAACTCCAGTTTCAGCCTTAAAGCTCCACTTCAAAAGCATATTACAATAAAACCGTTCTTATCAAGTTCATAATTGAATAATTCTAAAATCAATTCTGTAATGGTGCACCTTGTTCGTAACATAACCAGTAAAAAAATCATGTTACACACAAAAGGTGTTTTTTGTCCAGTGAATTTGACCAGTTTGCATAACTGAGGTATTTTTCATACTTGTTACATTGCTCTAAAGTAGGCACCATGCGCTACTGAATTGTCATATGGTGATGGGTAGGGTTACGTGGTGGAGAAAATAAAACCACAAGACGTAAACCCGTCAACATAAAAATATAATCACGGTTTTCGTATCAAACGATCGGTTAACAATAATCTCGTAACTCTAGCCGACTACATCACAACCAGTATGAACCGAGGCCGGCCGGTGGATGTCTTATACTTTGACTTTCAAAAAGCTTTCGATAGAATCAATAATGACATTCTATTAGATAAATTAAGTGCCAAAGGTTTTGCTCCCAATCTTCTATTATTGATCTCTGACTGTCTTCGAAATCGTAAACAGAATGTGCGACTGGGCTTGTACAATTCTCAGCCGTATGATACACGTTCAGGAGTCAGTCAGGGTTCAATATAAGGACTGTTTCTAATAATAATAAACGACATTCCACAAGTTTTGAATCACTCAAAATGTTTATTATACGCTGACGATTTAAAGCTATATTCTAAGGTTCAAACTCCAGCTGATTTTGTAGCCCTTCAAAAAGATATTGACTCTATAAGTGAGTGGTCAGTGATTAACCAAATGCATTTCAATCCATCTAAATGTTGCGTTATGAGTTTTAGTCGTTCACGAAACCCAATTCAATACCATTACATTTTAAATAACGAAGAAATAGCAAGAGTTATGACGGTCAAAGATCTTGGTGTTATTTTCGATACTAAGTTGGTAAACTTAGTATCGAAAAGTTTGGCTAGAGAAATAATGTGAATACCTTCCATGACCACAGCCGTATCTTTTGATTGCGTTAACTTAAAAGTTTGATTTTTTCACTGCTCCAATGGATTGCAGATTTGAGTGTTTGATATTTATTTTAGCTAGATGCCTTCACGCGTTCCTGAGAAAAAGGTTCTTGAAAGACGGGCAACAAAGTGATTTTTGAGCTACGGAACCCTAAAAAACACCCTCAGTAAACAATTTAAAGGATAAATTATGTTAATAGTAGTAGCTGTAACAAAAAAAACTGATCAAGTGCGTGTCGGAATTCGCACATTAAGGGTTCCGTACCAAATATTGGTATTTGTTAGTAAAGTATATGTAATAATAAATATTATTACTAAAATAAAATGGCGAATGCTAGAGAAAAATGAATGTGCGAAGGAATTTAGAGAGCGAGTAATAGACAATATGATAGAAACGGGAGACATGAATGATCAAAGTGTGAATCAAAGTTGGAATGATATAGCTAGATGTATTAGGGATGCAGCGACGGATATTTTAGGAGAGACAAAAGGAAGGGGCACATTAGAGAAGGATACATGGTGGTGGTCGACAGAGAGACAGAAGGTGTTGAACGAAAAAAAGAAGAAATTCAAGGAATGCCAGAGAGTAAAACTGGAAAACGTGAGTTTCAAAGCTGAAAAAAAGAGTGAGTTCATACTCACTCTGAGTTAAAGAAAAAATCTAAAACAACCGTGGCAATTGCGAGAGCAAAAGCTCAGGACAAACTGTACGATACACTGGACAGTCCAGCTGGCCAAAAAGGTCTGTACCGGCTTGCTAGAGCCAGAGAGTTGAAGGCGAAGGATATTAGTCGGATAAAAAGTGTAAGGGATGAAACTAGAATGCTTCTATCGGAGGATGAAATGATTAAGGATAGATGGAAGGGCTATTTTGAACGACCAATGAATGAGAAAAATATCTGGAGTGGTGTTTTAGAGAATAAACCAGTGAATGACAGGTTAGTGAGAATAGTTAGTGAGCGAGGGATTAGAGTTCTGATTTGAAGCTCTCCTTTCTCCTTTAAAATAAATCCCTAGCAATGGCTCAACCAAACGCATCACATCCCATCTCACTCTGATATACAGGATGTATTCATAAAGGATGTAAAGATGTAGTCATATTTTAAGAATTTATCTGCCCATCGGTATTAACAATTTTTTTCAAGAAAACCTGATGACATAAAACAAAAAAAAAATTACCTCCCATACAAAAATATTGATCAGCTTATGATAACTTTGTATCGAAAGTCCAATTTTTTTATTTGGGAATTTTCTATTTTTTCTTAGAGAATATTGTTCATTTCCATTCACAGAACCGGTTCTTAAAAAAGGCCTAAACCTCCGTGGCATAATCGACGCACCACACGCTGGAATCACAATGCGATTTGATGATATGTGCGGATGAGGACTGGGATGCTTATTATGCAGTCAAATCCAGCTACAAAAAATTCATCAGAACCAGGCGGACTGCGGGATGGCGGAAATTCTGTGGTAGTATTGAGTCCTGTCAACAAGCAAACAGGTTAAGGAAAATACTGGCGCAACAGGGTACACCTGAGCCCACCACACTCCATAAACCTGACAACTCGCTTACCACGCCGCCTGAAGAAAAGAGATGCCTCCTAGTTGAAACTCGCTTCCCAGGGAGCGTCTTCGCACAGGTAATTGACTGGCAAGATATAACACAAACACCATCAGATAATGATTGGCTCTACGCACACAGGATGATTACACTGGAGAAAATCCAATGGGCCATCCAAAGCTTCCAACCTTTTAAGGCACCTGGGCCCGATGGGGTGTTTCCTGCCCTACTGCAGTGGGGTGGGGTCCCGGTGGCAAAGAGACTAGTGCCTATAATGAGAGCGTGCCTGGCCTGTAGATACGTTCCAAAAGGATGGAGGGAAGTGAAAGTAATATTCATTCCTAAACCAGGAAAGAGTGATTACACAAACGCCAAATCCTACCGAACCATAAGTCTAACCTCCTTCTCGTTGAAGACGATGAAAAGATTGCGAAAGGGGGATGCGAGATGGCGCCCTAAAAGCAGTACCACTACACAATAACCAACATGCATACAGCTCGGGTAAGTCGACAGAGTCTGCTCTTCACATGAGGGTATCGTTAATATACAATAGGTTATGCAGACGACTTCGCAATCCTTGTACCTGGAGAGGTGACTGGAACGATCTGCAACCTCATTCAGCATGGCTATGCGTCGTGGAACGATGGTGCAGGAAGTATGATTTGTCAGTGAACCTCATCAAAACTGAGTTCGTCAAGTTCACCCAAAAAGGAGCACTGGGTCGCTTCAGCGTGCCCAAGCTATTCAATACAGAACTCCAGTTATCTAACGAAGTCAAATACCTAGAGGTCACACTAGACAGTGAGTCAAACTGGAGTGCTCATCTAGACACTAAACTACGCAGGGCCTGCATCACCTTTTGGCAATGTAGGAAAATGATAGGTAAGAGGTGGGGTCTATTTCCCAAAATTATATTCTGGCTGTATAGCGCAGTAATTAGGCCCATGATCACCCATGGTGCCGTGGTGTGGTGGCCCCGCACCAAGGTAGTCACAGCCGTGAACCAACTACAACACATGCAAAGGCTGGCCTGCATGGCAACCACGGGCTGCATGAGGACCACTCCGATGGCGGCGCTTGAAGCCATGCTAGGACTACCGCCGCCTTCATCTGTTTATCCAACAGAAGGCGGCGCTGGCCGCAGTACACCTTAAAACACTGGATCTCTGGGGTAAGAGAGAAACTCAACACACCGCTCTGCTCATGGGACTCAACAACGATCTCCCAATAACTAGAACAATCAACGAACGGATACCCAAGCAATTTGTCTCTGACAAAAAATACAAAATCCAACAGCATGAGGACCACCGCTGTGAGCCGCTGTGCCCCGCAGAACTGCGGATTTTCACTGATGGATCTAAAACAGGTACTGGCACGGGTGCGGAAATCTTCTCGAAGGACCTCAACATCCAAAAAAATCAAAAAAATCAAAAGTCATTTATTCAAACTAGGCTGAGAACCAGCACTTTTTGAACGTCAAAGTTCTACATAAAGACAGTCCCCCAAAAAACGCCCGCCCGTCACCACTTCCTAGTGTTTTAGCTGTGAAGAAGAAGTGGCCAACAAACTCCCCAGCAACACATCTGTCTGTTAAGTTTTAAGAACTTGAATCTATATAATTCTAAGCAACAATCTTAACATTATGTAAAACAGAAAAATAAATATATGCCGTCTAAAATATAATCATAAAATTAAATTAAATAATCCGCCACTTGCCAGCTAGCACACTCAATCATGCCATTAAAAACCAACTCAAGCATAAACACTAAACCAAATACCACATAGCCGCACCACTGGGGGTCCCATAACACAGTCTTCCAAGCAGAGTGCTTGGGAATTTCCCTGGCAGCTTCAGCCATCCTAGCTAGGAATGTTAAGGACCACTCGGTACGTATAAACTCGGACAGCATGGCAGTCTTGCAAGCGCTAAACAGCCACACAGTTAACTCTGGGCTGTTATACGAGTGTCGTGTGTGTACGTTTTTTATTATTGTTTCTACTTTTTATTGCTTTGTTTTTGTTTTTTTTTTATGCACCTGCCATATTATCTCTCCACCACCCTTGGTTGACTGGTAGAGAATGCCTGAGGCATTAAGTCCGGCTTTGTACTTTTGTTGCATGATGTGTAAATAAATAAATAAATCATGTGGGTAAACACCACAAAGTAACCATTTAATGAATTAAAGGACACAGCGATTCTCGTGGCAACGATGCAGCGGATGAACTCGCCAGAAGGGGGTCGAGTATGGCAGCGATGGAACCTGAACCTATTGTGCCTCTCCCCATTGGATCTTTCTGACTGACCATCAGAAAGATGAAGCTAATTGCACATTCCAAGGCATATATCATATAGAGAAGAACGTGCAAGAAACTCCATGGACACTCTTTTAAACCATGTCATGTATTACACAAATCCTAGTTACATATATCTCGTTGCTTCTATTATAGCAGAAAAATGTTAAATATACAATTCATAAACAATAAAAATAAAAAAAAGATTAAAATAAGCCAGTGGCAGTTGAGAGATGATCAGTGGCGCCCGTTTACGAACATGACGCGTGTATCACCACCACTCAGCTTAACCACATTGAAGGGAACCGATTGGCCCAACACACGCGCCACCATCAGCGAGACATTTGAGTGAGCATGACAAACTTTCAACTGCCATGCTCGTACATGTCAAAAAAATAAAAAGCAGTTACATTATATACCCCATTTTTTTTTGTGGGATGGGAAATCATCCAATGACATTTCCCGCTCTTGGTGGAGCGGGAGGGCGTGTCACACTCTTACTGACTAAAACCCACCCCTGTTCCTTCCCTGCCTGAGTTCCCAGGGGTGCAGTAACTCATGTTAAGAATTTATCCGCTACACCTAGGCATGCAGGCACCGGCCACGATGGACCCCGTCATAAGTGGCTGACAATCATTTCTTAGAGGCGCGTGTGGAATAATAATAATAATATTTTATTGGAACTAGAAAACACAATACTACGCGCCGTCGACTCACGGGCCTGGTGCTGATCGGACGGCGAGCTACCCCGTGCTCGCTGTCCGCAGGCCCGGGTCTACACGGTGGCCGGAGATCGTCTCGCGACGTCCTACACCCAATGCGTCTCTTGCGGTGGTAGCGACCGGGGCCGTGAGGGGCCACTTTGTTGAGCTTTCCTCACCCGTCCCGCCTCCGCCTTCGCGAGCATTACTGCTTCGCAGAAGGCGGAGACTGCTTCCCATTCCCTCTCGCTCCGTACCATGGCCTAAACCAGGGCTGGGCGCGAGAGGTCGCCGCCACCTACGAGTATCGTATCCACGAGGACACAGCGGTGCTACGCCCAATCGAGGCAGACCTCCACGTTTCCTCCCGCCTTATCGATAGTTAAGTAGTTTTAGTTTTATAAGTATTTGTTTATTGCATGTGTCCACCTAGTGATTATTTTTGCATAATCCCACAGTTAATCTGTGAACAGCGTTGTGGGCTACAATATTGTTGTTTTCTACCATCCAATATCTGAGTTTTGTTTTATATTGTAGCTGTTTGTTGTTCCTATGAAATAAAAAATTAAAAATTATCTGATGCAGGAACCACTCGAAACAACCTTGTCCGGTGAGCACCTGCGTCACGCGGCAGGTGAGAACGCCGTGACGCCTCTCCAGCCACTCCTCAAAGAGGGGCACTACCACCGCAATGGTAGTGCCCCTCTTTGATACACTACCAGCAGCAGGGGCACTGCCATCGCAATGGTGGCGTGCCCAGCGCGGGGTTGTGATAGTCGCTGTCTCCATGTCGCCATGAGATCCCGCCAGAGCTCCGTCCGTTGAGCCGCCAGGTGTCGTGGCAACAGAGTTTCGCCCCGGCATTTGGGCTCCTCGCGCCACCTCCAGAGCAGCGCAAAGACTTTGGCCTTCAGATCCCACGGCGACAGTCCGGCAAGGAGGCTCGCCGCCTCACAGGAGACCGTGCGGTATCCTCGGATCCGCCGAATGGCCCCTTTGGGACGCGTTCAACCGGTGAGCTGGTCGCCGCCTCAAGGAACGCGCCCACACCGGTGCTCCGTAAAAGGCCATGTACCGCACGATCCCCGCGTGGAACCTAGGGTAGGAGGCGTTTGGACCCCCCAGATTGCGCAGGAGCCGCTTCAAAGCAGCCCCGGCCCGCTCCAGTCTGGGAGCCAAACGTCGGAAATGCTTGACGAAGTTCCACCGGCTGTCGAGGACGAGTCCCAGGTACCTCATCGTCCCCTTGACGGCGATGTGAATCCCTCCTAACGTTATCCGGGAATCCGACGGTGGTGCGTTCCGAGGACCATAAAAACACATGGCCTCGAACTTGTGCAATGCCACCTCGAGTTCCAGTTGCCGGATCCTCTCAACGACTGTCGTAACTCCGCGTGCTATCAAGTCGGCCGCCGCCTGGTACGACCTCCCATACGCCAAGATCAGCGTGTCGTCAGCGTAGCAAACTACGCTGAAGCCGCTAGGGATCGGCGCGCAGCACCCAGACGTACCCGATGTTCCACAGAGGCGGTCCCGGGTACGATCCCTGTGGAACACCACACGACATCTCTCGCCGGTTCCATTTTCCCTGGTGACCGGGGTAGATGACAGCCTTGTCCGTCAAGTAAGCTTCGACCACGCGACGGAGGTAGGGCGGCACCCGGTGATAACGGAGTGCCTCCACTATGCATTTCCAGGGAACGGTGTTGAAAGCATTGGCAATGTCCAGAGACACCGCCAAGACGACCCTACCCTTGGCCACTGTATCCCCCATCATGAGGGCTCGTACGCCCATGATGGCGTCCACCGTGGAGCGCCCCCTGCGGAAGCCGTACTGGCTCTCCGTCAGATCCGGCCCCACCCGAACCAGCTGCCCGACGAGGAGGTCTGCAATTATTCTTTCAAAGAGCTAGCCCACCTCATCGAGCAGCACAATGGGCCGGTAAGCGGACGGAGAGACCGCGGGGTGCCTCGGTTTCTTGATCAGGACCAGTCCCGTTCCAACGACGCAGAAACTGGCCCCTTTTCATACATGCGCTTAGGAGCTCTCTCAGTCGAGGCCCAAGAGTCTCCTCCAAGGCCAGGACCCAGACTTTCCTATGAAAGCCATTGGGTCATGGGGCGGTGCTTTTGGCATTCAGCCTACGCACCGCCGCTCTCAGCTCTACCTCGGTCACCTCGGGAGTATCGTCGTCGTCGTCGGGTTGGTCCGCGTCAGGCACCGCAGGAGGTGGAGCCATGGGCGGGGGAGTGTGTTCCCCTCGCGAAGAGAACAGAGCGCTCACCACGGCCTCTCCCCACCTCTGAGGCCGGAGACCCTGCTTCAGCGGGGGCACCCATGGGCGGAATTTATCCCACACCACTTTCTATGGGCGCCCTCACGGATCTCAGTTCAGAGTCCCCAGCAACTCCTCGAGGGCCAATTTCTTGGCCCACCTGATCTCAGCTCACAAGGTCACAAATCTCGGACATGGCCTCCTGAAACCACCGTGCCTCGTCGTTTATATCGGCAGGCCTGTCCGGTGATGACACCTAGGCCTGCACGATTGAAGCCTCCGGAGTAGCTCCCGGTCCAGCTGCTTTAGCGACCAACGCGGACCACTCGGGGTCTGTCGGACCAGCACGGTCAAGGTCTGGGCGGAGACGTCAATACGGATATACCAGTGATCGGAATATTGTTAGATTTGTCTTGACAAGTCCACTCCACCCCCTCCATGACGCGCCAGTCGACGACAAGCTGTGATAGAGCGGGGCTGGCAAACGTGATGTCCACCACCGATTCACCCCACATCTGCACACACGTAGGGACAGAACCCCGGTTTTGGACGACCGGGCCTGTCTCCAGAGCCCAGTCCTCCACCATCCTGCCCCGTGCGTCCCCGTGTGTACCGGGAATCCTAAGCCAAGTTCTTGGCATTGAAGTCCCCAAGACGAGCAGAAGGAGAGAACGGTACCCGACGACGACGTCTCTCAACTCCGCGAGGGAGTTGTGGAACTCGGCGAGAGTTCGGTTCGGGGAGAAATATCCTCGAACCGTGCTGCCACGCAACCCTGTCCCCTCTTGACATCTTCGAAGGACGGGGTACCGGTGGCGGCCCACGAGATGAGGTTCACTGAGCCGTCCAGGTCCTTCACCCAGTCATCTCTGGGTGGGACAAAGTACTGCTCAGCGACCACGGCGATGTTAATTGACCATTGCGCCGCGTTCTGGAACAGCAGGTCCTGAGCAACGGTGCATTGGTTGATATTCGCCTGGAGGTGGCGTAATGGGGCCGTTATTGGCATTCCGTTACAGCCTCCTTCCGAGCCCCCTGTGAGGGTTCAGCCACCGTGGTGGTTGCGGCGGCGACGACAGCTGTGGGGGCGGCAGCGGTGGAAGCGGTAGCGGTAGCTGCTGCGGCGGTGACGGCAGTGGCGGATTGCTTGGCCCTACCCCCGGCCTTGGCGGGTGGAGCGCAGGAACTGCACCCCGGTGATCGGCCGGCCTGCCTGCTGCCGCACATGCGATGCAGTGCGGCGCGGCGTTGCACGAGCTGGTTTTGTGACTGGGCTGACGACAATGTCCACCTAAGAGGTGCACTCAGCCGCCACATGTTCGCCCACGTGGCAGCGGAAACAGGGCATCCCCAGTCCTGGCCATGGCGGCCACCACCTCAGCCTTCGTCTTGACAAGTTATAGGACGCTGGCCGTATAGATTTGATTCATTCTTATGACTGACAGATTGCTACTTCCCCAGGTACTGACTCTTTCGGCCTTGGAGTTGATATGCTCCTCGTGTCAGAATAAGTATTTTAATAAATTCTAATGTTAGAAAAGTATAAAATAAAGTATAAATAAATTAAAATCTTTATAAGGTAAGCTTCAATCAAATAAAAACGTAAACTGTAACATTTTCGTTAAAGCTTAAGTCGTGAACGTCTATAACACTTTTTTAAGAATAAGCCTAAAATATTAAATAATTAAAGTACGCTTATGTATCCAACTTTTAATTAGTATTTTTAAGTTCTTGTAAAATCGCTGCCCCGTGTGATAGAATACCCAACCAATTAACGTTCAACAAAAACTACCACATACAAACAGCAGAAGAAGTAAGAGACCAGTCAGGTGACGATGAAGTACGCATCTACACAGACTATTACATTATTTTTATAGGCTGGTATTTACTCTCTAGACCTTAACATTAAATTCCACATACCACTAGGCGAACACAGCTCGATTTTCCCGTGTGAGACTGTCGCCCTGACGCAGGCGGCAATGTAAACGTAAAGCGTCTAGGGATACAAAACTATGGCATCACATTTGTATTGGACAGCCTTGCAGTGCTCAAAGCCTTAGAAAATAGACAGACAAACAACAAATTAATTCTAAAGTGTCACCTGGCCCTGGAAAGCATTTCGTCATCAAACCGAATAATATTCCAGTGGGTCAGGGGACACAGTGGATCCCTGGGCAATGACGCCGCGGACGAACTTGCGAAAAGAGGTTCCGAGATGACAGCGCTGGGCCCGTACCCACTGCTTCCCCTGCCTTACTTGCAATTCTGTACATGGATAATAATAATAATAAGCTTTTTTATTTCTCACAAATTGCATGCGTACAACATATTTCAATTGAATTCCAATTATAAGACAAGAAACATATATTTGTAACTATGTCACTTATTCTAAATATGTATAATATACAAACTTAATGAATTAACCCAATGAATTCCAAAATATAACATTATTATTTTTTGAATTTTCAACGTATACGCCAGAGATCAATTGAACTCCACAACAACAGATGGTCACAGGCAACACTGCAGGCAATCGAGAATGGCCATGCCGAGCCTCCACCCACGACTAACCAAACGATTACTTAGCCTCAATAAAAATAACCTCAAAATAATGACAGGGACCATTACGGGCCACTGTCTCTTAAACAAGCATATTTTCAAACTAGGCATCATGGACAGCCCTCTTTGCAGAGGATGTTTTGACGCTGAAGAATCAGCCGCCCACGTCATCCTGGAATTCGAGGCCATGGCCACCCGGCGTGAAAAACTCCTCGGAACAGTGAGGTCACTCCGCGAAACCTGCGAAGCTCCCAGGACGCTTCTGTTCTTTTGGGCGGAGCTGGGCTGGCTATGTTAGCCAGAAACCCCCACGCACAACGGACCAAATGAGAGTCTAAGTGCGGACAAAGGAGTCCCTTTTCTATTATATTCTAAGTTCTTGTAAAAGTTTGTCTCAAAATAATTTTTACTTTTTTTATAAGCCATTTAAAAATATGTGATACGTTCGGAACCCTTTGCGTACGAGTCCGACTCGCACTTGGCCGGTTTTTTAATTATATTCTATTGGTTGAATGTTGTTCAACTTGATTTGATTAAATCCGATTAATGAAAATGCCAATATCTACCAAATAATAATACAAGTTCAAACTAGTAATCAAGACTTCTAGAAATAAATAATTCACCGAAATTTGCAAGGTTAAGCGTTAAATATTGATAAGATTCGTACGTTTAGTTGCAAGGAAACGAATGGCCTTTGTATTCAACAGGAACAGTTAATTTTCGTAATCGTGAATTACCTTTTACAAATACAGGGTGTAAAAAAATTCTTCACAAAGCCGTCAACTACGCATACTGTATATCTAACAAAGTATTTTTGCGTAATTGCTGGGAAACGACTTTTGTTTTATGGAATATAAGAAAAGCATTTTTCTGTTACGCGCAATGTAACGCAAACCCGGGCAAGAGGAGTTTAAGCACGGGCGGTAAACCTCTCTTCGAGGAGTGGCTGAAGAGGCGTCATGGCGTCCTCGCCTTCCACCACGCAGGTCCTCACCAGACACGGGTTTTTCGGGAGGTTCCTGTGTCAGAGAAGGTGGAAGGAAACACCCGGGTCGTCACCATTGTGCGGATCACTGGGTTGTCACCACTATGCGGATCACTCAGAGGACACGGTGAAGCATAGGGGTCGTAAATACTGTGACGATTGCAGACACAGCCTAATTTCAGCGGGTCTGCACCGGCCTTTAGCCGGCAGTTAAGAATATTGGAGGGTCGATGGAATAATTATAAAGAGTAGGTGTCAATTTTGTTTTATGTCAGACAGGAGTTTTGCCCTTGCAAGTGGGCACACATGTATTTTTCTGGGATGACCAATATAGTTATTTAAGTGTCCTCAGCTCTTTTCTTATCCGCCCGTAGCCAAGTTACCCTTTTATGCACCGCACTCTTGCGTTGCCAGCGATTGAGACGTCTACCCTGAAGATACGACAGCGTCCCAGGATCTCTGCAGGCCGTACTGGTGCCTTGGGGTCCTACAATACATTCGAAAGAGAATCACCATGCCCCTTGGCACAGACAACTGAAGGAACAGGGGTGGATTTTAGTCAGTTACAAGTCTGACACGCCCTCTCGCTCCACCTAGAGCGGAAGAAATCATTGTATGATTTCCCACCCCAACAAAAAAAGTGTTATTACTAAACTTTTTTCCAAACAAACAGTACCTGAATTTTCGATATTTCTTAACAAATTACTCATTTGAAGTTACAAAAACGCAATGAATAACAAACGTATCTGACAAGTACCTACGCGGCTTAGAGCAAAGTGGCGGGCCTTAACTCCGCTAGCCATTTTTTTTTCTTTTTTTGTTACTTCCTTGCTTGAGTTCCCAAGGGCGCGGTAACTCTGTTTCAAATTTATCCGCGACCCCTGGGCAGGAATACATTATCGTACGAAAGTAAAAAAATTGTGACTTTGACCTTCAATATCTCCAAAACCAGTAGGTTCCCAGGTATGGTCTAGTGGAAAAAAAATATCCAAATAATGTGTAGAATATGTGCCTTTCAGCTTCAGAAACTATCTTTTTACACCCGCTATGTCAAGGAACACATGACCTATGCTTGCATCATTAATGTTAACTCGTTTGTGCAATGTGCATGTGATCTGCGCATTGCTATTTTTATACTCCCCACTGTAGACCCAGTTATTAAAATAATTTGTTGTTCAATTATCTAACCAGTATTTGATAGGATCTCGACTTCAGTGTTCATACATTAACGAAACATAGAACTCAAAAAATGTTCGGTAAAAACTTTGCAGCGTTATTTACGTTCACACTTTTAATTTTTTGTGATTCCTCATTTGGTGAGTTTCCAACATTTTGTTTATTTGAAAATAGTCTATGTTTGTGACAGTGCGTGCATTTTAAATTCTGTATAAACTTGGGATAGTTAGGTACTTAAGATTTGTATAGAAAGAAATATAGGCTTTAGTTTTCATCCCTTTAAAAATATTTTTTTTGTTTCTTTCCCTATTTTATTGATATGGAATGCGATGACCGACCACCCCTTAAGCCGTATTTCACCCCTTCTTAATTTTCATTTATCTTTTTTTGTGTTTTTTTTTTGTTCTAGTTAAGTGGACATTCATAATTTACTGAACATGATTCTCGTTATATGGGGCTCGTGAGTAAATAATAACAGCTGCATGGGTCGATTTTAAGGTTAAGCAACGCTTAATGTGGTCGGTCCGTGGATGGGTGGCCATTCATTCCGTACCGTAACTAATCCAAGCCTCGGAAAGCATAATTACATTAATTGTTGGTACTGAAAGTCATTTGTAGGTATTTGACAGTCGTAACGGGTTGTCAGAAGTCAGAAAATCTGACACCAGTCTTACCAAAGAGTCACGGGAGTGATCATAGGGGTCACCGCAGCCCATTATTTTGTTTTTTTTTCGTCATGCTCTAGGACGGAGCGGGAGGGCATTTCAGACTCTTGCTGAATAAAACCCACCCCTGTTCCTTCCTTGCCTGAGTGCCCAGGGGAGCGGTTTTATCCGCTGGCACAGGCAATTGAAGGAAAACGGGTAGGTTTAAGTCAGTAATAGTCTGGCACGCACCCGCTCCACCCAGAGCGGGAAAAAATATTTGATGATTTCCCATCCATTAAAAAAAAGTTTTACCAAGGAGCATATAGTATAACCCAGTTACTGGGTTGTGAAGGTCAGATAAGTAGTTGCTCCATTTAAAATACTGATATTCAGCTGCATTTAGTTAGACTACAAGCTGACCCCATCAATTACGTAGTATGGAAAAGGCAAAACCGATTGTAAAATACTGATATTCAGCTGCATTCAGTTGGACTGCAAGCTGACCCCATCAATAACGTAGTTTGGAAAAGGCAAAACAGATTGAATTTAATTGTTGAAGTAAAATCTACTTTTTATTCCTACTGTAACAATAATAATCGGCAATAAAATTGTACAGTGAAAAATTCAATGATAAGAATAAAACGATCATACCATAATAAATTTTTGACATTAGAACTATCTGGTCCGATGTTCACTTGTTGCAAATATCAGTTTTTAATTTAATTGTATGTAGTTTTTCTGCTCTTTCTTGCGTCTAATCGATACATTTCTAACTCACTTAATTTCAAATTTCGTTTAGGTAAGTAAATATAGGTGGACTCTAGAGCCACACAGTCTGAACATCATTTAAAACTTTATGGTCCTAAGAAAAGATTCCTTTTTCTAAAAACAAAAAAGATTCCTTTTTCTATGTTCGACCGCATGTGATTTTTCTGTCAGTAAAGTTGTAGACCGATTTTCAAAATTCTTTTTTTATCCGAAGGAATATACTCCCGAGGTGGTCCCATATAAATTTTATCAAAGTTGCTTCAGCGCTTTTTGAAAAACTGAACAAAAACGAAAAATACGTATACATAGATGACGTTTTGGTTTTCTACAATTACGAGTGTGTTTAAATTCCACGTTCCATGTTAGTTAGGTTTTTAGTTCTGGGGTTCTACAACTAAAAAGTGAAAAGAAAAACTTTTTTACAAAAAAACAACCGACTTCCAAAAAAGAAAATACACTAAAAATTAAAAAACTTATACGCAAATAAATGGTACCTAATTAATTTAATCAAATTTATTTTTGCAGTCGAGAACCTTCCAAAATGTCATCTCAACGATTTCGATTGTCTCCGAGTTCTCTATCAATCTGTGGTCAGGGATATTGGCAAACAAGGAATTCCAGAACTGAATATACCACCAGTGGACCCCATTCATCTGACAAATGTCACTGTCAATGTTCTTAACATTGTCAACATAACTTTGGTGGATGGAGTTGCGAAAGGAATCAAGGACTGCATTATGGAAAAGTTCAGGTATGAATGTAAATTAAAAATATTTCGTTCTATAATAAACGTTAATCATGAATAGAATATTTAAGATGATTTATGCAGGCATTAATTTTGGTATAATAAATTATGCAATAGTTTAACCTGTATCACAAATCGTTTGCAGGAATGTCAAAGCAATATATATATATGTTTGTCCTCAATAACATATGTAATGATTAGGATATTTGTAGGAGAGCTTAATAAAAATAAGAGAAACGTATTATAAACCTTTTGTTTCTTTGATGTTTGTTGTCTGTTAACTGATTGAAGTAACTTTACGTCTTCTTTGCAAAAACATATTGTTGTGTATGTCGTTAATTTGTGGCACATACATTCTTTTTCTTTCTTTTCTTTCTTTCTTTGACGTGAAAGTCAACCTTTCTTGGTTAGCAAGCGTATTTTATCTTATTAATTCTGAAATAAAACCTACTTCATCAATAATAATTGCATACGAGTAAAGTAACATATTATATACATACTACACAACAACAAAAACATCAGGAGCATAAAATTATGACAGTTTTTCTGCTCATAATCATATTTATTATGGAAATCAAGTAAGACATGACGTTGTTATGACCGGCCAAATGGAGTGTTCCTAATCGTTTTCTTGAGCTGTGACCGTGAGTGTAATAGCTGATGTTAGTTTGTTTTGATCTTCCTTGTATGGAGCATTCCAGTCCGAAGGCCGACAGTGATTTTGTGGCTGGAGCCATAAATTGAAACCAGCAAAAAGTTGAAACTTTTGTTAATTGCATTAATTTTAGCTGACTGAGTACACGAAGAAGTCCTGGGATGGCATACGTGTTCAGTATACTCGTAACAATATCTTCAGGTACTTCATGGGCTTGAAGCGAGCCTGTGAGAGATGAGGCTGAACGCGTTTAATGTCTTTCAGAGGAACAGATTCGCATCCTTAATGTCCAGGGTTAGCACGTGTAGAAACATTATAGTAAAGGAACTTGCTGACAGAACGCATGCTACCAAGACCTACAAGCGATGGCTGGAAAAAGTTGCTTGAGTGATCTGTGTTATGCCATTTTTGTATTGGTTTTTCTTTTTTGTATGGTTTTTGTAGTATATTATTGTTTTATTTAATTTCTTATCTTATTTTATTGAATTTATAATCATAATTTATTAACATATTTTTTTTATGTACGAATGAATTTATTATTTTTTGAACTTTCTGAATTTTAATGTTTTTATTTAACATTATTATATTAATATATATTTTTAACAGATAGGTACTTATAGAATTCTTTTTAAACTTCGCTCCTTCTTTTCATATGAAATTGATTTTTTTTTATATTTTATACCTAAAACAAATGTGATTGTATGGATTTTGGTCTGCAATAAAGTTTTATTATTATTTTCGTTTAATCATTTTATTATTATTTCGTTTATTCATTTTGTTTACATAATAAATACATTTTTAAATATTTCTTAACAAATATATTATATAAAAAAATTAAAAATATAAAAAAATAGTAGCCCACCGGTATCAGGAACGGGGTCCAAGCTACCAACGGTCAGGACTCCAGAATGAGAAACCGCCTAACAATGCGAGCCGTGTCTAGAAGTACAGCTTTCTGAATCAGGCCCTTGATCCAGCCTCCTAACGAGAGCCTCCTGAGATGTTGGTCGAGGCTCGCGGCTATTAAGGCATTGGCTGACACGATTATCGTAACAATGATCGCTGAGTCCACATCCCACATGCCGCCAATCTTGCGAGCCAAGTCAATATACATGATTTGCTTATCTTTCTCGGCTTTCACGAGGTTCTCGTCATGTGAGACGGTTATGTCAACAATCATTGCACGCCTCTCGATTTGGTCCACCACCGCTATATCAGCCTTATTAGCCATAATAGTCCTGCCAGTGATGATGAACTGATCCCAATACAATGTGATAAGACCATTATCGAGAACTGGGTCGGGCACATACTTGTAGTACGGTACTTCCGACTCTACAAGAGAGTATTTCAGAGCAAGTTGCTGGCTACAAGGCTGTGCCTATACAAGTACTCTCCGTTAGCCAGACGAGAACAACCAGAGACAATGTAGCGAATGGATTCTACCGGATGCCCACAGATGCCAACCGTGCTGTCCTTCACAATAAATCTCCGGTAGTTTTTCGTCAAGATAACTAGACAAAACCTTCGGTTTCCCCAAAGAGGTTACTTGGTTGTTTCCGCCTGAAATAAGACTATTAAATACCTTCTTCAGGCGGCCAAAGAAGTGCTCCTTTAACGATTGCTTCATGCCAGTGGCATTGATACCTAACGCTTCCAACATATCCAAATACTTATATGTTTCAGTTGGAGAGAGAGATCTCAGGTTTTTGGAATCCGAGAATTGAGTTCCCACGGATTCCACAATCTCCCCTTGCTTTACATGCATGACTGCACATTTGTCCACACCAAACTCCATCCTGACGGCACTACTGAAGGTTTTAGTTACCTTCAGTAGCTCCATCATTTGCAGATTGTTGGGGGCAAAAAGTTTCAAGTTATCCATGTAAAGGAGGTGAGATATTACCTGACCACCTTTCTTCAACCGATAGCCTAGGTTTGTGGCCTCTAGCAGTGTGCTAAGAGGATTCAAGGCCAGGCAAAACTAAAGCGGACTCAAACTATCACCCTGAAATATACCCCGCTCGATCCTTACCGGTTTGCTATTCCCATGGATATTTCGACGTCCTGGATAGCGAAAGACCGTCTTCCATTGCCCCATACAGGACATCAAGAAGGTATGAATCGTTGCATCAACTTTATACAATTCTAGCACACTCATGAGCCATGTATGAGGAACTGAGTCATAGGCCTTCTTATAGTCTATCTAACATGTCGACAGAGCCTTTCGGGAACGCCGAACCTCAACAGGTTCATAGGAGGCGGTATTAAGGAGCTACTCCTCTTCGCTTATGGCCATATCGATGAAGAGCAGTTCCTTAGTACCGCGGCACCGATTCCTACATCCATTTTGAGAGGCAGACATGAAACAGTTACTGTATAAATGTGTATTAATCTTAGCTCTCAAAATGGATGTAAGAACCTTATAGACCGTCGGTAAGCATTTGATCGCTCTATAATTTTTAGGTTCCGCAGTACTACCTGATTTATGGAGCAGGTGGGTTGTACCTGTAGTAAGTAATTGGGGTAGTGACCCTGACTCTAAGGCAGACTAGAACTGAGATGCCAAGCGAGCGTGTGACCTTTTAAACCATTTAATCCACAAGTTGTGCAGCCGGTCCGGTCCTGGAGATTTCCAGTTAGGTAACGGACGGGCTGCACGAGCTACATTTTGGGGGCTGATGATAATGCTCCCATTTCTGGTATTGGATCGCACGCGCGCTCAACATCCCGAATCCTATTGCCCTCGGTATGACAAACAGGCGCCGACCAGATGCTGCGCCAGAACGAGTATACGGTACCATCATCCGGAATGTGCGTATCAGCCACATCTTGGTCCAGTCACTCCCAATTCCTATACGGACCTTTCATTGTTTCGGAATGTGCGATTCTGGGTGTACCTCTCCACTCGCCGCTTACATCTACGGATACAGTTTGCCCATGCATATACTTTCTGCTTCAGGAAGTCGATGCGCTCTGTGACACGGGACAAAATATAATCTCGGGGACTGATATCAGTCCCCGAAAATGATGATGCCCAAGAACGATGTGCTTTGTAAGACGGGCGTCTTACAAAGCACATCGTTCTTGGGCGAGTGTTGCCCTCCCTGAAGCAAGTTTTGGTAAACTAATCTGCTTCAGGGAGGGCAACAAGGTTGCTGTAGAGTGCTCTAGACCCACCAATACGACGCTCGATCCTGCATTGCCAAGCCGGCACGGCTGGTTTTGGTCGTGTAGCTCTGTTATTAGGAAATATGACGTGAGCTACACGACATGCCGCTATAGGCGCTCAGTTCAGTATCGAGGGTGTATTGGTGAGGTCTTCGCAGTCATCAAAATAATTTGACAATGTGAATCTAGAGCAGCCACCAGCGCCCTATTCGTGTTATGCATGGGCAAACGAGGTAAGCGTGGCCTACGTTCAAGCGACATGTTGCGATATTCCCGAATAGCATACTCCAAAGCACTCCTCAATTCATCATTGCACTGGGTAAAGGTGTAAAGATGGAAGTTTTTCATATTATATTTTATGCGGGTTCTTGATATATGGATAATTAATTTTGCTTTTGGTTGTCTACAGACTGTTGTCAGTATTATCTGACCCACCCTAAAATCAAACTATTTTGGACCCTCTGCATGTAACATTAAGGTTTATTTAATTTATATGAGCTTATCAGGCAACTGCTCGAGGATTTCATGAACAAATACAATAATAATATAGACACGCAAATTTGATCTTTAAAACGTTAGCATTAGGTTATACTTTATAACTATTTGTTATAATATGATAAGTGTAATAGCTTATTTTATTGATTGAGTTCAAGTAATTCTGGTCTCGTGGTCTGTGTATAAGACTGAGAAAAACAAGGTTCGAGATCAAATCCTGCGACAAAGATATTGTTTTGCTTTCAATATAAAATTTATATTCCAAATTGTAAAGAACTACAGACTATACCTAAACTTTTTAAAATGGTAATATTTTCACATAACTTGTAATAAGTGGGTAGTTGAAAAATAAATATTCGTATTCATTATAAAGAACTGTGAACTTAAAGTTTTTTAAATTATCCACCCGTTTACAAGATAAGTTATTAGGCGAAAATCATATTGGTCGTTCTTTAATATTGCAAGCAATATTGTAGAAATGAAAACAAATTAAAAAAGAAACTGATGTATAGGTGGACTGTGTTTTCGAACCCACATGCTGTTCGTCGTCAATCCAGCATCAAACCGCTAAGCCACAAGAACTTGTTGGGAATACGTGAAATTAAAGATTGGGTTGTAATTATGTAGTGTGACTTAAAAGCTTTTCAACTTTAATGTTAACGAGATAATGATTAAAATAGCTTAACAAAAACATATATAATGCCGGTGGCTCCGACTATGTTGGATGGGTTTACCTTAACGTTACGTGTTAAAGATCAAATTTGAGTGTCTGTGTTATTATTGTATTTTTGTTCATCGAGTCCTCGTGCACTTGTGTGATAAGCTCATATAAATTAAATAAACCTTAATGTTACAGGCAGAGGGTCCAAAGTCGTTTGATTTTAGGGTGGGTCAGATAATGTTGACAACAGTCTGTACTTGAAATTACTTTAAAACATTATTGAAATCGAAAAATAGATTGATTTTTTTTTTACATATTGTCTGTCATAATTGTTGTTGCCAGCTTATTATTTTTTTTAATTATTAGCAGTGTCAAACGAGTTATCCAAGACTTCGTCACAATCAACAAAGGGTATTGGTGAAAGTTGTGTGTTGAAAATGGTCTTTAAATTAACAAAAATGTGTAATTTTTTGTTTTAACTCAGTGTATTTACTTAGTAGAGAGCCAAGGAAGATTTTTTTTTTTAATTTCAGTCCCATTAAACGTGTTACGAATAGAGTTTCCTATTCCTAACCCAAGGTTATCTGAGTTTTAAAATACAGTGTATGTAAAGGTTTCACCTTTATTTTCAGTATAAATATCCAAAAAGAAAGAGGCCACCAAGAAACCACGTGTGATCTTACAATCAAAGGACATTACAAGGTTGATGCTTCCAGTGTATTAATTGCAGCCTTCTTAGGAGGGGATACCGTCCACGGTGACGGAAATGCAAAAGTCAAAATGGGTAATTATTCTATGATATATTTATTGCAAGTAGCGGATATTGGAGCAAGCCAGGCTGCGTGGAAATGCACTGGCCACTCAAATGCACCTGGATAAATGAGCAAAGACCGTCACTCATGAAGGATGCACGGGACGCCTGACGGAAAATGTCGCTATCAAAGTCGATCATGGCGACGGTGCTGTAGCGATATGATCATGTTTGCGGGGGAAACTTGGCCAGAGATCGCAAAAGACAGAAGGAAGAAAAACGGGGAGGCCTTTACCCATCATCATCTTCCTGCCCTTATCCCATGTTACTTGGGGTCGTCGAAACACGTTTTTTTCTTCCATTCAGTCCTGTCAGCCGTCACGCTATCACTAACTCCCTTTTCTTTCATATCAATCCTCACACAATCCATCCATCTTTTCATTGGGCTCCCTCTCTCTCTTCATCCATCCACATTTATATTCATAACTCTTTTAGTTACATGTGTTTCATGCCTCCTCTTCACAAGACCAGACCAAGATAAGCGGTTTTCTTTCAACTTTTCTGTGACTGGTGCCACTTTTAAACTACCTCTAATATACTCATTTCTCACTTTATCCATTCTCGTTACTTCACACATTCATCTCAACATTCTCATCTCCGTCACATGCAATTTTTTTCATCCGGCTTTTTCACAGCCCAACATTCTAATCCATACAGTTCAACAGGTCATAAATGATAAATGATGTTTATTCAGTAAATAGGTTACAAGGAACACGTTTACACGTCAATGTTTTTTGTCAGTTTAAGCTAGATGAGGCCGGTGTTTCCTAGCTGACTACCCTGAGAAGAAACACCGAAACAAACTCAGAGGTCAAAGTCTCTTTTAAAGTGTTCAAATCCATACAATGTGTACTGGTTAAATCATATGAGAACCATGTACGTTTATGTCTGGGATGAGCTTTTTGAAGAAAACAACACACAAATTCGAGTGGACCTGTCCAGACAGTGCAAGCATTTGTCAATCATCTCGAAGCTCAACTCAGAACTTTGAGGAGCACAACGACCCGACGAACAATACCAAAGTAAGGACATTTGAGTAGGCCGCAAAAATACTCAAACTGCCAGACAATCATAAAATCTACATGAATATAACGACATACATAGTTCTCGCATTCACATTATTCTATATGAGGACCATGCTGCTTAGTGTCTGTAGTGGTCTTTTGAAGAAAGAACTAAAAATATTTGAGTGGACCTGTCCAGGCAGTGCAAGCATTTGTCAATAGTCGAATAGCTCAACCTAAAAACCACTAAGGAGCTCAATGACTTGACGAACAATACCAAAGAAAAGACATTTGGGTAGGCCGCAAAAGTACTCAAACTGTCAGACAACGTTAAAAATTACTGTAAAAAGGAGGAGAAAATAATAATAATAACCCACATAGTCCTCACATTTACAATCATTACGTAATCAAAAAAAAATAAAAATATAATATTTTACAAAGTATTCAAGTCAAAAAAAAAAAATAATATAATACTATACAAGTATTTATGTCAAAAACTAATATTAAAAAAATATATATATAAAAAAAAAATGAATCTAATCACGGACTTATAGATTTTCCCTTTTAACTTAAGGGGTATCCGTCCGTCGCAAGTTATTCCAGTGACCTGTCACCATTTAACCCATCCTGAGTTGATCCTGTTCGTTACGTCTCGATCTACGAGTATATCGCCATCCCCCTGAACAAGCGACCCGAGGTACCGAAAGTCAGAGCAGATCGGTATAGGTGTTCTATTGAGAGCTACAGGCATAGGACTGGAGAGATCACCGAAATTGCAGAACAGATATTCTGTTTTGGTTCTGCTCAATTTCAGGCTAACACTCTCCAGTCTTTGCAACCACGTCTCCAATATGCTCTGGACCTGAGCCTCCTCCTGGATGTCCAATGTCAGAGCATCCATTATCATCAGGAAGAGGTAAGGGCTGAGAGCCGACCCCTGGTGCAAACCGACTACTACACTGAAGTCAGTGGTGCCCACTGCAGACCGGACGTGGGTACTGCATCGACTGTACATCGCTCGGGTCAACTGCACATACTTCCCAGGCACACCTTTCTCCATAAGGGCCCACCACAAAACCTCTCGAGGCACCCGTTTATATACCTTTTCGAGGTCAACGAACACCATGTGCAAGTTATTATGCACAACTCTGTATTTTTCGCACAGCTGGGGGATAGCGAAAATGGCATCCGTTGTACCTCAACCAGGTACAACCATAAAACCGAACTGGTTTTGTGAGATTTCACTCTCTTCTCTTAGCCGCTTTTCAATAACTTTTAAGAGGCCTTTAGCCAGCAGTAGGATAATAGGGAGTTCCTATTCATGAAATAAGTATTTCCTATCTAACCAGTTTATCGATAAAATACAAAAAGGGAATACTAACAGTTAAAACAGAATAAAAAAAACCGGCCAAGAGCGAGTCGGACTCGCGCGGAAAGGGTTCAGAACAAATCTTATTTTTTCCGTTTTTTTAAACTGCCTCCACCTTATAGATTTTCCTGTAATCTAAAAGTAAAGAACTACTTTCTGTATTTTTTTCAAAATTTTAGGCCCAGTAGTTTCAGAGATAAGAGGAATGGACATTTTTCAAATATTTTCTTATATAACTTCAAAATTATTTATTTTTAAATTATTCACAATGTGCCCTTTCATTTGATATGTCGCACGACACACTTTGAAAAACTTTGATTTTAAATTTCCCGATTT
This sequence comes from Polia nebulosa, assembly GCA_951329385.1. Lineage (NCBI taxonomy): Eukaryota > Metazoa > Arthropoda > Insecta > Lepidoptera > Noctuidae > Polia > Polia nebulosa. Next base: position 11,797,593 of record OX589604.1, read on the forward strand.
TCAGCCCAAAAGTGACCCATATTCCAAATTAATTTATTTTTTAACACGGACGTGTACCCTACACGTCCGTGTTTGGGTCACAGTATTCATGTGTGTACCAAATTTTAACTCAACTCTATCGGTCCAGCAGATTCGGAGCAAATTGGCTGTGACAGACGGACAGACAGACACACGAGTGATCCTATAAGGGTTCCGTTTTTTCATTTGGACTTTCCGAACCCTAAAAAAAGAATCAAAAATAATCGAAAAACAATACAAACGAGATAAAACTATTTTATACTTATATATTTTAAACTATTTTATACTTCGAAAAAGGAGGAGGTTCTATGTTCGACTGTATGTTTTTTTTAAGTATGTCCACCGATTTCTCTGTCAGTTGTGGACCGATTTTCAAAATTCTTTTTTTAACCGAAAGAATATCCTCCCGAAGTGGTCCCATATAAATTTTATCGAAATTGCTTCAGTGCTTTTTGAAAAACTGAATAAAAACGAAAAATACGTATACATAGATGACGTTTTGGTTTTCTCCAATTACGAGTATGTTTAAATTCCACGTTCCATGTTACCGCGGTTTATAGTTCTGGGGTTTAACAACTAAAAAGTGAAAATAAAAATCTTTTTTATAAAAAAAAACAACCGACTTCAAAAAAAGAAAATAACTACACTATAAATTAAAAAAATATCTTAATTTTGGAAGTCGGTGTCAAATAACGAAGCAATAAAATACAAACACCGACTGCCGAAATTAAAGTTTTTTTTAAATTAAATATAATTATCTATCCCTCTCACTAAAACGCCGTTCTCTATAGCTGCTATATGGGCGCACGGCCGATGATGTTAGGTGCTTCTCTTTCTATTTATCAATTCAGCCTTTGACTTCGGCTTCGACCACGCTGACATTTTAAACATCTATTTTTTTTTGTAATTCCAATGATCTGTCACCTATTTTTGATTTTTTATTTAGATTTGTAAACCTTTGCCCATGTGACGGTAAAGTATGGGAGCTTTATTATCATATAAAAACACCTATGATACCCATGTTTGCAAAGATATAAATGATTTGATCTTTAGTTTAATATGTTATTTGTTTAATTAGTAAAAAAATGCTTTTAAACAAATAACATGCATATTCCCTATTAAGCAAATATATGGGATGAGTAGTAATAGTGCATAGCCTATAATAAATACGTTATAGTTTATGCTCTATTACAAAATGATAGATAAACGCTTTCTAGTAAAAAATATTTAGTTTGACCTCTAATTAACTTATATCGTTAACTTTTTGGCTGTTAATCTGCTGAAATAGTGTTTGACTGCCAATTATAATATAATATTTAATGAGCTACGATATTTCAATTAGCAGTCTCTATTCATTTGGATATATACAAAGTAAAAAATAAAATTGGGAAACAGATTCTCCTTTTTGCTGGCATGAGCAGCAGGTCCGTGAGCAGTGGTGGCCCAGTGGTAACTGCCGCGACTTAGAAGTTGTAGGTCGTGAGTTCAAACCCAGGCAGGCGCTTTACTTTGTGTAAATTATTTCATCACTGCTGCTCTCAAAACGGTGAAGGAAAACATCGTGAGGAAACCGGCATGTCTTATGACCAAAAATTGGAAGACATGTGACATCTATCAACCCGGATTGGGCCCGCGTGGTGGATTACGGCCCACAACCTCTCACAGAGAATGCCCCAGCAGTGGGGACATTAAAAGGCTGATGATGATGATTAGATATCCGTACGTATTAAAAAACACTGGTATCCATCTGGGTTCGTTTGGAATGGAAGCTGACCACAACTTAGATGTGAATAGGCTCGGCAAAATCCCAAAATAGTACTTACAGCGTCTTCATTCTTATGCTTTAAGCATTTGAACTTGACTCTAGTTCCTTTAACTCCTCGAGACATATTTTAGTGCTTTAGTACAGTTTTTTCAATAAATTAAGTTTATTAAGTCAGACTCGCTCCAGATCAAATAGGAAAAGGAAACGTCAAACTACTATCTGTCAACTTGCAAAAATAACGCTCCATTACACGAATTTAACTATTTTTAAGTGTTACACACTTTGGGACTGCTGGTCGCCCGCCCGGAAATAGAGCAGGTTTCCAGATTCAAGGATCATCGAGTCCTCCCCCTCTCTTTGGACTTCAGATAATCCCACAATACTCCATCGCAGCCTGCTCTATTCTTCCTCAAGTTCGGTGACCTTCTCGTCAGTCCGAAGTGTTATTGAGTTAAATGTTACCAGGTCCAGTCGTCGGTGTTTGTTGGGGTAGCCGGATTCACTCCGGAGATTCTTCGCACCCCTTCCCTCGCCATGGCCTTGACCGGCAGGCTGCCGGGCACTAGGTGCCAACTTTTTGGTGTACGTTTCATTAGGAGGGTTTGCTGTAATCGCCACGCTTGGCAGGCGGGTTGGCTATCGCGGTGTAGCTCTTATAATGCACGGAGAATGCTGCTGCCCATTCTCTGGTGAGTCCCTTAGTCGCCTCTTACGACACCCATGGGAAGTAATGGGATGTTTTTTTTTTTGGTTTTTTTTTTTGTTAGGTGGAAATCATCCAATGACTTCTCCCGCTCTGGGTGGAGCGGGAGGGCGTGTCAGACTCTTACTGACTAAAACCCGCCCCTGTTCCTTCCCTGTCTGAGTGCTCAAGGGTGTAGTAACTCATTTTCAGAATTTATCCGCTACCCCTAGGCATGCAGGCACCGGCCACGATGGGCCCTGTCAGTGGTGGCTGACTACATCTCTTTGAGGCGCGCGTGGAACACTACGCGCCGTCGACTCAAGGGCCTGGTGCTGATCGGATGGCGAGCTACCCACTGCTCGCCGTCTGCAGGCCCGGGTCTACAGTGGCCGGAAATCGTCTCGCGACGTCCTACGCCTAGTACGCCCAGTACCTTCTTCTGCGGTGGTAGCGACCGGGGCCGCGAGGGCCAATCCGTTGAGCTTCCCTCACGCGTCCCGCCTCCGCCTTCACGAGCATTACTGCTTCGCAGAAGGTGGAGACTGCCTCCCATTCCCTCTCGCTCCGTACCATGGTCTGTACTAGGGCCGGGCGCGAGAGGTCACCGCCACCTATCGCATCCACGAGGACACGGCGGTGTTTCGCCCAAGCGGGGCAGACCACCACCGTATGCTCCACCGTGTCCTCTGGGCGATCCGCGCAGTGGTAACACCCGGGGTTTCCTCTCGCTTGATCTCATGCAGGAACCTCCCGAAACAACCGTGTCCGTTGAGGACCTGCGTCAGGCGGAAGGTGAGGACGCCGTGACGCCTCTCCAGCCACTCCTCAAAGAGGGGCACTACCGCCGCAATGGTGGCGTGCCCAGCGCTGGGTTGCGACAGTCGCTGTCTCCATGTCGCCATGAGATCCTGCCGGAGCTCCGTCCGCCGAGCCGCGAGGTGTCGCGGCAGCGGAGTTTCGCCCCGGCGTTTGGCCTCCTCGCGCCACTCATACAGGTGCGCGAAGGGTGGGTGAGGTTTGATTGGTATATTTACAACCTTGTTGTCTATCTGTAGGTGTTTATAAAATACTTATCTATAGATGCATGTGCCTTTAAAACATTTTTTATTTTCATCGCATGAAGGTTATATCAGTAACTGTAATTTACACTGATACGAGTAACTATCAAAGTACCTATTTGAAAACATTATAATAATATAATTTTTATACCTACTCTCAAGATTATTTTGAAGAGTAAATAGTACCTAATGGTAGAGATATAAGTAAAGATATAAGAGTTTCGCCCCGGCGTTTGGCCTCCTCGCGCCACTCCCAGAGCAGCGCGAGGACCCTGGCCTCTAGATCCGGAGACCGTGCGGTATCCGCGGATGAGCCGAATGGCCATGACCCTTCGGGACGCATTCAACCGGCGAGCTGGTCGCTTCCTCAGGGAAAGTAATGGGATGGTGCTATTCTTTTACGTCCGATACCATACGGAACTATGACAACCACAATATTGAAATGAAATACTTATCTAAAGGTGTAAATATAAATGAAAAATTAAACGATTTAAGTGTTAATAATAATTAAATATCAAAAATTAATACCTAATTATAGTGTACAAACACATGTCTTAGTAAAATAATATAAAAAATAGTGACCGACCGAAACATGTTATTTTGCCGAAACCGAAACCGAAACCGAAGGTTCGGTTTGATTGTAGCTTCGGCCGAAACCGAAACCGAACCTTTTATAAAAAAAAAAGTCCTTTAAAAGTCGAAAAAATGTTAGTAAGCCCGTTTTTTTCTAAAATTAATATCTCGCCGACCTATAATTACAGGTTTCTACTTTCAAAGATTTATCACAATGAAATTTCAGGACAGTTACAGAGGTTCTATTTAAAAATTTAACTACCCTATAAAGTGAAAAAAATACATTATTTGTAACACAAAGTTAGCGATTTTTTAATGGTGGTATAAAATAAAACAAATTTATTATTAAAATATGATGCTCATATATTATGTTTATTTATTTTCAGTTACTTACATTTTAATTATACTCACAAATATCACAATCAGTTAGCCTCGAATGGCTAATTCAAATATAATTAGATAATCAAAATAATCAAATTGATCACCTTTGGTAATCATTTTAGCGAACCTTTTTTTTATTATGTAAGGTGCATAACATACGAGTAGGTTATGATAACAAATCAACAAGTATAATATAGTAACAAATCTATACTTATACTTTTTATTTTTTATAACTAATTATCTAATTAAAAATAAAAACAGTGTTTTTGACATACTTACTGAGATCAACAGCTGTACCGAGCGCGCCCGACGTTAGCCGAGCGTGACCCGAAGGTACGATGTTGTAAGTTTCGGCGCGGCCGAAGGGTTCGGCCGTTTTTGGCCGAAACCGAAACTCGGACCGAAACTTGATTTTTTGGCCGAAACTGACCGAAACCGAAACCGAAACCGAAATTTCGGTCGGACACTAATAAAAAAACATGTCAAATAATAATATAAATAAAGAATTGAGTGACACTTGCATGTGCGTGTAATGGACGCCTTCTACCTTGGAAGGAAGCTGCTAATGTTACGCTTGATGTATTATTATCATCACTTTTGTGGCAATCTTAATGTTTCTTCTTGTTTTATGCAGATTAATTACTAAAACCAAAACTCATCAAATTCCAGATCAGCTGCATTTGAAATTCGACTTCCCGTTTTACGCGCAAAGGCGTGAAGACGGAGAGATCTACATAAAATGCATTTACGACCTCGTCAAATACGACTACGACATTGGAGGCCCAGTTGTATTGTTTGCTGATAATCTTTATATGGGCGACCAAGAAGTCAGTAAGTACAAATATGGCAACGTTTTAGAGCTTATAAACCTTATTAAATTCAATTTTTTTGTGTCGTATAATTAATATGTTGGTTTGGTTAAATTTAACTTAGTTCTTCCATCCATGAAACATTTTTTGTTTTGATTTAATTGGTTCTCAGTTTAAATTTTTGATAAAATCAAGTAACCGTAACAAAGTATGTATGAATTAATTAAAAATATTAACATTTCCACCTACATGCCGATGTAAAAATACCTCTTTTTTTTTGGGGTGGGAAATCATCCTATGACTTCTCCCGCTCTGGGTGGAGCGGGAGGGTGTGTCAGACTTTTCTGACTAAAAGCCACCCCTGTTCCTTCACTCAGGCAACGAGGCACGGGAACTCAGTTACGAATTTAAGAATTTATCCTCGACCCCTTGGCTCTGTTAAGAATTTATCCTCGACCCCTTGGCATGCAGGCATCGGCCATGATTTATTTTTTATTTTTATTTTATTAGGGAAAACAAACAATTGTACATTTAGTCTTACATCTAATTATACAATAGAGTAGGTTAACGTACAATCAACAACGTTTCCACATATTACTATAAACATTTATATAGGTACAGTATGGATGAAATGTATGTCTAATTTTAATGTTGTACTAAATTTAATTATTTTTAAGAGTATTAACTAATTCTTTTTTAAATACATTATAAGATAACGCAAATATGTGCCATGATGCCATCTAAAAATACCTAACTATTTAGTTATCTCAGTTAATTTTAAATCTGGCTCTCCTCTTGTAAGTCTCGCGTTGTAAGCACAGAGCGGACAGATAACAGAGAGCACAGACTTTTTTCTGCTTTAAATACTCGCATATTTAAAACAGAAAAAAGTCTGTGCTAAAAGTGACAAGAAAAAATCTGTAAAATGTTCATAATTGAAATATACGTCACGTAGATTCTGTATCACTATTAAGATTTAGTAAGCAGATAGTATTAAAGCAAACCCGTTTTTGTTCAAGTTCTTAATTTGGTTTCAAACATTTTGAAAAAAAAAATTTTTTCTCTAAACTGTTGTTTTTTGGTGACTACGCTCAAGTATTGGGTATATTACGGTCATTTATTGATTTAAATGACCGTAATATACCTGATGCTTGAGCGTAGTCACCAACTTACTCATATATAAATTTCTAAAGTAACCAGCAATTTGAAATTGAAACAAATATTAACGTGATTCTTTGTTTTCAGGTAAACAAATCACAGGTATTCTGAACCAAAACTGGCGTTTCTTCTTGTCTGCTTTTGGTCAGTCCTTCATCGACAAAGCTATGGAGTTCTATTTTAAGTTTGCAGGCTACTTCTTTGATAATGTTCCTGCAAGACACTACATCATTGAAGACTTATCGCCTTACGCAAGAGCTTAGTTTAGCCATCTTCTCTTGTATGACTTTCAGTCGCATAATTAGTGCCAAGTGTTTTCTCACAATTGATAAATATAATTGCTAACCTTATATTATATATATTTTTGTTTGATATTAAAATATTTACGATGGCAAACATATATTTTTTTATGAAACTCGGAGTTTTTTTTTTGCTTTTCGGTTTACAATAAAGTTTATTTTATATATCTTGTGTTTTATTGTATTCGTAAGCAAAGTTAGTAAAAACATAGCCTCACATTTTTTCTAGAAGCATACCAGCACACATACCTATTGGTACATTGTGTGCTCGTTGAGTAATAGGTTTAGTATTTCGTGTCCAACCTCCTTGCCTTGCTATTTAAAAATAAAGTTAGTGTGCTTAAAATATTTTACCTTTAAAGGAAAATATTTTATCGTCATAAATCTAAGCTAAACACGCAATTTAGTCATACCGGCTTCGACGAGGTTTGTTGGACCTGAAATTGGACCCAAATGTATACTCTTCTTAGCTAATGACCAACAGAAAAATAATATATTGCATTAATAATAATAGTAATTTATTTGTTGCGAGTAATAATGAGACTCATAAAATGTTATTAACAAAAATAAACTTAAATAACTATGTTAGTGACATAAAAATAACAACAACATTGACACACAAATAAGTAACCATTGCTTTAGCATTCCAGCTGAAATACTGTAGCAACGATTCAACACAACATAAAAATTAACAACACAACAATTTATTTATGAATAATAGCGGATCACCGTTGCGCCAACCCATGGGAGACGGTACAACAGCGACCCACGTACTCCTACTCACAGTGCAGGCGACTTGCTATCATGCTTAGGATATTGTTGGTGCTGCCCAGCACCCTGCGCACCAGGGAAGTGCACCTCTTGCGCATTGTTGTGTTAAAACAATCAACATGCGCATCTGTGAACATCCCCGACGCACTACAGAAGCGGGGCAGCCTCACCTGCATCCTAAACGCGTTATCAAATTGTACGCGGAGTACGATGTACGATCTTTGCGTACATTTAACCCACAAGCTGCACGTGTAGATTGAGTTACAGAAGGCTCAAAAGAGTGTAATTTTAACGGGAAATGAACAACGTGCAAACCTGCGAGCCAGCATGTTCGCTCTAACCGACAACGCCCTCCACTCCCGCTCAATGTCATCATCGTCTTTAAGGTCGGGGACCAATACATGATCAAGATAATTAAACCGCCGGACTCTTCTTAAAGGCGTGCCATAAAAGTAAGACCAGAGGCACCACACGGCTTATACCCTCCGCCTCAAAGACCATGACCTCAGATTTCTTAGTGTTATATGCTAAGCCATGTATGCGAGCATACTCCTCACATTGTTCAACCAATTTTCTCAGGCTACAGATTGACTCCGTGCGCAAACCGCGTCGTGAAGTCCGCGTAACAGATATTATTAACGTAGACACCGTCGACGTAACATCCGGCCCTGGTGCTACTGAGCTCGCCTAACAGCTCGTTCACATATAGGTTGAAGAGCGTTGGTTAGCTCAACCGATCCTGCCTCACCCCACACTCCAACCCTAATGGACGAGATATCGCCGCAGCCCATCGTACATTGTAAATCAACACGCTCTAATTTACTTCATGACACATCATAGGAAACCAGATCAAAAGCCTTTGATAAGTCCAGAAAACAGGCATAAACAGGCGTCCCGCGCTATGCATAGTATGTGACAGCATGCTTAAGACACAAAACTGCACTCTCAGTTGACAGACCAGCTCTTAAGCCGAACTGGTTATCATGCAAGGTTGTAAATTTATTCAAATGTTTAAGCATGCTGTCAACAACCTTTGACATCACAGTGGCTAGTGAAATGGGCCTATAGTTACTACTGTCGGCGAGGTCACCAGTTTTGTTTTTAGTAATTGGCACAACCACTGTTCGCATCATCCACCGGGCAGGTAACCATGGCTCACACAAAAGCTATACAGCATAGTAAGTACCCTAGGTAAATGAGGGCCAGCAAATCGGAGGTGCTCAATGCTAAGCCCATCATGCCCGGGGGACCTACCTCTCGACATACACCTAATAGTCCTAATGGGTGCGTCTCATAACGTATAAACTCATTTGGTCTAATTTTATTTTATTATCGTTCATAATAAAATAAAATTAATAAAATATCATAATAAAATATAATCAATGTGAGATAAACCAACTGTTTGTTTACATTGAGGAAATATGTAAATTTACCAAATCTTACCCTGAGATGTTTGAAAAACTAGGAGATAAATGTAAGTTCAAAACTAGATACCCTAATAGATTAATTATTCCTAGACTTAGTACGAAACTATATAGGCGAAGTTGCTATCCTATGTGTATTCAGATTTATAACTAGATTCCTAACCAAATTAAAGAACTCCCAATGGTCCGTTTCAGAAGGGATTTACGCAGTTGGCTAATTGAGAATTCCTTCAATACTATAAAAGAATTCCTTCAGTTCAAATTTAAACGATATAATGTATACCAAAATTTGCATGTAATTATGATAGGATTAAATATTTTACGCTACTATTATACAACCACTGCATTGTAAGAACTTTTGTAACCATATTTATCTGCAAATAAAACTTTGACTGACTTTGTTCATATAAATATATGTATTTAAAACACTAAGACACGTAGTCGATAAAGACGTCTTGAAATCAGTGTACTTTGCCCTTGCTCAGTCCATAATAAGTTACTGCATCATCTCCTGGGGTGGAGCTCCGAAAACTACCCTACTGGAACTGGAAAGATCTCAAAGGGCTATCCTGAAGGTCGCTTCCTTTCGTTCGTATCGATTTCCCACTGAACAGTTATACAAAGAGAGCAAAGTTCTCACAGTCCGACAACTATTCATACTTCACACCATAATGAAACAACACTCTCTCTTAACGTATGACCCGTCGCTGTCTAGTGGAAAAAGGCGGTATAATCCAGTGAAACGTCGGCACCCTCATCTAAAAACAACTTTTGCTAGACGCTTCTTTGGTTACTTGGGTAGTCATCTTTACAATAAAACTCACAAACTGATAAACATAAATATAATCTTAAAAAACATGAATGCAAAAAACAGCTAACTGAATGGCTATTAAAGCTAAACTATGATGATACCGAGCACATGCTTACTAATATAGTCTAATCATTCTTAGGTAACTAGAACAACACAAACGCACATACTGTTTCGGACGAGAGGGACGCGTCCAGTGTCCGCAGTCGTCCTGGGACAATCTCCCACTTGGATGACGTACGCTCCTTATTTCCGTTTGCTGGTAACGCACGTCCCACGCACCCCTGAATGCGTATTTGGGTGAGTGCAGCGCGGTCCAGTTGGCACCTCAGGAGAGAGACGGGTAGCCGGGAGGAGGCAAACAAATAAAACACTTCACTGCTTCTTGTATTTTCTTGATCCGCAGGTTTCGGCTTCCTTTTTCTTCTAGTTGTTGCCTCTTCGATGGCTGTGTTGCTACTGACTGAGCCGGCAATCGACCCGTCTTTTATATGGCCCTACATTACCTCAAAGACGCCATACGTATTTTGGATCCAATTTGCGTGTCATTTTTACTTTGAGCCGAAACCTTTGGAGCCTTTATTTATTATTTTTTCATAAAAAACCCTTACATATTATATGTCCTTACATTCCTTAGACCTTATTCTACAATATACAACAATAACATTTTACATAACTTTAAGTAATAAAAAAATCCTAGAACAAAAACTACAAAAATTCTAATATGACAAATTTTCATTATGAACTTTTCCTTATAACTTTGAAACTAGACGTCCGATCGACTTAATTCTTTTTGAGCGATTGTTTTTACATCAAAACCTTTCATTTGACACCAATTTCGTGACAATATCTCCATAAACAAAAAAGGTGATTTTCAAGTTACGTAATTATATACAGTACAAAATTTTACTTAAAAAAATCCTTTGAAATTCCTACACATACAGCGTTAATATGTTCTTATGTTACTTATTACACACTAATTAACTTAACCATACGATAATTAACTTAATCATACTAATTAGAAAACAATTATCACTATTATACTCAAATCCAATTAGTTATCATAATGTTCGAGACGCGTGATTGGTTAAAAACTTATTTTTTCCTACCACTACTTGCACTATGGTGCTCAGATAGGGTCTCGTCGCCGACATTCTCCCCCTCGTGCGTCGCACCATTCTCCTGGCTCGGCGATACTCCCGGCACCAACAGCACTATTCTCGAACTGGGTCTCCGCAGCACACCTCCTCGAGTTTCGACGTCGACTATCCTCGTCCGGCCGTCTGGTCCAGGATACACCTGCAGGATTCTGCCGCGTGGCCAGGTGCATCTCGGTAGGCTGTGGTCGACAATCAGCACGATGTCTCCGACTTGCAGGTTCTTGGCGCTGGTTCTTCCGTGTGTCTTCCTCGGCAGCAGAGTGGGCAGGTATTCCCGCAGCCAACGTTGCCAGAAATGGTCGGCAAGTCGCTGCGTAGCCTTCCAGGTAGGTCTGCCCGCGAGCTCGCTGTCGTCGAAACTGCCGATTCTCGCAGCGCCACAGGATCGCCCGATGAGGAAGTGGTTCGGTGTAAGTGCTTCCTCTTCAAGGTTCTCGGAGAGGTGAGTGAGAGGTCGAGAATTGACTATGTGCTCGGCCTCTAGGAGGAGAGTGTGGAGTATCTCCTCACGTGGATGCCTTTCATTGAGTGTGGCGTCTAGTGCGGTTTTGATAGATCGCACTAAACGCTCCCATGCACCGCCCATGTTTGGCGCACCAGGGGGAATGAATTTCCACTGCACGCCGATCTTCTCTGCTTCTGAGGTGAGGTCTTCTGGCTTTATGTTGTCGAGCGCTTCTTTTAATTCTTTATTAGCGCCGACGAAGTTGGTCCCGTTGTCACTGTAGATTTTCTTCGGCATCCCTCTTCTCGCGGCGAATCGTCGTAGCGCCATGATCATGCTGTCGGTGGATAGTGAAGGAGTCAGCTCAATGTGCACAGCCCTTGTTGTAAGGCATGTGAACAGAGCTCCCCATCTCTTCTCGTGCCGTCTTGCTACGGTGATCGTCATTGGGCCGAAGTAGTCTACGCCAGTGCACGTAAAGGGGGGTTTCCCGTGCATCAGCCTTTCAGCAGGTAAGTTGCCCGTTGGCAGTTCTTGTGGTCTTGCCTTCTTCGTTTTGCACCACTGACATTGGTGCTGAACTGTCTTGATTGCTGACCTCAATCCCAGTACCCAGAAGCGTTGTCGTATTTCATTAATCACCGTTGCGTGATTCCCATGGTTGAAGCGGCGGTGGAATTCTTCTATAATGAGCCGAGTTGTCTTGTCCTTGCTGTCGAGCACGATGGGTCGCTTATAATCCCTGGTCACACCCTGTATCGCGTCGATTCTTCCTTTCAGCCGCAGGAGACCTTCTTCCATCACTATGTCGAGCCTTTTCAGCTTGCTGCTGCCCTCTAATTGCTTCCCTTGCTGTAGAGACTTGATGTCTTCTCGGAAGCTTTTCTCTTGACTTCCTTTTAGCAATAGAGTTTCAGCTTTCTCTAATAGTTCGGTGTCTAGCGGTACGTATTTCCTTTCTTTTGTTTTCGAAGGTCTGTGTTGTTTCTCAACAGACTTTGCCCCTTTTCTTTGCGTTATTTTCCAGGTGGGATCTTCTTTGCAGACGTTGACCTTCATCCTTTTTCTGCAGAGTTGTAAGAACTGCAGTACTCTCGCTGTAGCTCGCCAAAGTCTCTTCCATGAGGAGAATCTCTCGGGATCTGGTGATGGATAAGAGGTGTTCGCTATTGCTGTGACGTCCGTTGCCTTTTCTTCGCCGGTGGTTTCCTTCTTAAAGGTTCTTGGTGCTGGCCAATGAGCTGCTTCTTTTCTTAAGAAGCTTGGTCCAGTGTACCACCGATGGTTGCAGTCGAAGTCGTCTGGAACGTCGCGCGTTGCGTCATCTGCTGGGTTCTGCGCTGAAGGTACCCATCTCCAGTCCTGTGGTTTGGTAAGATCTTCTATCTCCGCTAAGCGATGAGCCACGAACGTCTTGAAGGTTCTGGGGTCCGTCTTTATCCAGGAAAGCACGATGCTGGAGTCTGTCCAAAAGGTCTTCCTTGTGACCTTTAGGTCCATTTCCTCTTCCACTGAATGTGCCAGTCTGCTTCCTAGGAGAGCTGCCTGCAGTTCGAGCCTTGGGATGGACACTGGCCTCAATGGAGTGACTCTTGCCTTCGCTGCCACTAAGCTGACGTGGTAAGTCCCATTTTGATCTTCTGTCCTCCAGTAGACTGCCGCTGCATAAGCCAACTCGCTTGCATCCGTAAACGTGTGCAGCTCCCCCTCGGTGCGACGTGGCGCCAGGCATCTTGGGACCTGCAGGTCTTGGAGCAGCTTCATCTTCTCCAGGTAAGTCTTCCATGCTTCGTACTCCTTTCCTTCTATTTCCTCATCCCAACCTACGCCACTTCGCCATATATTCTGAAGCAGCTTCTTCCCTTGGATGAGAACTGGTGATGCCAATCCCAGTGGATCAAAGGTTGACATCACTGCGCTGGTGACTTCCCTCTTCGTAGGCACCTTGAGTCCTCTTGCTATTTCCTCTGGTGTGTTCCGGAGGTTTGCCCTGAAGCCGATGGAGTCCCTTTTCGTGAACCAGCGCAGTCCCAATGTCTTCTCTTCCTTTTCGCCAAGGTCTACTTCTGTCTTCTCTATGGTGTCAGTCTTCACGTCTTGCAGCAACTCAGGTTGATTTGATGCCCATCCCCTGAGTTCAAAGCCTGCCTTCTTGTGTATGAAGTCTACCTGCTTTGTCACTCTTCTGAAGTTTTCTTCTGAATGGAAGCTGTGTAGGTAATCATCCATATAATGGTTCAGCTCGACCGCCCTTACTGCATCTGGATACTGATCTTTGTAGTCCGCTGCGTTTCGGTTCTTCACGTAGATTGCTGTGCTCGGAGATGATGTTGCGCCGAAAATAACCGATGTCATCCTGTATTCTTTCGGCGACACGTCACGACGATCCCCGCGCCATAGAAATCTCAGGCTATCTCTATCTTCTGGCCGAATGCGAACTTGAAGAAACATTTCCTTGATGTCGGCGGCTACCGCTAGCGGTCCTTGTCGAAACCTCAGCAGTATCCCGAAGAGTGACTGAAGTAGATCCGGTCCTGGCAGTAAAGCATCGTTGAGGCTCTTTCCTTTTGATTTGGCTGCAGCGTCGAAAACGATCCTTATCTTCTTCTTTAGCGGATGTACCACGGAGAAGTGAGGGAGGTACCATTTTTTCTTGGAGTCTTCTTGTCCAACAGGTGCTTCTTCTGCATACTTGCTGTCGATAAGGTGCTGGATCTGTTTGATGTATTCTGCCTTCAGCTGAGGGTCCTTGTCCATCTTCTTTTCAATATTGAACAACCGGTTCTTTGCAGACGCGTAGCTCTCAGGCATCTGTTCATCTTCATTCTTCCATAAGAGTCCAGCTTCAAATCGTCCATCTTCAAGTCTTCTGCAAGTCTTCTCTAGGATGGTGAGCGCTCGTCCTTCTGAGTCTGTAGTGGGTCTTCTCGGTTGTACACCTAGTGCCTCGATTGCAAAGTGGTCCTTGATGGCTTGATGCATTTCTTCTTCTGGTGTGCATACATGCAGACACGTGTTCAGGAAATGTACTACTCTTGCAGCTCCGGTGTCTGACCCGTGGAGCACCCATCCAAGTCCTGTTCTTGAAGCAACTGGTTCTCCTGGTTTCCCTCTTCTTACTTCTTGAGTTACTATTAACTCCCAATTATCTTGACCAATGAGCAGCTGTGGTGACTCCCCTTCATAGTATAGAGAGTCGACAATCTTCTTCAGATGTTGGCATTCTTCTATCCTTTTCTTCTCTAAGAACTGTGGTGCAAGCTTCAACTCGTTGATAGTCCGGACTCTCTTCAAAGTCTTCTTGTTTCCTTGATGAACCCCCTTCACGGCAAGGTCCAGCATCTGAGAATCCTTCTTCTTTATTAACCTGCCTCCTACTGTCTCGATGACCAGTTCTTCTCTTTTTCCTTGAGCGCCAACTTCTTCTGCCACCTTTTCGTCAATAAGTGACACTGTTGACCCTTCATCCATGAGGGCCAATATTCTTTTTGATCCTTTTGACCCGAAGACTTCTACTGGGACGATCTTCAGGTATGCCCTTGCGCAGTTGGCTGCATTCACCGATGCCATGACGCTCACCACTTCTTCTTGTATTCCCGTCTTCTTCTCTCCCGAGGTGCTGTCTTCTACGTGCAGCAGATGATGATGCCACCTTTTGCATTCCTTGCATGGTGGTTTCCTACAGCTCTCCTTTCTATGCCTCCCTTGAAGACATTTGAAGCAGACGCGGCTTTTCTTTACCGTCGCCCACCGATCTTGCACCGACGCCTTCTGGAACTTCTGACAGTCGATGAGGAAGTGTCCACTCTCACACATAGGACAAATCTTCTCTACTGATTGTCTTGAATCCCTCTCCTTGAAGCCCTTTTCTCCTGTTGAATGCGTCGCTTGTCGATGAGTCCTCTTGAATCCGCTCCTCTCTTCTGAAGTCGCGAAGGCTCCACACTTGTCTGCTTCGATGTTTAGGAACTTGGAGACCATCGTCAGGTCGGAGAACTCGCCTTCTTCTGATGCCGCAGTGAAGTCATACCATCGGAACTTGAGAATCGTTGGCATCTTTTCTATAATCTGTTTCACCATTTCCGGTGAATGCAGGTACTGTGGTTTCTTCAAACCCCTTATTGCTGCTACGCTGTTGTTGATCTGGCTTGCGAAGACGCATATATCCCTTGGATTTTCAGAAATCTTCGGTAACGCCTTGACCTTATCCAATTCTGCCAGCACCAGCGCATCAGGTCTTCCATATCTTCTTCTGAGGGCCTGCATCACTTCCAACGGAGAGGCTTCAGAGTACAGCAGGCTCTTGATAGCTTCTCTTGCGTTGCCCTTCAGTGCTCTTCTTAGTCGAGCCATATTTTGAACTTCGTTGAACATTGGTGACGTATCTTCGTAGACAACCTTGAAGGCCAACCACTCGCTGCTGTTGCCGTCGAAGTAGGGTAACTCGTGGATATACTTCGGCTGCGCTACTGGTCCTCCTCCTGTGTTAAGGGCTTCTCTTAACGCAGTTGTTAACGCTTGAATCGCGCTCGTACCTTCTTTCGATGAGGAGTTCTGTTCAGGTTTCACCTTCTGTGGCTCTTCTGAAGGGTGTTGACCTCGTAGCTCAGGTTGTTCCTTGTTGCCTTCTCCTAACACGGATGTCTCGATCCAGTTCTGCACCTGTGCTGTTCTTTCTTCTTGGTCTTCCTGGTCTTCATCCACGGAGTCCTCATTTTCACATTGTGTTAGTTCCCATCTGACACGGGCTAGCTGTGCCGCAGCCTGAGCTTTCTTCAAATCCAGGCGTGCTAATTCCAATCTGGCTTCTAGCTCGCGTCTTCTGGCCGAGGAGCTCGTGGTCTTCGTGGACCTGGCGCGACGACCGACCCCCATGGGCTTAAGGGTTGTGGTGGAACCACGCACGCCCTTGTCCGGAATATCCTCTGGAGTCTTCTTGGTCGTTTCCTTCTGTGCGGCTTCATTCTTCTTCTGTCCATACTTCTTGGACGCCGCCGTAGTAGCAGCCGTAACCGCCGACTCATTCGATGTAGTGCCCTCTGTGGTCGCTGTACCCGAAGAAGTGTTCGTTCCCGACGTAGTTGCTGTTCCTGATGTCGCCGACGCTGACGCAGACGTGACCCCTTCTGATCCTGGCGTTTCTTCTGTCGCGTCCTTATCCGAAGGACGGGACCCAGAACGTGAGGGAGCATCCTTCTGCGACCTGGTTGGTGATCTTGAACGCAATCTTCTGAATCTTCTGAACTCTTCTGTATTCTTCTGGCAGGGATCCGGCTCGAAGGACCAACTGTTTCGGACGAGAGGGACGCGTCCAGTGTCCGCAGTCGTCCTGGGACAATCTCCCACTTGGATGACGTACGCTCCTTATTTCCGTTTGCTGGTAACGCACGTCCCACGCACCCCTGAATGCGTATTTGGGTGAGTGCAGCGCGGTCCAGTTGGCACCTCAGGAGAGAGACGGGTAGCCGGGAGGAGGCAAACAAATAAAACACTTCACTGCTTCTTGTATTTTCTTGATCCGCAGGTTTCGGCTTCCTTTTTCTTCTAGTTGTTGCCTCTTCGATGGCTGTGTTGCTACTGACTGAGCCGGCAATCGACCCGTCTTTTATATGGCCCTACATTACCTCAAAGACGCCATACGTATTTTGGATCCAATTTGCGTGTCATTTTTACTTTGAGCCGAAACCTTTGGAGCCTTTATTTATTATTTTTTCATAAAAAACCCTTACATATTATATGTCCTTACATTCCTTAGACCTTATTCTACAATATACAACAATAACATTTTACATAACTTTAAGTAATAAAAAAATCCTAGAACAAAAACTACAAAAATTCTAATATGACAAATTTTCATTATGAACTTTTCCTTATAACTTTGAAACTAGACGTCCGATCGACTTAATTCTTTTTGAGCGATTGTTTTTACATCAAAACCTTTCATTTGACACCAATTTCGTGACAATATCTCCATAAACAAAAAAGGTGATTTTCAAGTTACGTAATTATATACAGTACAAAATTTTACTTAAAAAAATCCTTTGAAATTCCTACACATACAGCGTTAATATGTTCTTATGTTACTTATTACACACTAATTAACTTAACCATACGATAATTAACTTAATCATACTAATTAGAAAACAATTATCACTATTATACTCAAATCCAATTAGTTATCATAATGTTCGAGACGCGTGATTGGTTAAAAACTTATTTTTTCCTACCACTACTTGCACTATGGTGCTCAGATAGGGTCTCGTCGCCGACACATACACACACATGCACACATTCACACACACTCATATACACTTCGCATGTCACTAACACTACTTTTTACTTAAAATTAAAAATATTATTGTCTTCATATTTTCATCGAAATGAATTTTAAATCTTTGACATCTTAATTTATTAACCGTTTCAATTTCCTTTTAATTTTTGACATCTTTATTTATAAACCATTTTAATTTCTTTTTAATTTTTAATTTTAATTTTGACATCCCAATTCATTAACCATTTTAATTTCTTTTTAATTTAATTTTTGACATTTTAATTTATTGAATATTTTAATTTTTTTATTTTTTTTTTTTCGTTTTAATTTAAATTTTATGATTCATGGACTAACGTAGTATAAGAATTACTAACAAATATTGTGGACCAAAATGTTGTCCTAAAAATTAATTAAATGATAATTATTATTTTTACTACATTGTCAGCGTGCTAATATACAATCTAAGTTATGTAAAAGTTAAGGGGTGGGAACCTGGTGTCCTGAAACACAGGCCTAGAGCCTAGCTTAGGTACCAGTCTCCTACAGTATATTGTAATTAATTTGTTTTCCTATACTCATTCAAATGTTTGATTATAACTGTATATTGTAGTGAGAAAATAAAATATTATTATTATTATTATATAATTTCTTTAGATATAACATTTATTTATTCTAAAACTTAATTAGTATGTAGTATATACGTTGTTTGATATAACGTTTATGTAATCGAAAATCGTTTGGTCTAACGCTTAACATGTATATTGTTTATTTAATCGAAAATCATTAGGTCTAACGTTAAACACTCCGACTCAAAGTACCCCAACTCGGATAGGTTAGGTTAGAAGGCGGCGGGAGCTCCGATCCGCTTCGCTCCCGCCTTAGCCTTCGTGGTTATTTTCTATGAAACTACCCAGAAATAGGAGCCCCGCGAAGCGGGTCTCTGTCGACCTATCTTAGCATAGGTGGTAATCAGTTACTAGTTATGTTTAATATCTACTTAGGTTACTATTACCTATAACAACGATAGAACTTACAAAGAATAAAACAAAGAAAAAATACTTTAAAATACTCGTATTTATTGAACAAAATACAAAGTTACTGTTTTTTAAGCTTAAAAGAAGCCACAGCTCGTAAAAATTCACACTCTGAATATTCGTTTTACCGTTGCAGTACATTGTTACTTTTCTGTTGCTTTTGCTCATAAAATTTCCGTTTTGGTAGTAATACACACTTGTAAGAATTCATTTTCAAAGGAATACTTTAATGATTATTATTTAACTGAGCAAGATTACGCACACTAAGTGACAACTAACAATAACTTTTGTTGAGCTACCCACAGGCTACAACATAAAAATATACTAAATAAACTAACCCGTGTCTATGCAATTTTGCTTTGTGTTTTTAAGTAGGCGTTTTCATCATCATCATCATCATTCTCCTGCCCTTATCCCAATTTATTTGGGGTCGGCGCAACATGTCTTTTTCTTCATATTAGACCAAATAAGTTTTATATCTTTTGAGTGGTATGTCAAACGATATTATATTTAATGTATGTTATGCTTATAAAAATTAGTTATTTTAAAATAATATCAATCATTCATTATATAGGTAAGTAATCGCTATATTAAATAAAATTATAGGTTCCGTTGTTGTATGTTAATAATATTAGAAATTTTGTTGTTATATATCATCTACTACTTACCCAGTCCTAGTAATCTCCTGTGACTTAAATTTTACCCCTATTTCCATACCAGGCACAAGATTGGGCACCGACCGTGGTGGTCCTAGAGGCGATTTAACGAAGAAAGCCTGCCTAAAAAGATTGGCAACTTACGTACGTAGTACGGACAGTTGTATTAATAATGAAATACAAACAATTATTAAACAAAAAAAATGATGTCCCCTTGTTTTGCAGACAGAAATTTAATAGAATTTCATTTCCCAGAAAATGTTTCATATAATATTTGGTCCTTGTATTTTTAATTCGAATATTATTGTTTCAACTAATATTTACTTAAATGAAACATATTGTAATAAAACCGCTCACTCCAGTATAGAATATTATATTTACAGCTTTATCAATAATACAATATTATAGTGCTATTACTTCTATTAGCTTTAATATAAAATTATGCTAACTGTACACCAATAAGGCAATAGACCAATTGTGTGACCGATCTCGACGAGCGCCAACGGAACAAGGCCGTTCTTCAAACCGTCGCCCGCCATAACGCTACACCGACAACTTTCCACAGACAATCACAAATTCAACGTTTCGGTGCTGCCAGCACAATTAGTCGATTGCAATAAATAGTCGAATATAAACAATTAATATTCAGATTAAATAACAAAACCTAACACTCGTCCATCCTGACAACGTGTATGTCCTCATATACGGTATCAAGTAAAGACTAAAACCTAACACTCGGCTTAACACACATATTTCAAAATGTATACACTAGTGTAAATATAAATAATGAAGTCAATTACAAATCAATCAATTATAAATGCTTAATACATCTCTTTTTTTTATAATTTAAAGTCCCCTACTTTTGGAGTTACCCATTATCTCCTGAAGTTACTGAATTTGTACAATTTTTGGAGCTACCCAAACAAATTTGATGTTCCCATACGTCTCCAACTTTTGGAGTCCTCCAACATTTGCATGGAGTTCCCTAAGCTTCAGTCACCCATAAGTCTCCAACTTTTGGAGTCCTCCAACATTTGCATGGAGTTGTTTAAGCTTCAGTCACCCATAAGTCTCCAACTTTTGGAGTCCTCCAACATTTTCATGGAGTTCCCTAAGCTTCAGTCATCCTATAAGTCTCCAACTTTTGGAGTTCTCCAACATTTGCATGGAGTTCCCTAAGCACCAGTCATCCCATAAGTCTCCAACTTTTGGAGTCCTCCAACATTTGCATGGAGTTCCCTAAGCACCAGTCACCCCATATGTCTCCAACTTTTGGAGTCCTCCAACATTTGCATGGAGTTCCCTAAGCGCCAGTCACTCCATATGTCTCCAACTTTTGGAGTTCTCCAACATTTGCATGGAGTTCCCTAAGCACCAGTCACCCCATAAGTCTCCAACTTTTGGAGTCCTCCAACATTTGCATGGAGTTCCCTAAGCACCCGTCACCCCATATGTCTCCAACTTTTGGAGTCCTCCAACATTTGCATGGAGTTCCCTAAGCGCCAGTCACCCCACATGTCCCCAACTTTTGGAGTTCTCCAACATTTGCATGGAGTTCCCTAAGCACCAGTCACCCCGTAAGACTCCAGCCCACAAGTCATTCCCACAAGTCATGCCCACAAGTCCTGCCCACAAGTCATTTCCACAAGTCATTCCCACAAGTAATCCCCACAAGTCATTCCCACAAGTCATTCCCACAAGTCAACTCTTCACTCAAAACAACAACTTAACAGTTTACAATCTCTTCTCCATTTTCTTTTTATAACAAACTCAGAAATCACGCAACCTTAATAAACTTCAAACATTTAATTCAATAAACAGCAAATTGACATTATACAACCAATAACTTGAATATTTTATCTACTTAATTGTTCTAATTTTCTTTACAATCATCAATTTCATCATCAGTACATTCACAATTTACTACTACTCTCATTAAAATCTAAAGCAGCTACGAGTACATGAACCCATGGTAACATTCTCTTGTTTTTCGAGCTCCGGGAACCGCGGCTAACTTCTATCTATCATTTCCGAGCGACGCAACTACTCGGTATGACCCTATATAGGCCCATAGTTTTTTCTTTTTTAAATGTAGTTTTCGTAATCTTTACTAATTTTCCTACTTACGAGCTGGATGTCTATTACTATCATAACGATCATTTTATCTGCTCGCGAATGGTAACAAGATTAGTCGCGTCTCTATAGTAGCTTTTCATATGTCATTCAAACGTGGATCATTTTTACTATTCATGTGAGTACCGAACGTTACCTCCGCTGGGGTCCTTTGCGTCATCTTCTGGACGGTATAGTTTAAACCGCAATGAATTTTGCCAACTTTGGTATCCCCAACCCTTTGTCGTCCCCGAAATTCTGAGCTATCTAAGAACTTAGAATAGTCCGGTCGTATCGTTCTACTTGCTCTTTCGATTGTGGGCTAGCGACAGCATTCAACGCATGCTTGATGCCCTTTTCGGTACCATATTTCAGAAAACACAAAATTCTGACACTAACAGCTTTGTATATATGTATTTGAAACTTATTTGTAAGATTAAATCCAAAGTTGCCTTATCATCTGATACTGTTTAACGTAGCAGGAGAAACAACAAGCTACGCTGATGCAAAGCCAGTACAGCTCTCAATGTGAAAAAGCATAATTATTATGCCGAGCCCCGCAAATATATATAAATAAAAATAAATCGCCGAAATGTATGTACGCGCATAACTTCCGAACGACTGCACCAAATTTGATCATTCTTTTTCTTTGTTCGTGTTTGTCAGGACAAGGTTTGTATGAAAGAAAATTTTGGGAAATCAAATAAACAAAATTGCAACCGTGCGAAGCCGGGGCCGGTCGCTAGTTTATAATAAAATTTAAAAAATATACGATTAGATTGAAAAAGAAATGAAAAAAGTAATGTTGCTATAATTTAATTTACTACTTAAATGGCTCTTTGACATCTTAATTTATTCAATTATTATTTACATAATACCTATCACACTAATATTATAAAGGCGAAAGTTTGTGAGTGTGTGTGTTTGTTACTTCTTCACGCGCAAACGGCTTGACCGATTTGAATGAAATTTGGTAAGTAGATAGCTTATACCCCGGATTAACACATAGGCAACTTTTTATCACGGTCTACGCGGGTGAAACCGCGGGACGCAGCTAGTATGATTATATTTCTTACTGACATCCCTAATTTGAACTATAATTAACAATAGCTGTTTATCACCAATGTAAAAGACTTAAC
This sequence comes from Polia nebulosa, assembly GCA_951329385.1. Taxonomy (NCBI): domain Eukaryota; kingdom Metazoa; phylum Arthropoda; class Insecta; order Lepidoptera; family Noctuidae; genus Polia; species Polia nebulosa. The sequence continues at coordinate 11,820,159 of OX589604.1, forward strand.
ATTTCTACGTCCATGATTGTGATAGAAAGTAGATTAAGACCATGTATCTATTCAACTTGGAATAACCTATACTTGAGTGTAAGCCACCAATTAGCACTACCTACTTAACAGCATAACCATTGAATATTGTGCTTCACTAAACTGAATATCAGTTATGGAATTAGTCCTAAACCTAATTTTTTTTTTAAGTAGAATAACATTCTTCAGCACTATGACCAACTTTAATACACTTTGTACACGTTACGAGGGGCTTTGGGTATCTAGAGAAAGTATGTTCCTTTTCCTTACATTTAGGTAGTTAATTCTAATTTATTTAATTAGGTATTTGTATCAAAAAGAAACAAACTGAAATCGCAAACAGAAAGAACTTTTGAAATGCATTAAAAATAAGTAAGTTAGAACCCTTTCAAATCTAGTGCAAGGGGAAACTGTCACTAACAGAAAATACCCAATTGAAGCAGTTAAAAACTAAGGAATCATTGATTTTGGTTGTTGCCACATTTGTTTTATCTGAATCATTCCTGGATTTAAACCGAGAATCAGCTATGCTTTCGCCTACATTGAAACTAAAATACTAAAAGATAAATAATTAAATTATGTTCAATATGGTGAAAGTTTCACATACGCTTAATGTTTTTTTTTTGCGTGATTCTCATTTTTTTTTTTATCCGTGTTAGACATAACTACACTATGATAAAACAATACAATTTCGAATATTCACATATCAAATTACGAATAAAATTGTCTAGAGTAACATATTTTTTCAAAGAAACAAAACTAGTCGTTTAGACGTGATGTTCAATTTATAATCATTAGAAGTCGTAGGCGCCTAAACGTGACGACTTAATTTCGCAAAGTTTTCACGATGTACAGACGATTCACGAGAATGTGGACGAAAACGGCGCTTTGACGATAAACGACTAAGTGCACTGCTCACCCCGCTTTCCATGACTCTGAGACGCTCTCGCTCTCGTTCCAGCTCCTTCTCCTTCTCGCGTAGACTCAACGACGTAGGGTGCCGGCGAAGACTGCAACTTCGACTTCGGAGACGCCTGAGACCGCTTTGCCTCGCATTGCCTCCGCTACGAGCTCTTGATCTGGCTTGAGCTGTATGCCGACTTCGAATCCGAGGGCGCCTGTTACTGCTTGGCCTCGCACTGCCGTCGTTAATTGCTATCGATCTGGCTTCAGTTGTATGATGCGATTGACCCCTCGTCGGCGTCAATAAGCGCCACGAGCTAGTCCCTTCATCGCGTGGCATGGTGCGAAGTTTATGAAACAGAAATAATAAAAAATGTTTAAAACAAAACACACACACAATAAAAGTCACGAAAAGTTTTGCAGGGTATTTTGACAATATCTCTGAAACGGTGCGTCCGAGCTCAAATATAACCAAAATTTTCACCCCCATTAATAAACCCTGTAGAAGAATCCATCCATTTTTTTTTGTCGGTTAAAAACCTAAATTTATAAAAGATCATTTCGTTCTACCCTCACGATTTCTTTGTAAAAAAAAAACAAGCAATAGTCGTTGCGAAAAGTTTTGCAGGATATTTTGACAATATCTTTGAAACCATCAGCTCTAAAATAATCAAAATCTTCACCCATAAACCCCGTAGAAAGAACCATAAAACCTAAATTCATATGAAACGTAGTTATAACACAACATTTTGTTAGTGTAATCTAATAGAATCGTAACCATGATTCTAAAGCGAAATTCAAGCACTTATAAATAGGCGTGTACTTACCACTTCTGAACTGTAATAAAACCGCTCACTCCAGTATAGAATATTATATTTACAGCTTTATCAATAATACAATATTATAGTGCTATTACTTCTATTAGCTTTAATATAAAATTATGCTAACTGTACACCAATAAGGCAATAGACCAATTGTGTGACCGATCTCGACGAGCGCCAACGGAACAAGGCCGTTCTTCAAACCGTCGCCCGCCATAACGCTACACCGACAACTTTCCACAGACAATCACAAATTCAACGTTTCGGTGCTGCCAGCACAACTAGTCGATTGCAATAAATAGTCGAATATAAACAACTAATATTCAGATTAAATAACAAAACCTAACAATATTTTACAGAAACACAATTCAATGAATTATATAATCACATTATTTTATTTATAAACTTAACAAACGGTAGAATTATTTTTTAACAATATTGTTTGTTCGGTGTATTTTTCCAATGGTATTTTATTGCAACGAAAATGTAAATATAGCCATAAAAGTCAATAATTATGTTGTGCTACAAAAGTTAGTGACAGAAACAAATCGCTGCAAAACCGACTCCACGTTGTCTTGTCTGCTCTACCCCTAGAGTGTAATTTAACTCCGCGTAGACGCACAGGGGCGAGGCGGCCCGCGAGCTAAGGAGCAGGTGCAACGAGTCTGCGACGATAAGCTCGCGTGGGACCGCCGGAGCCTTGCAGCGCCGAAGCCGCGACAGAAACCATGCCTGCTGCATGTTGCATGCTCTCTGGCATGCCACATTTTTGCTTGCTTGCACGCTGGACGTTCTATGCTCGCTTGTATGCTGCATGTTTGCTTGCACGTTGGATGTTGCATGCTCGCTTGCATATTGTATCCTTAGTTGCATGCCGCATGCTTACTGCATGTATGGTGTATTAACTTCTATATTATCACTCATTTTAATAATAAAATCAAAATAAACACAGTTTATTTTGATTTCTAAGAATCAAGAATTTACCCGCACTATTTTTGTGGACAAGGTTTTTAAATTTTATTTTATTGGTAAAATAACAAGTGACAGTAACCAGTGACAGTTTCTAAACGTTTTGATTCATACCTTTGGAGGTATAAATTGAAACGTTTAGAAATTGTCACTCGATAAAATGGTACTCCGACCCTACCCTGGATCACTGCATCCCCCGTCGTGAGGGCTCGTACGCGCATTTTGGCGTCCACCGTGCGAGCGCCCCCTGCGCAAGCCGTACTGACACTCCGCCAGAACCAGCCCCACCCGCACCAGCTGCCCGACGAGGCGGTCTGCAATTACTCTTTCGAAGAGCTTGCCCATCTCGTCGAGCAGCACAATGGGCCGGTAAGCAGACGGAGAGTCCGCGGGGCACCCTGGCTACTTAATCAGGACCAGCTTCCCCGTCTTCCAACGAAGCGGAAACTGGCCCTTTTCCATGCATGCGCTTAGGAGCCCTCTCAGTCAAGGCCCGAGAGCCTCCTCCAAGGCCACGACCCAGACTTTCCCATGAAAGCCGGGTTGTAAAATCGGGTCCGGTGCTTTTGGCATTCAGCCTACGCACCGCCGCTCTCAGCTCTATCTCGATCACCTTGGGAGCATTGTCTTCGTCGGGTTGGTTCGCGTCAGGCACCGCCCAAGGCGGACACATAGGCGGGGGAGTGTGTTCCCCTCGCGAAGGGAACAGAGTACTCACCCGCCCTTCACGAGCTCAGGCCGGAGATTCTGCTTTAGTGGGGCCGCCCATGGGCGGAGTTTATCCCGCACCACTTTGTATGGGCGCCCCCACGGATCACTGTTCAGAGTCCCCAGCGACTCTTTGTGGGCCAATTTCTTGGCCTGCCTGATCTCAGCTCGGAGGTAGGGTAGTAGTAGGTACAGCTCCGCCTCGATGGCTTTCGCATCCGGCGGCTGGTTACGGAGCCTGTGGTGCCTGGTGTACCGGCGTCGCGCGGCAATACACGCTTGGCGTAAAGCCGTAAGCGCCGGCGACCACCAGTACACCTAGCACCGAGTACAAGGCTGTACCCGGGGCATTGCCACGTCACCAATCTCGGACATGGAACCTCCTGGAACCACTCTGCCTCGTAGTTAATGTTGGCAGGCCTGTCCGGTGATGACACCCAGGCCTGCATGATTGAGGCTTCCAGGAGTAGCCCTCGGTCCAGCTGCTTCAGCGATCAACGTGGACCACTCGGGGTCTGTCGGACTGGCAAGGTCGAGGTCTGGGCGGAGACGTCAAACCGGATATACCGGTGATCGGAATACGTCTCCACCCCCTCTATGACGCGCCAATCGATGACATGCGGTGACAGAGAGGGGCTGGCGAACGTGATGTCCACCACCGATTCACCCCGCATCCGCACACACGTGGGGACAGAACCCCGGTTTTGGACGACCAGGTCTGCCTCCAGAGCCCAGTCCTCCATCATCGTGCCCCGTGCGTCCATGTACCGGGAACCCCAAGCCAAGTACTGGCATTGAAGTCCCCGAGGACGAGCACAGGGAGGAAACATTACCCGACGATGACGTCTCTCAACTCCACGAGGGAATTGTGGAACTCGGCGGAACCTGGGCTGGGGCCCTCGGGGCCGCTCCACCCAGCTTGGGCTGCGCCTTCGACGCCTTCGACGGGGCCGATACTGCGGGTCTCAACACGTTCCCGCGTTTGGCCTGTCCCGTCGAACCTGGTCCGGGCGCAACGGCTACGGCGGCGGCAAATGAGGTCGGCCGGCTCCTGCCTTACCAAGTTGAGAATCTGGTTCTCCGCTGGCAGGGGCTGGTTTTGCCCATGCCGGCGCTCCTCCCGTGGCTCCTCACGGGGGGCAGCTTCTCGGAGCGTGGCCAGGTCTGCCCGGAGCTTCTCATTATCCTTAATGAGGAGCTGCTTTGTAAGCTTAACCCAGCACAGGCACAACAACAGCACAGGCGCAGGTTTTTATGCATAAAGATGAGCTTGAGTTACAAAATTATGAGTTTCGAATGTAAGGCAAACACTCATTTATATGAGTGTTTGCCAAACGATTTTCTGCGAACTGAAGTTTATGCTATCCGCTGTTATGCAAAATAATATTATGACATAAAAAGTTCTGCAATAAATGGTTGACCCGTCTATTACTTGTCAAAACATGTGCAATGAGACCAAAAAGGATAGGACCATCTCGTTTGGTTGAAGAGTTCCTATGACCACCTTCCAACTCCATCATCAGACCAGCTTCAGAGTACTATATTATTGCATTGGCACTTAATTTTATACTTAATGCAAGTTTTAGCCAAATACCAGAAAGTGATTTTTTTGTGTTTGGGTTACTACTTTGTAACTAGATACACCAAAAACCATTGCATGTTAACATAAAGTTTTTAAAATCATAGACTTCTCATAGGTTTTCCTGTATTTTTTTCAAAATTTTAGATTTTCCCCCCAAAAGTGATCCCCACATTCCAAATTAATTTATTTACGTTACTTGCCCGTGTTTGGGTCATAGAAATACACTTGTGTAGCTATCAACTTAATGGGGCTAGTAGATTCGGAGTAAATTAGCTGTGATTATATTCGGCCCGTTTCCGGTTGTCAAAAGAGTAACAGTGTTATAGAAGTGCTCCAGATATTTAATCAAAAACAAAAACAAATAGCGATAAAAATCAACCAAATCTTCCGAAAATCAAAACTGGGAAGCAGATAGTACTTGGACCCAACTTAGAGAAGCTTATTTACAGTGGTTACTACACTTTAAAAGGTCAGAAAATTTCTGCTATTCATTCATTATTATACGTTAACAAGTGTGAGGGTAGTCTCATGCGTCTGCCCATAGACTATACCAAGTCTGACACTTGACACATCTGCAGTATTACCAACCTATCGGACATAACACTGTGTTCCGTTTCACGCATCGTAGAAAGTTTAGTTACTGCATCATACCACAGGAATGTCAGAAGATATGTTAAAGCTATTTTAAACGTAAGCGGCACGGCGACGGACCAGGGTCAACGAACGGCCTTCGGTACACTTCGTGGCTTCAAGGACACATTCGGCTGGACTCGGCGGTCACTCGGGCTTACGGAAGTCTTCGATCTCACGAAGTATTGTCGACACCGATCTCACTACTCCTGCGCACATTAACTGAGTCAGCAGCAACTCTCCGTATATCTATATTATTAGTATAGTCATTCCCGCTCGACGATGCCGTTAAATCGCACACTACCGGCGATGCACCTACAAACATCTCAGACAGTGGTGACACCTGTGGCGACAACTTTGCCCACCAGTTTCAAGCAGGCGCTCTTCACCCCACTTAGCTCTTCTGAACCTGCTTTAAATACAAGGGCGGACTCACCTATTGATGAAAACTCACCAAACATCACATTCCGAAATAGAAAACGCAGGCGATTGGAGGACAGTGAAGGAGCAAGTTATACACTTTTATGTCGGAAATGAAGCAAATGTTTCAAGATTTTAAGGCCCACCAGGATGATAAATATGAAAAGTTGTTCGCCCTAGTGAATAGCTTTCGTGATTCCTTTGATCACCTCTCGGCTCAGCACGACAACCTTAAATCTGAAATTGAGTTATTGGAAACGGAGCGCAAGGAAAATCTCTCATACATAAGTGACCTCGAAAACAAGTTGGATAAAATAGAGCAGAGCTCGAGGTCCACCTGTTTAGAGATTCGAAATATTCCATGCATCAAGGAAGAATCAAAGTCTTCTCTGTTAAAAAACTGTTATTGATACTGGTAGCCTACTAAACCTTGAAATACAGCCATGGGATGTGAGGGACGTATTTCGCATAAAAACTAAAGATCCTGCCAATAAAACAATTATTGTCGATTTTACCACCGTCATCCTTAAGGCAGAATTCCTAATTAAGTTCAGGCAACACAACAAAAATAGCTTTAAATTAACAACAGAACACCTCAAAATTACTGACCCTGCAAAACAAATCTACGTATCTGAAAACTTATCAGCTAAAAATAAAAGGCTGTTCTTGCTGGCTAGAGATGCTGCAAAAACAAACGATTTTCAGTTTTGTTGGGTCTCGCACGGAAAGATCCTAGTGCGGGAAAAAGTCGGATGTCCTCACTTTCAAGTACAATGCGAGGCGGATCTCGGCCGTATCAGAAAAGGCGCGTGACTAGTTGTCTATTATTATATAACTTATTACCTCGTAAACTTAGTGTTATTGTATTGCATGCAAATCTACTGTTATACGAGTACATTGAAATATCTTAAATTTGGGACTATTGTTAAACTCACATCGGTAAATACTACTCACCTCTCACGACTCACACATATCTTTACACATTTTCACACAACCCTGCACTTTCCACAAACTCTGTATACTCCCTCTATTAAAAGACTTAGCATGCTAAAAAACACCTGCTTACTGAACCCCTCAGTTTTTCTTTCCATTGTCAGCTCAATATACCTGGGACTGCTACATTGTGACCACGAGTATGATTACTCTATCCTAAAATGTTGTTACCTTTTTGTTATTATAATTAAAAATGGATGATCTTACCGTGGTCACTAGTGAAGTTGAGCACATTGCCGTCTCAAATTGCTATACCTGTTCCCCGGAATCTAGTGATAAGTTTTTGGATTGTTCTCTCCACGATCTTAAAATATTACACACTAATATTCGTAGCATAAACAGTAATTTTGATAATCTGGTGGTTTTTATGAGTAGATTAACGTACTTGCCTGACATTATTATTCTGACTGAGTATTGGTTAAGCAAATGCCCAACTACTCCCTTACTAACCGGCTACAACTCACACACTTCGTCGTATAAAACACAGAATGAGGGCGTTGTAGTCTATTTGAGAGATTGCTTTGATGCCACTGTTGAAACACCTATATTCAATGAGGCAAACGTTCTTCTTCTTAAATTCTCAAATAAAGCTGCTTTTATCGCAATTTATCGTTCTCCTTCATACAGAGATTTGACTAATTTCCTTAGCAGCTTAGACAGTTTGCTTAGTAATTTAACTCAATTTAAAACTGTAGCCATTATTGGTGACATTAACGTGAACATTGCACCTGGGAGCATCGACCCAAATGCTGATGAATACCTCAATCTTACTGCTTCGCATGCGATGCTGCCAGCCTATACTCTCCCAACTAGACTCTCGAACTGCCTTGACCATGTTATACTCCGCACCCAAAACACTGCTACTACACTAATAAGTGATTCTCTAATCACTGACCACTCTCCTGTTATTACTTTCTGCAACCTCAATGTAAAAACTAAAACTCCCCACCACACCAGGTTAAAAATTGATTTGCCTCGGGTTGCTGACGAAATTAACAGTACAGATTTTTCCTTGATCTTTCAGTGTCATAACCCGAATGAAGCTGCGCAATCTCTTGTTTCCATTATGTCTTTAGCCATCAAATCGCACTCACATGTTTCACAAATTCCCAGTAGAAAGCGCATTATTAAGCCATGGATTACTCCTGGCCTGCTGAGGTGCATACATCACAGGGATAAGTTACATCGTAAATTTAAAAAAAACCAAGAGGATGAGACACACAAATTGATTTTCTGTCGCAATCGCACCTTCTGCAACAATCTCTTAAAAAAAGTCAAGCGCGAATATGAATGTTCTGAATTTCAGCAGGCTAGAAATAATCCAAAAGCCACATGGAAACTTGTTGAACGCGTAGCAAACCTAGACCAACCCAAACACTCGGCCTCTGAGTTGCTAAACTGCAGTACCGAACCGTCGCAGTCTGTGGACAAAGTTAACAATTACTTTGCAAATGTTGGGGGACTCCTGGCGGCTAAAATCGAACACTCTGTCCTCTATAAGTATCTCTCGGATAGTCGTCCCAACTTTGAGATCCCGGGTTCTTCCGTACCGTCCGCACCACAATCAATGGCCCTTTACACCGTAGATTGTGCTGAGCTGGAAAATATCATCCTTAGCCTTAAAGACAATTGTGCTGTTGGTTTTGACGGTATATCCACCTCAATAGTAAAGGCGACTCGCCACATTCTTACTGCGATCCTTGTCTTCATCTTCAATCTGTGTTTTTCAACAGGAACTTTTCCTAATGTTTTCAAAACTGCAATCGTCCACCCTATCTATAAGTCGGGAGACAAGGACAATGTCGCTAATTACAGACCCATTTCAGTGTTGAGTACCCTCTCGAAAATATTCGAAAAAGTTATAAACCATAGACTCACCAAATACCTAAATAAATTTAACCTGCTTTCTAATAATCAGTATGGCTTTAGAACTGGAAAGTCCACTGAAGATGCTGTATTAGAACTAACAGATACAGTTACTGGCCATTGGGAAAATAAATCTAAAACTCTTGCCATCTTTTTAGACCTATCCAAAGCCTTCGACACTGTCTCTATTCCCATACTTCTTTCGAAGCTAGAGCATCTTGGTATTCGCGGGACGGCCCACGATCTCTTCAAGAGCTACCTCACAGGTCGTAAACAAATAATTAAAATTCAAAACTACTTCAGCAACCAGGAGACCATTACTTTTGGTGTCCCCCAGGGCAGTGTTCTGGGACCCCCACTTTTTCTCATATACGTGAATGAGTTATGTCAGTTATCTTTACCCAACTGCAAAATTATATCTTATGCGGATGACACAGCTCTAATTGTTCATGGCTGGGACTGGACTGAAACTCGCCTCAACTCGGAGTTTGCCTTGAGTACCGTCATGAGGTGGCTGACCACAAATCGTCTCACTCTAAATGTCAATAAGACGAAATTTATCACATTCTGTACTGTGAAGACAAGTCAACCCCCAACACCGATTGAAATTCGTGCGCACACCTGCCCAAACTTACACGCAAACTGTGGCTGTCAACAATTGGAAAATACCTCTAGTATCAAATATCTTGGAGTCACTCTTGATAGCAACCTGAAATGGAAGCAACATATTGCTTCAACTGTAGCTCGTGTGAGAAAACTCATATATATTTTTAAAAAGCTACGAGGCGTGGCCGATTTTGGCTGTTTATTGACCATCTACTTTGCACTCGCTCAGTCTGTTCTAGGGTATTGCCTAATGGTCTGGGGTGGTGCCGGTAAAACAGTGATGCTACGGGTCGAACGAGCGCAGAGAGCTGTCCTGAAGGTGCTGGCAAGGAAACCGATCCGATATTCGACATCCTCTCTTTATACCCTCTGCCAGGTCCTCACCGTCAGACAGCTATTTATCCTCCAAACTATTATTCGCAAACACAGTCAGCTTATCTTTGACCCTAAATGCTGTTCTACACGCCGCTCGAATAGGGTTTGTAACACTGAGTCTCTTATTACCGTAGTTGCAGGTCGTCATTACAAACACATAAGTTGTAAAATCTACAACAAACTAAACAAAAGCTTACGCATCTACACACTTACCAAGAGCAAATGCAAAATGAAACTTGACTCCTGGTTAAAATCACAAAATTATGATGAAACAGAGAAACTTGTGGAAGTGTAAATACTCCTCACTCCTCACACACCCCAACAAAACCATACACTCACTACATTAACACAACGTCAAAATACATCCCAAATCATTTATCCTGTACTGTTTATTCTTATAATAGTTTTTTTTTCTTTCTTTTTTTATTGTTTAAATTAGTTTTTGCATGGAGCATCGTTCCATTCCGTATCTGGAGAAGGTCGTTGTTAGCTGCGCTACAGTTTACAACTTTTGCAGCTATCATCGTTTTACTTGTTGTACTTAGTCTTGTGTTATTGTTCCGAATAAACTTTTTATTATTTTATTTGTGATAGACGGACAGACAGCTGCCTGTCTGTCCGTCTGTCCGGATCACTCGTGCGTCTGTACACACGAGTGATCCTATAAGGGTTCGGTTTTTGTATTCGGATGTTCGGAACCCTAAAAACTGGATGCCACGACACAGGGTATGGGGTAGTGTGGGGCTCTATCCCCACACTAGGATACCCGGTGTCGTGGGGTCACCTACTTGCACAATTTTTTATTTTTTTTATAAAACCTTGCCCCACACTAGGAATTACTCCTGTATCGTGGGTGCGTTCACAAACATTTAAACTCACATACACAAGACACCCAGACCCGGAACAACTATCTGTAGGCCATACAAATATTTGTTTCGTGCGGGGATCGAACCCGCGACACGCAGCGCAGCAGCCGAACGCTCAACCACTACGCCAACCGTGACGTCAATTGTATTTTCTTTTGTATCTGTAGATAATATTTAATATTTTTTTACATATTAATTTGGTTTCTACATGTCATTCACCGTGTTTTCATAAGTTTATTTTATGAAAACTCCTTTAATATTAAACAAATTACTTCCGTAAATACTTTCTCTCGTTACATGGCAAATTTTACTTAGTTATTAGCTCTGTTATATTTCAATTATTGAGAATTCGGAGTTAAGAACCTGTCAAACTCTACTTTAGTGTGGGAACTTTTTAAACTTTATTATCAAATAAGATTTTGACAAGTCTTACACTGTCTGTATTGTTGGTATAATGTTCTCGAACTTGATTTGGTTAAACCCGGTTAGTCAGAAAGGTCATAGCTACTAAATTATAATCCAAGTTCAAACTGGTAATCGAGACTTCTAGAAATAAAAAATCAATCAAAATAAAACGTCAAACGACAGGTTTTGGTAAGATTTGTACGCTTAGTTGCAAGAAAACTAACGCCACGAATGAATAATTATTTCTTTCTTAGTTTTATAAAGCACAATTTTTTTCTCGGATTTGCAGTTTCCTGGCCTATGTATTCAACAGGGACCGTGAATTTTCGAAATCGTAAATTATCTTTAACGAATATAATTATCAAGAATCAAATGACATTTGCTTGCATCATTAATAAAAACTCGATTGTGCTGTGTGCATGTGCACTATGCAGTGCTATTTTTATGCTCTCCACTGTAGAACAAGCTATTAAAATAATTTGTTGTTCTATATGTAATCAGTGTTTGACAGGATCTTGACTTCAGTGATCATACATCTACGAAACATAGAAGTCAAAAAATGTTCGTTAAAAACTTTGCAGCGTTATTTACGTTCACACTTTTTATTTTTTGTGACTCCTCATTTGGTAAGTTTCCAACATGTTATATATTTGAAATAGTCTATGTTTGTGACAGTGCGTGCATTTTAAATTCTTTATAAAAGATTTGTAAATAAAGAAATAATATTTTGGCCTAAGTTTGCATTACCTCAAAAATAATCTATTTTTGCTTCCCCTACTTTATGTACATGGGTTGCGATGGCCGACCGCCCCTTAAGCTGTCTTTAACCCCTCCTGAATATTAATTTATATTTTTTTATGTTCTGTATGTTCTGGTGCATGTGACAAGTATTCATAATTTAGGGAGCTTGAGTCAATTTTTAAGATTAAGCAACACTTACTGAGGTAGGTCCGTGTATGTCTTACCGTGTATTACATACTGAAACTAGACCGACCGGACCGACAGCCTAATACGGCTGTCGGTGCTGGTAGTCTTTTGTAGGTATTTGACAGTCGTAACGATAACGTGTAGTGAGAAGCCTGAAAATATGACACCAGTATTACTCCATGGTAAGCCAAGGAGTGCCTATAGTGTTACAGTTACTGGGTTGTGGAGGTCAGCTAAGCAGTCACTGCACAGTAAAATACTAGTATTCAGCTGAATTCGGTTAAAATGGAAGTCGACCCTCACATAGTTCAGAAAAGGCAAAACAGATTGAGTTTAACTCTTTGAGTTAACTGTATTTGCTTTGATCAGATCAGATCATCATTACAGAACTGTAGTAATTATCTGCAATAAAATTGTACAGCGCAGAATTCAATAAAAAGATTATAATGATCATACCAAAATAAATGCTCAGTTTTTGCAAAAATCACTTTTCAACTGAATCGCATGTAGTTTTTCCTGCTCTTTATTTTGTGTAATCGATGCATTTGTATATCACTTAATTACAAATCTCATTTAAGTAAAAATGGGTGGATATCAGCAGTGCTCTAGAGCCATACAGTCTGAATATAATTTATATCTTTATGGTCCTAAGAAAAACAAAATTGATACTTTTTTTGAGGCCACATAAGGGTCTCTTGTTATGATCAGTTCTAAAAGAGTTGTGATTTGTGCAACTTACTTATTCGCTCGCAAACTATTCACCTGTCAAAAGTCATATATCAAATTCAGTTCTAATGGTCCGGGTCATAAATGCAGAGCTAGTGGAAACATGCGTTCTAGTTCGGGTTGGCTAGTAGTAGCATTTTGACGTTTGAATAAAGAGAAACCTACCGATTCTTGGGACGCAAATAGACTCAAGCTGCGTCAGTTTGCTGAAAGAGGTTTATAAAACATTTCATGTTTCTATGTCGCGAGGGGTTTCACACAAAGTCCTACTAAAAATCCACATTAGGGTCCCCTAAAATTCTAGAGGTTTATAGAAAACTGCGATAAGAAATTAGACGAGATTAGAAGATCTAAGGTATAGAAACTTGTGCTGAAAACTAGACGATGCCAATGATACTGATTTCTCTTTTTAATCATTTGAGGGGACAGTTTTAAGTTTGAGTTGCTAACTACAGATAATTTTAGATGAGCAATAGGTCCAATAACAATTGTAGATATTAATTGCACGCAGACCCTGAGTAATTGAATAACGCACCGGAGAAATTGGGTGCCTCGGATATAAAATTTGCATTGTTTCTGAAATTTATGAGAAGAATCGGTTAAAAATCAGCATCCCTCAATTCTCAAATAACCAAGCTTCAATTATTATAGCTATGAACTCCTCAATCTACAAAGCCTTGAAAACACCAGATCCAGAGTTTTCGATATCTAGAATTGTTACGTTCTATACTCTCAAATATTTTATTAAAATAAATACTTAGTAAATAATCCAATCGTTTCTTCAGTCAAGAACCTTCGAAAATGTCATCTCAACGATTTGGTTTGTCTCCAAAATGTCTATGACTCTTCGGTCAAGCGTGCCGGCAAAAGTGGAATTAAAGAACTGAATATACCACCAGTGGATCCTATGCATCTGACAAATGTCACTGTCAATATTCCTAACATGGTCAACATAACTATGGTGGATGGAGTTGCAAAAGGAATCAAGAACTGCGTTATGGAAAAGTTCAGGTATGAATGCAAAATGTTAACCTCTGAAAGCCGCCATTCGTAAAACGTACCATCCTTCAAGCCCCGCCCGCATACGACAAACCGGATTCAAATGTCAGTTTGACATTTTTTCTCAGTTATGACAGCATATATTTTTTGTCGGAGGGCACCTGAGACGATCAATAATGTCTATGGCCAAGCGTGTAAATGTTGCCACAGCATAAAATACATTGCGTTTTGGTAATAATAGACGTAATAACGAGTGAATCGCAAAACTCACTGGTGAGTTTCAGTGCTCAACGGTTGTCGGTCAATGAAACTCACCAGTGAGTTTCCGGGCTTTACAGGCAAAAAGTTAATCATTAGAATATTTAAGATGATAAATGCAGCAATTATTTTGGGATTATAAATTATACATAAGTTTTACCTGTATCAAAAATCGTCTGCCGGTAAGTCAAAGCAATAATAAAATACGTTTGTCATGAACGACCTTTGTAATCATTAGGATATTGTAAGAGGGCTTAGTAAAATATAAAAAAAAAGTTAAAACCTTTTTGTTTCTTTAATGTCTGTTATCTGTCGAATAACGTAACTTTATATAGGCTTTAAAGGCAACCTTTCTTGGTTAGCAAGCTTATTATAATGTTCTTTCTATTAATTAAGATATAAATCTACTTCAACAATAATTGCATACGAGTAAAGTAAGATGAACATACAACACAATAGCAAAAACATCTGGAGCATAAAATTATGACAGTTTTTCTGAACATTAACATAGTTATTACGGAAATCGAGTCGTTGTTAAGACCGATCTGGAGACCGAAATGGAGTGTGTCTAATCGCTTCCTTGAGCTGTGACCGTGGGTGTAATAGATGATGTGAAATTGTTTTCATCTTCTTTGAGTAGAGCATTCCAATCCGAAGCCCGACAGTGATTTTGAACTAGCAAAAAGTTGACAATAATTGCATTAATTTAGCAGTGCAAGTTATCCAAGAATTAGTTTAAGTCAAACAAAGGGGATTGGCCAAAGTTGTATATGTTAATGGTCTATGAAGTAACAATTATGCTCCATTTTTTTGGTTTATCTCAGTGTGCTTTTGTATCTCGTGGAAAATCAAGGAAGATTTTGTTATTTAATTTCAGTCCCTTAAATCGGTTAGGAATAGGAAACTACAAACCTTATCCGAGTTTGAAAATACGGTGTATGTCAAGGTTTCACTTTTATTTTCAGTTTAAATATCAAAGAAGAAAGAAGCCACCACGAAATCACCTGTGATCTAACAATCAAAGGACATTACGTGGTTGACGCTTCCAGTGTATTAATTGCAGCGTTCTTAGGAGAAGATACCATCCACGGTGACGGAAATGGAAAAATCAAAATTGGTAATTATTCTACGATAAATTTTTTGCAAGTAGCCTTTTTCTTTTTTTTTTGGGGTGGGAAATCATCCTATGACTTCTCCCGCTCTGGGTGGAGCAGATGATAACGAAAGACAGGTCAGTACCTGTCTTTCGTTATCATCTGCCGAGCCTTAAGGGCCGAATAGATTAGGTGTACTTTACACTGTAGGTTTGCTGTCAGTTTTACGCGTCAGGCCCCTCGCGTATCCATAAGGTAACGCAACCATAGCTTTTTAATTGTGTCTGCTAATGAGGGGCTTGACGCGTTAATCACAGTCAAGGTTGTGACTGATGGATAACCTATCGTTTATTACGATCACTGATGGTTGGTTGTACCAAAACATCTCGATTTGATTTTTGCATCATGCAAACATCAGTCATGACTTATGGAATTGAGTGACGCTTGCATGAGCGTGTAATGGACGCCTTCTACCTTGGAAAGAAGCTACCAATGTTGCGTTTGATATATTCTTATCATCACGTTTGTGGTAATCTTAATGTTTCCCCTTGTTTTATGCAGATTAATAACTAGAACCAAAATTCATCAAATTCCAGACAACCTGCATTTGAAATTCGACTTCCCGTTTTACGCGCAAAGGCGTGAAGACGGAGAGATCTATTTAAAAACCAATTACGACCTCGTGAAGTACGACTATGACATTGGAGGCCCGGTTGTAATGTTTGCTGATAATCTTTATATTGGCGACCAGGAAGTCAGTAAGTACAAATAAGGCAACGTTTTAGAGCCTTTAAACCTTTTTAAATTCTATTTTTTTTAGTGTCATCTAACGAATGTGTTGGTTTGGTTAAATCTAACTTAGTTCTTGTTAAAATGAAACTTTTTTTGATGTTATAAGTATAATATTATGTAGGTTTTACAAAATTAATTCATCCCACATGAAACATTTTTTGTTCTGAGTTTTATTAGTTCTCAGTTTCTAAATTTATGTTTTTGGTAAAATCAAGTAACCATAACAAAGTGTGTCTGAGTTAATTAAAAATATTAGTATATAGAAATACCTATGTATCTAATTATCTCTGTATTTTTAAGTCTGGCTCTACTATTGATATTTACGTAAGTTGTTGTCCTATGTAAAGAAGACAAAAGTTTGAGTTAAAAGTAACCAAGCAAAATTTTGTTTATGTTATGTTAATTTTTTTAAATGTTCGACATGTATGTCATGATCGATATCGTGGATCCTGTATCACTGTTAAGATTGAGTATGCTGCTGCGTACTCAATCTTAACCAAACTTTAACCTGATTGTTTGTTTTTAGGTAAACAAGTCACAGATATTCTGAACCAAAACTGGCGTTTCTTCTTGTCAACTTTTGGTCAGCCCTTTGTCGACAAAGCTATGGAGTTCTACTTTAAGTTTGGGAGCTACTTCTTTGATAAAGTTCCTGCAAGACACTACATCATTGACGACTTATCGCCTTACGCAAGACCTTAGTTTAGATCTTCTCTTGCATGACGTTCAACCGCAAGATTTGTGTCAAGTCTATTCTCACAATTGATAAATATAATTGCTAACCTTATATTATATATATTTTTGTTTGATATTAAAATATTTACGATGGCAACCATATGTTTTTTTAGGAAACTCGGAGATTTTTTTTTTGCTTTTTTGGTGTACAATAAAGTTTATTCTATCTATCTTGTGTTTTATTTCCTCATTACAGATCTTAAGGAAATTTGTAAGCAAAGTTAGTAAAAAAATAGCCTTACATTTTTTCCGGAAACATACCAGCAATAGGTACATTGTGAACTAGTTGAGCAATAGGTTTAGTATTTCATATCGACCTCCTTGTCTTGCCATTAAAAATGGCATGCATAAAATACAGTCATAAATCTCCTTTTTTTATTCTAGAAACTCTTAACTAATCAGCAACAGACAAAATAATATATAGCAATATAACGAAAAACAAACAATCATACACCAAAAAATAAACATTTTTATTTGTGATCTCCTCAAGGACGAAAATGTTAGAAAAGGTTAGGTTATTAAAGGTTAAAATAAGTTTGATCAAAAGTAAAAAACACGAAACAAATTTAATGACATAAAATATAATTATATCAAAATGCTTTATTATGTAACAAAGTAATTAATGAAGAGCGCAGGATGAATGCAATTAAGAAACCTACTAAAAAAAACATATTTTTTTGTTTTCCGCAACTTTGTCGGGTAATTTTGGTACACAAGCTTCCACTAAACTAAAAAAATCGCCTTAAATTTTTTCCGGAAACATACCAGCATTATGTACATTGTGAGCTTGTTAAGCAATAGGTTTAGTATTTCGTATCAACCTCCTTACCTTGCTATTTAAAAATAAAGTTGGTGTGCTTGATGGATTTATGGCGAAAAATAAACAAGATACTGAGATTAAAGTTGCTTATAATCACTGAGAGCGCAGATACATGTTACATGGTGACGGCCATTGGCAGAGAGAGAACCCTCCAGAAATCTAACACTAAAAGACATAAGCTTGACATTGACAGATTGTCTTACAAGTGACAACATTGTATTCGTTTATAGAGAATGCTCCAATAGTGCTTAACATATTTAATGTTGAAAAGAAAATATTTTATCATCATAAATCTTAGGCTAAAACATGCAATTTAATCATACTGGCCTCGACGATGTTTGTCTAGAAATTGGATCCAAACGCATAACAATCATAAAACAAAACAAAAACTTTTATTTGTGATCTCCGTTGCACATAAAAGGATAATTTTGATCAAAAGTGAAGAATACAAAATAAAAATGAAATAATGTATAATACTATCAAAATTCTTTATTTAGTAACAACATAATTAACAAAGAGCGCAGGATGAATGCAAATTAAGAAACATACTAAAAAAAGGAAATTAATATTTTTTGTTTTCCGCAACTTTAGCAGGTAATTTTGGTACACAAGCTTCCACTAACCGTCAAGTACTAAATGTATTTATTATGCTAACTAAGCAATTAAAGTAAACTATGTAAAAAATACAGTCAGATTATAATCCTCTGAATCGTTTTATGCTGGGTATTCATTGGAAAACAAGTTGCGTAATAATTGTTCTTGCAAACATGTTTTTGTTTTGCGGGAGTCAAAATTGGTGGTCATAATAATATGAAATATTGCAACGTTATCATTTTGAGTTCATGGATAAAACAGTTTTCAAAATAGGACCCGATTACAAAATGAAATGTGCTACGTACTACTTAAACCCCTTTGTTTGATAGGTACTAACACGGCACCTTTCCAAAAACCTTTTATTATTTATAACTGAATGTCCTCTACAGGGCACCATATTGACCAGTGGATGATCAAGACGCTTCAAACGTTACATCACAAGGAGTTTTGAAGTTATGAACGAACAGATGAACTTACATATCTACGTACTGACATAGACATACATTGGTCAAAATCAATACCCTCTTTTTGGCGTCACCGTAGCCGGATAGAAACATAAGGATATCTCGCAACATCAAATGTTGCATACAATGTTGCACAACTGTAACAAAACGTTGTTTCCAAAGAATACCATATTAACTCTTAACGTAACAAGACAAATCGTCAGTGATAAAATCTTTAGCGGCAGTTTTGTTAAAGAATACTTGAGACTGTTCGAAGAACAAAACCATAGCACTATCAACAACAGATTTTCCAAAAGTTTTCGTCATGAATTCCCAGTTCTCGTTAAAGATGTTAACCGCCACAGCGCCTGAAGAAAATAAGATAATGTTTTAATAAAGTAAACATTGAACAGTACAAAAACCGACTAAGTGCGTGTCTGGCCACGCATAGACTTCCGTAGTTGCCCATTATACGAGTAACATGCGGACTTAAAAGGTTAAGTTTATTACTATGATCATATTAATTGTGTTTACGGTTTTTGGGACATACATATAACGTCTAGATTAAAAACGAAAATAGAAAGGTCTTGTTATTCCAAAATTTTACATATTTACTACCCTATACTAGTAGTATTGTATTATTGTATTGTAAGTATTTTTTTTATAAGTTTTATGTGTTTTGTACGAAATTTTTCCAAGTAAGTACATTTTATAAGTTGGGCGACTATTACTCGTAAACTACACAGCTAAATAAGCCGTGATAGTTTTCCTTCAAAGTTTGTTATCTAAACTACCATCACGATTTTTTTAGTTGTTTCAAGCCAACAGGGTAGCTTTTAGCGGGGCGGCGGGGAGGGGGACGCTCGACTCGAACAAAAAATATCACTTTAAAGTTTCATATTTCGCAAACGAATCACTGAATCGAAAAATAGTCTTCACACCCCGCAATGATTTTAAAAAACTTATCTAACGATAGACACTATAGGATTGAAGAGAAAAAAAGGCATCCGCACTTAACATGGAGTAAGAGAGAAAAAGTCGTTTTCAAAACTTTATTGTTTCCTACCTATGCGAAATTGCAGCTTTCTAGTACTAACTGTCTCTACGTTACGCCTTGGACGTACAGACCGAAACTATAAGGGTTCCTTGTCCTTGTTAGAACCACGGAACCCTAAAAAGGCCCAAAAAGCACAATTATGGCGCAAAGGCGAGGACTGGATCAAAATAGATCAAGCAAAGCTGACGTCTAGGAGTCATAAATATGGTAATTGAAATAAGATAAAGAATTTAGAGGAAAATCTTTGCGCAACAAAGGTTAAACAAAATTTAACTAGAAATATTAAAATCTAATAAAAAAAAATCTAAAACAATGTAGACTGTTTTAATGTGGCTACATCTCCCCAATTATATTGGTTGCTTGTTTGCCTTTTTATAGAAAGCAGAACTTTGGATATTATGACGCATGTTTATTTATTTATTAAAACTTCATGTACATAGTAGTTCATAGGCATTCTCTACCAGTCGACCTTTGTCGGGAGGATAATTTCTGTTCCTGATACCGGTGGGCTACTACATTTTATATCCTAATACATACTTAGAAATGAATGGAGTTTTGTTTAAACAATAAGATGTATTAAGAGGATAATTATACCTAAATATTCATATTAAAAAAAAAAAAAACTACTAATGCTCACTAATTTCCTGTTTTCCAACAAGAACATTATCAGCATGGGCCGTTGCTTTTCCTTTAATGTCGAAGTTATATGAGGAGTCATCCGGTTTGATCAGGAAATGTAGTTCACCATCATCAAGTTTCTTCACTTCGAATGCGAAGTCGAAAGACAAATGCACTTTTTCTGAAAACAAAAAATATTTTGAAATGTTCAAATGTTTATTGCTCAACACAGTACATAATCATACATTTCCAGATGTCATGTGAATGCGCAGTTCACTGTGTTGCACCAATTCAGGCATGCAAATTTATATATATTGAATCAAATATCCATGACTTTGATAAAACACTGACATAACACTGTACTGCTTTTTGTGCTCGTAGCTCCATATCTTGACCAGAATAAATAATACCTAAACAGAACTTCGAAGAAGTATAGCGTAATTTTCAAGAAACTATTCTGCTATAATCCAATAGTGCCAAAAAAGTTGTATTTTTTTCCATAGAGTATGTTATTCTGTCAATCCACAACAGAAGCAAATTTGATGTTCAGCTGCCGCCTCGAAATAAGATATATTCTTTTACGACGTCAATATTATTGTCTTCTAAATGCTTACCAATAACAATTCCTCCATTTCCTTCACCATGAATGTTGATGCCACCGATAAGTGCCAAGAGAGTTGGAGTTGATTCTATCTTGTAGCTTCCTTCTATGGAGAAGCGATCGCAAACGAAGTCTATTACCAGCCGCTGAGTTTCTAAGTTACTCCTAAAAAAATGTTTGCATTTTAGTGACTACATGAAAAAATGTCGCGGTCCTGTTACCCTTTGGGTACGGAACCCTAAAAAGTAAATTAGAAGTGCAATATTTATAAAAATGCATCAAAATACAAATAAATTGATACAAAATACTACTCTACACTGTTGGATGATCAAAATTTTTATTTCCATACGATAAACGTTGAAAGAAACGATGGATGGACTTATGAAAGATGACATGACTAGAAGGGGTGATTTTTGAGATCATGACTAATAGAGAACTATAAAAAAGACATATATTTTGTGCCGATAACAAATATATTGGGATAAGATCGTTTCTAATGACAATGAGACTTCCATATAACGTAGGTATTATCTAACAAGTGCCATCTTTGTACGGGGCATTTTTTTTCAAACTATAACCAATCTTTTAAAAAAATAACTTACTTGAAACTGGTTGCGTAACAGTCCTTGAAACCTTTTGCTTCTCCTTCCTTCATTGTAAGTTTTATCATTCCAAGAGCAACAAGTTCTCTATCTTTGATCACCAATGGATCTATTTTAGGTACACCCAGCTCAGGAATGCCATTATCTGCTATTTCGTGTAATATGCTTCTGTATAAACCTTGCAAACATTCATCATCACTTATCGAACATTTTTTGTTTACTTTGCTAACTGAAATTATAAGAATGATTTACATTTATATAGAGTTTTTATCTAACTTTACACTAATTAACCGACTTCGAAAAAGGAGGAGGTTATCAATTCGGATGTTTGTATTTTTTTTTTTTATATATGTTCGGGCATAACTCCGTCATATGTTGACGGATTTGAAAATTCTTTTTTTGTTCGAAAGGGGTTTATTCCGAAATGGTCCCATTTAAATTTCAAAAAGATCTGATGATGGGTTTCGGAGACAGACAACGGAACTCTTCAAAAATTGACAGCAAATCAACCGCGATTGCTGCTATCGTATGTCTATGAATTGTTAACACAGTTTAATGGGGAACCACAACTAAAAAGTGAAAAATAAAAAACTTTTTTACAAAAAAATAGAACCGACTTCCAAAAAAAGTGCAAAATAACTTTAATTTCGGCAGTCGGTGTCAAAAAACAAAGACACAAAACAGGAACGCCGACGCCTTCTTCTCAAAGGGTTATTTATATATGTACATAGGAAAACTTTAGTTTAACACAGTGCGTAACATTTTGCATTCGCGATTCCTTAAATATTTGTTAATAAATTTATTTTCAACCAATGATAGATCATTGTTTTCAACACACTATTCACTATAAATTGTTCTAATAACACTGATATACTCACGGATTGCTGATGATTCACAGAAAGTGAAGATGGCACTGGCTAACAAAATGACGTTCAATTGTAACATTTCGCTACTGTTTACTGCTTAACTCAGTAAGGTTCTGAGATACTGTGTCTAATGTTTATTTTCGACACGGTACGCAATTTATATGCTTTAATGCGGATGGTCATAAAACAAGCAGATAAACGTTTGGCAGCAGGTGGTTCCGTAGAAAAATAAATATATTAAAAGGATTACTTTCATAAATACTTGTGAGTTGCAGTTGGGTTTGTAAAATGAAGACTAAATTTTGGTTAGAAATCCAAAGTATTGGTGCTACTTATTCAATTTAGAATTCATAACAGAACATGTGATTATAGAGTTGAATCTGCCAATAAGCGATTGAAACTAATAACGAAGTTTTACATGATAATGGTATAAGATTAATACACCTTGTTAATATTATTGTGTTAATTATAAATATAGTTTATTTCTCTCATAAAGGTACATTGTTATTTATATTGTAGATGATTACATTTACCTAGGACAAACGGTTCAGTTAGGTCTAACTTCGAGAAAGAAGTCAACCGTTGAATCTGAATTGGCTGGGCAGCGTTCGAGAAGCTGCGCAGTATCTTTTCGTCACACATTCCACAGTATCTCAAGACGAAAGTCTATGTCCAGTGCGTGTTGCCAGTGATGACATATAGCACTGAAACTCTCTTAAACCTCTGAGTTTGTTTCGGTGTTTCTTCTCACGGTACTCAACTAGGAAACACCGGCCTCATCTAGCTAAAACTGACAAAAAAAATGTCGACGTGTAAAAGTGTTGTTAAAACCTACTTACAAAATAAAATCATTTATCATTTAAACGTGGTCGCTCACAATGGGACACATCAGAAGGATTAAAGTCATCCAAATGGCAATGGACAGGGCTATACTCGGAGTTCCGTGATCAAGATTGAATATATCACCAGGAGAACCAATGTTACCAACATAGCATTTCTTTCGAGCCTAATGGAATAGATAGAGTTGATAGTATGTATGTCAATGTACTAAATGGTTTTTCATCGAGTTCTGAGAACACTAAAGATTTTCTGTTTCAGACGATGATTTTGGTAGGAAGTAGGTATGCATTTGAATTTTTTTTTATTCCACAGCTTTAAGGGTCTACCAACGGCCCAGTGGCGCCGGTCATTGAATAAAAAATCAGAAAATAAATATTAAAAAATCCAACGTCATTTTTGAGCATTTTAATGTTGTTAAAACAGGTCTCAAAATGTTTCGTATCCAAAGTAGTAAGCAAAAGTGTCAGAAACGGCCGTTTTTGGTACTTTTGCCTACTACTTTGGATACCTGACATTCTGAGACCTGTTTTAACAACGTAAAAATACTTTATCCTCACGTGTGACGTTGGATTGCTTTATCCTCTTTGTAACAAACATGACGTTGGATTTTTTAATATTTATTTTCTGTGCTATGCTACGGTTTTTCATTCAATGACCGGCGCCACTGGGCCATTAGTAGGGCCTTAAAAAAATAAGTGCGATACCTGGTGCGTTACATCACACAACAACACTTCTTATCATACACAACCTATAATATTATGGGTTCATTTAAATCTTGTGGATCGGATGTAATTCCGTATATATAACCTTAAATTTTTATGAAACTCAGAGCAACTATTTTAGATGAAATATAAACAAATGGTCAGTATCTCAAAATAAGTTTCACTAAGAATTAGGACAATATCACTTACGACATCGAACCCCAAAGTTCAAGGTTATAATAAAATCTTAAATAGAGAAGTTTACGTTTACATCTTCTGTCTGTACATATAAAATTCGAAGTCCTGACTGACTGACTGACTGATATATCAACGCACAGCCCAAACCGCTGGACCTAGAAACGTGAAATTTTGCACATAGGTACAGTACAGGCATCGTAGTACAGTGTAGGCATCCACAAAGGAAGAATTTTTGGAAATTCCACCCCTAAAGGGGTAAAATAGGGGATGGAAGTTTGTATGAAAGTCAGTCAGTTTTGAAGCTAGGATCTTCAAATTTTGTGTTGAGGCTGACGATTGAAAATTAATTTACACGTGTCAGAGTTTTCGATAATTCTACCCCCGAAGGGTTGAAAAGGGGGATGAAGTTGTGTATGGAAAGTCTTTTATTTTCGAAGTAAAAATCACTAAATTTATTATCTAGGCTTAGGGTTAGAAGCTAATGCACCGGTGTTGTTAGAATTTTAACCCTTAAGGGGGTAAAAAGGGGGATGAAAATTTGTAATTAATTAAAGTTCTTTATTTTTAAAGTTTTAAGTGGAATAAGGGTTTCAAGGTCTTTGCAAGACATGTATCTATTGGGCAAAACCAAATCACGAAGATGAAGATCGACGATGGCAGAACCATATACACCAGACCAGAGCTTCTGATAGAGATCGAGGCGTTCTATGGACAGTTGTACACGTCAATGACTAAACCCGCTGCAAATCTAACTAACGACCCAAGAGCTAGATTGGTTCGCCACTATACCCAAGACATCCCGGACGTCAGCCTGTATGAGACTAGGATGGCTCTGAAACAGCTTAATAACAACAAGGCATCGGGTGTTGACGGAATCACGGCCAAACTCCAGAAGGCGAATGGAATACCGGTCCTTGAGGCCCTTCATAGGTTGTTTGATTCCGTCATACTCGAGGGAAAAACGCCACAGGCATGGGGCAGAGGTGTAGTGGTACTCTTGTTTAAAAAGAGCGAAAATGTCCTGCTTAAGAATTACAGGCCCCTCTCACTTCTGAGCCATGTTAACAAGCTGTTTTCCAGAGTCATCACGAATCGTCTCGCGCGCATGTTTGATGACTTCCAGCCTCCCGAGCAAGTCGGACTCTGAAAAGGCTTCAGCACCGTAGACCACATACATACGCTGCAGCAGGTTATACAAAAGATCGAAGCCGAACCATGTATACAAATATGTTAATAGAGTATTGGACCAGGCTACATTTGCACTAAAAACGAAAAAGATGAGTTGAAGATATATGAGGGCGGAAGGTACATAAGTAGCTCAGAAAGAGTGTGGCGAATTCTTGGTTTTTCCATACATGAGCGTTTCCCTACAGTTGTTCATTTAGCAATTCATTTGAGAAACGGAGAGTTTACTTCAACTCATAACCTTGCCGACAAAGAGCTAATCTATCAAAAACGACGCTTTTAGCTTTTTTCGCACTATCTAAATCAGATAACTTTGCTAAAATTCTAAAGTAATATTACGTACGGAATAAGAGTAATAATAATAATAATAATAATCTGTGGCCCGGCTGTCAAGTTGACTGAACGAAAATTTTTTCATCCGATATTTTTATCTAATATTCATAAAAATAAACGAAAAATAATGTCCAAACAACAAAAACCAACCAGAAAAAAAAAAAGAAATCAAAGCAATAACCATATACCGAAAATCCAAACAACAACATGCAGATAACATAATGTACCGAACAAAAAAATGCTGACAAGAAGCCGGGCACGTTGCCAAAAAGCACAACCAACATCTTCGGGTTCGTCGCTCAGCTCCGCCTCGCAGCCGCCGGGACCCGCGCCTGCCGTGAGTCCAGTGATTCCGGCCGCTGCAGTTGCGTCGAGCTCGAGCGACGAATACACCACTCCGCCGACGACACCACCACCTGCGCGTCGACGGGGAGGACGCCGGCCGCCGAACGGCTTAGGACCTCGAGGCCCACCGGCCTCTGATAGGGTCCCAGCTCCCGGCAGAAGTGTGCAGCGCATGCGATGGACGCAATCCATCAATGGAAACGTCATGCGCTCATACTATGGGGCTACAGAGAGAGGTAACAACCTGACCGCGTACCGTGTTCGGATGCTCTCTCTGTTCCAGGTGCTTGAGCCAGCCGTCAACGTTTCGGCCCAACGACTTTCGGATCAGGTGCGGGTCATCCAGCGTAATCATATGTTGGATGATACTGTACTTGATCGCCTCCGATCTGAAATGGGTAGCCATGTCATTGCCCCTCCGTCGCAGACTGTGGTACCAGTGTTGGTACCACCATCCAACCATATCTCCAGCCACGCTGACGAGGAGTGTAATGACGTGGTTACAAACGTAAGTACCCATTGCAATGACGAATTGAGGAGTGCTTTGGAGTGTGCTATTCGGGAATATCGCAGCATGCCGCTCGAACTTAGGCCACGCTTACCTCGTTTGCCCATGCATAACAAAAATAGGGCGCTGGTGGCTGCTCTGGATTCGCAGTTGTCAAATTATTTTGATGACTGCGAAGACCTCACCGATACACACTCGATACTATACTGCGCGGCTGTAGCGGCATGTCGTGTAGCTCACGTCAAATTTCCTAATGACAGAGCTACACGACCGAAGCCAGCCGTGCCGGCTTGGCAGTGCAGGATCGAGCGTCGTATTGGTGGGGCCAGAGCACTCATAGGCAAACTAATCTGTTTCAGGGAGGGCAACACTCGCCCAAGAGTGATGCGCTTTGTGAGACGGGCGTTTTCGGGGACTGATGTCAGCTCCCGAGACTATATGTCCCGTGTCACAGAGCACATCGACTTCCTGAAGCAGAAAGTATATGCATGGGCAAACCGTATTCGCAGGTATAAGCGGCGAGTGGAACGATACACCCAGAATCGCACATTCCGAAGTAATGAAAGGTGGGTGTATAGGGATTGGGAGCGACCGGACCAAGGTGTGACTAATACGCACCTGCCGGATGATGACGCCATATACTCGTTCTGGCGCAGCATCTGGTCGGTGCCTGTCTGTCATACCGAGGGCGATTGGATTCGGGATGTTGAGCGCGCGTGCGATCCAATACCAGAAATGGGGGCAATTATCATCAGCCCCCAAGATGTAGCTCGTGCAATCCGTCCGTTAGCTAACTGGAAATCTCCAGGGCCGGACGGGCTGCACAACTTCTGGATAAAATGGTTAACAAGGTCGCATACCCGCTTGGCATCTCAGATCCAGTCTGCCTTAGAGTCAGAGTCGCTACCCCAATTTCTAACTACAGGAATAACCCAGCTGCTCCATAAATCAGGTAATACTGCGGAACCTAAAAATTATAGACCGATCACGTGCTTACCGACGGTCTATAAGGTTCTTACATCCATTTTGAGAGCTAAGATTAATACACATATAAATAGTAACTGTATCATGTCTGCCTCTCAAAATGGATGTAGGAATGGGTCCCGCGGTACTAAGGAGCTTCTCCTCATAGATATGACCATTAGCCAACAGGTTCGGCGCTTCCGAAAGGATCTGTCAACATGTTGGATAGACTATAAGAAGGCCTATGACTCAGTTCCTCATACATGGCTCATGAGGGTGCTAGAATTGTATAAAGTTGATGCAACGATACGCACCTTCCTGATGTCATGTATGGGGCAATGGACGACGGTCCTTCGCTATCCAGGATGTCGACAAATCCAGAGGAATAGTGAACCGATAAGGATCGAGCGGGGTATATTCCAGGGTGATAGTTTGAGTCCGCTTTGGTTTTGCCTAGCTTTGAATCCTCTAAGCACACTGCTGGAGAATTCAGGGCTAGGCTATCGGTTGAAGAGAGGTGGTCAGGTTATATCTCACCTCCTTTACATGGATGACTTGAAACTCTTTGCCCCCAACAATCTGCAACTGATGGAGCTACTGAAGGTAACTGAAACCTTCAGTAGTGCCATCAGGATGGAGTTTGGTGTAGACAAATGTGCGGTCATGCATGTAAAGCGAGGGGAGATTGTGGAATCCGTGGGAACTCAACTCTCGGATTTCATAAACCTGAGATCCCTCTCTCCAACCGAAACCTATAAGTATTTGGGTATGTCGGAAGCGTTAGGTATTAATGTTGCTGACATGAAGCAATCGTTGAAGGAGCGCTTCTTTGGCCGCCTGAAGAAGGTATTTAATAGCCTTCTATCAGGCGGAAACAAGGTGCGCGCCTTCAACGGTTGGGTCATGCCGGTATTGATGTACTCTTTCGGCGTACTCAAATGGACTCAAACAGAACTTGATGCCCTGGATAGGCGTATTCGTACACTGCTGACTGCATTTCGAATGCATCACCCACGTTCGTCGGTGATGAGACTGTATATCCCGCGGAAGTGTGGAGGCCGAGGCTTTTTAAATGCTAAGACCCTCCACAACCGTAAGGTATGCAGTCTAAGGGAATATTTCCTAGCTGCTGACGTGGGTATGCATCGAGATGTAGTGGCAGTAGACAGGGGCCTTACTCCACTCTCCTTGGCTAACGAGAACTGGCGCAAACCTCTAGTGCTTGACACTAACGATCGCAGAGAAGTATGGCAGAGTAAGGAACTGCACGGACGCTTTTTCCGGGCCCTACATGGGCCCGATGTAGACCAACTAGCGTCCGTAGCCTGGCTGCGTGTCGGTGACGTCTTTGGGGAAACCGAAGGTTTTGTCTGTGCAATTATGGACGAAGTTATCATGACGAAAAACTACCGGAGATTTATTGTGAAGGACGGCACGGTTGACATATGTCGGGCATGTCATCGTCCGGGAGAATCAATCCGCCACATAATCTCTGGTTGTTCTCGTCTAGCTAACGGTGAATACTTGCATAGGCACAACCTTGTAGCCAGGATTATCCATCAGCAACTTGCTCTGAAGTACTCTCTTGTGGAATCGGAAGTGCCGTACTACAGATATGCGCCCGACCCAGTTCTCGATAATGGTCATATCTCATTGTACTGGGATCGGTCCATCATCACTGACAGGACTATTGTAGCCAATAAGCCTGATATAGTGGTGGTGGACCGAATCGAGAGGCGTGCAATGATTGTTGACATTACCGTCCCACATGACGAGAACCTCGTGAAAGCCGAGAAAGATAAACAAATCAAGTATATTGACTTGGCTCGCGAGGTTGTCGACATGTGGGATGTGGACTCAGCGATCATTGTACCGATAGTCGTGTCAGCCAATGGCTTAATAGCCACGAGCCTCGATCAACACCTCAGGAGGCTCTCGTTAGGCGGCTGGATCAAGGGCTTGATTCAGAAAGCAGTACTTCTGGACACGGCTCGCATTGTCAGGCGGTTCCTCTCTCTAGAGCTCTGACCGCCGGTAGCTTGGACCCTGTTCCCGATACCGGTGGGCTATTATTTTTTATATTTTTAAATGTTTTTTATATATTCTTTTTTAAGAAATATTTAAAAATGTATTTAATATGTTTAAAAATTAATAAACGAAATAATAATAACTTTTTTTTATTCTTTATATATAAATATTTAAAAATGTAAATAATATGTCTATAAAAATAAATAAACGGAATAATAATAATGATCTATCATCACTGATAGGACTATTGTTGCCAATAAGCCTGACATAGTGGTGATAGATCGATTAGAGCGTCGCACAATGATTGTTGATATAGCTTTCCCTCATGACAAGAACCTCGTGAAAGCAAAAAAAGATAAACAAATAAAGTATCTTGATCTGGCTCGCGAGGTTGTCGACATGTGGGAGGTAGACACAGCAGTCATTGTGCCGATAGTCGGGATAGCCAATGGTTTAATAGCCAAGAGCCTCGACGAACACCTAAGGAGGCTCTCGTTAGGCGGCTGGATCAAGGGCTTGATACAGAAAGCGGTACTCCTGGACACGGCGCGTAATGTTAGGAGATTACTTTCTCAGGAGCCCTGACCACCGGTAGCTTGTACCCTATCCTGATGCTACTATTTTTTATATTTGAATATTTAAAAATGTACATAAAGTTTAATAAATGGAATAATAATAACCTGGCAACCCACTGGCAACACAAGTCATATTTTTTCTATTCATAATCGCAAAAACCCATTTTTTTTACCCAAAATCGGACTTAATATTACCGTACAGGAAGCCTAAACTGAAAAATTACAACAAAACTAAACAAATAAAGTAAACAAAAAAGAAGAAAATTAAAATCAAGAAATCACAGAATGACGTCTGTCAACGACGACATTATTTTTTTTTATGGGACAAGCCCGCCACACTATTCCCAAACCACTGTAACTTCTGTAAGCCAGAATCAACAGTGGTGACCGCCAGAAAAACGCCGAGGCAATGAAGCTCGACGAGTCCCAGAGAAACGATTAAACTGTCTTGGGTCCCGCAACGAAATTAATCAGAAAAGACAGCGGAGGAGTAAGAAAAAACATAATTTCCTCTTCCCTCCTAATCAAGCGGGAGAAAATCAACGACGACATACTATGCTTACAGGAAAACAATGAAAATGGAATGAAATAAATAAAATGTTGAACAGAGCAGCTGCCCGTCGCGCACGCCTTTCATCCCCGGACTCGCCGCTTAGCTCCGCCTCGCCGCCGCCGGACCTTGGATCACCAGTGTTACGTGTGTGTGCGGCGGCTGCAGCCGCGTCGAACTCAAGCGACGAGTATTTCTCCCCGCCGATGTCACCAACACCTGTCGTCGGCAGTGGAGAGGCCGGCCACCGAACAGCTTGGGACTTAGGGGCCAACCGGCCCTGAGCCGGGTCCCCGCTGCCGGTGGTTGTGTGCAGCGCATGAAATGGACTCAGTCCATGAACGAGAACGTCATGCGCGCATATTATGGGTCTACAGAGGGGGGAACTAACCTCACTGCGTAACGTGTCAGGATGCTGTCTCTGTTCCAGGACCTAGAACCAACCATCGACGTCTCGGCACAACGATTGTCGGATCAGGTGCGGGTCATCCAACGTAACCACAAGTTGGACGATGCTGCACTTGATAGGCTGCGCATAGAGGTACTGAACAACCCTATCATCTCGACCCCGGCACAGACCGCGTTACAAGAGCCCGCCAGGGGCGCAATCCCAGCGCGGGCCATTAACGTAAGTGATGAGGGAGATGATAGGGTTGTCACGGTAAGTAGCCAGTGCAACGATCGACTGAGGAGCGCATTGGAGGATGCGCTTCGCGAGTATAGATCCACTCCGACCGAACTTAGACCCCGTATACCACGGTTACCCATGCACAAAAAAAATAGGGCGTTGGTGTGTGCTTTGGACTCGCTGCTTAAAAACATCTTTGAAAGCAGCGAGAACCTCGTTGATACGCACTCATTCTTGTATTGCGGGGCTGTTGCAGCATGTCGTTTGGCCAACGTGAAGCTTCCGAATGGTGAAGGAGCTATTCGGCCAAAGCCTGCTGCACCAGCCTTGCAATGCAGGATCGAGAGGCGTATCGATGGGGCCAGGGTACTCATCGGCAAACTACTCTGCTTCAGGGAGGGCAATACACGACCACGTGTGATGCGCTTTGTGAGGCGAGCATTTTCAGGGACTGAAATTAGTCCTCGAGAATACATGTCCCGTGTCACAGAGCGCATCGACTTCCTGAAGCAGAAAGTTTGTGCATGGGCAAACCGTATTCGGCGGTATAAGCGGCGAGTTGACCGGTACTCGAAGAATCGCATGTTCCAGAGCGATGAGAGGAGGTATCTAGATACCTACCTCTCATCGCTCAAGCTCTATAGCTTGGGAGTGACCTGAACAAAATGTAACTGACGGGTGCCGTCCGGATGATGTTACCACGAGTACATTCTGGCGCAGCATTTGGTCGGTACCCGTCTGTCACACTGAGGATGGTTGGATACGTGATGTCGAGCGCGCGTGTGACGCTATACCAGAAATGGATAAAATCACCATTAATCCATCAGATGTAGCCAAAGCGGTTCGTCCGTTACCGAACTGGAAATCTCCGGGACCGGACGGCACAACTTTTGGCTGACATGGTATAGCAGCTCACACGCGCTCCTGGCATCTCAATTCCAGTCATCCTTATAGTCTGGGTCGCTACCTCAGTTTCTAACAACCCTCCTGCTCCATAAGACAGGTAGTCCCGCGGAACCCAAGAATTATAGGCCAATTACATGTTTGTCAATGGTCTATAAACTTCATACATCCATCCTGAGAGCAAAAATTGATCTGCACATTGAGAGTAATTCAATTATGTCTGCCTCTCAGAATTGATGTAGGAACGGGTCCCGCGGTACTAAGGAGCTACTCCTCATAGACATGGCCATAAGCCAGCAGGATTTGTCAACATGCTGGATAGATTATAAGAAGGCCTACGACTCTGTTCCACATACATGGCTCATGAGGGTGCTGGAGTTGTACAAAATAGATGCAACTCTCCGCACCTTCCTTGGGTCATGTATGGGGCAATGGAAGACAGCCCTTCGCTATCCAGAATGTCGATCAATATAGGGGAGTGATGAGCTTATATGGATTAAACGGGGCATATTTCAGGGCGACAGTTTGAGTCCACTTTGGTTGTGCTTAGTCCTGAATCCTCTAAGCACATTGCTGGAGGATTCAGGCCTGGGCTATCGGTTGAGAAGAGGTGGTCAGGCCATATCTCACCTTCTTTATATGGATGATCTGAAACTCTTTGCCCCCAACAATTTGCGACCGATGAAGTTACTGAAGGTAACTGAAACTTTCAGTAGCGCCATAAGGATGGAATTTGGTGTGGACAAATGTGCAGTCATGCATGTAAAGCGAGGAGGAATTATGGAATCCGAAGGGATTCAACTCTTGGATTCCATAAACCTTAGATCCCTCTCCTCGACCGAAACATACAAATATTTGGGTATTTCGGAAGTGTTAGGCACTAACGTTACTGACATGAAGCAATCGCTGAAGGAGCGCTTCTTAGGCCGCCTGAAAAAGCTATTTAATAGCCTTTTGTCAGGCGGAAATAAGGTGCGCGCCTTCAACGATTGGGTCATGCCGGTTTTGATGTACTCTTTCGTCATACTCAAATGGACTCAGACCGAGCTAGACGCCCTGGATTGGAGGGTCCGTACGCTGATGACCGCAAACCGGATGCATCACCCACGATCATCGGTGATGAGACTGTGCATCCCGCGGAAATGTGGAGGTCAAGGTTTTTTAAATGCGAAGACTCTCCACAATCGCGAGGTGTGCAGCCTCAGAGAATATTTACTGGAAACCGACGTGAGTATGCACCGCGATGTGGTCGCAGTGGACAAGGGACTTACCCCGTTGTCCATGGCTAAAGAGAACTGGCGCAAACCTGTAATACTCACTACTGATGACCGCAAGGAGGTATGAAAAGGCAAGGAGCTTCACGGGCGCTTTTATTGGGCCCTTCATGGGCCTGATGTAGATTTCTTGGCGTCCGTGGACTGGCTACGTTTCAGTGACCTCTTCGGGAAAACTGAAGGCTTTGTCTGTGCGATTATGGACGAAGTTATCTTGACGAATAACTACCAGAGGCATATCATGAAGGACGGGACGGTTGACGTGTGTAGGGCATGCCACCGTCCGGGTGAGTCTATCAGACATATTATCTCAAGTTGTTCTCGTCTTGCTAGCAGCAAGTATTTGCACAGGCATATCCAAGTGGCCAGGATTATTCATCAGCAGCTTGCTTTAAAATAAAAACTTGTGGATTATGAGGTGCCGTATTACAAGTATGTGCCCGACCCAGTTCTCGAAAATGACCATGTCACGTTGTACTGGGATCGGTCTATCATCACTGACAGGACTATTGTTGCCAATAAGCCGGATATAGTGGTGATAGACCGATTAGCGCGCCACACAATGATAATCGATGTCACTATTCCGCATGATGTGAACCTCGTGAAAGCTGAGAAAGAGAAACAAATCAAATATCTTGACTTAGCACACGAGGTTGTCGATATGTGGAATGTGGACTCGGCTGTCATTGTGCCTATAGTCGTTACCGCCAACGGCCTGATTGCCAAAAGCCTCGACGACCACCTGTCGAAGCTGTCGTTGCGCGGTTAGA
This sequence comes from Polia nebulosa, assembly GCA_951329385.1. NCBI lineage: Eukaryota > Metazoa > Arthropoda > Insecta > Lepidoptera > Noctuidae > Polia > Polia nebulosa. The sequence continues at coordinate 11,854,254 of OX589604.1, forward strand.
TCAAGGGCCTGATTCAGAAGGCAGTACTTTAGTTGATTGTACTTAAATTACTTGACCAATAGCGTATTTGGCAAATTTCATAATTGGACCAACAGACGATTTGACGAACTACAGCTTTGACCAATATCAAATTTTACGAATTGCCGTTTGACGAATATCAAATTTGACCAAATATCGTGCAACCCGGTATAACATAATGCGACTTTTAATGAATCGGGGAAAGTACTTAACATTTTGTATATTTATGTTGATACAGTGAGAGTTTCTTTACTATAAGATTTAAGCTTTCTAAAGTTTCAATAATTTCTGACATTCTGTCTGCATACAGGATGTCAAGTGTCAATGATGTAAATGAGTTCCTTTCAAGAGTGTAACCGTTGCCCAAAGGTCGTGGATAAATTCGAAACAGAGTTACCGTGCCCCTGAGCACTCAGGGCAGGGAAGGAAGAGGGGTGGGTTTAGTCAGTAAGAGCCTGACACGCCCTCCCGCTCCACTCAGAACGGGAGAAATTATAGGATGATTTCTTACCCCAAAAAAAAGAGTGTAAGTTAACCGTGATATGGATCAATTTTAGCACTGCTGTTTTATTTTCACTATAGCCATTAGATGCAAAGAAGTTATTATTCAATATTGTGATTACAATATAGGTCTGCTATTATCTAGGTAAATATATTACAATAATGGAAAAAAATAAGGTAACCAAAAAATTTTTTTTCTTGCGATTTTTCGTTCTTTTTTTGGTTATTTCCTGAGTACCCCGGTACCCTGAGTATCTCCGAGGCCCCCGTCCCGAAGAACCCCAAATACGATAAATAAGACTACATTTAATTTTATTATAAACTTTTTTCTATTGTTTTCAACTTGTACAGTCGACACAAAATTGCTTAAATGTATGTGTTTGTAATACATAAGATGAAAGTAGATTATTTGAAATATTGTACAATGTCGAATCATAATAGTTTTAATAGAGGTTATTACAGAAAATAAATATTACAATGTTATATAATAATACTTAGCCCTAGTTTATCACTTGTGGCTTCGAATCACAGCCCCTTGATGATAGATTCTACCGTTGCACGTGTAAGCAGGCACACAAGTTATGTATGGAGACTTATTTAATTTGGTTTAGTGTTTATGTTTGAGTTCGTTTTAATGGCATAATTGAGTGTGCAAGCTATCAAACGGCGGATAATTTAATTTTATGATTATATTTTAGACGATATAATCTTCATTTTTCTGTTTTACAGTTACATACAAATATGTTAAGATTGTTGCATATAATTATATAGATTCAAGTTCTTCAAACTTAACAGGCAGATGTGTTGCTTGGGAGTTTGTTTTCACTTCTTCTTCACAGCTAAAACACTAGGAAGTGGTGACGGGCGGGCGTTTTTGGGGGACTGTCTTTATGTAGAACTTTGACGTTCAAAAAGTGCTGGCTCTCAGCCTAGTTTGATAAATGACTTTTGATTTTGACTTAACAAATATATTTTACAATTTATTTTAACAATAATTATTTCTAATTCGAAGCACAGGCGGGCGAGAAGTGTTGCAATTATTTTACCTAAGTAGGCAGCAACAAATTATGTAATAAACAATAGTACTACATTATGAAAAAAGTCCTGAAGCTGAGACTGTTTTTGCGTATTTTTTAAACTATATTCATGTTCCATGTAGAATAGGTATTTTGATTTTCTATATTGAAAAAGGAACTATTGTGATAATAATTAAAACCTGTGATTGCTTTAAGAGACTATAATATATTCTCTAATTTTATTATAATATTTACCTAAACCGAGCAAGACTATCATTTTTTCCTGATTCTTAAAGTTGCGTATTATAATTTTAGTAAGTAACATAAAATATCATCTGCTGACGGTACTTTTAAGCTAAACTAACTTTTTTTTTTCAGTTTATGGTACGGAACCCTTCGTTTGCGAGTCCAACTCGCACTTGGCAGGTTTTTTGTTTTATTCGAAAAAAATATTGAAAAAAGCTCATCTTTAATTTCATGAAATCATAGCAGAATCATACGTTTGGAATTCGCTTAAGATATTTAAATTAAATATATTTTTAATAGTTGTACTTATTGACAATTCAAAAGTGCCTGTAAATGGTTTATTTGAAACAAAAAAATGCTTTGTATTTGAATTTGTTCGGATAACCGGATCGACCAAACCGTACACTCGGTGTTACAATGTTTTCTGTGCCGGGTTGAAAGGAAATGATGCTGAGATAAGGATTTAAAAGTTATTTATGATTGATTCAACACTTTTCTAAATGATTCCAACAAATGTTTTAAAGATTAATATCATTTGAATGTAAAGAAAACAAAGTTTAAATAACACTATCAACATACTTTATTAAACCAATCAATTTTTGTTTTCCACATCTTCAGTAGATAATTTTGGCATACTAGCTTCTACTAACCATCTACTATGTACCACATGAATTTATTCTCCATCTTAGCTCTTAACGTAAGAAGATAAATCATCTGTGAAGAATTCCTTAGCAGGAACTTTGCTTAAGAATATTTGAGCATGGTCCATGAACATTCCCATTGTACTATCAATGATAGTCTTTCCAAAATGATTCGTGAAGAAGTTCCAGTTCTCGTTAAAGATGTTAACCAGCACAGCACCTTAAAATAATTTCATGTTTTAATTTCATAAACATTCTTCAACACAAAAAAAAGGAACAAGCATGGCACAAAAATGAGGAGGACTTCACTCAGAAGTGGATGGAACACGGCTAAGGATGGTGAGAATAACCAAATCATCGACAACAAGGCAGCCCAAGCCAAGCTGTTGTAACAAATTTAAGACGTTCATGACAACGATGGATTGGGCAGAAAAAGTAATCGAGATATGAAAATCTGTTGTGGAGAAACTTTGTCCACCGGAGGAACAGTATTGGTTCTTGTAGAGCCGATGTTTTGTAATTGTTAAGAACTAGATAACACTTGAACAATGTAGACAGTTCGAATGTTGGGGTATTTAGTCTGAACGGCCCAAAAGCGAATGGATCGCGGGCCATTAGACCGTAACCAAAAATCGTCTACGTTCTAAAGGACCGATGACAAAATGATTTCAATTGTTTCATCTCCAATTTATTTGTATAACTTTTTTAAATGGTAATCAATCAAAATGATTACTTACTATAAAAACCCAGCCCAGTGCGTGTCAAACTTCGCACATTTAGGATGCCGTACCAAATGTCTTTTTGACTATTTGTATGGCTTTGGGTCGAGACGCTTATACTGTGAAAATTTAAATAATGTAGCTCCAACCATTTGGCTGTAAAACCTGTGTGACAGACGACAGACAGACGGGCAGACGGACACGTGAATGACAGCAATAGGGCTACGTTTAGACCCTTCAGGTACGGAATCCTAAAAACGACTAATACTTACTTATTTCCTGTTTTCCAACCAGTATATTATCAGCATGGACCGTTGCTTTTCCTTTTACTTCGAAATTATTTATGGAGTCATCAGATTTGATTATGATGTGTATTTCGCCATCATCAAGTTTCTTGATTTCCAATGCGAAATCGAGAGACAAATTAGCTTGTTCTGAAAACAAAAGATTATTGAAATTAATATTCACATCTTTTATACCACACTATACTGCTTTTTGTGCGCATAGGTTCCATTTCTAGACAAGAAGATTTGATTCCTGTCTATGCGAATCAATAAGTAGGTTATCACTTTTTCATCCTGTACGTTCATTAATATTATCTCTTAAATGCTTACCAATAACCATTCCACCATTTCCTTCACCATGAATTTCGATGCCACCAATAAGTGCCAAGAGAGTTGGAGTTGATTCTATTTTGTAGCTGCCTTCGATGGCGATGCGTTCGCAAACAAAGTCGATTGTATGCCGTTGAGCCGCTAAATCAATCCTTGAAAAAAAGTTGTCTTTAGTAACATAATATATATAATAAAACGAATTAGTATCGATGAACAATTTTACTATCGATAAGAAACGATAGATGAACTTCATAAAATATGAGATGCCAGAAAAGGTGTGATGACTAACAGAGAAGTATGAAAGAACAAAACATGTTGCGTACGCCCCCTATGAAAAATATTTTTAGTTCCTTATAATGTTGGTTAAGCCTTTACCTACAATCAATCTGCCTCAATCTGCCTAGCCTTTTCCCAATATCTTGGGGTCGGCTTTCGTCTAACCGGATGCAGCTGAATACCAGTATTTTACATGGAGCGACTGCCTGTCTGACCTCCACAACCCAGTTTCTGGGTGGTACGATATTTTTTGGTGAGACTGGTTGTCAGACTTTGGGGCTTCTGACGAACCGTAACGACTGTCAAAGATCCACGATTGACAGCCGGGACCAATGGCTTATCGTGCTTTCCGAGGCATGGAGGAGTCTCGGTTTGTAAAGATGGTCACCCATCCATAAACCAACCATGGCAAGTGTAGCTTAACGTGATGGATCGACCCGTGCGGCTTTTATTACTTTAGCCTCTTTGTACCCTTTGTACCTACGTTAGTTTTTTTAATAGGCTTTTTTTTTTATTTATTGCGTAACTGAAAAAAATAATTACTTTAAATTGGTTACTTCACAGCTCTTGAAACCTTTAGCTTCTCCTTCCTTCATTGTAATTTTTATCATTCCAAGAGCAGTGATTGCTGAATCCTTTATCACCAATGGATCTCCCTTGGGAATACCGAATTCTGTGATTCCATTATCTGCTATTTCTTGTATTATACCCTTGTATAAATCTCGAACACAGTCATCGTCACTTATCGAGCATTTTTTGTTAATTTTTTCGACTGAAATAAAGAAGATATTATAGATTATATTGTCAATTTAGGGCGAAATCAAATAAAAGTGAATTCACAAAGCATTCACTTTTATTTGATTTCGTACTTTATTTCATTTACAAAATTCATAAAAATGGAATTGCATGTCATTCTTGTAAATAATTACGAATACGAGTCGTATATGAGTGAATACACAAACACAATACCTACTTTTGAAAATCAGAAGACCACGATACGATAATAAAAAAAATGCAAGCAATACTCATCATTATGAACAACTTTTCCTATGAAAACAACACTGATGTCACAAAAAAAAGCAACTGCTCCATATATTTATGTTCGCATAACTTGACAAAATGTAAATACAGAACAACTGATTTTAGTTCGTGATTTCAGTGTTAGTCATAAAGTATTTTTATATATTGTCTCACACTACACAAGCTAATCTATCTTCACCTAAAATAACAATGAAAATTACAGATCCATAAATCATCAATCTATAATACGCTCCGGTTTTGTTATGAAGCCTTTTAGAAAAAGTTATTTCGACGGCCCCCACGTATACTATCGAAATTGCAAAAAAGCCATTTTCGTTTTATTGCACTAATTGCAAGTAGAGATTAAGATGTATAATTCTATATAAAAATTATGTACCAATTTTTATACCCTCAACTATTTTTCAATCGAACAAAATCGAAAATACATAAAATGAACATACTAAAACATCGAACTTGCCACTTTCGATATTATACGTGGTCAGCGGTGCGCGGGCGCGACACGAAACTACCTGTTTCGTCAGTGTTACCCGAATATGTGAGCGGAACGCACGCGTGGATTTTGAGGTTAGGTTTAGGTTAGTTTTTATAAATTTCAGTTCAAAATGAATAGAAGAGGTTTACTAATGATAAATATGATAAAACAACGCAGTGAAGGTGCACCAGAACATATTACTTCCGAAACAAATGATAATCAACCCGGTAAGTTTTAAAGTTTTTCATTCTTTTACGCGTTTTTGTTTGTTTAAAACCTAAAATGCAAAAAAATATATAAATTTGTTATTAGAACCTGTGTAGTGACGGTCTATTTATGACAAAAATTAGTCAATTTTTTGTTGTTTTGGAATAATTGATTTTAAACTATTGAAAGTGGTAGATTCGATACTATACTGGTACAAAGAGTAAATTTGTTCCATCGAATGTACCACTTTCGATAGTTTCCTCTGGTATTTGTACTAGCAAATTTATCGAAAGTGGTACATCCGATACTTTTTTCTGCTATGAACACATCGAATGTACCACTTTCGATACTTTACTACGACAAAGTAATAGATTGCCCTGCATTTTCGATATTATGTTGTATTAATTTGATTTTTTTTTTGTATTTTCAGTATCTCCTATGCGGTGTCAATTCACCGACGAGGAGTGGAGATATTTAAATGACATTTATGATGAAAATGATGCGGTTGATGGGAATATTGTTCATAATGATTCTGATATCGTTATTTTTGATAGCAATGAATGTACTCCGGTTCCATCTCCTAACTCTATTCAAGATTTTGATTGCCCAATAAGCCAAACCGAACAATCTTGTACCAACGATGTTCAAGAACCTTGTGACATTCCAAGTGTAAATCCTATTCAAGATTTTGATTGCCCAATAAACCCAACCGAACAATCTTGTACCAACGATGTTCAAGAACCTTGTGACATTCCAAGTGTAAATTCTTTGATATCAACATCAGCATCTGAACCAGGAACACCCAATACCTACACTGTCAGCAGAAAAAGGACCCTCAAGCAAGATCCGGGTAAGAAAAGAAAGAGGCATGTAAACCAATGGACTGATGTTCGTAGGAAATTGCTGAACAATTCTGGACAAAAACACATAAGCAAAAAAGGTAAGGAAATGCCAGCCAAAATACTGAAAAGTTCATGTCCATTGACTTGCAAGCTGAAATGCTCCATTAATATTAGGGAAGAAATAAGACAACTTATTTTCGATAAGTTTTAGAAACTTTCAGACCACTCTAAGCAATGGGAGTATATTAACAAATTTACTAAGAAAATTGAAAAAAAGAGGCAAACTAAGGAGGGACCATCGAGAAGGAAGTTTACTACTAATTATTACTTACCTGTTCCGAACGCAGATTCCAATATCTTTGAACCAATAAAAGTGTGCTTAAAAATGTTTTGTGCCACTCTGGCTATTACAGACCAATTCATACGTACAGCGCAAGAAAAGCTAGACATAAGTGGTGTAACTGGAACTGATAACAGGGGAAAACATCTTAATCACCCTAAAAAAATTGACACCGAGATGATCCGTAGTGTTTGTGATCACGTGAAGTCATTTCAGCCTGTTGAGTCCCATTATACCAGGAAAAGCAGCAGTAAATTGTACTTGGATAACAATCTAAGTTTTGCTAAGATATTTGCGTTATACAAAGAATGGAATCAATTGCAAAACTACAACACAAACGGAAAGGCAATATCGCACTATTGTAAACGACAACATGAACGTTGCATTTTATATGCCGAAAAAAGATTTATGTGACAAGTGTCATGCGTTTGATAACATAGAAAATCCTACCGAAGAAGAAAAAGAATCTCACGCCAAGCATCTTTCTAACAAGCAAACTGCACGAAAATACAAAGCTGAGGATAAAGAACTAGCTATTCAAAATCCTAGTCAAATAGTATGTGCAACTTATGACTTTCAGAAGCTACTTAACTGCCCTAGTGGAGAGGTTTCTTTGTTTTATTATAAAAGGAAGTTGTCACTTATGCATTTGACAGTATTCGATGCTGGAAAGAAGGAAGCATCATGCTACATGTGGCCTGAAAATATCGCTAAACGTGGGGCTAACGAGGTTGCTAGTTGCTTGTTAGATTTTATTCAACGTAAAGTAACAGATGGAGCACAAGACTTCAGATTTTGGTCGGATAACTGCGCCGGACAAAACCGTAACAGAGTTGTCTACAGCCTCTATATGTATGCTAGCAGAAAATTCAACATCGACATCACACACCGATTTTTAGAGTCTGGTCACACTCAACAAGAAGCAGACAGTGTGCATGCTCTTGTTGAGAGATCTTCCAAAGGCAAAATAATTTATACCCCTGACCAATGGTACGCGTTAGTTCGTTGGGCGAAAACAAACAGTTCTCCTTACAAAGTTACTGAAGTGACTCAAGATATGTTATTTGATTTTAAAACCTTGTTAGACAACAGAAATTGGAAGAAAAACACTGAAAATCAAGATGTGAGGTGGAATAATATGAAGGAAATTCATGTAAAAAAAAATGACCCTAATACTATTCTTTACAAATATGACCTGGACTCAGACTACATGACACTAAATACTTTAGTTCGAACCCGTCGAAATAAAAAAACCTTGATTAGAAATCAAGAAAGTGAATTGTCGCCATTATATTCTAGCAGCTTGCCGATATCGGAAGCAAAATATAAAGATTTATTGTCACTTTGTAATGCTGGACACATTCCAAAGCAATACCATAATTTTTACAAAACACTCCAAATTTCTCAAAGCAATGATGAAGAATTTAACGAAGAGGACTGAATAGTTTATTTTTACCATTATTTGTAGAATTTTAAGAACATTGGAACTGATTGTGACTGAGATTTAGAAGAATGTTAAAAAAAACTAATAGCCTTGTTAAGCAACTTCATGTTTAATTTGTTATTACCTAGAGTTTTAAGAAAAACAGATTGTGATTTTATTTGCTATTATTTATATAATAATCTAATTACTAAAAAAAATGACGATCTCATTTAATACTCACTTTCTAGTGTAAGCTCAAAAAAGCTCAGTACCTAAATAATAATTATTATCTATTTACATTGATTGTTGATTAATACTAAAGCATGTTGAGTACCTAACTTAAGAAAGTTTAATAGTACATAAAGCAAATGTTGTGATAATCATCTCGTGATGATCTCTTTTATAATTAATATGATATGATTGATAAGTGTGTTAAGTTTTCTTTCTTTTTTTTGTTACAAACGATTATGTAGATTGTAATTTCAAGAGCATAAGACTTACATAGACTCATATTCTTAGTATAGAGTTAGTACTATGTTCTGTACTATAATTGCTTTATAAAAGCATTGTGCCATAAACATAATTTTATATTTTTACTCTTAGAAATCGAATTATCTTGTAAAAATTCTAATAGATAAAACATTAAAAACATTGAAATGTCATCTACAAGGTAAAAGCCGCTTTGTAACTAAGTATTTGTGTTTTTTAATTCTTTATTTTTAATACAAATTGTTTGATTAAATGTCTGATCGTGTTTTTCTTCATTTCCCAGAAAAAGCTTGACATAAATAAGTAGTAGGAAGGTATCTTAAATCGAATCTAGTGTTATGTTACCTTGGCTTGAGCAATTTAACAAAGAAAACAATCGAATCTACCACATTCAATAGTTTACTAGAAATTGTTGCCGCGGAAAAGTATCGAAACGGGCACATTCGATATTAGACTAGAATATTTTGTCATAGATAACTATCGAAATTGGCATATTCGATAAAAAAGTAACCAGCAGTAACCAAGTAAAGTATCGAATGTGTAATATTAGAAAAAGTATAATAATTATCAAAAACTATAGTAGACAGTATAAAACAGTCAAATTTTCCACTTAAGATACATCGGTAATATAAAATTTTGGAATTTTATGTTTAACAAAAATCTAAATCTAAACTTAAAATCGCTCTCCTGTAAAGTAGAGGTTTTGCAGTTTCAATACTTTACGTGGGGGCCGTCGATTTGGTAGTTATCTTTCAAAGCACTGTTTATTTTCCTATTATCACTGATATACTCACGAACTGTTGCTGATTCGCAAAAAGCGAAGATGGCGCTGGATAACAAAATGATGTTCAATTGCAACATTTTGCTACTGTTTACTGTATTACTCAGCAAGGTTGATACTGCTAATGTTGATTTACGGCAAGGAACTCAATTTATATACTTTAATGCGGATGGTCATAAAACATGAAGTTAAAAATTTAGGAACAGGTGGTTCCGTCCTTCCAAAAATATTCATAATTATGTATATAATAATAACAATTTTAATATTGTAAGTAAGCAAAATGATTTGTTTTCTATTCAATTTATATAAAATTACAAAACAGAAATTATTGGACCCATTGATCACATAAAGCACACCTAAAATTTAAAGTGTGGATTCTGTCAGTAAGTGAGTGAAACTTACATATAACAACAGTTTAAATGCTTATTATTATTACTAGCCCGTACTGTCCCACTGCTGGGCAAAAACCTCTAACGGTCACGATCTTCGCTTCTTCTTTCCAATTCTACACATAGAAAATATGATTGTTCTAGAATGATACACTATGCTGCCATATTGGTGTTCCAGATTGCACATAACAGATATTTTTTGCGGAATCTGGTTTTAGGCCAAACCACTTTATCTGCATGAATGTTAAAGGTACCTACTTAAAATTTTATGTGAATGGTGTCAATACCGTATCAAAATTTCATAAACCTCATTTATAAGTTGAAAATATTCAGGTACAATTTTGGCAACCAATTTGTTAAAGATGAGGGCTGGCCTTTTTTTCGGCCAACGAATCAGCATTGCCATTCAACGTGGCAATGCTGCCAGCGTTCTGGGCACTTTTCCCATTGACAGCGAGGTGGACGAATTTTTTGATGCCCAATGAGCTTTACTACTACCGGATTTTTTACGCCTCTTGTACATACTTGTATTTTATTTATTAAGTTATTTATTAGTTTAGTATAATATGTATTGTAGTTATAGTCTGATAAATAAAAAACTTAAAGATTAAAAAAAAAAAAAAAATTGTTAAAAGTAAACGACGCTATTTTATATTTGAACAATAAAGCAAGCCAGCCTAGACGGATCTTACTAAAGTCTGTCTAATAGTCTATCTCATAAACTGTGTTGGGGTCAGCTTATATTCTAACTGGATGTATTTCAGAACCAGTTTTTACATGGAGCTACTGTCTCTATCTCCACAAACCAGTAACTGGGTAACACGATACCCACTGCCAAGACTGGTCTCATCATCAATATCTTTCTTTCCTTATGGAATAGATGAAATATAAACTAAAGCTACGCGTAAATATTCTAAACGGGTTTTTATCGATTTCTGTGAACCCTAAAGTTCCTATTCTATTTCAGACAATGATTTTAGTAGGAAGTAAACATTTGAATTTTATATTGTTTTTTTCTTCACAGCAAAAAATAATTTGCGTTGTCTGGTACATTCATAGGTGGAAATACATAGTGCAATTTAAATATTGAGGATGCAAAGTCATAAGTATGTTGTATGTTTTATTTTGGATGGAAGTACAAAAATATTAAAAAATGCAAACAACACAGAAAAATAGAGTGATTTTAACTTACTGTAGAAAACTTTATATTGCTCACTCTGTCTCTCTGAAATTTCTTCCGAAAATGTAGTACCTAAACCAACTTTTTGACCTAGGTATTTTGTGTATGCGTTTTAAAATTCGTTAAAATCGGTTTATTAATTTTCAAGTTAGCGGACTTGCGAGTTTATATTTAATACCATTTGACGTAAATGCTCTTATATACATGTAATTGTGACACAAGTGCTAAATGTACATCTACATGCATTAAACATTTATTTTTTGAACGATTGATATTTCAATGCATTTATGAGTAAGTGAAAACAACGCCGAAACTACAATACGGCACTTTCTTGTTTAGTATCTATTCTTAGAATATACGCTTTTTAAAGCGGAGGAACGCAGTTGTGGAAGCAAAGTAAACAATATAAATGGTACAACGTATTTTATGAATTATATCATCAACAGACCATTACTCGACTCTATGGAGCAAAGGGTCCAAGGAGTCTACATTTAACACTTTCCATTAATTGTCTGTTTTACATATACCTAGTTCAGTACATGTTCTTTGATGGGTGGGCTTTGGCACAGCCTTGGTCAAAAAATCAGCCAGTTGCTCATTCGAGCTTACTTTCTTGACTACTATGCCTCCCGCTTTCACGATTTCTCTTATGAAGAAATGTCTTATTCTGATATGTTTCGTTCTCTTGTGGAACTCGGGGTTGTGCGCCAGGCGTATAGCAGCTTCATTGTCAACATGCAGTACTGGTACTTCTGTTAATTCAGTCAGATCATTAAAGATCCTAGTGAGCCATACTAGTACTCCAGCAGCTTCACTTGCAGCGACAATTTCCGCTTCGGTCGTTGATATGGCGACTGAGGCTTGTCTTTGACTCAGCCACGATACAATGCCTCCAGTATAGCAGCATACCACTCCTGTGATTGAACGTCCACTCAATTGACAACCACCGTGATCAGCGTCGCTATAGCCTTCCAATAGGCCACATTCATGGTTGGCCTTGTACCCTATTCCAAAAGAAGAGTGCCTTTAATATAGCGCATAATCCGTTTTACTAGAAGACAATCTTCTTTAGTCGGTGATTCTAGTTTCCGGGATGCAACTCCGACAGCATATGCAATATCTGGGCGTGTCCCGGTCATCAGATATGCTAAGGGACCCAACAGCTTCACGATAAGGGAAGTGTGCCTCTACTGCATCAACTTTCCCTGATTGAGCATTATTATCTATAGGCGTCCCAATTGAATTGCAGTTTCCCATTCTGAATCGGTCCAGGACCTTCTTGGCATAGGCTTCTTATTTGATGAAGATAGACCCGTCTGCTTCTCTGACTATTTCTAAGCCTAGGTAGTAAGACGAAGGTTTCGTCGTAATTTTCAGTCTCATCTTAAAATCATTTAGAAAGCTGTTGGCAAGGTCCTCATCAGTTGCAGCTACCAAACCATCATCAACATAAAGGGTGATGAGTAGCTTTTTGCCATTAACTTGCTTGGTATACAGACAGCAGTCGGATTCACTTTGTTTAAAGCCCATATCCAGCAGAATTTGTTCGAAGCAGGAATTCCAACATCTTGGGGCTTGTTTTAGACCGTACAGGCTTCGGTTAAGCTTTAAAACATTTGACGAACCATCAGTGTAGCCATCCGGTTGTTGTACATAAATCTCTTCTTGAAGTTTGCCGTTTAAGAATGCAGTACACACATCAAACTGGACAAGATGTAGATTCTCTTGCGCGCTTACACTCAATAAGGCTCTTATCGTTGCCATACGCGCAACCGAACTAAAAGTCTGTTCATAATCGATGCCTTTTCTTTGTTTAAAACCTTTTACGACAAGTCGGGCTTTATATTTACCGATAGAGCCGTCAGGGTTCCTTTTAATGCGTAGGACCCATTTGCAGGGCAGTGCCTTCCTGCCTTCAGGCAACGGGCATGGTGTCCAGACGTTTAGGTCTCTTAGTGAATTAATCTCACTCTCTGCTCCCACACTCTTGTGTAATCACTCTCGGCTCCCTCTGACCGTAAGAGCATGCTGGTGTTGATTTTAAATTCAACATCGGTCTGGAATGAAATATCTCTTGACTTTAGTGTCTCTCGTCCGTTCCAGATCCGGTAGCCGTCGTCGCCTTCGTAGCCTATGAGCCTGCCTTTTATGGCGTTCTTGCTCATTTTCTTACGCTTTATTTTTGGTACATGGGCATAGCATTCACTGCCGATTATCTTTAAGTGACTTATTTTTGGTTTCTTACCGTGCCACAACTCGAAAGGAACTTTCGATTCTACTTTTGTAGGCCCCGTTCTATTGAGCACGTAAGCAGCTGTGTTTATCAGCTCTGCCCAAAGTTTTTGAGGCATTTCTCCTCTTGCATATAGCATGGATCTCGCAGCTTCGACAAGCGTTCGGTTTTCTCGCTCACTACAGCCGTTCTGCTCAGGCGTGTAAGGCATTGTCAGCCTATGCTGAATACCGTGTTTTTGCAGTATTTGCCGGACGTCTTTGTTATCAAACTCGCCACCGTTGTCACTCAGTAAGGTTTTGACAATGGGCCCAGCGTTCCTAGCTTCTTGGAGCATCTGTGTAAGTTTGTCTTTTACTTCTGACTTCTGTTTTATGAAGTACACGAAGCGGTAGCTTGAATAATCGTCTTTAAACAATATAAAATACTTGTACTTCGAGATACTTTCCGTGAAGGGGCCACATACGTCGGTGTGTACCAACTCTCCACATGCTGAGGCTCTTTCCCTAGTTCCGAAGGGTTTTCGGTGAGCCTTTCCATAGATGCAGCCTTCGCATTTCACTTTATCTGGACGTAACTCGATGCCTAGCTCGCGTTTAGCTACACGAATGACGTGGTTCTTGTCTTGGTGTGCGAAGCGCTCATGATAGAGCTGCAGCATGTTTGTACCATTAATAGCATTCACCACTATTGATGTTTGCTTTGTGGGCATGACCGCCTTCATTTCTAGTTTGTAGAGTCCACCAAAGGGTACTCTCTTGCCAACAATTCTAGTATGGCCTTCAATGTCGAGCTTGCACTGTTTAGTCGTTGACGTGAATAGGCTATTTTGCATCCTATCTTGCGCTACCAACGGTGAGAACAAAGTTTTGGTCAGATTTGGTACGAGCCACACATCGTTAAGTGTTATCTTCTCCCTTTTATCGTTTACATTTGTTTCTACCACCACAGAGCCTTTTCCTACGGCAGGAATTGTACTTCCGTCAGCTGTTATTACTGTGTGGTTTAAATCAAATTCATGAAAATCGCTGAAGAAGTCGCTCCTTACAGCGATGTGGGTTGTTGCCCCGTTATTGACAAACCAGTTTTCTCGGTCTTGACTTTGTCCTATAATACATGCGCTTACCATTAGCGAGATGTGTTGCACCTGCTTGGACTTTGAGCCTGCTCCTGATGTGCCTTGAGTTGATTTAGGTGGCCTCCCATCTCTAATCCACTTCTTGCAATTGCGAACTCTGTGTCCTTTTTTAGAACAGTAGTTGCAGATCAGCTGCTCCTTGTCATGTTTTGTAGGACGCTCATTGGGTGTAGCCACTAGCGGTTCCTGTTTGGGAATCTCTTGACTACCCAGATCTCTTTCGAATGCAAAGAGGTGAGTCGTCAGACTGTCTACCGTCAGCTTAAGCATGAGCCAGCTTGACTTGAAGTTGAGGTACCTTTCGTCCGACGTATCTGACACCTTGCATATGAGAAACATCTCGGCAAATTTAGCAGTAGCGTCAATCTTCGTGACTTCCGCCTTCAACTCATTCCAGAGGTTCTTTAGTTTGGCCATATGAGTGGGTATATCATCCACTTTGTCGTGCTTCAGTCCAAAGAACTCTAGACATAGGTTATATGCTCTATCTTCCGTCAGCCCGTCGAATAGTCTGTGCAATTCTTGCCAGACTTCGCGTGCAGTCCTGTATCTCATTACTTTCTTCAGTGTGTCTTCCGACATGTTAGTGGTTAGCATCAGAAGAGCGCCAGTTTCGGCCTTCTTATACTTGGCTAGAGCCGATCTATAAGAGCTGACAGCGGCGTCACCTTCCGATTGATAAACTGGTGTTGGTTCTTTCAATTTGCCTTCGACGGCTGCCATCGCATTTTCCGTTCCATCCAGCATAATCTAAATTTTGTATTTCCATGTTTTCCAGTTATCTTTACCTATCAACTTGCCGATATCGATTTTAGTTGAGTAATCCATTTCGTGACGTGACACTTTTTCCGTTTACGCAGTGGAAGCGTGCTGGGCCCATAACTTCTTAGAATATACGCTTTTTAAAGCGGAGGAACGCAGTTGTGGAAGCAAAGTAAACAATATAAAAGGTACAACGTATTTTATGAATTATATCATCAACATTTTACATCGCATTCTTTTTTGACAACACTGTTATTTTTCCATCACTATGGTGACAGACCATTACTCGACTCTATGGAGCAAAGGGTCCAAGGAGTCTGCATTTAACATCTATGGTACCCTTCTGGCTCTATCATCAGACCTTATTCACCACCTAATTTAATGACACTTGTCAGAAAGTACATACGGCAATGCCGCACAGTGTTTCCCCGGTGTAAAGCAGCCTTAAGCGCAAAACTCGAGAACAGCTGGATCAATTTTAATGAAGGTTTTTTTTAAAACTATTCCTTAAAGTCTAAGGAAAGTTATTATGAAGAGAAAAATTTACTTAGTTTGTAGAGACAGTAGACATAAGAATATAAAACACATTCAAACGACCTTCGAAGACAGACTGTAGTCGAATTTCTGAAATGATTTCATCGAAATCCACAGCGCGGTTATTCCGATGTATTGAGACAGCTTTGATGAAAGGCATTGGATTATCATTCCCAGTTTAAGGTACATGACCGATACATGTAGTCCAAGTTAAGGCGGAGATTCCCAAAAACGGAAAAAGGTGGTTTTTTAAAGCAGTGTATCTCTTAAACCGTAAATAATTATCACAAATAAAAAAATGTGATATTTTCAAGTCCTATTTGCATATTTGGAACCCAAAACATAAATTATAACATACATATTAAACATAATTTAAAAGTTGGCCTTTCTAAACCACGACTCTGTCCCACTGGCGCACTGTATCAGGAAGCTGAGGTGTTAACTGTTAGCCAATTTACATCCTTTTACTAATCTGCGGCAACATTCAGTTCCATCCTCTTTCGATCTTTCTAAATTAACAACGAGGAGGCAGTGTGCAATTGTAGCACCATCAAGTTTAACATTTTTGGGCAAAACTTTTGCCCAAAAATTTTATACTTTCCAAGGACCTGAACTCTACAATAAGTTAAATAAAGAATTAGTATTTTTAATTATAATAAATCTAAATGTAAACTTAAATTGACTGAACTACACAAAAACAGAAGAGCTACTGGTCATAAAAACGTACGAACCATTCGTCTAGTTAGACATGACCCCACTCACATACTCACCCTCTATACACTAAACTCACACACAGACAAACACAAAATACATCACACTCTCATTCAGATCCCACTTTTTTTTTTTTTTTCTCTGCCCATTTAACATAAAAATGTAACGGTATGCATTGTCTATAATTTTTATTTTTTTCTAAAATAATATTTTGATGATATTGGTGTCCTGAAAGTCACGGCTTAGTTTAGGCACCAGTCCACAAATGTACACCACATTATTCTATTTTTAAGTTTTAGGTAGTAAGTGTTATTTGTGGAAGAAAGTAAACATTTTTATTTTATTATAGTGTAATTCATTTGTAAAGTTATAATACCTGTTGTTTTATGCATAATAAATCAATAATGCGTCTAATTTCGGACAGTGCTCCTTAATGGGCCAGTCCCATCAAACCCAATCAATTAAAAGAATTTAATAAATAAAAGCTAAATTGAGTTTTAATTAATTAAGTTGGGCGCCTGTGGGATCATCAATAAATAAATTTGAGTAAATATCCCACAATTATAAAAGTTGGTATCAATAGTTACTAGGAGAATTGAGAAGTTTTAATACTAATAAAGTAATTAAGTAAATTTTAAAGTTTTAATAACTCCGGTGAAGTATTATAGTCATCCCAGAAATTCTCATTAAATATTGAGACCAAGTTAAAATTCGTTTGACTATTTCACTATCAATCCACAGTCAACTATCTAAGTAAACGGTACAAGTCAGCAATTGGTTCCGAACACAAGCGTACCTCATCGGCCACCGTAGGTGCCGGATAGTCCTTTTACTTGAAACTGCCACACAGACCTCATCTTCGGATACATTTGGATCGACTGAAACATTAAAATAATTTAATTCATGTATATAGCGCGGCAACCCTAGAGCGTTATTTCTGTGCCGTCCGCTAGAGCGCGTTTAGTAAGTTGACATGACGAGGTGTGACACGTTCGAGCGGCAACGGCGCGCGCTAAGAATAAAATCGTTGTATCTCTTTTAGTTTTAACTTCTTGAGTCTGTGAATAAAACCTAGATACGAGTGTGAGAGTCTTAATTCGTTCCCCACCGACGCTATAAGTGGCTGCCCAACGTGTGTAGGTGTTTCGTGTTGTGTATTACGGAGTGCAGATCGCGAAATAACTTGCAACGGTCACAAAGGTGACCGTAGGGGACTAATAACGAACCTAAAAGTGTGTTTTTCTTGTTTATCCTGTGTCTTCAGTGGCCAAAATGCCAAGAACACGGTCAGAAGAAAACTCGGACTCCAGTGGCGCCGCGGGCGCGGCCGCCACGAACATTACAATGTCTCAAGAAACTCTCTCTAGCTTTATAGCATCGATACAACAAACTCAGAACGACTTTTGCCAGCAGCTGATCCGAGAAGTACGCTCATCGACGCCGCATAACATCTCCGAGGCCCAAGCCCATCAAGCATCGTTTGTTTTTGGCGCGAACGGAAACTTCGCGAAATGTACCTCCCGTTATGGCGGACGCGCGGACGAGTCGTTGGATAATTTTTTGGACGCCGTGATTACTTACAAAGACTGCGTAAATGTATCTGACGTGAATGCTCTCCGCGGCTTTTCGATGTTACTTGAAGGACCTGCTGCAGTTTGGTGGCAAGGCGTGAAGCAGTCAACCAGCACGTGGTCGGAAGCCGTCATTAGAATAAAATGCGCCTTCGGTGAACACGACCCGCCACATCGCCTTTACCGGAAACTCTTTAGTCTTATTCATCAAGAAGATGAAAACACAGACTTGTTTATTGCTAAGGTACGTGCAATATTAGCCAAGTTCCCAAAGGACGACCTCTCAGAGAAAGTCCAATTGGATATGGCGTACGGTCTACTTAACACGCGCATCAGGAAACGCGTGACGAGAGAATGCGTGAATAACTTCGACGAGCTGCTCAACAAGTCTCGACAGGTCGAAGATTCTGTAAGAGAAGTGCACAACAACAAGCACACAGCGTCGAATGCATCGTCATCGTCACCGCGGGATATACCTACAGTCGCTAACGCGTCGAGTACCGCAGGCCGCGCGTCGGCGGTCGAGTCGTCCGCCGGGGCCAGCGGCGGTGTCGTCGCCAAGTCAAAAAAGCCGTTTTGTTCGTACTGCAAGCGTTTAGGACACGGTAAAGAAACGTGTGAGAAGCTTAAACGTGTTAGTGATAAGAGTGATAAAAGCGTCAATAAAGAAAAATCGGAAAGTGACGTGAAATGTTGCGGTTGCGGTGCCGCGAACGTAATAAAATCAAAGTGTAAAAACTGTTCACCACAAGGCCAGTCGTCGTTTTATTCCTTGAACATTTCGTCGCATGACGGGATACTAAGTACGTCCGTTTCCCGCGCATTCGCGCGGTCGCGCGGCTGTAGGTATCGTCGGCGCGGCTCGGCCGCCGGCGCCGTCCCTGCCCCCATCGCCGCGCAGCAGTCGTCGTTAGTCAACCCGTCAATGCCAATGTCAACGCAAGGTAACCCTACACTTGCTGTAGGGGATTTTTGTAACGATAATGTTTGTAACCTAAGTACTTGTGAGGTTAACTCAAACAATAATTGTTTATCGTATGACAGAAAGATTAGTAATGTAAACATTTCGGAGCATACTCGTAGTTTTAATAATGACAAATGTTTTGATAGGTGAGATAGTGGTCAAGCGCGAGCCTATCAAACATAAAAAAAAAAAAAAAAAAAGATTACGATAATGCTGTTAATGTAAACACAAGTTTGCCTAGTTTTTACGATTGTTATGGTTTCAATAGTTGTGAGTATGTCAATAATGTTAATGACTGTGCATCTTTTCGTCGCCCCGTGTTAAATATAAGCATTCTAGGGTTTTGTGGTACGGCTTTAGTAGACTCTGCAGCTAAAACTTGTATTGCCGGCCATACGCTCTACGCTCTCCTATTAAGGCTAGGACACCAGTTATTGCCGTCAACACAAATTGTTAGGTTAGCGGATAGTGTTAATAGGGAGATGAATGTACTTACCGCGGAGGTACAGGTGACACTCCAACATAAAACTAGAGCCATTAAGTTTGTTATTTTTCCTGAGGCAGACAGAAATGAGAGTTTGTTAGGCATAGACTTTCTTACTATCTTCAATCTTGTTTTTAATTTTGGTAACAGCAGCTGGCACTTTGCTGAAAATGATGAGCATAAATTCGAAATACAGTTTGAAGGTGTGTCATCTGTGTCTTCGTGTGCCGCTGTAGAAGTGCTCCGGGATGACGAGGCGACCTCGCTTAGCGATAGTCAGCGCGAAGTTCTGGCACAGCTCCTTGTCTCAAATCAAGATATCTTCGAGCCAGGGGGAGAAGCGACTCCTTTTGCCGAACACATAATTGATACCGGCGACCACCCCCCCGTTGCCGTCCCGCCGTATAGGTTGACCCCTGCTAAGAAAGAGGTCATGCGGATTGAGTTGGACAAGATGTTGGCTGATGACATTGTGGAGGAATGTGAGTCTGCGTGGGGTTCTCCGGCACTTCTCGTTCCAAAGAAAAACGGAAAGGTACGTTTCTGTGTAGACTATAGGAAGCTCAATGCGGTTACTAAGACCGATGTCTATCCCATGCCTTTGATAGACGAGCTTATTCAATCAACGAAACGGCACTCTTTCATGAGTACCATTGATATGCGAAGTGGATTTTGGCAGGTTCGCGTACGTGATCAGGACCGAGATAAAACAGCCTTTTTGACGCCTTTCGGTTCATTCCGCTTTAAGCGTATGCCGTTCGGTCTCAAGAACGCGCCATCTACCTTCCAGCGTCTGATAGATAGACTTCGTACGGGCGCTTCGTTGAAGGACGTGACCCTTCTAGCATATCAAGATGACCTACTAATAATATCTGAAGGTAGCTTCGAGAAGCATATTGCTGACTTGCACATTGTGTTTGAAAGATTACGCTTGTTCAAGTTACGCGCGAACAGAGAAAAATGTGTCTTTGCACGGGATAAAGTAAAATATCTCGGCCATGTCATTACCCAAGATGGTGTTTCACCAGATGATGACAAGGTTAGTGCAGTTCTTGAGATGAAGACACCCTCGTCGTTGCGTCACCTGAGAACCTTTTTACAAACTTGCTCTTGGTTCAGGAAGTTTATTCCAAGCTTTTCTGCAATTGCTGAGCCGTTAACACGCTTACTGAAGAAGAATCAGGTTTGGTCTTGGGGTAAAGACCAAGACAGTGCCTTTCAGGAGCTGAAGAAGCGCTTGACTTCGGCACCGATTCTTATCCAAGCGGATTACAGCAAGCCGTTCGTGTTAAGGACAGACGCCAGCAATTACGCCATTGGGGCGGTCTTGCTACAAGGTGAAGGTAAAGATGAACGTACGATAGAATACGCCAGCCGTCTCCTCATTCCAGCTGAAAGGAATTACAGTACTACAGAGCGTGAAGCTCTCGCTGTTGTTTGGGCTGTCGAACGTTTCAGAGGTTACATCGAAGGACATGAGGTTATAATAGGCAGCGATCATCAGCTGTTAAAGTGGCTTCTTACCTTAAAGTCACCGTCCGGTAGACTCGTTCGTTGGGCTTTGAAGCTACAGTGCTTTAACATTCAATTTCAATATACGCCTGGAAAGGCTAATGTCATAGCTGTTACGCTCAGTCGCCCAACCTGTAAAGAAGATAATAAGGATCAATGCGGGGTTTGCTCTGTTGTCGTGGACTTACCTGCCAGGAGTGCTTCGGATCTACGGCGCGCGCAGCTCGATGACCTGGAGCTAAAGAAAATCATTAGTGAACTAGAAGATACATCTGATGCTCAGTCTATAGGTGTTAAGCGGTGGTCCGAAAGAGGGTATTTCATGCAGCACGGTGTCTTATACAGGTATAATCCCGATGTCGATACTGAAGAGGCACAGCTGGTTGTTCCGTCTTCACTGCGCCTGGAAATTCTAAAAGAATGTCATGACTCTGATTTAGGTGGTCATCATGGGGTTGATAGAACATACAATCGAGTCGCTCAAGGTTTCTATTTCCCAGGTATGTATAGAGTTATAACAGAGTATGTCAAAACATGTGCGACTTGTCAACGGTATAAGTCTTCAAACAAAAAGCCATCGGGGCTGTTACAGACTCCCGTTTTGAGCCAAAGAGGAGAAGTGCTAGCAATTGACCTGTTTGGTCCGCTGCCCGTAGGGGACAATGGGGAACGGTGGGTACTGTTGGTGGAAGATACAGCAACTCGTTGGACTGAATTGTATGCTCTGAAGGAGGCAACTTCAGAGATGTGTGCACGCACTTTGATTGAGGAGTATTTTCTCCGCTATGGACTTCCTCGACGCATTGTATCAGACAATGGCGTCCAGTTTGTGTCCGCCGTCATGCAACAATGCATGTTCGTTTTAGGTATTAGTCAAGAATTGTTACCTTTGTATCATCCGTCAGCTAATCCAGCTGAGCGTAAAAATAGGGACTTAAAGTTTCAGTTGTCACGTTTAGTTGAAACAGATCACTCGTCATGGCCGCATCACCTACCTGCGATAAGGTTCGCCAGGAATTCAGCTGTTTGTCAGGCTACTGGTGTATCTCCAGCATATCTAACGTTCGCTAGAGAGCTTCGCTCACCAGTCGACGTTCAACACGACATTCGGTCGATACTTGATAAAGACAATTTCGTTCCTCAAATTACACCCTATTTGAAAAGTTTTGTTAACGCCTTTACCGCTGTTAGGGAAAGAGTCGAAACACAGCAGGATCGACGTAAGGAATGTGCTGATAAGGCCAAAACCCCTGCCGGAGTCTTCGAGGTCGGAGATCAGGTTCTTTTAAAATCACATGTTCTTAGCAATGCTGCAAAGAACATAACAGCTAAGTTTGTTCCAAAGAAAGATGATCCCTATGTGATTGTAAAAAGGGTTAGTCCTACAGCCTACGTTATCGCGAGTTTAGATAACCCTGAAAACGTATTAGGCAAATATCATGTGTCAGATCTTACGCGGTTTCATAACAGGGAGAGTTCGCCTCCTCGTCCCGTGATTCCTAAACGTCAGAGAGGGCGTCCTCGAAAGCATGTTTGTCCTGTTTGTTAAGTTTAAGTTTAGTATTTAAGTGTTCCTATGTGCGAGTTCACGAGCGAGGACGTTCTCTGGAACTTGAGGGGGAGTGTATAGCGCGGCAACCCTAGAGCGTTATTTCTGTGCCGTCCGCTAGAGCGCGTTTAGTAAGTTGACATAACGAGGTGTGACACGTTCGAGCGGCAACGGCGAGCGCTAAGAATAAAATCGTTGTATCTCTTTTAGTTTTAACTTCTTGAGTCTGTGAATAAAACCTAGATACGAGTGTGAGAGTCTTAATTCGTTCCCCACCGACGCTATATGTACAAATTCCTACCTAAGAAGGTAATCAATCCATAATTTATACATCCTGAACATAAGAAATCTATCTTAAGTTTCTACACTTAAGTTAAATTAACAAGTTAATTTTATATAATATGAATTAAGTGTAAAAACATTCACCATGAGTTGTAACAATAGTGATCAATACAAATTATAGTTTAAGTTTCACCAAGTGAACATAAGAAGCTAATATTAGACACTCATAGGTGCATCTAATATAAATGAGTTATTACAATCATTAAATTCAAGAATACATATCAAGGGATGAGGCTCAACAAACCATGTGCTGATAACCTCAAATTAAGTACCTTCACAATAATATTAGGTATTGAACAACTCCAACAATTAAGTTAATCACCATTTACGTTTAACCCTTAATTAATAAGGCATAAGACAGGCAACCTAAAATTTTGCCATGTGCTTATAAAATCAGTGAAAAAATTGTCACAGCAATTTAATTAATATTTAACATGTTTACAAATTAAGTTAAACACTATTTAAGTTTTAACTAATAAACATAAAGGCTTAAAATTGGAAACTTTAAATTTTCAACAATGTGCCCTTTAACCACAATAGTGTCGAAATGTTTGACCTAAAAGAAAATCATTAACTAAGGATTACCTATCAAGCTAAACCTTACTACCTCAAAAAAACCTCATGCCCCACGTTGGGCGCCAATTGTAAAGAAATTTTTCTTTACATTGGCTAGCGTCAAAGATAATTTATGGCATGAGACCCCAGTTACCTGTCTCCGGGTTTATTGTATTGTTGTTTGTCTGTAGCAAATAAGATCCCTTTGATTTGGCTTTCACTTTTCACATTTTGTTGTTAACACTGCATCACACCAGATAGTACTCAGTACACAGAAAATTGTATGTTGAACTTACAATTTATGATGAATCACTTTTACCCTATCGTTCGAAGATCGAAGATTAAAGGTCCAGTGAGGAGATCCACAAGCAGTATCAAAGCCGTGGTCATCCAATCATGGTCATCTCTGGACACGTGGACGCTGGTGTTCGGAACCTTTTGCCAAGACCGCATTGTTCTTCCAAAATAATGTGAAGTTTATGATCCGACCATTTTATAAAGTTTTTTTCTTATATAATTAAAGGTAAAGTAGGAACCCTGCCAACAAGAGAACATTTCGGTAAGACTCATAAATGCTATGCTTAAGACTTAGCGTCAGTATAGAAAAAAACCCAAAAAGAGCACTTACTTACAGCGTCCTACGTTCTTATGCTTACACATTTGAACTTAACTCTGGTTCCAGCTGCCCTTCGAGACATCATTAAATGCTTTTAAGTAGTTTTTTCCAATATATAAAATTTAGAGGCAGACTCGCTCTAGATCAAGTTGGAAAAACAAACGTCAAACGACAATCTGTCAATCTGTCAACTCGCAAAATAACGCTCCATTCCACGAATCTAAATTTATTCAATTTTTAAGTGTTAGAAAGAAAGAAAGAAAGAAAAATTATTTATTTTGCACAGATTACAAAACGCACATTAATTTTCAAAAGCCCAGTATCCAAGCTAAACTAAAATAAAACTAAACTAATTAACTAATGCCTAGTGAAGTAGTGATACCTATCGTTTCTGGTGCGGTGCACCACTACACGCCATAGACGAAACGTAGGCCTATGACGCCTCGATCAATGACAATGACATTAGATCACTACAGATACAAAGGTAAAGCCAAGGAATAAAACATAAATGAAACTGTGCGTCGTATCCGTACAAAAATGGTCATTGCTCAGCGAAAATACTGTAGCTTCGGACGGACCGAATGCAACAGCGCTGGTATTCTGCAAAGACCAAGAGTGACATGTTGACGCTACGGCATGGTGTTTCGCTGCGAGATTTAGGAAACAGCATTATGGTGAGTACTTCTATGAAATTCGTAAAAATATGGGAAATTAATATAAATACTTGTGTGTGAAACACGTATATATGAATGTGTACGTGTATTCAATATGTTTGTGTAAATATAATAAAAATCGATATGACAACATACAAAACCTAACCTAAAACTTAACCAATCAAGTTAAAATCAATCAAGTTATATAGTATGCTCAAAACCAAATTAATCCCATTCAATTTTCTAGGTACTGATCACAAAGTCACAAGAGATTTTAACAATGGTCAATACTTGTTATTCCATGAAGAATGAAATGCGAAGCTCAAGTAATCGGACAGAGACCACGTTTTGAAATGAATTGAAGACCTTCGCCATCGCCCGTAGGCCGTGACCCTAGAGGTAAGATCAAATGAGCTGGTGCAATTAGACCTACCACTTATCAGATTGCTGCAGTTGCATGAATGTTTTCTTTAAAATGTTTAAAAAATGCTTTTTTGTCTTCAGGGCTCTCACTGGTGGTGGTTGTTACAAGTTGAGTCAAGTTAACTGTGGAGTCGAGTTGACTGTCAGGCCAGGTTGACTGTCAAGTTTTGTCAAGTTAAAAGTCGAGTCTTGAGTAAAGTGGTCTCGAGTAAAGTTGTCTCGAGTACGAGTAAAGTAAAGAAAGCAGTCTTAAGTCAACCAAAGTAAATGAAGACTAGTCGTTGAGGAAAGTAGATTCAAAGTGAAGTCTTAATTCAAGTTTATTGACATAACCATATGAGATGTGGATCCTCTCGTCACTTAACTAGTGTTAACTGTGTCATGGGGACCAGTGTCTTCGCCAATTTACATCAATATAGTACTCGCTAGTCATTTAATGAGATTTAGGTTTTTTTTTTATAACTTCCCCATTGGTAGCTATTGATCTTAGTATTATAATTTTTTGGGAAATGACAAAAGATAAGTCATTTGAAAAAAAGAAGTTCAGTGGTGATTTTTAACGTCAAATAAGTCATAACGTAGATGGCAAAAAGTCATTTCTTAATTCTTGCCTGATGCGGGTGAGAGATTTTGGGTTATGATTACAGAAAAGAACTCCATTAAATTGGGAAAATCTTTTTGAATGGAAGTGACGTCATTGAATTGGGAGATTTCTTGGTTGGAAGTATCAACATCCATTTAATTGGAAAACTTGTTGAAAGTAACCTCCATTAAATTGGGAAATTTGGTTGGAAGTAACCTCCATTTTGTTGAAAGTATAAACCTCCATTACATCGGAAAACTTTGTTGGAAGTATCAACCTCCATTAAATCGGGAAACTTCTTGTTTGGAAGTATCAAGTTCTATTTAATTGGAAAACTTTGTTGAAAGTAACCTCCATTAAACTGGGAAATTTGGTTGGAAGTAACCGCCATTTGGTTGAAAGTATAAACCTCCATTACATCGGAAAACTTAGTTGAAAGAAAGAAAAAGTATTTATTTGCCACAAATTAACGACATACACAACAAGAAGTATCAAACCCCATTAAGTCGGGAAACTTTTTGGTTGATAGTGTGGAGGTATGCGGAACAGGGTGTAAAGTCCCGCAAACCTCCGTTGAAAAGGGAGGATCCTCCGACCTGACGGGTGTTGTGTCTGGTCCGGGCAACTACCCGATAGTTGATTTCGGGCTGTTGTATATGTTCAAATCGCGCGGAGAACTCTGCTTGCGCGATGTAGGAATTTTGCTGTTCTAGTTCGTATGTAGCGTCATAGTGTCAACCTCTATTAAATTGGAAAACTTGGATGAAAGTATCAGAAGTGAAGGAAGAATAAGTAGAATTAGGAAACGATTAATATAAAGGAATAGGTAAAGGGTCTAAAAAACAGGCAGCCCGAGGTAAGGGACCTGTAGGTAAACAAACCCGTGGTAAAGGGTCTGATAAACAGGCAACCCGAGTTAAGGGACCTGTAGATAAACAAGCCCGTGGTAAAGGGTCTGATGAACAGGTAACTCGAGGTAAGGGACCTGTATGTAAACAAACCCGTGGTAAATGGTCGTAAATAAACAAACCCGTGGTAAATGGTCGTATGTAAACAAACCCGTGGTAAAGGGTCTGATGAACAGGTAACCCGAGATAAGGGATCTGTAGGAAAAGAAACCCGTGGTAAAGGGTTAAGGAAAACTTGATGTGACCAGAGGAGGGAAAGGTCTGGCACAGTGAGAAGAACCCGAGGTTATGGGTCAAGATTAGATTACGGTCAATCAGAACTTGGAGAGGCGTGCACAATGCTCGAGGCAAGAGCCTGTGCACACTAATTCTGATGGAATATGAAAGCATTACAATAGGAGCATATCAAAAGTAATATGAGGACTGGGATGAAAGAAAGTAAGATTACGCAGAGTTTTTGACAGAAATGTTAGCCAAAAGGAAAATGGATGGATAAATTTTAACAAAGACTTAGAATCTGATTCACCAGAGAATGATTCTTCCACAAATGAAAACAAACAGAGATGTGTCCAAGACAAGAAATATTGAAAACAATTACCCTATCAACATATCGAAATTTGTGTTATACTCGTATGCTATAATTTCCAATGTTTCAGTTGACTGAGTTATCATCATTTGGTATCAATAGATAATATAAAAATGTCATATTTTAATAGTTTGAGTAAAGCTACTAAAATTAAGAAGGACAATAAATTACAAATTTTGTAAAAGAAAAAAAAAGAGAGCAATGGGACTCGCTTGGAACAGGATGGCCGAGCTGTTAGGTCATCATCATTCTCCTGCCCTTATCCCAATTTATTTGGGGTCGGCGCAACATGTCTTTTTCTTCCATACTCCTCTATTAGTCGTCATCTCTGTAGTCACCCCCTTTTTACCCATATCCTCTTTCACACAGTCCAACCATCTTTTCTTTGGCCTTCCCCTACTCTTATAGCCATCCACATCCATACACAAGACTTTCCTCACGACATTTTCTTCATTCCTCCGCATCACATGCCCATACCACGACAACCGATTTCCACACAATTTTTCAGTCAGCGGTGCCACTTTCAGACTTCCTCTTATATACTCATTCCTAATTCTATCCATGCGCGTAACACCACACATCGCTCTTAGCATTCTCATCTCAGCTACATGCAATTGCTTTTCATTCATCCCTTTTGTGGCCCAACATTCTGAACCATACAAGACAGCAGGTCTGACCATTGTTTTATAAATCTTCCCCTTAAGTTTTAGGGGAATGCGGGAGTCACAGATAGTCCCGGTGACCTGCCGCCATTTCATCCATCCAGTGTTAATTCTGTGCTTAACAGTCCGATCTATTTCGCCATCGCTTTGCACGAGTGAACCGAGATACCGAAAATCGGAGCAGACTGGGAGAAGCGCGCCATCTAGCACTACAGCTTCAGAACTGGAGAGACCGCCGAAATCGCAGAACATGTATTCAGTTTTGGTTCTGCTGATTTTCAAGCCAACTTTCTCCAGCTTCTGTTGCCACTTCTCCAATCTGCTCTGGATCTCAGGTCCATCTTCACTGACCAGAACAATGTCGTCGGCAAACAGCATGCACCAGGGTGCCTCTTCCTGTATTTCCGACGTAAGAGCGTCCATAATCAACAGGAAGAGGTAAGGACTTAAAGCCGACCCTTGATGCAAGCCTACAGCCACACTGAACTCATCGGTGTTGCCAGCAGCCGACCGGACGTAGGTACTAGATTGTCTGTACATAGCACGAATCAACTCAACATACTTCCCAGGCAAACCTTTCTCTTTCAAGGCCCACCACAACACATCCCGAGGTACCCTATCATACGCTTTCTCAAGATCAATGAACACCATGTGCAAGTTCTTGTGCACACGTCTGTACTTCTCGCAGAATTGACGGAGAGCGAAGGTGGCGTCCATTGTCCCTCGACCTGGCATAAACCCAAAACTGGTTCGGGGTAATCTCACTCTCCTCTCGCAATCTTTTCTCTATCACTTTCTCCCATACTTTCATAGTATGTGACATGAGCTTTATCCCTCGATAGTTGTTGCAGTCCTGTACATCCCCTTTATTCTTGTGGGATCACTTCTTCATACAACAACTTATTGAAGAATAAAGTCAGCCACATACATCCATCCTCTTTTAAACACTTCCATACTTCTACTGGTATGTCATCAGGGCCCATGGCCTTTCCATTTTTCATACATTGAACTGCCCTTCTTACTTCATCCATACTAATTTCTCTCACCAAACCCATATTTACTTGTACCTCTTTGAGGTACCTCTGTTAGGTCATATACAATATTTAAGAATCATTATATTTGTTGGCGTAGAACGAGTTGTTTTGTTATTATTATTTTATTTTGATTAAAGTGGTTAAAATGTTTACAGGTTAAAGTGTCTAAAGGTTAAACTACTCGTATTTAGTGGTTAAAGTGTTTTTAAATAAGTATTTTATATTGAATTGTGTATTCCATGTAAAGTTCTTTTAACTTATCAGACAGTTGTGTTGCTGGGAAGTTTGTTCCACCATTTCTTCTCCTCAGCTAAAAACACTAGGAAGTGGTGACGGGTGGGCATTTTGGGGACTGTCTTAATATGATTCATAAATAAAAGTGAAGTTTCTGATTACGGTGCGTGTTTCATTTCCTGGCCAATAATACTTTTAAAGGATCAATAAAAATAATAAATAACCTAACACCCCCACTCCAATGACGGTGACGGTGACTGTGACGGTGACGGTGACGGTGACGGTGACGGTGACGGTGACGGTGACCGTGACGGTGACGGTGACGGTGACGGTGACGGTGACGGTGACGGTGACGGTGACGGTAAAAAAAGAAGTAAGTAAAAAAAGTGTAACTTGAATTAATAAATATTAAATAAAAAAAAAACAAAGGAAAAAAAAAACTGCATAAATAAAATAAATAAATAATTATAATTGCATAAGTTGATAAAAAATGCTATGCAATAGCTTTACCGCGGCAGTCTCCGAGTGCCACACGTCTTTTTTTTATGAATGTCCGGGCATAACTCCGTCATATATTTCGCAAGATTTGCAAAATTATATATTTGTTCGAAAGGGGTTTTAGCCTAGACAGTATTTACTGCAGAGATGCACTCTGGCATATCATCATGAATAGATTTCAGCATAAAGAACGCTACCAAATTGTTCAAATTCACTTTGAAATTTCCTTCATTCCTTTTAATCATTCGTCGATGAATTCGTGATGTGATTTTTTTTTTTTTGAACATAATCTTCCACTGAGCAAGCCATCCGTCGAACTGTGTATAGATTTCTTACCACATACTCTTTAAATTGCGCAATGAAACCAACACGCAAGCAAGAAAAGCGCGTACTGAAGACAATATCACTGCTGTGAAGGAATAGGTAAGTGAACTCAAAGGTCGTGTGATTTAACTCCTCTTGATTATTTTCTGTGGAACTACGTAAAGTCACTGGTCTGTGCAGTAGCGGCCCGCAAGCGATGCGACAGCACTGGGCGCCATTTTGGGGGACGACGAAATCTCTAATAATAAGCAAATGCAAGCGCAGAAGCTAGAACGGTGCCCATCTTTCTTTTCACACCACCTATTCTAAAACGTCAAATTATATCTCATACAAACCCTATTAAAAGTAAATCATTATTGCGATGAACCGGGGATTAAGCAAGGCAATTATATTGTACTGAACAATTGACATTGGTATGAAAACTTTTTTACATGACATGGATATTGCCAATCCTATAAATACATTGCCATTTGAGGTGACTGCCCCGTTGGTCTCTATGTCGCAAGCTCGACTGCCAAGTGTCCTCGTCCTGGGTCTAATTTCCAGGTCAGGCCAAAACAGCTAAGGAGGTCATTTGCCCGAAGTTGTTTTTTTAAATTTTAATGCTATTTTCAATACAATCATGTTGCAATCTTTCAAATAAATAAAACAATTTGATCAATATTAAAATTTTGGTGTTACTTTTTTCATCATCAATCGCGTACATAATTATGAAGCCAAAGCCCTAAACAAACTGAACAATTCCCTTTTCATTAACAGAATATTGGATTTTGATTTAGATTATAATATTTTGTTTCTAGTAACGTGATCCCGAAAACCGCGAAAAAGGCATCCAATATAGTAAAAATTGTAAAATTTAATTGCGGCCATTTTGGTGTTAAGTATTTAGTTGTAAGCCGTTTCTTGACACCAGTAACTTGCATTGAAGAATGCAAATATATATAAATAAAGTAATTTCCTATGAGATGATTACGAAATTTTTAATTATCTTTTTCTATATCTACGTTATCTACTTCCATAGTTAAAATATTCAATCCAATCATAGTAGAAAGTTTTTAGAAATTACATTTATTTTTAATGACAGGTCACCCTGACTAAACCACACACTCTGTGTCACAATTTACCTCTATACTGATGGTGGATTTATAGTAACTGTACAAAGGGGGCAATCTAGTAGGTACCAGTACCAGAGCTAAAAATTTAGAAAACAAACATTCATAAACAAACAATACTTTTATTTATGATTTCTTTAGGGGCTAGGCTTAACATAATTTTGATCTGAATTAAGGATAACAAAACAAAGTTTTATTTAATAACCAACAATTCAACAAAGAGCAAAGATTGAATAAAATAAGAAACATTATTAAACTCAATTTTAGTAAGTAATTTTGGTACACTAGCTTCTACTAACCATCAAGTATCAGATGAATTTATTATGAAAATTACGTAAAACGTTACTTTAAATAACGCTTCATCTTAATTCTTAACGTATGAAGATAAATCATCACTAATAAATTCCTTAGCAGGAACTTTGTCAAATAATACTTGGGCATGTTCAAAGAACAAATCCATAGCCGTATCAATGACACTCTTTCCAAAATGATTTGTGATGAAGTCCCAATTCTCGTTGAAAATGTTAACGAGCACAGCACCTGAAGAAAATAAAATAATAAACAAACATTAACATCAAAATGTTGACAACACAAAAAAGGCACAAGTAGGAGGTCTATACTCAGTGGTGGACGGAACAAGTTTTAGAGGTAGGTGATGATAACCAAAATGTTGAAATCGAGGTAGATTAAGCAAAGCTGGCGTTAAGACTTGGAATCCTGACCATTATGGATTAGGCACAAGCAGCAGTATTGGTTATTATCGACGGCTTATTTTGAAATTTTAACACTTGAACAATGCAATCTGCTCGAATGTGGTTCCATTTCTGATCTGTCTGTATATTTTTTTATACCTACCATGTTCTGACCAATAAATGGTTATGATTATGAAATTGTCAAGTCAATTAACACAAATACAGAGTTGATTTAAAAACGACTAGTACTTACTAATTTCTTGTTTTCCAACAAGTACATTGTCAGCATGGACCGTTGCTTTTCCTTTAACGTTGATGTCATATGAGGAGTCATCAGGTTTGATCTGGATATGTAGTTCACCGTCATCACGTTTCTGCACTTCGAATGCGAAATCTAAAGACAAATTAACTTGTTCTGAAAGCAAAAAAAAACAATGATTAAAATTAATATCCATGGCTTCGATAGCACTTTATAAACTGCTCCATATCTCAACTCGAATATTTGATTCCAAGCAGTGAGAATCAGATAATTTCAAACAGATTTTCGGACAGTCAAGCGAGGAAAGAAGGAAGGAATGGGAGGGCGTGAGAGGGGCGTGCCAGTCTTTTACTGACTAAAACCTAACCGTGTTTCTTTAGTTGCTCTTTGCGTTCCAGGGCCGTGGTGACTATTTCGAACACTCCTGCGACCCTGGGAGGACACTCAAGCCTGGATCAATTCGTATTATTAATTATCCTTACGTTTCAAATTTAATTAAGATAATGAAACATGATAATGAAAACCATGTGCTATGTCATTTCACGATATATACACAATCCATTCCCTATATAGATAAACGTTTCTACTACAGAAGTAAGTTGGAAGTTAAGCATATTTGCATATGCATCATTGATGCTGACTTACTGTCGCCTTGTTAGTAGGTATATCTCTTTTTCATCTCTTACGTCACGAATAATATTTTTTTAAATGCTTACCAAAAACAATTCCTCCATTTCCTTCACCGTGAATGTCGATTCCACCAATAAGTTCCAAGAGAGTTGGAGTTGATTCTATCTTGTAGTTTCCTTCGACTTCGAAGCGATCGCAAACGAAGTCTATCGCATGCCGTTGAGTCGCTAAATCACTCCTTTAAGAAACGTTTGTTATTTTAGTGGAATAATATAAATATTAAACGAACTCGAATAATACTAAATTGCAACACAATGCTTGTGTGACGTAGCCAACGTTTGATATATCAACTACGGACTCACCATACCCCTGGCCATACCCCTGGGGATAGGGTGGAACTGAACCATACCAACATAGAGATGTGCCACCCTAGTTCCATTACGTATATTGATTTGTAGGATTAGAACTACTGCGAATAACAGGTAATTGAAATGATTACTTCCATAATTATGATAGTCGACAAAAAAAGATCGATGAACTGCATAATACATGATATAGCTATAATAAAGGTGATAACTGAGATGACAACCAATAGATTTACCTACCTATAAACATAAATTTAGAGAAGAAAAAACTTAACATGTTGCTCCTACCCCAGATAAATTGAGGGAAGAGCAAGAAAGCTAGGTTTTTATTAAGCGTAACTTTTTGTATGAGTCATTTTGTTTAATGTTTGACAAAACTTACTTAAAACTTGTTGCGTAACAGTTCTTTAATCCTTTGGCTTCTCCTTCCTTCATCGTAAGTTTTATCATTCCGAGGACTACAATATCTTGATCTTTTATCGGCAGTGGATCTCCTTTTGGTACACCCAAATCTGGGATGCCATTATCTGCTATTTCCTGTATCAAATCCTTGTATAAACCTCGAATACATTCGTTGTCAGTAATCGAGCATTTTTTGTTTATTTTGTCGACTGAAATAGAAAATATTGATATTGAAGAAATTTGTAAATTACCATAATGTAATATTATATGACGAAATTATTTGTTTATATTTGTTTTTATAAATATAAATAAATAATTTACCTTTACCTGTGTACCTTTTGTAATACTTTAAAAGTACACTCTGATAACGAAAATTCACAGATGGAAAGCAACATTATTGCCGAGTGTCAATGGCTACTTTACCCCAAAAGTGATTAAGGTGATTCCTTTTGGGGAAAAGTAGCTATAAAGTAGACGCTGATATGCATTCTCCTGCATTTTTTTCCCTACATCAACCTGTCCTTACATCACTTAAAAATGGCATTAGTTACAGATATTGAGACCACAGTTTTAATGAATTAGAAAAGTTATTTCAAAAATAAACCCCTATAGGGGTAAATCGAAGGGTAAGAATGTATATCCAAAATAAAAATTAGTATTAAAGTGATCGTTGACATATTTACAAAATTTCGATTAGAAGTAACAATTTTTTTTTTTAAGAAAGACATGTATTTCTCAATGGATTAGGTACAGGATTTTTTTTAAAAGATGTTTATAATTTTCTTTTCAATGCTCCGTTTAGTTTACAAAACACTGATATACTCACAAATCACTGATGATTCACAAAAAACGATGACACTGGCTAACAAAATGACGTTCAATTGCAACATTTTGTTACTGTTTAGTTGTGTCTGTGTTGTTTTGTTCTGTATTTCTTAGTAAAGTTCTGAGGCACTAAAATATCTAATGTTTGTTTTCAGCTAGTTACTCAATTTATATACTTTAATGCGGATGGTTATTAACATATACGAAGTTAAAATTTGGCGTTAAGTAGTTCCGTAGAAATATAACCTAATTAAAAGTTATCTCTTATTAAAGTACATTCACAGTTTTGAATGTATGTAACTAACAAACCCATTTTTATCTAAAAAATTTTGATCATCATCATTTCAGCCGAAAGACGTCCACTGCTGGACTTACGCCTCCCAAAAGTGTCGCTACAACAGCCGGTCCTATGCGTTTTGCATCCAATGGCGATCCTCACCAGGTCATCGGTCCATCTTGTGGGAGGCCTTCAAACGCTTCGTCTTCCGGTACGCGGTCGCCACTCCAGAACTGTTCGGCCCCTTTGACCATCTTTTCTGCGAGCAATGTGCCCTGCCCACTGCACCTGCTCCTTCATTTCGGCGATTCCTCGGGTTATTAACCTTGAAAATATAAAATATTGGTGCTACTTAACGTGTAAGTATCTAAAACACATCTTACAGAAAAATATCAGTCTAGACTGAATTCTGCCAAGAAGTGTGTTAAATTAATAAAAAAGCATACTTAAATACTTAGATAAGTATTAAAACCTCATCTGTCACGTAGGTCATATGTGACCACGAACAATAGATTTTTTTTTGTGTCTGTTGTCTGACAGATCAGCCAGTAGGGATGTTTCCTGGATAAAAAAAAATGTATTTGGTCCGTGCTACTTACTATCAAAAGTTATTGAAAACACACACATACATATTTTTTTTTTCAAATCAATAAAATTTGACAATGATGAACCACATCAAAGTTCAGGACCAATCCCGACCGTAGACGTGTTTCATCCCCCCAGTGGCTTGTGACGTTACTTCTTGGTAAAAAGTTTACTTACACGTGACGTCTCGCGAAATTTCAACGCGCTGTATGTGTTTACGTGACAAAAGAAAATACGTGACCAATATTTTCTGGTAATCTAACTGATGGCAAACCCAATACTTTTTTTTTTGGAATCTACCAATTAATATTTATTACGTACACGACGCGCGACGATGCAATGAAAAGGTACGCTACGTTCATACAAAGCGGCGTTCAGATATTGTTGAGTTGTTATTACAAATGTCCTTACATATTTATAGTAATTATGGTATGAAATTCCTTAATTTATGTCTTTATTATACAAAAAAAACGTGGACAGTCATCACACAATTCTTGTACAAAGTCGAGCTTAACTCAAAATTGAGTTTACTCCCAGCAATTAATTTACCAGATCTGTCATGCCCATCGCGTCTCCTTAAGGCCCCTCTCGCGGTCCAGTGGCGCCCTCATTGAATAAAAAATCGTAGCATAGCACAGAAAATAAATATTAAAAAATCCAACTTGACGTTTGTTACAAAGAGGATAAAGAATTTTTACGTTGTTAAAACAGGTCTCAAAATGTTTCGTATCCAAAGTAGTAGGCAAAAGTGCCAAAAATGGCCGTTTCTGGCACTTTTGCCTACTACTTTGGATACGAAACATTTTGAGATCTGTTTTAACAACGTAAAAATTCTTTATCCTCTTTGTAACAAACGTCAAGTTGGATTTTTTAATATTTATTTTCTGTGATAAGCTACGATTTTTTATTCAATGAGGGCGCCACTGGACCGCGAGAAGGCCCTTAAGGAGAGACGCGAGGGGCCTGACGTATTAACACACAATTTGGCATCATAGATAATATATTATTGTTACGCCACGAACACGCTTATCTTCGCTTGCTGCTGTTAGCCGACTAAATCAAATTGCAACAATTGTCTGAATTTCTCGGCTACAATTTGCGCGTTAGTGCGATATCTACCTCTTTTTTATATATAATATCATTGGCAATTATAGTGTTTTATTTATCATAAAACTAGACTGTACATAAACAATTGTTTTATGCGTAAGCGTGTTTTGGGCAAATCACTTGAATAAGAATTGAATAAGAGAAAGAATTGGGCAAGGTGCCCAATTCCCAATTCCTTAAAATGTCAATGGCTTTTATGGAAACAAATTTGAGAGGAACAAAATAGTGTCATGTGTAGTTTTAACAACATACGAGTACCAAGTTAACTCAGCTTTCTGTCCAAAGGCAGTTGTTAGTCCTAACCTAATTCAACATATTGCTATTATTTGTGCATTAGTGTTCTCAATGTTTGCTCACCAAGCTCTTTGGGACCCCAAAAATTAGTATTCAGCTTCAGACAATTATTTCGGTAGGAAGTACGTAACAAAATATTAGAACTATTCAAAAGCTTTGTGCAAATTTAATTAATCTCTGTGATATCACTATTATGTGTCATTGTTATTAAAATTAGAAATATCTTTATAAACATGTGTCATTTAGATCTGGGTTTGAATGACTCAAATCCGTACATGCCTCACGACATGATTACATAACGACCAAGTATCTAAGAAAAATTGCCAAACTGAAGTGGCTATGGGCAGGACACACTGCTCAGAGAACAGATGATCGAGGGAGCCGAAAAGTTCTGGAATGGCGACACAAGGTGGACCGATGACCTGGTGAGAGTCGCGGGTAGTCGACGGATGCGACACGCACAGCACCGGTCGTTGTGGGCGACACTTGAGGGAGGTCTTTGTCCAGCAGTGGACGTCTTTTGTCTAAAATGATGATGAAGTACCTCAAAGAAAACTGTAGGAGGAACAAGGAACCTATCTGGTATGGTCAAAAATAAGTGGCAGTGGCATTGGGCATGAGTGGTGTAGTAAGAAGGCCTCTCACAAGGTAGAAGATAACGGGAATCAGCTGCGGGATGTGACAGTCGCGCAAGACCTGTCGTTAAGGAGATGCTTGACCAGGCTATCGATAACAACTGAATATTTTTTTATTTTCAAGCAATATATCCCTGTGATGACATACGACAGCAATAGAAGTTTTCCATCGAAGATGATGATTATGATGGAACGACTAAATGAAAGGTAAAGAATCAGGGTTCACGGTCAAAATTTATAATAGGTATGTATAGGTCGAGACGATACAAAATAAGATTTATATACGTTGGAGCCCAGTTTTGAATCCCAGTTTAATATTTTTGGCGTTGGATCCCACAAAACACTATTAAGTACTATTTCCGTTGGATCACAAATTTTGAAAATGCAAGAGCCAAAGCTCTGACAACCGGTTCACAAAAGGTTTGTCGGCGACTTGATATTCTCCACCACTCAATCTAAACCAATGCTAACCAAGGTAAGACTGGGTCGTGAACAGGTTTCATATAAAATACTGGCAATCAAAAGGCCAACAGATGATGAGATTGAGAAACAAGCAAGAAATCTGTAATTTATTTTTTTGATTCGATAAGTTTCTTCGACCTATATATATTTTTCCTTCATCATCATCGTCAGCCTTTTTAATGTCCCCACTGCTGATGACACTGGCACAGGCCTTCTCTCTATGAGAGGGTTTGGGCCATAATCCACCACGCAGGCCCAATGCGTATTGGTGGATGGCAT
The DNA here is from genome assembly GCA_951329385.1 of Polia nebulosa. Taxonomy (NCBI): domain Eukaryota; kingdom Metazoa; phylum Arthropoda; class Insecta; order Lepidoptera; family Noctuidae; genus Polia; species Polia nebulosa. The sequence continues at coordinate 11,892,249 of OX589604.1, forward strand.
AAGTTTGTATTTTTGGTTCCAGGACATGCCAGTTTCCTCACGATGTTTTCCTTCTCCGTTTTGAGAGCAGTGGTGACGGTGATATTTTTCTTTCATCATCATCATCATCATCATCATCATCATCATCATCATCATCATCATCATCATCATCGTCATCATCATCTCAGCATTTTAATGTCACCACTGCTGGGGCACAGGCCTCCTCTTCGTGAGAGGGTATTTTTCTTTGGTTGCCATTTATTATTTTTTCGTGGATTTTATTATTAATTTATTATGTACTCATGACATCATGTATTCTATTTGGAGACATTAAAAATAAACAAAAACTATTTTCTTACGTCGTAGTTTTATGTTTTATGAAGAATTTTAATTTAATTAGCGCCATTGTTTTTCATTCATTATCATTTAAATTGTTAAAACTAATAGTTGTTTAAATTTTAAATTAACTATGAAAAGAATACATAGTTGCGTTGCAAAGAAGTCTATATATTCTAAAAGCATGATTCATATTTATGAAACTCAGCCTATACAACAAATTAAAATAATGAAGATTTTTTTTTTTGATAATACTATTAATAATAATAATTATGATGACATGATATTAATTAGTTATCACAATTTGAGGGAAACCCATGACCCATGGATTCACTTGTGATAGCTTTTGGTGATACCTTCAATGTTTAAGAAATGACTGTTTTTTTTTAAGATCGCATACTTGTTTTAGTATCTATGTTTTTTTTAAAAGGACCTTATAATTCTTTGTATCTCTATCAGTACCTACGTCAGTCGTCAAACCTTAGTACTACTACGCAACAAGTTTTGGATGACATTGAAGTGGTTGTGGGCTCAAAGTTATCTCCATCGGTGTGTGCCTTTTTTTGACGTGAATGCGTCTTTTTGCTTCCTTATATGTTAACAAAATCGGGGGATACAGTTTAGTGTTGCAGCTACATATCTATCATCTTAGGATAATCTAAAGGATCAAAGATTTTTTTACGCTAAGAAAGAATGAAACGGTACCGTCACAGTCCTCACAGTCCTCACTTGGAATAACGAATCACACCCGTTACGTAGACATATTCAACTATAACACGGTTGTGTCCACGACACAGCCGTGTTATATTCCTGATATAATCATCCTGATATATCTGATATATCGTATTCCTGATTAATTTCTCAGCACCGTGAACCGAGGATATGAAAGCCGGTAAACTAATACTAGTAATTTTGCGGACGCCGAGACCTCCCATACGGATGGGAAGAGTAGCCTGAGCCCAGGCTCGGTCATCCATGGCCACATTTAAAATTGACATAAGAGTATGAAGAATAATTTGGTCCATTTTTTCCAAAAGATGAGGGTGTTTCCATAAATGGGAAGCGCGAAGGAAATATGTTAATTTAGGGCCGAAACAGCAGTAACGAATTAAAGTGATGGCCGAATGCATTTTAATTTGGGAGTAATCTTTCCGAAATGTCATTGATTTTTTTTTATATATTCCTCGACAAATTCGGGAAAGGATGTAACACCTAAAAATAGAATAAATTTAGATTCGTGGAATGAAGCGTTATTTTGCGAGTTGACAGATTGACGTATGACGTCTTTCTTTTTTTCAAGTTGATCTGCAACGAGTCTGTCTAAGAAATTTTATTTATTGGAAAAAAGCACCTATGATGTCTCGAAAGGTAGCTGGAACCAGAGTTAAGTTCAAATGCATTAAGCATTCGGATGTAGGACGATGTAAGTAGTCTTTTTGGGTTTTTTTTCTGTGCTGATGCTAAGTCTTAAGCGCGTGGCATTCAGGAGTCTGATCAAATCTTTCTATTTGTTGGCAGGGTTCCTACGTTAGATTTATTTAATTACTATGCAAAAACTTAATAAAATGGTCGGATCATAGGATGGTTCCGTACACAAGCACCCACGTGTCGAGAGATGCCCACGATTAGATGACCATGGCGTAGATGCCGTTTGAGGATCTCTGAACTGGACCTATAATCTTCGAACGTTATGGTAAAAGTGTTTCGACATAAATTGTAAGTTGAACATACAATTTTCTGAGAACGGAGTGATATATAGTGTGCTGCAGTGTTATAAATAAACGTGATATATGTGAAGACCAAATCTAAGGACTCTTATTTATTACATACATACCTCATGTACAAAACCCGAAGATAGGTAACAGGGTCTCAGGCCAAAAGTATCTCTGACGCTAGCCGGTGGAAGAAATATTTTCTTTACAATTAAAAAAAAAATAGTTAAAGAATTTGATGGTTCGGGGTTTGTGGCGCCATCTGGCTGAGAACTTATGTAGTGCTGCGAATGTCGAAACAATAAGTGCCACGTAGAGACACCAGATGGCGGTTGACCAACTTATTTGAAATCTTGAATATGGAAATTGTGTTATAAAATATATTAAAATAAACACAATAGTTCCTACTATATTGATACTATGTATTAAATGTAATTCAGAAATAAATAATGCCTAATTAAATTTATATGTTAAACTGTGAAATGGAATGTTTGACATTTGAGTGGTAATGGAACGCCGTCCGTGAAATATGGACGACGGTCAGTTTTTTTGGCTTTGATACGTAGATGTGTCATAACCTCTGTGAGTTGGAAAGAACTAAGAAAATATTTAAATGATGTCTCGAAAGGTAGCTGGAACCAGAGTTAAGTTCAAATGCATTAAGCATTCGGATGTAGGACGCTGGTTCCTTACGATAGATTTATAATTAATTACTAAGGACAAAACTATATAAAATGGTCGGATCATAGATTTCACTATATTTTGGAAGAACAAGGCAAAAGGTTCGGAGCACAAGCGTCCACGTGTCCCAAAGATGACAAAGGTTAAATAACCACTGCTTGGATACTGTTTGTGGGTCTCAACTCATCATTGGATCCTTAATCTATAATCTTCAAAAGATGGGTAAAAGTGTTTCGACATAAATTGTAAGTTGAACATACAATTTTCTGAGAACGGAGTGATATATAGTGTGCTGCAGTGTTATAAATAAACGTGATATATGTGAAGACCAAATCTAAGGACTCTTATTTATTACATACATACCTCATGTACAAAACCCGAAGATAGGTAACAGGGTCTCAGGCCAAAAGTATCTCTGACGCTAGCCGGTGGAAGAAATATTTTCTTTACAATGTACGCCCAACGTGATGCATGAGGTTTGTTTGAGGTAATTTATCTAGAGTTATGGTCAAGCTTATTAGCTAATTCTTATTTACTTATTTTCTTTTAGGTCAAGTATTTTGACACAATTCTGGTTAAAAGGCACATTGTTGAAAATTTATATTATAGTTTCCAATTTTAAGCCTTTGTTTATTAGTTAAAACTTAAGTAGTGTTTAACTTAATTTGTAAACATGTTAAATGTTAGTTAAATTGCTGTGACAATCTTTTTCACTGATTTTATAAGCACATGGCAAAATTTTAGGTTGCCTGTCTTATGCTTTATGTTTATTAGTTAAAACTGAAATAGTATTTGACTAAATTTGTAAACATGTTAAATATTAACTAAATTGCTGTGACAATTATTTCACTGATTTGATAAGCACATGGCAAAATTTTATGTTGCCTGTCTTATGCCTTATTAATTAAGGGTTAAACTTAAAATAGTGATTAACTTAATTATTGGAGTTGTTCAATACCGAATATTATTGTGAAGGTACTTAATTTGAGGTTATCAGCACATGGTCTGTTGAGCCTCATCCTTTGATATGTATTCTTGAATTTTATGATTGTAACAACTCATTTATATTAGATGCACATATGAGTGTCTAATATTAGCCTCTTATGTTCACTTAGTGAAACTTAAACTAAAATTTGTAATGATCACTATTGTTATAACTCATGGTAATTTTTTTTTACACTTAATATAATATAATATTAACTTGTTTATTAACTTGTTAATTTAACTTAAGTATAGAAACTTAAGATAGATTTCTTTTGTTCAGGATGTATAAATTATGGATTGATTACCTTCTTAGGTAGGAATTTGTACATGAATTAATTATATTTAATGTTTCAGTCAATCCAAATGTATCCTGGGATGAGATCTGCAAGCGGTATCTAGGTCTGTGTGGCAGTTTCAAGTAAGAGGACTATCTGGCACCTACGGTGGCCGATGAGGTACGCTTGTGTTCGGAACCAATTGCTAACCAATTGCTGACCAATTGCTGACTTATACCGTTTACTTGGATAGTTGACTGTGGATTGATAGTGAAATAGTCAAACGAATTTTAACTTGGTCTCAATATTTAATGAGAATTTCTCGGATGACTATAATACTTCACCGGAGTTATTAAAACTTTAAAATTTAAACTCACTTTACTTAATTACTTTATTAGTATAAATAAACTTCTCAATTCTCTTAGTAACTAGTGATACCAACTTTTATAAATGTGGGATATTTACTCAAATTTATTTATTGATGATCCCACAGGCGCCCAACTTAATTAAATAAAACTCAATTTAACTTTTATTCATTTAATCCTTTTAATTGGATTCACTTATGGAATTATATGTTTAATTCACATATAGAATTGGTTATAGGACATCTTATGGTTTGTTCACTAAAAGATACATGATAAATGTATCTGGTATATTGAATATCCAAATTTGTTTAGATGGACAGTTGAACCCCAATTTGTTTATTTTATTAACAATTGGCTAGGATGCTCGTAAGTCTGTCCATTAAAAGATACACGATAAGTGTGTCTGGTATATTGAATACCCAAATTTGTTTAGGTGGGCAAATAGTCCTCAATTCACTCTTAAATAACTAAATTTAACTTTTATTTATTATATTTATAATTAACTTTTGGAATTGATTATAGGACATCTTAAGATTTGTTCACTAAAAGATACATGATAAATGTGTCTGGTATATTGAATATCCGAGTTTGTTTAGATGGATAGTTGAACCCCAATTCGTTTATTTTGTTAACGGTTGGCTAGGATGCTCGTAAGTCTGTCCATTAAAAGATACACGATAAGTGTGTCTGGTATTGCATACCCAAATTCGTTTAGATGGGCAAATAGTCCTCAATTCACTTTTAGTTTTTGGCTTGGGGTTATTGCTCCCAAGCCAATACTTATGAAATTTGATTAAACAGTTTCTGATAATCCTGTTTAATTAAATTAACCTTAATGCTTTTGAATTTCAAATATATAGAATATGACTTTTGTAAATTACTTAACTACAAAGTTAAACTCAATACATTGATAAATCACAATCACTTAGATTTGTGATGTGATATTACTTTCTTTAGGAACTTGTTGTTATGGTATTACTGTTACTTACTAGGATTGGAGATTGAGGGTAATAAAATAAAACTTAATACTTACTCATTGAATCTCAATTACTTGAATAAGAGATTAATGTTGTCAAAACTAAATATTTTTTTTATTAGTTTTGAAATAGTTTCTTGTGAGTACTTGATACTTCTAGTATCTAGTAGTTATTTAGATTTAAAATTTATAGATACTTTGGAATAACAATACTCTGCGTTGAGGAGTATTGATTATTTAATTAAACTAAACTTGAAACTTTATTTAAATGTGTGCATACCTACATACAGACTTTTGTTAAGATGTATTGGGGGTTATGCATACCTTCTCATCCTGTTTCTTGATTTTTATTTGATACTTAATACTTAATTGAAAACTTAAATTAAATTAGTACTTATATAGTAGTAATTTAGTCATTGTGTCTGAGGGGAATCTAAATTCAGATTTGTTTAGGGTTGCCCCAGTTTCTGTCGAGGGTTTTGGTGAGATTCTGAATGCGCATGGCAATATAGTTTTGATTGAGGAAAAAAAAATCTTTCTAATGAAAGTTTTTTTTTAACCGGGGTAAGGTGTATGTTAACACCTAAAAATAGAATAAATTTAGATTCGTGGAATGAAGCGTTATTTTGCGAGTTGACAGATGACAGATTGCCGTAGGACGTCTTTCTTTTTTCCAAGTTGATCTGCAACGAGTCTGTCTAAGAAATTTTATTTATTGGAAAAACTACTTAAAAGCACCTATGATGTCTCAAAAGGTAGCTGGAACCAGAGTTAAGTTCAAATGCATTAAGCATTCGGATGTAGGACGATGTAAGTAGTCTTTTTGGGTTTTTTTCTGTGCTGATGCTAAGTCTTAAGCGCGTGGCATTCAGGAGTCTGATCAAATCTTTCTATTTGTTGGCAGGGTTCCTACGATAGATTTAATTAATTACTAAGGACAAAACTATATAAAATGGTCGGATCATAGATTTCACTACATTTTGGAAGAACAAGGCAAAAGGTTCGGAGCACAAGCGTCCACGTGTCCCAAAGATGACAAAGGTTAAATAACCACTGCTTGGATACTGTTTGTGGGTCTCAACTCATCATTGGATCCTTAATCTATAATCTTCAAAAGATGGGTAAAAGTGTTTCAACATAAATTGTAGGTTAAACATACAATTTTCTGTGAACGGAGTGCTCTCTTGTGTGATGCAGTGTTAAAAATAAACGTGATATATGTGAAGACCAAATCTAAGGACTCTTATTTACTGCCTACATACCTCATGTACAAAACCCAAAGATAGGTAACAGGGTCTCAGGCCAAAAGTATCTCTGACGCTAGCCGGTGGAAGAAATATTTTCTTTACAAAGAAAATATTTCTTTACTGTTACTTGCTAGGATTGGAGATTGAGGGTAATAAAATAAAACTTAATACTTACTCATTGAATCTCAATTACTTGAATAAGAGATTAATGTTGTCAAAACTAAATATTTATTTTTTTATTAGTTTTGAAATAGTTTCTTGTGAATACTTGATACTTCTAGTATCTAGTAGTTATTAAGATTTAAAATTTATAGATACTTTGGAATAACAATACTCTGCGTTGAGGAGTATTGATTATTTAATTAAACTAAACTTGAAACTCTATTTAAATGTGTGCATACCTACATACAGACTTTTGTTAAGGTGTATTGGGGGTTATGCATACCTTCTCATCCTGTTTCTTGATTTTTATTTGATACTTAATACTTAATAGAAAACTTAAATTAAATTAGTACTTATATAGTAGTAATTTAGTTATTGTGTCTGAGGGGAATCTAAATTCATATTTGTTTAGGGTTGCCCAGTTTCTGTCAAGGGTTTTGGTGAGATTCTGAATGCGCATGGCAATATAGTTTTGATTTAAAAAAAAATCTTTCTAATGAAAGTTTTTTTTTTGACCGGGGAGAGGTGTATTGTAACAATTAAAAAAAAAATAGTTAATGAATTTGATGGTTCGGGGTTTGTGGCGCCATCTGGCTGAGAACTTATGTAGTGCTGCGAATGTCGAATCAATAAGTGCCACGTAGAGACACCAGATGGCGGTTGACCAACTTATTTGAAATCTTGAATATGGAAATTGTGTTATAAAATATATTAAAATAAACACAATAGTTCCTACTATATTGATACTATGTATTAAATGTAATTCAGAAATAAGTAATGCCTAATTAAATTTATATGTTAAACTGTGAAATGGAATGTTTGACATTTGAGTGGTAATGGAACGCCGTCCGTGAAATATGAACGACGGTCAGTTTTTTTGGCTTTGATACGTAGATGTGTCATAACCTCTGTGAGTTGGAAAGAACTAAGAAAATATTTAAATGATGTCTCGAAAGGTAGCTGGAACCAGAGTTAAGTTCAAATGCATTAAGCATTCGGATGTAGGACGCTGGTTCCTTACGATAGATTTATAATTAATTACTAAGGACAAAACTATATAAAATGGTCGGATCATAGATTTCACTACATTTTGGAAGAACAAGGCAAAAGGTTCGGAGCACAAGCGTCCACGTGTCCCAAAGATGACAAAGGTTAAATAACCACTGCTTGGATACTGTTTGTGGGTCTCAACTCATCATTGGATCCTTAATCTATAATCTTCAAAAGATGGGTAAAAGTGTTTCGACATAAATTGTAAGTTGAACATACAATTTTCTGAGAACGGAGTGATATATAGTGTGCTGCAGTGTTATAAATAAACGTGATATATGTGAAGACCAAATCTAAGGACTCTTATTTATTACATACATACCTCATGTACAAAACCCGAAGATAGGTAACAGGGTCTCAGGCCAAAAGTATCTCTGACGCTAGCCGGTGGAAGAAATATTTTCTTTACAAGGAATTCTCGAAAATTGGTGGTGGAGGCGACCAAGAGAGCTTTTTTGTATAATTTTGATTTCTGGGGCTGTTGCGCTAAATTTTTAATTTGATTTTGTTTCCGCACCAAAATGATGCACTTCGAGGAATAACGCCATATCACCAACTCGTCACACTTGTGATACTTTTTACTACCTTTTTTTTTTGAGAGTTCCAAATCATCCAATGACTTCTCCCGCTCTAACTGGAGCGGGAGGGCGTGTCAGACTTTTACTGACTAAAAACCACCCTTGTTCCTTCAGTTGTCTGTGCCAAGGGCCGCAGTACTCTTACCCGGGCCTGCGGACGGCGAGTAGCGGGTAACTCGCCGCCCGATCAGCACCAGGCCCGAGAGTCGACGGCGCGTAGTGTTCCACGCGCGCCTCAAAGAGTTGTCAGCCAAGTGTAGGGGCCTGCCAAGGCCGGTGCCTGCCCGGGGGTGGAGGATAAATTCGAAAGAGTTACCTCGCCCCCGGGCACTCGAGGCAGGGAGGAACAGGGGTGGGTTTTAGTCAGTAAAAGTCTGACACACCCTTCCGCTCCACCCCAGAGCGGAAGAAGTCATTGGATGATTTCCCACCCCCCAAAAAAAAAAAAACAAAAAAAAAAAAAAAAAAAAAAAGGGCCCAAAAAAAAAAAAACAAAAAAAAAAAAAAAAAAAAAAAGGGCCGCAGTACTCTTACCGTAGTAACTCTCTTTCGAATTTATTCGCGACCCCAGGCAGGCATCGGCCCTAACGGAATTTGGTCGTTATTTTTTTAATTGTTTTCTTTTTTTCCGACTTCAAAAAGAAGGAGATGAGATGGATCAATTCGAATGTTTTTTTTTTTATGTACGCTCGGGTATAACTCCGTCATTTATGGACGGATTTGCAAAATATTTTTTTTTTATATAAAAAGGGTTTATTCCGAAATGGTCCCATTTAAATTTCATATAGATCTGATGATAAGTTTCGGAGACAGACAACGGAACTCTTTGAAAATTGACAGCAAATCAACCGCGATTGCTGCAATCTAATGTCTATGTATTGTTAACACAATTTAATGGGGAACCACAATAAAAGGGAAAAATAAAATACTTTTTTACAAAAAAATAGAACCGACTTCCAAAAAAAGTGCAAAATAACTTTAATTTCGGAAGTCGGTGTCAAAAAACGAAGACACAAAACCAGAAACACCGATTTCCGAAATTAAAGTTATTTTACACTTTTTTTGGAAGTCGGTTCTATTTTTTTTGTAAACACGTTTTTAGTTAACCCAATTTTTAGTTTATATTATACCTCTCTAGGGGTCATTGTACTCATTATTACGAACAAGTTTTACTATGGGACCAAACCCGAAATCGCGAAAAAAAAATCAGCTGTTCAGTACATTTAAGTTCGAATAACTCGACAAAATGTATTGAACAGCAGATTTTTTTTTCTATTCCTATTTCGACCGCGTGCAGACTTATCGAGGACGCGCTCTTGCTGTCAATATTATGGTTAGGTGTCTTGCCTAGAGATGACGATCTGAGATCAAAAGTATAAGTTTGTGAGACTGCCGCAGTCATAGCTTATGGCAGATCAATGTCTTGTCGAGTGAGCTTATCTTATTCTATTTATTAGTTAAGTATTGCAAGTAAATAATATTCAATTTAATTACAAAAAGGTTCATTCTTCATTTTTTGTACACATCCAAACATAATGATTGTTTTCCCTTTAACTACTTTATTATGTATATTTATAATTCTTTTATTACGGTTTCACGAAAAGAGTATTTCTATCAGAGCTATCGAATAAAATTTAAATGATTGATCACTTGACATTTCGAAAGGACTGGTCAACATTTTTGACTTTTCGACAATCGCTGTTGGTGCTAAAATATTACTTATCTAAAAGGCCTTTAGACGATGCAAAGGGGAATGCCCCTAAGTATGTAAGGTAGTTATAGTTTCTGCCAACCCCTAGCATTCCTCTTTAGGTATTTACACATACATAGGATATGGCATAGCATATAATAGAATAGAATAATCGACTTTATAATGTTCTCATTGCTAGGACTCGGGCTTCCTCTCTAAGAGAGGGAATGGGCCGTAATTCACCACATGGGCCCAATGCGGGTTGATGTATGTCACATGTCTTCCTGCCATGCCTGTTTCCTCACGATGTTTTTCTTCACTGTATTGTGGGCAGTGGTGATGAAATAAATTACACATAGAAAAGCATCTGCCTGGGTTTGAACCCACAATGTACAAATCGTAAGACAGGGCCGTTACCACTGGGCCACCATTGCTCACACTAATAAAACATACATATGTCATCATCATCATCATTCTCCTGCCCTTATTCCAATTTATTTTGGGGTCGGCGCAACACGTCTTTTTCTTCCATACTTCTCTGTTAGTCGTCGTTTCTGTAGTTACCCCCTATTTACCCATATCCTCTTTCACAGTCCGTCCATCGTTTCTTTTGCCTTTCTCTACTCTTATAGCCATCCACATCTATACATAAGACTTTCCTCACGACATTTTCTTCATGCCTCCGCATCACATGCCATACCACGACAACCGATTTCCACAAACCTTTTCACCCAGCGGTGCCACTTTCAGACTTCCTCTTATATAATCATTCCTAATTCTATCCATGCGCGTAATACCATACATCGCAACAACACATACTCGTACGTATTTACGAATGATTTAATAGACGTGGGAATATTTGGCTTGAGGCAACATTGTTAACTTTTTTTTTTTATGTTAGGTTTACCAAGCTGACAAAATTACCTTTTAAAGTTTATGCTTGTTCTACGTGCCTAGCCTTTTCCACATTAGATTGAGGTTTGCTACCTGTCATGATCATCATTTTAGTCGAAAGACGTCCATGCTGGACCTCCCCCAAGTGTCGCCACGACAACCGGTCTTGAGCACCTTGCATGCAGCGGATTCCTGGACCCTCACCTGGTCATCAGTTCACCTTGGGGAAGGTCTTCCAACAATGCGTCTTCCGATACGCGGTCGCCACTCCAGGATCTTTGCCACATCAACCGTCTGTTCTGCGAGCAATGTGCTCTCCTCACTGCTACTTAAGATTGCCGATTTTTCGGGCAATGTCGGAAACCTTGGTTTTTCTAGAGAAATCTTCATTGCTTTTTCAATCACGCAAGGAAACTCCAAGTATAGCCCTCTCCATTGCTTTTTGGGTGACTTTAAGCCTTCCGATGAGGCCCATTGTAAGCGACACGTATCAGTTTCAATCTAATCACCAGCAGCAGCTTAAAATCTACCATGATTTTACAAAGAGCGTCTGCCCGATACAGAATACTCTTAATAAGACTAGTATCAGTCGGCTTAACATCGTCGGTCACCCGTCTACGGATTGACCTCGGCATAATTAACCTTGAAGATTGACTCGTTTGGCTCCGCCAAACGAGTTGTAGTGAGACCTAAATCTAATTTTGTCTTCATCAAGCTATTTGACCCTTGTTTAGACCACAATGTAAACTGTATTTGGGGTCGGCTCTAGACGTGTCTATGCTTGGTCTTCGAAACATCCGAATTGCCTGTCTTCAGTGTATTGTTTACGACGGAAATCTAAGCTAGAGGGGCTCTTCTTGTCATGAGCTAGTTTACAAGGCTTTTTTTTTTTGGTAAGTTGGGAAATCATCCAATGACTTCTCCCGCTCTGGGTGGAGGGGGAGGGCGTGTCAGACTCTTACTGACTAAAACTCACCTCTTTTCCTTTCCTGTATGAGTGCCCAGGGGGTATTTAAGCAAACATAGGCCTGCGGACGGCGAGTAGTGGGTAGCCCGTCCGATCAACACCAGGCCTGAGAGTCAACGGCGCTTAGCGTTCCACGCGCGCCTCAAAGACTTGTCAGTAAATCATGACGGGGCCCGTCTTGGCCGATGCCTGCCCAGGGGTTGTAGATATATTCGAAACAGAGTTTCCCCGCCCCTGGTCACTCAGGGCAGGAAAGGAAAAGTCAACAGTCAGACAGCAGGGTGGGTTTTAGTCAGAAAGAGTCTGACACGCCCTCCCGCTCCACCCAGAGCGGGAGATGGCAGTGGATGATTTCCCACTCAAAAAAAAAATGGTATTTAAGCAAAACTTTTATCTGTTCTGGTTCTGCACCAATAAAGACATTTAGAACAATCACTGAACTTTGCAATAGGTATGCAGTGCATTGACGGAAAATGCAAAAAATATCTTAAAATTAATTGATGAGACATTTTAGTATAATTAATTTGTAAAATTATGTCTAACGCGAATAAAAAATTGAGAATCACGGAAAAACTATAAAGCGTATTTTTATGAAACCTTCACCATTTAAAAAATCATTTAACTGTTTATATTTTAGTTTACCTGTTGTTTTATGTATAATAAATTAATATTGCGTCTAATTTCGTACAGCGTTCCTTGATGTGCGAGTCCTATTTCTGGGTGTTGTACGACGCGTTACGTTAGCTCAGCACAGAACACGCAAGCTAAACTCAAGGTTATTGGCAGTTCATAGCTCCTTAAAAGGCTGATTATACTTTATTAACCGTCAGTTGGATTAACAAAATATATTGGAATCGTATTTTTTTTCTTTTGTCACGAAAAAAAAAATGAAGACAATAGAGTGTAATTTCGCATGACGTCACTCTTGTGTAATAATTGTACCACTTTTTACTCATTAGTGACGTTATAAGCCCCCCTCCTGAACTTTGATGCGTTTTTCTTTGTCATTTTTCATTGATTTGATTCAGCAAAAAATGCGTGTCTAATATTTTTTGGTAATACTTACGGACTAAATAGAATTTTTTTTTTTTTTTTTTTACAAAACACTTCTACACACTGCCTCTACAAGCATGGAAGTGTATATTAGGCATGAGACATCAAATTTAACAGCGCCTCATATTTGACGTACCTACATAGGTATATCAAGCGTCTTAATGAGATATAATTAATTACCCATTGTTCTTGGGGCAGCTCTTTTGTGAGTCGGTGGATCTTGATATGTTAAGTAGGCACTCAAACGCAAATACAGTACAACTATTTTCTTAAATGTCCCTCGGCAATCGTCGCATTTCCGAATACAAACGAATAAGCAAGATAAATATCTTGCAAAATAATTTGAATTCAGAACTAAGTTGTAACTATTGTTGTTTTGTTTTGATTTCCGTGTGAACTAAGTACTTAGTTCTGAATTCAAATTAATATACACGATAAATCTGAGACTAAGTTTCAGTTTTCTCTACAATCAAATCCCCACTGTGGAAGTCCTCACCATAAAATTTAAACTTATAGTATAAAGAGGTTAAAAGTATATATTTCGTCACCCACCCACGGTTAATTTCTGAGGCCTACATTAGTGTTGTTTTCCGGATTAAAAAGCAGCCTATGACACTTTGCGTAAGCGGAGCAGTGCTTTCAGAAATCACATTTTACAGAAAAACAAATAAATTGAACAAACGAACAGTTTAAGATTTCTGACACATTTAAGTCACTTCTTTAAACATCTATTTAAATTTCACTAAAATTTTTGAAATTCTAGTGAAAGTTAAACTTCGAATATGGACCATCACGTCTTAAAATCATCCTAAATGGATGACTAAAAATCTATTTAATCCGTCATCATCTATTGGATAACCAAAAAATATTGGACACGTATTTTTACTTTTGCCACCAAAACAAAAAACCGGCCAAGAGCGAGTCGGACTCGCGTAAAAAGGGTTTCGAACAAATCATAATTTTACCAGGTTTTTTTAAAAAAACCTCTTCTTTTTAGTTGTTTTCCTGTAATCTATAAGTAAAGAACTCCTTTCTGTATTTTTTCAAAATTTTACGCCCAGTGGTTTTGGAGATAAGGGACCCTCATTTTCTTCAAAGTCTAAAATAACTTAAAAACTGTATTTTTTTAAATTATTATAAGATTATATATATGTGCCCTTTCATTTGATATGTTGTACGGCTCAGTTTGAAAACTTTGTTTTTTAATTTTCCGATTTCACCCTAAAAGTGACCCGTGTTCCAAATTAATTTGTTTAGGGTACACGTACGTATTTGTGTCACTGATATTCTGGGTTAAAATTAAGCTAAATCATGTTGTTCTACTCTGTTGTATATCGTTAATTAGTGGCAAATAAATACTTTTTCTTTCTTTCTTTCATGTGTGCTGAATTTCAACTCTATCGGTCGAGCAGATTCGGAGCAAATTTGCTGTGACAGACAGACATATACCCGAGTGATCCTATAACGGTTCCGTTTTTTCATTCGGACTTTCGGAACCCTAAAAATTAGGATGATACACTGCTTTGAAATTTCGCGAAATGTCACACCTACGTAAAAATATACCACTTTTTACCTATAAGTGACGTAACACGCCCCTCCCATCTCCTGAACTTTGAATGCGTTCTATCTTTGTAATTTTTTATTGGTTTGATATAGCAAAAAATATATACACATTTTTTGATAATTAATCTATCTTTCTAAATATTATTGTTATTTTTGTACTCAGGAATCATTCCTAATCCAGTGTGAAAGAGAGACGGGGCTTTATAGGCCGTATAGCACTATACCTTTATCGCATTGGACAAACAACAACACAACCAACAGAACAACACAACCCACATACAACAACAACAACCAACAACACACACAACACACAACCACAACAACACACACAACAACAATCACAAACCACTCACACAAACCAGAAACCCACAACACACAACAACAACACCACAACAACCACACACAACACAATTCACACACAATTCAGAAACCTTCCAACTTATATGTATACCTACATTATCAGCAAATAAATGATATCTTTCTTCTTTCTTTCTTTTTCCGGCTTCCAAAAATAAACAAAAATTGCAATGACTTTTTTTTTCGTTTTCTTTTTATTTTTTATTTTAGATGGGCTTGCTCTTGACTCTAGTCTAGGTCAGAGGTGACAGAGACAAAGTCGACGATGGAGCGAGATTACCCAGAAGAAGCCTGTTCACTCTAACTTTCAAGAGATCAATACTTTGAGATTGAGATTCTTCGTTGTGGTTCCCCATTCAATTTCGTTGACAATACATAGACATACGATCGCAACAATCGGTAGTCATTTGCTGTTAGTTATTGAAAAGTTCCATTCTCAATCTTTGAAGATCTATAACAGATGAAAAATATGCATTTAAATAATGAAAACCCCATCCAAATCTGATCTTAGTTTTTGTGAAAATCGCAAACATACAAATATGGAGCTCCTATTTTGAAATCGATTGTAAATCAGATAGCATTTTACTAACTTTAAAGAATAACATAGTTCAACAACGTAGGTTATGTATTACCTATTTACATAGACTTTAAATTGTCTATAGTCTGTTATTTTTTTCTCTGGATGGTCATCATCTCTACTCAATTATACTTTGTTAATGCTTTATTTTAAGAAACAAGTTACCTTGACTTATTTTTTTTTCTTTTATAACCATTTTCGGCACGTGTTTGCGTGTATTTTGTGGACGTTATATATAATAAAATCTGCGAGTTCTAGCGTTATCTGTGGTAGTACTTCGAGAAGGAATCATGTTTTTGAAAATATCTTTTTGGTTGGTGTGCACAGTGTTCGTGTTTTGTGAATCGGCCTTTGGTAAGTTTATTTATTTGCATAGCTTTACAATTTTTTTTTACGACGAATATCTGGAAATCTATGACTAGAATGTTTAAAAATAGCTTTCATTAAAATAGTGGTAAAATATTTTTAACCGACTTCGAAAAAGGAGGAGGTTCTATGTTCGACAATTTTTTTTTTTATGTATGTCCACCGATTTCTCTGTCAGTTGTGGACCGATTTTCAATTTTTTTTTATCCTAAAGAATATACTCCCGCAGTGGTCCCATATAAACTTTATCGACATTGCTTTAGCGCTTTTTGAAAAACCGAACAAAAACGAAAAATATGTAGGAATACATAGATGACGTTTTGGTTGCCTCCAATTACGAGTATGTTGAAATTCCACGTTCCATGTTATTGGGGTTTTGAGTTTTGGGGTTTATTAACTAAAAAGTGAAAAATATTTTTTTTATTACAAAAAAAGCAACCGACTTTTAAAAAACACACTAATTTAAAAATAACTTTAATATCGGAAGTCGGTATCAAATAATGAAGAAATAAAATACAAACACCAACTTCCGAACATAGAGTTATTTTTAAGTTTTTTGTCTATTTGTTTTTGGAAGTCGGTTGTTTTTTATTCATTTTATTGAATCATGCACGACCAAAATTCACACCAATTTCAAAACCCTCATTGGGTTTTGAAATTGGTGCGTGTATTTCGTATAAATATCATTAATTTTGCATGTTTATGATTCATTTCAGAATTCGGTGTTTTTAGTTTTGTTTCTTCGTTTTTTGACACAGACTTCGGAAATTAAAGTTATTTGCACTTTTTTTGTTTGTTATTAGAAGACGGTTTTATTTTTTGAAAAAACTTTATTATTTTTCACTGTTTAGTGGTGGTTCCCAATTAAATTGTATTAAAATACATAGACAAAGGATCGCAGTAACCGCGAGTCATTTGCTCTTAGTTATTTAAAAGATTCCACTGTCTATCTTCGAGGATCTTCGTTAGATCCTAATTATGTACTAAAACCTTCCGTGAAAACTATGCATTTGAATGACGAAAACTCCATCCAAATCGGATCAGCAACTTTCGAGAAAATCGCGGACGAACCAGCGGACATACATACATAAATAACATACGGATCGAATACATAACCTCCTTTTTTAAATCGGTTAAAAAGTATTGATAATAATTATTCTTTTTTTAACAGTGGACACTTTGGGAAAATGTAAAATAGACGACAGTGACTGTGGAAGAGAGCTCGTCCAATCAGTGATAAGAGACATCTCCAAGAATGGCGTAAAAGAATTAGGGATCCCACCAATCGATCCCCTTGTAGTGAAAAATATGTCTATGTCGGTTTTGGATGTAATCGATGTCACTTTGATTGAAGGAACCGCTAAAGGAGCCAAAGATTGTATCGTGAATAGGTTTGAGTGAGTAAAAACATTTTTTTTGTTCATATTAATTCTCTGTTAGCCTTATTTATAAAACTTGCTAACCATATGCTCAGGAAAAGTACGGGTTAGCGGATACTTTTAAGACAGTATACGTCTCATCCATCAAATTCGGCTGCCTTTAGGACAAAACCTCCATCAAATGATTAGTCAGTACTTTACCTCCCAAAACTATCCTTTTTCCGAGTAGAATATAAAAATTAACACCCTGCTAATCAGCGTTTAAACCAATCACATGATTATCCCACTATCTATTTAATTATTTAAAAATGAATACATATTTCCCTTGGTCCCTTTAAGTTAAGTTAAAGGGGAAAATCTATATGTCCGTGATTAGACCTGTCGTACTGTATGGGTCAGAATGTTGGGCTGTGAAAAAGACGGATGAAAAAAGACTGCATGTGGCGGAGATGAGAATGTTGAGATAGATGTGTGGAGTAACGAGAATGGATTGAATGCATTAGAGGTAGTTTAAAAGTGGCGCCAGTCACAGAAAAGTTGAAAGGGAACCACTTATCTTGGTATGGTAATGTAAAGAGGAGGTATGAATCACATGTTACTAAAAGAGTTATGAATATAAATGTGGATGGATGTAGAGATTGTGTGAGGAGTGATATGAAAGAAAAGGCAGTTAGTGATAGCGTGACGGCTGACAGGACAGAATGGAAGAAAAAAACGTGTTGCGCCAACCCCAAATAATATGAGATAAGGGGAGGAAGATGAAATGATGACCTATTTCCCTTGGTCACGGCATCACGCATGAGCGGTTGGACCGATTTCGTTATTTCTTTTTTTGTTGTGTTTGTTACTGGTGCCGATTCTGTTGTCCTTTAACTAAACTTAATTTAGGCTATCTTTATCTCTCTAACAAAACAAGAAAGAGACGGACCTAAATTAGAGCTGTCAAAAGTTGAACTAATATTTCTATACAAA
This sequence comes from Polia nebulosa, assembly GCA_951329385.1. Classification (NCBI taxonomy): domain Eukaryota; kingdom Metazoa; phylum Arthropoda; class Insecta; order Lepidoptera; family Noctuidae; genus Polia; species Polia nebulosa. The sequence goes on from OX589604.1 coordinate 11,910,412, forward strand.
TGAAGGTTACACGTAAAAACATGTCGACTAATAACACGGTAAAGCGCAAGGCGTAACCTAGTTTGACATTTCTAACTTAGTTCATAGCTACAGCCGTCCTTTTCTCACACTGTTTTTTAGTAAATGATAGCGACTCTATAATTTTAGTTTAGTTATTGAACAAGAGAATCGGCACTTTTTTTTTATATATTTGATAGGCTCGCGTTTGACCACTATCTCACCTGATGGCAAGCGATGATGTGGTCGAAGATGGAGCACGCTTGCCCAGAAGTAACCTATTCACTCTTGACTTAAAGACTCCCGAGGTTAAAGCTATCAGGAAACACAGACTCCAGTAGGGAATTCCACTCCCTAGCTGTACGCACAATGAATGTTTTCTCAAAACGCTTTGTGCGCATGGATGGGATGTCCACCATGAACCGGTGGCACTTCGCCGTACGTCTTGTGGTCCTTAGATGAAACGGGCTTGGCGGAATCAAATCATGCAATTCCGTCGCACACTCCCCAAAATGTAATCGATAGAAAACCGACAGGCTAGCAACTCGGCGTCTATGTTCAAGACTTTGGAGTTTCGACTCAACGAGTCTATCATTGCCGATGATCCTCCTGGCTCGTTTCTCAATTGACTCAAGGGCATCAAGCTGGTATCTGGCAGATCCGTCCCAAAGATGAGAGCAGTACTCCATACACGATCGGACTTGCGCTTGATAGAGTTGGAGCAGCTGTTCCGGCGTGAAGTATCGTCTCACCTTTGCGAGGATCGCCAACTTTTTGGCAGCCACTTGAGCCTTTGCCTCTATGAAGGGACCAAAATTTAGGGTAGATGTTAAAGTAACACCAAGAAGATCAAGTTGGTCGGTTATCGGCACGGTTACACCTCGGAAAGTTGGAGCCGGGTGAAATTGGCTCCTTTTAGCAGAAAAAAGACACGCCTGGGTCTTAGCAGCATTAAACTTAACCAGATTGGCATCGCCCCATTCTGAGACAGCCTGCAAGGACAAATTTAAGCGCCCAACCATAGCCTCTCGGAGAGACCGGACCTGAGACCCACTAACTCGTGCGTCAGGCACGTATCTCTCGGCAACAGTGCTGCTCTCAGGCACTATTGTTAGAAGAAGGTTCTTTTGAAAGAAAAAAATTAGAAAGTTGCGTGGAAAATTAGAAAATTTCAGAAAATTTAACGACTATTTAAACTTTTGACAGTTCATAGCTAAGACAGGGCCACATCTGTCGGGTCGGCTAGTAGTATTATAAATGCGAAAGTTTTGATAGTTGGAGGGATGGATGGATGTTTGTCACTCAATCACGGCAGAAAAGCTGAAAAAATCTAAATAAAATTTGACACAGAGATGGATTAAAGTCAGGAACTTAATTTAAACCGAAAAATCGAAGATAGTGACTTCCACCAACCCGCATGAGCCACGTGGTGGATTATAGCCCACACCCTCTAACAGAGAAAGCCTGTGCTTCAGCAATGGGGACATTAAAAGTCTGATGACGATGACTAATTCCACGCGGGCGAAACCTCTGGCACAAGCTATCATTTTTTTAAAAATAAGGCCCATTGTGTTAAAAAGAACATTATCACTTTCTTTTAAATTTTCTTGTATCGTCATATCATCACGAATAGGGTGGTTTCCTTGATAAAACTTAATTGGTTCGTCAATTTGACTACCAAAAAAATTGGACACGTATTTTTTTTGAAGTTATACTTCTTATGCGGCTTCCAACAAAAAAGCGTTAAACGTTTAACGCTCCTGGGGAGGAGGAATAGAAAGAGACAGAGCGAGAGTGAATGAGAAAAAAAAAGAATATTATAATAATATAATAATGATAATGATTACGATTATGATAATAATAATAATTATCTTGTTACACCAAAGAAGTATAACTTCTTACGTGCGTACATAAGTACACACACACTTTTTTTTTTCTTTCGTCACAAAAACAAAAAACTGACCAAGTGCGTGTAGGATTTCACACATTAAGAGTTCCGTACCAAATATTGGTATTTTTTTGTAAAGTATACGTAATAATAAATATTATCACCAAAGAAGTTCCTATGTCAATGGGAAGTTAAAATATTCTTCGTAACAAAATTTTGTGACAGACGATGGACGGATAGACAGACGGACACGTGAGTGACAATAGGGCTGCGTTTGGACCCCTCGGGTACAGAACCCTAAAAATGAGGGCGATACAGTGCGTTGATGATGAGATGTTATTCTTATTCGTGGTGATAATAATGGTTATCATTACCTTTACTATCATAATATTACTATCATTAGGTACTATCATAATCATAACCATTATTAGAATTAGAATAACATCTCGTGTAAAAAAAAATGGAGCGGTGGATGCAGTGAACTGTCATTTCAACTTGGTTGGATGGATTGGCACTTCGCTTCATGTTTACTTTACCTAAGTTTTCACGATGAGATTTTTAAAGAACTACAGGAGTCTATTGCACTCATGAGTCACTCCTTACTCTATTTCTTAACTTTGATTCATTTTACAGGACAAACATAGAAATTGAAAAAGTGTTCATAGAGTTGACGTGTGACTTCTCAGTCAAAGGACGGTACAAAGTGTACTCTGACAGTCCTCTTATCAAAAGTTTTGTTGGTGGTGATACCTTGAGTGGTGAAGGAAATGGAAAAATCAAAATAGGTAATAATTGTTGCATTGTAATTAAGTTTCGGCAAAAATATTAGTTTATAGTAGCACTTGGCAGTCAACCACTACATAATACCCAGTGGCAAAGCGTAGTTGGAGCTCTGCCTACCCCGTGTAGCACTTTTAGGAGGCGGTTACATTTCACAATCTATAATAAGTCATAATATATTGTATACATTGTTCAGGTAATAGTTTCATACCAACCGGGGGCTGTCCATGAGTGAACTTGTGTAGCATGTACAGGGATAATCCTCGGTTGGTGCCTCTGCAAGTTGGCTTCGGCTCTCGTTACGCCTTCCCAAGGTCCGAGACCTCACCGGTGTGGGCGCGTTTTTTGAGGCGGCGACGAGCTCGCCGGTTGAACGAGTCCGAAATAGTCATGGCCATTCGGCTCATTCGAGGATACCGCATGGTCTCCTGTGAGGCAGTCAGCCTCCTTGCCGGACTATCGCCATTGGATCTGGAGACCAAGGTCCTCGCACTGCTCTGGGAGTGGCGCGAGGAGACCAAACGCCGGAGCGAAAGTCTGCTGCCGCGACACCTCTTGGCTCAGCGGGTAACCCAGCGCTGGGCACGCCACCATCACGGTGGTAGTGCCCCTCTTTGAGGAGTGGCTGGAGAGGCGTCACGGCGTCCTCACCTTCCACCTGACGCAGGTCCTCACGGGACACGGTTGTTTCGGGAGGTTTCTGTTCCAGATTAGGCGAGAGGAAACGTCCGGGTGTTATCACTGCGAGGATCGCCCAGAGGACACGGTGGAGGATACGGTGGTAGTCTGCCCCGCTTGGGTGGAGCACCGCCGTGTCCTCGTGGATGCGATAGGTGGCGGCGACCTCTCGCGCCTGGCCCTGGTTCAGGCCATGGTAAGGAGCGAGAGTGAATGGGAAGCAGTCTCTGCCTTCTACGACGCAGTAATGCTCGTGAAGGCGGAGGCGGGACGCGTGAGGGAAGCTCAACAGAGTGGCCCTCACGGCCCCGGCCGCTACCACCGCAGGAGAGGTACTGGGCGTACTGGGCTTAGGACGTCGCCGAGACGATCTCCGGCCACCGTAGACCCGGGCCTGCGGACGGCGAGCAGTGGGTAGCTCGCCGTACAATCAGCACCAGGCCCGTGAGTCGACGTCGCGTAGTGTTCCACGCGCGCCTCAAAAAGATGAGTGTCAACCACCACTGACGGGGCCCATCATGGCCGGTGTCTGAATGCCTAGGGGTAGCGGATAAATTCTAAAAATGACTTACCGCACATCTGGGCACTCAGGCAGGGAAGGAACAGGGGTGGATTTTAGTCAGTAAGAGTCTGACACGCCCTCCCGCTCCATCCAGAGCGGGAGAAGTCATTGGATGATTTCACAACCCACAAAAAAAAAACAGGTCCAAGACCACAGGGTCACGAGAAATCGAAAATTTTTTTTTTTAATTTAATTGTTTTAGATCACAATTTTCTCTGAAAAAAAGACACGCTATAGTACATTTTTATTATATAATGAAAATAGAGGGGGGCAGGAATTTCCGGTGCGCCCCGAGTGGCTCAAACCCATGCTACGCCACTAGCAATGTTGTTTTGACGTTCAGCCTTCAATAAAATATTAGTCAAAGTTTTTTGTCATATTTACGTTACCGTCAGTTACGTAACCATCAGTGGATATTTTTTATGAAATCACAATTTTTTTTTTTTCAGAAAAAATGCATCTGAAAGCGGATTCTAATTTCTACATCCAAAAGCGAGATAATGAATTTTACATCAAGTTTAACTCTGATAAAATCAAATACTCGATAGATATAGGGAAAATGCAATTCTTTGCAGACAAATTGTATATTGGGAAGCAAGAATCTAGTAAGTCTCTTGATAATAATTTTTTCATTATTTTTTACGCTATGCATAAGTGGATGTATTTCTAGGCCCGTTTTTGCAGCGGCTTTATCCGCCTGATGTAATTTACGAAAATTCAAACACACAGAATGTCTTATTTATAAATAAAGAAGGATATAATCACGAAATACTAATCGAATACGAGCAAGTGTACGAACGCCCTTCATCAGCCTCTCAAGCGCGCTACTATCGTCCTAAAGTCGTCAAAGTAGCGAATAGCACTATCAATTATGAGGGGCTGTAATTATGTTTACATTTTGCAGAGTTAAGCCTACTTGCACGTAATATATTTAAAAGTAGCTATAAATGCGAGATTTTCCAGATCAAGCCGGTGTTCTTAAAAAAACTTACTTTATCTAATAATTTAGTTGGATGTGCACCACCACGCTTGTTAGTTCTTTGTTGTGACATAATTTGTACCTTTACAGGCAAGCTCGTGACCGGACTACTGAATCAAAATTGGAGATTCCTCATGACTACGTTTGGCAAGCCTTACATGGACAAGGGTATGGACTATGTATTAGTATTCCTCAACAAATTCTTCGAAACTATCCCAGCCAAACATTATATTTCTAGCGACTTGTCCAAGTACGCAAGGGATGAATAGCAAGAAAACGGGCCTCATAACATTTTATAATGTCTTAGAAGATACCTGAATAGTTTCAATTACTTATGTGCAATGGTATTTGTAATAAATAAATTAATATCTAACCAAATAACCGATTTTGTCTGCTATTTTAATAAAATAAAATATGTTTGGCAATTCCATGTTTTATTTTTCATGCAAATCATTTGGTTGAAAAATCAAAAATCATTTGGTTTATTGGTTGAATAGTGTTTAAAATCTTCCTGTTTATTTCTGGCGATTTCTGACCAAGCTTGATCAGTCACACCATCATCGCCGCGGTCGACCTTGACGGCAACGACCTCCCTAATCCTTGTTCACCTGTCTGGGTGCATTCCTGCAACGTGGCCAGCCCACTCCCACTTCAGCCTAACTGTTTTTCCCCAACATCTGCTACTTGAATTATAGAGCGGAGGGTGGGGTTTCTAACGCGATTTGATCGCTTGACACCTATTATGCTGCACTCCATTGCCCGTTGACAAATCTTGAGTTTGGACTTCTGTTGTTCGGTAAGTGACCAACTATGTGCACCGTAGGTTAGGACAGGTAGGATGCACATATTAATGAGTTTTCTTTTAAGTGTTAAAAGAAGACTTCCTTTCAAGTGTTCTTTAAAGGCCCAGAAGGTCTTCCAAGCATTTTGGACTTGTCTTTCAACTTCTTTGTCTTGCCCGTTTTTAAAAGATCCTATCTGGCCTAAGTTCATCGACATATTACAACACAAGCCCTTCGACCTCGACCCTACGTTTCGTGCTGTTGGTCATGATCTGGGTTTCGGATCTGTTCATTGAAAGCCCAACCTCAAGCCTTGTCGTGCTCAGATCTTGGAGCATTTCATCAAGTTCAGCACCTACAGAACTTGAAGAAATGCTCCAAGATCTGAGTGCACTTTGCGGACGATATTGTGTTATTCTCAACATCACCTAATGTTGAGAATAACACAATATCGTCAGCAAAGCGGAGGTTTATTAGACAACTAACAAACAATTTTTAGTCCGCAAATCAGGCAACTTTTTAAAAAACCACCAGTGCGCTTGTGAACAGCTTAGGTGAGAGCGGATTATCTTGTTTAACCCCTTTTTCAACGTTGAAGTTTGGACCACAAATGTGTATGTTCGCAGAGCTACTTTTATAAATTGTGTCAATGAGGTCAAGGTTGGTACGTGTAACGATTTGGGACTCTAAAGCATTAATGACTGAATGATGGTGTATACTGTCGAATGCCTTGGCATAATCCACTGTAACAGGGCAGTGTAAAAGCCTTGTTCATTTTTTGACCTCTATTCCAAAACTACGTTCTTTCTTACCATTTTTAATTTAAAATTCAAAAATTACTTGTTTTCACTGTCAAGTCTCTGTTTTTATATTAAAAATCAGTTCAGATTGAGCAGTGGAGCTAGACTAAGGGCCTATTCATCATTGTAATTTTCCATCTATTCAATAAGTGACAGTTACCAGTTTGTAAGAGTTAATAGAACAGTGAAGTGCAGTTTTTATAACCAGGCAGTTCCTAGCAATAATACAATTTATACCTTTACCTAGTCACAGTGTATGGTGTACGTACGATTAATAAGTGCTCTATATAATCAAGCCCTACTGTATATAATAAAATATATGTCTGAACTCATCGTGTTTATCTTCATCTAACTCTCATCTACGGTCCTCCTACTCTACGTCCTCCTTTGCGTGTCACTCCTACGAACTCCTCTGCGTGTCACTCTTACGATCTCCTCTACGTGTCACCACACCACCGTTACCTCCACCTTCGTTACGTGACACCACAATCCCAGGCCAGATAGAGTGATTTGTTAAATTCATTGTATTTTTCAATAACTTAGTTTTTAATATGGAGATGGTCAGTAGTGTCGAAATGGGGCCGAAATCCTGTTTGTTCGGGATATTGGTAAAGATCAAGCGTTGGAGCGATACTTCTGTATTATTTTGGTAAACAGTTTTTATTAGTGAAATGAGGCCTACGGGTCGATAGTTTGAGATGTAAGCTTTGTCTCCTTTTTGTGGAGTAAAATTATATTAGAGTGGAAATCAATATCAACATTAATATTACTGAGAAGAAAAATTGGAAGCACTTATTCGATAAAAAAACTCTTTCACTTAGAAAACTACACTATTGCTTGAATAGGGAACGTGCACGAACTATTGGTGGCAGCAGAAATCGACACGAGCGCCACAGTGTGGTAAGAAAATTAACTATTCAGAGCTGTTATCGTATTGCCGTCTATTTGTTTACATTATATTATTCCGGCCGATTAATAATGATCGTCCGCGTGGTCAGAATATTTCAAAAGCCCAAAAAGTGTTCGAATCCGGGCATGTCTTAGAAGTAGAGGGTTATGTTCATTTCCAGATTTATTTGTATTGCATAGTACCACTACATACAAAACTTACATAATTTTACAAACACCATTATATTTTTACTAAAACCTAATTTCTAAATGTTTTTGAAATTCATACTTACATGTTTTTTATTGCGTTTATCCACTTTTGTCATTTATCACGTAACCATGGAAAGTGAGTACTATTCGTAGGAAAGTAATAGAATTTTACACCATTTGACTTATTTTTATTTTTCTTTGAAGTTTTCAAGCATCCCGATATGCAACAATACATTTTGACTTAGTTAAATGTTATTTTTCACTCCTATAGTATGATTATTTTCTAATTGTTTCCATATTAATGATTCGGATTTGCGCCACCAGATGGCAGAGTCTTCGTCGTGCACGTTCCCTATAGGTTTTTTACTAGGCAAAAACGCAACGTTGCTGTAGAATGGGGAAAAGAATAAATTTTTGAGTAAAACATTATTGTAAACCATTATAAATATCATAGGAGTTAGATTACTCGCAAAGTTTAATTTAAATAATTATGTATGGCGACTACGCAACGGACAGGAAAATACTATAAAATCAAATAAAACTAGTCTAGGACAGATGTACTCGTACAATTCGGAAAAAGGCAGTTTCACCTTACATTTGAACATGCGTCATCGCTGTTCATGGCATTTGTGGCTAACGAACACTATAAGCTAAATTAAAACGTCAAATCATTTTGTGATACATATTACTGCAAAAAAAAAATCATGAAAATAAATACAACCGACTTCCAAAGTAAAAACACTAAAAATTGCAAATTAATTTTAATTTCGGAAGTTGGTGTTTCTAGTTTAGTTACTTCGATATTTGACACCAACTTACGAAATCATTTTTTTTATTTTGGAAGTCGGTTTTATTTTTCTTTTTAAGTATTTATATTTTTTAACTTTTTAGTTGTTGTACGCCATAATTAAAACTTGATAGTAAAGTTATACCTGAATTGCTAAAACCAAAACGTCATCCAGTATACATACTATTTGCTCTTATTGATTTTTTCAAAAAACACTGCATTAATTTCGATTAAATTTATATGAAGCCACCTTTGAAGTACCCAGCAAACAAAAAAGAATCATCAAAGTCAATTTATGATTGGCGGAATAACAAACATACAAAAAAAATCTTCTCCCTGACAGTACCCGCCTCCTCCTTCGCTTGTATTACTGTTTCGCAGAAGGAGGTGACAGCTTCCCGTACCCCCTCGCTTCGTACCATGAACTGGACTAGGGCCACACTCGAGCACTTGACACCACCGATCAGGCCTGCACGAGGACACGGCGGTACTCCGCCCAAGCGGGGCACACCTCCACCGTATGCACCACCGTCTCCACCGGCCGATCCACACAATGGTGACACCAGACGGAACCGTTTCCGGTAAGGACCTGCGGCAGGCGCTCCTCAAAGAGTTGACTTATTGCCGCGATTGTGGCGTGCCCAGCGCTGGGTTGCGACAGTTAAATGCAGCCATGAGATGAGTGTTGAGTGCCTGTGAAATAGACCACATTAACAAATCCGTGGGTGACATAATTTTTAACCGACTTCAAAAAGGAAGAGGTTCTCAATTCGTCTGTACGTTTTTTTTTGGATGTTTGTTACACGATTACTCCGCCGCTTGAGAACAGATTTTGGTGATTCTTTTTTGTTTGGTAGAGAGGTGATTCTATGTAATACATGATATATATATATTTTGTCGAAATTGGTACAACACTTTTTGAAAAAATCAACAAAAACAAAATAATATTTACAGAGATGACATTTTTGTTTGCTCCAATTTCAAATTACATGTTATTGCGATTTTCGATTCGGGCATAAACTTCTGGGGTACAACAACTAAAAAGTCCCAATGGCCTGACAGATAAACATTATTTTAACTTTCACAAAAACTTTTGATATTCATTTAAAGTTAAACTTCGAATTGACCTAGGGCCCATCACATATTAAAATCATCGTGCGAGAATTCTATTGTGCGAGATAGAGAGACGGAGATACTGGTGGTACAGGACTTTGTCACATAGATTCTTGATGATTTTTAAGAATCATGGCAGGCCCTTTAGAGCCTTCCATGACATGCCAGTTATAAAAAAATCAGGAAGAATTTTACCAACTTTAAAGAATAACAGTGTTAAAAAACGTATATTACGTTTTACCTATTTACCTATATTACATTGTATATAATGTGTTTATTTTTTCTGTAGGTGGTCATCAAGTCGCTCAATTACACTGTTTTAATGCCTTATGTTAAGAAGTACCTAGTAAACTTTGACCCTGACTTATATTTTTTTTCCTTATTTTATAACCATTATACATGTTTGCGTTTATTTTGCGGACGTTATATATAATAAAATCTGCGAGTTCCAGCGTTATCTGTGGTAGTACTTCGAGAAGGAATCATGTTTTTGAAAATATTTCTGTTGGTGGTGTGCACAGTTTTCGTGTTTTGTGAATCGGCCTTTGGTAAGTTTATTTTATTTGCATAGCTTTACAAATATTTTTAGTACAGAATATCAGAACATTCATTACTAGAATGTCTAAAATAGCTTTCATTAAAATAATTGTGAAATATTGATCCATTTTATTGAATCAGGCACGGACATAATCCGCACTAATTTCAAAACCAAATTAAGTATTTGTAAATAAATTTTCATTAAATCAGCATTTTATGTTTAATTTTATACTGAAATAATTCTTCTTTGCAGTGGACACTTTGGGAAAATGTAAAATAGAAGACGGTGATTGTGAGACAGACCTCATCCAATCAGTGATCAGGGACATTTCCAAGAACGGTGTCAAAGAATTAGCGATCCCACCAATTGATCCCATTGAATTGAAAAATGTATCTGTGTCGGTTTTGGATGTCATCGATATCATATTGATTGAAGGAACCGCTAAAGGTGCCAAAGATTGCATCGTCAATAGGTTTGAGTGAGTAAAAACATATTTTGTTAACTCACGACGCAAAAAGAAGGGTGTTGTAAGTTTGACCGATATGTGTGTGTCTGTCTGTGGCACCGACGCGACGGGTGAACCGATTTGAATACGGTTTTTTTTTATTTGAAAGCTGGTTTTCTAGCGATGGTTCGCTAGAAAACCAGCTGATGCAGATGGTAGACATGCCTCAACAAAAACGATTCAGCCGTTTTAGAGTAATCAGCTCTTTTGTGTTTTTTTAATGTTAGCTTTTCTTTTCTGCGTTGGGGTTTTTTTTTAATTTTATTCATTACTAGCGACCCGCCCCGGCTTCGCACGGGTGCAATGCTGATACTAAATTAAAAAAAAAATATATAACCGCGGCCTCCGACGCGCTATTTATAGGCATGCCTCCCCGCACTGCCCCGTCCGACCGGTACCGCCCGCCGCAAACGCAAATTTTAAATTTGTAATATCTCCGAAAATATTTGTTTAATTTACATGCTGTAAGGAACCATATTGATCTATATTAATTGCACACTGTATTTAAGGTACTTAATTCGATAAGGATTAATGCCGTATTGCTTAAAATAGCTTCGTAAATAAGCCATTTTTTCACGTAAAAAGTAAACAATAAAAATGGTTAATGTGGGTTATCCCTAAAATATAAACATATACCATCGCGGACTTTTTTGTAGACCTTTTTATGGTGTACAATACTGTAGTACATTAATTTGATCTAACTCGTAGGGTTTAGGCAGCGTTTTTGCTAAATTGCTAAATAAGCCATATAATTTACGACATCACGTTAGAAACCTCTAAAATTAGCAATGTTGCCTTAGTATATGATGCATGTATTATACATATAAACCTTCCTCTTGAATCACTCTATCTATTGAAAAAAACCGCATCAAAATACGTTGCGTAGTTTTAAAGATTTAAGCGCACATAGGGATATAGGGACAGAAAAGGCGACTTTGTTTTATACTATGTAGTGATTCTCTTTCAACCTTGTTTATAAAACTTGCTAATCATATGCTTAGTTTAAGTACTGTTTAGAAGATTCTAAATTCAAGACAGCATACCTCTCATCCATCAATTTCAGCTGTCTTTAGGACAATACCTCCTTCAAATAATAGTCAATACTTTAATACCTAAAACTATTCTTCTTCCAAGTATCTAGAAAAAATAATAATAAAAACCTGCTATTCAACTAATCACATGGTTACCCTACTTGTGGCTCTTGGCACTCAGGCAACTGAAGGAACAGGCAGTAAAAGGCAGTAAAAGTCAAATCATTGGATGATTTAAAAAAAAAAAATGGTTATCCTACTTAATCCTACCTACTTCCTACTACCATCATCATCATTAGTGTCCCCACTGCTGGGGCACAGACCTCCTCCCTGTGAGAGGATGTGAGCCGTTTTTTTTTTTCTAATAAAAAACTTTTTTACAAAAAAAAACAAGCGACATCTAAAAAAAAATACACTAAAAATCAAAAAATAACTTTAATTTCGGAAGTCGGTGTTTGTATTTTACTTCTTCGTTATTTGACACCGACTTCCGAAATTAAAGTTATTTTTTAATTTTTAGTGTATTTTTTTTAGATGTCGGTTGTTTTTTTTTTGAAAAAAAGTTTTTTATTTTTAACTTTTTAGTTGTTATACCCCAGAACTAAAAACTCTAATAACAATGAACGTGGAATTTAAACATTTGGAGAACACCAAAACGTCATCGGGGTATACATATTTTTCGTTTTTGTTCAATTTCTCAAAAAGCGCTTAATTAATTTCGATAAAATTTCTATGGGACCACCTCTGATGTATGACCTACCAAACAAAAGAAGAATCATCAAAATCTATTTACAAGTGGCAGAGAAATCGCGTAAAATACATACAAAAAAAAAAAAATCCTACAGACGAATTGAGAATCTCCTCCTTTTGGAAGTCGGTTAAAAATAAGGCCCATTGTCAAAAGTAAAACACTATCACTTTGTATTTAAACGACTTCGAAAAAGGAGAAGTTTCTATGTGCGACTGTATGAATGTTTTCTTTTTTTTTTGTGTATGTCCACCGATTTCACTGTCAGTTGTGGACCGATTTTCAAAATTCTTTTTTTATCTAAAATAATTTCCTCAAGGTGGTCTCATATAATTTTTGTCGAAATTGCTTCTGCGGTTTTTAAAAAACTGAACAAAAACAAAAAATATATACATAGATGACGTTTTGATTTCCTCCAATTACGAGTAAGTTTAAATTCCACGTTCCATGTTATTGGGGTTTTGAGTTCTGGGGTATAACAACCAATAAGTGAAAGGAAAGGAAGGAAACCATCCTACTCGTGAAGATGTGGCGACACCGGATAATTTAATCTTAATTTTTTTTTTTCAAAAAAAACAACCGAGTTCCAAAAAAGAAAATACATTAAAAATTTAAAAATAACTTTAATTTCGGACGTCGGTGTCAAATAACGAAGAAATAATATACAAACACGGACTAGAACTTTTAAATTTTTAAGTGTTTTTTCTTTTTTGGAAGTCGGATAAAAAGGTTTTTTTAAGATTAAATTTTCCGGTACCGCCATATCTTCAAAAAAAAATAGTCCGTCAGTTAGACTACCAAAAATAATTAGTCCGTCAGTTAGACTACCAAAAATAATAAGCCCGTCAGTTAGACTACCAAAAATAATTAGTCCGTCAGTTAGACTACCAAAAAATATTGGACACGTATTTTTTTTTCTTTCGTTACGTAACCCTAAAATGAGGACAATACAGTGCGTTGAAGTTTCACGTGACGTCACGCCGTGCAACACATTTTACCACGGAGTGACGTAACAAGCCCCACTCCTGAACTTTGATGCGTTTTGTCTTTGTTATTTTTTATTGGTTTGAAAAAAATACGTGTCCGTAAGTTTTGGATAATATAACTTACGGAATAAATAGGGTTTTTATTTTTATACCCAGGAAAAAAATATATTGAACAGTTAACGGTGAAGATGGGGTTGACTGCACTGGATGCATTATTTAGTTTTATTATCCATGCTTATCACAGACGTGTTAAGTTTCTGGACTTTTTTGCTGTTTGCAAAAATAAGGTCTTGGTTTTTCCATTAGGAATATCTCTGGCAGCAGTCAACCCAAAATCTTTGTGTGTGCCTTGGCGATATGCTCGCCCCATATTAAATAGGACGTAAACATCACACATAAAAAATTTACCTATATGGTGTATATGTGTTCATCTGCCTAACCCTTCATGAAAGGGTGGAGGATAAATTCGAAAGAGTTACCTCGCCCCCGGGCGCGTAGGGCAGGGAGGAACAGGGGTGGGTTTTAGTCAGTAAGAGTCTGACACGCCCTTCCGCTCCACCCCAGAGCGGAAAGAGTCATAAGATGATTTCCCACCCCCCAAAAAAAAAAAAAAAAACCCTTCATGAAATGCAGGCGTGAATCTACCATAAGCATATTCTTACAGTAAACCTTTGGGTGATACAGAGGCAAAAAGTTAACAGGATATGTTAACTTTTGAATATGAAACCTTAGGTGGAGTGGACTGTCATTTCAACTTGATTAGATGTATTGGCACTTTTTTTTTTTTTTTTTTTTGGGCGTTGGGAAATCATCTTATGACTTCTTCCGCTCTAGGGTGGAGCGGAAGGGTGTGTCAGACTCTTACTGACTAAAACCCACCCCTGTTCCTCCCTGCCTTGAGTGCCCAGGGGCGAGGTAACTCTTTCGAATTTATCCTCCGCCCCGGGCAGGCATCGGCCGTGGCAGGCCCCGTCCCTATTGCTGACAACTCTTTGAGGCGCGCGTGGAACACTACGCGCCGTCGACTCTCGGGCCTGGTGCTGATCGGGCGGCGAGTTACCCACTACTCGTCGTCCGCAGGCCCGGGTCTACGGTGGCCGGAGATCGTCTCGCGGCCCCTGGCGTCTCCTGCGGCGGTCGCGGCTGGGGGCGCTAGGGCGACTCGGCTGTTGTTGAGTCTCCCTAACGTATGCCGCCTCCCTCTTCGCGAGCATTACTGCTTCGCAGAAGGAGGAGACGGCCTCCCATTCCCTTTCGCTCCGTACCATGGCCTGAACCAGGGCACGGCGCGAGAGGTCGCTGTCGCCTATCGCATCCACGAGGACACGGCGGTGTTCTGCCCAAGCGGGGCAAACCTCCACCGTATGCTCCACCGTGATGTATTGGCACTTTGCTTCATATTTACTACACCTAAGTTTTCACGATGAAAGTTTTGCAGAATAGTACAACTGGAGTCTGTTGCAGTCATAGGTCACTCCTTACTCTATTTCTTAATTTTGATTCATTTTACAGGACTGACATAGAAGCTGGAAAAGCGTTCATGGAGTTGACGTGTGACTTCACAGTCAAAGGACGGTATAAAGTGTATTCTAACAGTCCTCTTGTCAAAAGCTTTGTTGGTGGTGAGACCTTGAGTGGTGAAGGAAATGGAAAAATTAAAATAAGTAATAATTTTTACATTGTAATTTTTTTGCAGAAATTTTAGTTTAAAGGCACTTGACAGTCAACAACTTCATAATACCCAGTTGTGTAGCGTAGTGGGAGCTGCCCGCCCCGTGTGGCACTTTTAGGAGGTGGCAACATTTCACAATCAATACATTGTAAAAATTTGGACCATAGCCTATTTAGGTCACACCTAAGATTCAGATTTTCTTACCGTGTGATAATCTGCCTCTGCTATAGCGCCACCGTTACATTCGAGTATGATCGATCGATAAAATTTAGCAATTTTTCATAATAGGTAAATAGTGAAACATACACAAACTTGCAATAAAATTGCATACATATGTTTTTGATTATTACGAGTATACACATATGATGTGATGAGCTTTGGAATCTCAACTTTCGAGCTGGCTTCACTCAGTCTTGCAGTTTAAGAGTAGATGGTGAACTGGAAAGACTAAATTAATTTATGCTGAAAAAAAAACACTTGGAGTACATTTTTGAGTAATAATGAAAATAGCCGCGAATTTCCGGTGCGCCCCGGGCGGCGAAATATTGTTTTGACTTTTCGTGTCTTCAATAAAACATGAGTTTTAATTTTTTTTCTGATATATTTAAGATGTTGTCAGTTGTCTATGTATGTTTTATTATATCATTGTATCAAATTTTTTTGTTTCAGAAAAATTGCATCTCAAATTGGATTTAGATTTCTATGTCCAAAGGCGAGATAATGAATTTTACTTCAAGTGTAACCCAGAAAAATTCAAATACGCGTTTGAAATAGAGAAAATGCAATTCTTTGCTGACGAATTGTATATTGGGAAGCAAGAATCTAGTAAGTTTAATGATAATGATATTTTCTGAATATTTTACGTTAAGTGGATCTATTTATAGGCCAGTTATTGCAGCGGCTTTATCCGCCTGATATGATTAACAAGCATTCAATAATACAAAATGTCTTATTTAAAAAAAAACTTTTTTACAAAAAAATAGAACCGACTTTCAAAAAAAGTGCAAAATAACTTTAACTTCGGAAGTCGGTGTTCCTGTTTTGTGTCTTTGTTTTTTGACACCGACTGTAAAAAAGTTTTTTTATTTTTCACTTTTTAGTTGTGGTTCCCCATTAAACTGTGTTAACAATTCATAGACATACGATAGCAGCAATCGCGGTTGATTTGCTGTCAATTTTTGAAGGGTTCCGTTGTCTGTCTCCGAAACTCATCATCAGATCTTTTTGAAATTTAAATGGGACCATTTCGCAATAAACCCCTTTCGAATAAAAAAAGAATTTTGCAAATCCGTCAACATATGACGGAGTTATGCCCGAACATACATAAAAAAAAAAAAAAAAATACAAAAATTGATAACCTCCTCCTTTTTCGAAGTCGGTTAAAAAATAAAAAGGATGTGATCATAAAATACTGGCTAGTGCACGAACCCGCTTCTTAAGCATTTCAGGGGCCTAACTATGACGTCATACAGGAGGAATAGTGCCATCCCTGTCTCACACCGGAATTATGGTGATTTTAAAACATCATGTCATGGGGGACTGAAATCGTATTTACTTTTTGCAGAATTAGGTCTATTTGCACAGTGTTACTTAACAAATATAGAGCTGTGATTAAAAATTATTTTAGTGCTAAATGCATTTACTTAGTCTTTTGCGGTGTAACCGAGTCTTAATAATGTCTTAAATTATTCTGAAGTGTAATAACTGACTGAGCAACTAAGTGAAATATAATAATAAATGAACACACAACAGAAGCATGTCTAGTTTAAGGCTAAAGATCAGACAGTTAAGTGTTAATAATACGTTATGACTTAATTGTGTTGTGTATAATCATGATATCTAATCGCATCGCTACAACTGGTTCTAGTTTTCAGAATTTACCATGCTTAGTCATCTTACAATAAATACATAGTTGTTTTGTTAAAAAAATACTGTGGGTATTCTTTATTGCGGATTATGTGTTAGTTCTCATAATTATTGTTATAAATTAATACATTAAGTAATAATTATGAAAATTAACACGATTAACACAATATTAAAATGATTTTAACAAGAAATAATACATTGTTGGGATCAGGCAATCCATCCACGGTCGGTCCATTTTTAAGCACCCAAAAATGACGCCGATGGGAACCAGCAGTACTTTTTTTTTAGTATTTAGTCCAAGAGCGAGCGAAGCTGTCTAGGCAGGAATAGGAGCCCCGCTGCCCATCCTCCTCCCCGGGGCTCCGTCGGCTTTCCTTACTTACGACTGTCGTTAACACATTACACCTTCCTATTTCAACTGTTTCATTATAAATGAGCTTAGCCGAGTGGTCGGGTCTGTTGATCCTTAATCTTGTGATTATAAGTTCAAATCTAATTTGCACACGTTTTCCTTTTTGAATTTTTGGGAGTCGTTTTGAAAATTATTATGCAAAGAACAGTATTTTTTTTATTGTTAGTAGATTTTTGGAATTATAATTTATATATCTTATTATAACTGTATACCTACAAGATTTTTTTGCAAATATAATTTTTCGCTTTTTATTTTCAAAAGTCGCGGCTCAATTAGCGCCGGCTGCGGAGGCACTCTATACATTATTTCTTGTTAAAACATTTTATTCTTACGGTGGATAGGTTTTTAATTCGTTTTAATGATCGAAAATGATTATTAAGCAATTTTAGCTATTTTTTAAGCAATTTTTGCAATTTTCACCAGTTCAAGCCGGTTCCTTTATTAAACTTACATTACCTAAGCAATTTAGTTGGATGTGCACGACCACGATTGTAGGATCGTTGTTGTGACCTAATTTGTTACTTTTACAGGCAAGCTCGTGACCGGACTACTGAATGAAAACTGGAGAATCCTCATGTCTACGTTTGGCAAGCCTTTTATGGACAAGGCTATGGACTATGTGTTAGTATTTCTTCACAGATTCTTCGGAACTATCCCAATCAAGCATTATATTTCTAGTGACTTGTCCAAGTATGCAAGGGATTAAAAGCAAGGGAAAAACAGAAAATATATATATAACCTTTTGTAATGTCTCAGACGATAACTTAATACTTTCAGTTACTTAACGCGCAATGGTACTTGAAATAGTAAAATTATTACCAAGAGATTTTGTCTGTTGTTTTAATAAAATAAAATATGTTTGACAGTTCTTAGTTTTATTTTTCTTCCAAATCATTTGGTTATCGATTTAATTATAATGGTTAAAGTTTGTTAAAATTATTCCAGTTTATTTCCATTAACCCAGGTACTTACCTCACATTGAAGTCAATATCAAAACTAACATTACCGAAAGGCAAAATTGTTAGTTTGTTTATTTGTTAAAAGCTACTGGTCAATGAAGACGCTAATGAAGGGTGATCTGCCGATCTCCCTGAAGCGAAAACTTGTCGACGTGTGTATTTTGGCCGTCCTAACCTATAGTACACAGACCTGGTAGCTTACTGATACGCAAAAGTTCTGCCTTGGATTTTGCCAAAGAGCGATGGAACGCAGCATCCTGAGAGTAAAGAGAGAGGACCGCATTAGGAACAGGCATAGGCCCCAGGCTCAAGTGGGATTGGGCGGGTCACGTCAGCCGCATGTATCGACCACTGGGCAGAAGTCTCCATGCAACGGTTGCCTGAAAATGGACGGCGTCTCCATTTAGCTTCATCTTTCTGACTGAGCGACTTTTTGACAGTTCAAAAGTGCCTTTAAATGGTTTATTTGAAATAAATGCAATTTGAATTTGAATTTGAAGGTCGGCCACGAAGGGGTGGCGAGACGACCTCAACGCGTACCGCGAGGGCTGGCTTGAGGAAGCACAAGAGAAGAGTTCCTGAAAGGGTTTGGAAGAGGCCTTTGCCCAGGCGGGACAGTGTAGGCCAGTCAAAAAAAAAACATAAGAAATCTTTAGCTCGGAAAAACGCACAGTTGCTGTAGAATAGGGAAAAGATTGAATCTTTGAATTAATTATTTATGTAATTAAATAAAAATACACTGTGTTTTAGACTCAAAACTTTATAAATTTATCAAACATTTTACACACAACCGCTGAGACAAGTATTCGATTTCAACGAAAAGAACATCTAGTTTTTCATAGAGAAGAGTGTCCAACTTAAAAAATAAATTAAACATTAAAAACTATTTAATGTATTTATTGCCATTTTATAATAAATATAATAGGGATAATTCTCGGGGAACAAAATAATAATCTTTCTATTTAGTCCGTTATTTAGAGTGTTGGGAATCGCACCCAACAAACACGGCACGCGCAGGCGACGTGACCAACCAACGCGTCATCGGCATCAGCGGGCGAGCGGCGGTGCGGCGCGGGGAGCCGGGCCAGCCGGCGGACACTCGCTTTCTCGGAGACCACCGCGACGGACGACACTCAAAACGCTTTAAAGATAGTACATGTTTGTCCGGGACAGTTACAATTTCTAGAATTAACGGCAATACACCAAGCCTATTTATTAATACTCAATACTCAATACTTTATTGCATTCCATATGTGTTAAATAGGTGGTATAACATAATAAAATATCAATATGGACCCTGTCGGGCACAGCAAAGTAGAAGAGAGGAGAGGGCTAAGTAGTTATTCAATTAAGCAATATAAATTATTAGTTGTGGTTTATTGGGTGTATGTATAATATTATGTATATATATAAGGTTTGCGTATATAGATATATTAAATTGCTATTAATTGTAAGTAATTATTATGAAGTTCTTATATTATTATTAAATTATTCTTCTTATTCATAGATTATTTTTATTTATTTTTTTAATTTAATTTTTTTTATGTATTTATGTTTATATTGGGTTTTCTATTTTTCTACAAAATGTTTGGTGTAAAAGAGAGAGAAAAAGAAATTATTTTGGAATTGATTTATCATCTAAGAACTCCTTTACTGTGTAGTAAGACTTTGATTCGAGAAATCGCTTCAATTTATTAATAAATATATTTATTTTGCTTATTTCTCTAATATTTTCTGGCAACTTATTATAAATTTTGATGGACATAACTAAAGGGCTGGTTGAGTGCATTTCCAGTCGGGATTGAGGTATATTTAATTTATTTTTGTTGTGTCGTAAAGTGTATCTAGTTTTTGTGTTTCTTCGCAAGTGGTATACAAATCTGGGTGTTTTCTGACAAATTTACATAACTCAAAGATATATAAACAGGGAAGTGTGAATATTTTGTGTTTTTGGAAGTATGGTTTGCAGCTCTCTGTTTGTTCAATATTGGTTATTATTCGAATTAATTTCTTTTGTAAAATAAATATAGTTTGAGAATCAGTGCTGTTTCCCCATAGCATGACCCCATAGCTAAGCCATGCTTGGGCATATGCATAGTATGTGACAATTGCAGTTTGCAGGTTGGTAGTTTTTTTAATTTCACGTAGGGCATATGAAAATTTTGATAGTTTAGCTCTTATTTTCTGTATATGGGATTTCCAATTAATATGGGTATCTATAGACAAACCGAGGAGGGTAAATTCGTTAACTTGTTCTAGTTTTGTGTCATTGAATATGAAGTTAAGTTTTAATGGGGATTTTTGATGGGGATGGAAAGTAATTAGTTTGGTTTTGGTGAAGTTAATTTCTAGATTGTGGTTATTCATCCAGTTTACAGCTGTAGAAAGAAGGGAGTTTAATTATAGTTATATATTACAGTCCACCCTTTTATTTGTTCCCAACGAGCAAGTCGAACATTGGTCCTTCGAGCCGGATATCAATAAATATTGGATACATATTTAGATTTATTTAACAAATCAATAAAAAATTGCAAAGATAAAAAAAGGCATTAAAGAAGCAGTGGAGGCTTGTAACGTAACTTCTGGATGGGTGAGGGAGGCTCAACAATAGAGACTCCTGGGTCTTCCGGCGCCGCGACACGATCTCCGGCCACCGTAGACCCGATAATAATGGGTAACTCGTCGTCCGATCAGCACCAGGCCCGAGAGTCGACGGCGCGTAGTATTCTACGCGCGCCTAAAAGAGTTGTCAGCAATCATGACGGGGCCCGTCATAGCCGATGCCTGCCCTGGGGTTGTGGATAAATTCGAAACAGAGTTACCGCGCCCCTGGGCACTCGGGGAAGGGAAGGAACAGGGGTGGGTTTTAGTCAGTAAGAGTCTGACACGCCCTCCCGCTTCACCCAGAGCGGGAGATGTCATTGGATGATTTCCCAACCTTCCATAAAAAAAAGGTAATACGTGGTAATATTTTTAGGTTTGTCAACATGCGAAATTTCAGCGCACTGTTTCCAGAGCGTTCATTTTTTTTTTCACGTGAGAAAGGACAAAATACGTGTTCAATATTTTTTGGTAATCTAATTGATGGACCAAATTGATTTTTTTAAGTCATCTATCCTATTGTAAATCGTTTGAAATATGATCACGTAAGATAACTACATAATAGCAAAGTTGAATTTAAACAATATTTATTGTGAATACGCAGCAAAATACAGAATTTTATAAATACAACAGACAGGAAAACACTATCAAATCAAACAAAACCTGTCTAGGACAGATGTACAATACGAAGAAAGACAGTTTCACCATACATTTGAACATGTTTCATCGCTGTTCATGACATTTGTGGCTAACAAACCCTTTGAGCTAAATAAAAACGTGCATCATTTTGTGATATGAATTCATAAAAAAATACTGCAAGGTGTAGGTACAAGCAGACGGTAAAAATTGTGGAATAAAATATATGCGGGTTGGTACAGGCACAAAATGGCAAGCATAGTTTTGTTTTTGCTCCTAAATAAAAATTTCTCGTCATTTATTACATCACAAAGGTGTCTTTATAGCAAAGAGTGTACGGACCTTAAAAACTTAGCAGTACAAACTACTTTCATGGAGGTTGTAACTTAATAGTGTCCGCCGCATGGGTAGATCTTGTAGGTTTTTTTTTTTTTGTGGGGGTGGGAAATCATCCTATGACTTCTTCCGCTCTAGGGTGGAGCGGAAGGGCGTGTCAGACTCTTACTGACTAAAACCCACCCCTGTTCCTCCCTGCCCTGAATGTCCAGGGGCGAGGTAACTCTTTCGAATTTATCCTCAACCCCCGGGCATCTTGCCCGGGGGTTGAGGAGAAATTCTTCTAGGTTAAACAACGTTTGCCGAGCCCGGTCCGTGGATAAGTGACCAATAATTACATACTGAGGACTCCTCCGTGGAAAGCATATTTAGCTGCTGGTCCCGGCTGTCATATCTAGGTCTTGGACAGTCTTTGTAAGGTAGTCAGAAGCCAGAATAAATTGCTTCTGTAAAGTAGTGTTGTAAAATTTGACATCAATCTAAATGTTTTACTACTGAATAGTTAGTACCCACATCCTAGTGCAAACAAAGCAAGACCATGAACTTGGAATTTATAAATTCCTCAAGTGTAACCTTCGTGAATAAAGCCGCAAAAAAATGATACACTAATAATTCAGAATTATGATATAATTACATTAAATGTGTGTTTATTTATTCTAATTCGCATAATTATACGAACTAAAATATATTATGGTTTGTTAGCCACAGAACGAATTCATAACGCGTAAACGAAATGTGGAATATTAATTAATTATTTTATCAAGTAGGAAGTGGTTTTGAGGATGTTTATATTTAGGTATATTTAAATTAATGTTATTGCTTTTTGTATTTAACATCCACCAACCCGCACGGGGCCCGCGTGGTGGATGCCATTTCCATTCCCTCTCACAGAGAGGACGCCTTATTTTTTGTGGGGATGGGAAATCATCCGATGACTTCGCCCGCTCTGGAGCGGGAGGGTGAGTTAGACTTTTACTGACTAAAACCCACCCCTATTCCTCCCTGCCCTACATGCCCAGGGGCGAGGTAACTCTTTCGAATTTATCCTCAACCCCCGGGCAGGCATTGGCCGTGGCAGGCCCCGTCCTTTGCTGACAACACTTTGAGGCGCGCGTGGAACACTACGCGCCGTCGACTCTCGGGCCTGGTGATCGGACGGCGAGTTACCCACTACTCGCCGTCCGCAGACCCGGGATACACCAACCCGTGCGGGTTGGTGGATGGGCCCGCGTGGTGGATGCCATTTCCATTCCCTCTCACAGAGAGAGGACGCCTTTTTTATTTTGTGGGGGTGGGAAATCATTTTAAGACTTCTCCCGCTCTGGGTGGAGCGGGAGGGCGAGTCAGACTTTTACTGACTAAAAACCACCCCTGTTCCTTCCCTGCCTGAGTGCCCAGGAGCGCAGTAACTCTGTTTCGAATTTATCCCGTTTTTAAACTACAGAAAATTATTCATCTGGAATTTCTCATTAGCCTAGATTCTAGAATAATGTCAGGCAGATGGTGGTTGAGAAATTCGATTCGTATAGCAATGGTAGGTCCATTGCCATTGAAAGTCTACCTACTTTATAATTCCTACTTGTAAGTATGGAACCTACCTATAAAGATGGTTACAAGTATCACAATGTTGTAAATTACAACCTAACCAACCAGTTATTATTATGTTTCTCCTACCATAGTAACTCAAGTACTAGAAAACACTAGAGTAAACACAATGTCGCAGTTTAGCTACAAGTGCGTAACTCGGAAAATTGCATGTTGAACAATAACTTTGTTAGGTACCTAGTAATTCTTGTTAGTCTTTTATATAAAATCACCATGATTTTCCTCAAAATGGTCATGTTTTTAACACGCGAAACTAACTACGTAAAAAAATCTTTGAAGTTAAATTTGACCCATTTCCTGGTTTCCGATTGAGCTGAAATTTTGCATACATGATAAGTTTGGATGACAATGTATGGTAAACTAAGTGAAGTCATTCTAAATCCAATATGGCGGACTTGTTATTTTTATGCATTCCCATGTCATGGATATCAAATCATAGGGGTTGCTAATAAAGTACAAAAAATAAAAAATATGGCGCGTTTTTCAGTTTTTTTTTAATCATAAAATTTTATTTTCCTTCAGCCTAGTTGCAAACTGACAACAAATCGCATGAAGTTTCTTTATCCAGTCATATACCAGGATGGCAGTTTCTAAATAAGGAAACATAACTATAAATATAGGCTCACTAGAAATCTAAATCGTAGCACTGTTCTGTTTTCCTAAAACTACTTCGCAATATCCACACACTAGGCACTAGGCATTATTTTATAAAGCTAATATAAACACCATTCATCCAGCACAGATGTTGTATGAGCTTAAGTGGCATGCTCCCTGTCACTTCCAACCTAAACTATTTTGTAACGTTTAACCAGAAAAAAGTACATTACTATGAAAGTGCTAATCAACATTCAACCATAGCCATAGGAAACAGAGTCTTATTTTCTTTGTCTCTAGAAAGAAAATGTATTCATTATTCAAATTGAATTCTGTTCATCAGAAAATAAGGTCGAATTTTATACGAACATTATTCATATGTCAAAGATGCATCTTGTTATGTTTATGTGAGTGATTTTATTTACATTTCCCTCGGTGATATATTGTCGCGTACATTTTTCATTTGCGACGCTTTTCATGTGTAAGTCCCTTGTCAAGTGGACACTTTAGCTTGAAGTTTTTTTTTCTGGGTATGTATTATTGTTGAAACACAGTCCGTCGTAATGAAATATGAGATAGAGGGAATTCCGTGAAAAGGCCTTCTGAGCCCCACGGAGTGTTTACAGGACGCATGAGGTTTGAATTTAATTGCCATGAAGAAACTCCAGATTCCTTCTGCACACCATTTGTATCATCATTTATTTAGAAATAAAGTCAGAGCAGGAATGAGGGCAGTCCTGCGCTTGCCGTTTGTTAAAAATGTACATCCTATTTACATTTACTTTTGAAAAAGTGTGAGAGACGGAATGCTTGCTTTTTTCAAGTGTTGTGGAGTTGTATAATTAAAAACTCTTCGTGTCTTCAAAAATAAGTAAGATAGGTAAGAACACGGCTTTGCGTGACTTGTTTTTCTCTCATTAATAAAAAACACAATTCGAATTTAGATATCAATAATGTTGGTCACGATCACAGTGAATCATCCAAACTAAAAAAGCACAACCTAAATTCTAATTATATGGCTCATATGTAGGTATAATTACTAACTACATCTCACTAACTTAAACAACAATCTTTACGCCAAATCACTTTTAGTGACGCATTTTGCATACAAAGTACAATTTAATGTTACTCAGATCTTATCATCAAGTTATATGAAAAAAGCTATTTACGTCATAACACGTAATAAAATTGTACAGAATTATCAAATTTCTGCAGCTGTAACTAAAGTTCAATTTAAATTACACTGTGTTAAAACCATGGTTCTATTAAAAGCTAGCTTAGATATTGCATTGCACTTTTAAAATGACATTCATTGCGCAGTTCTTAGTACAGTTATATCTCTAGCAACTACAAAACCAGACATAGAACTAAAAAGAAACAAAGAAATCAATAGAGTGGAAGCTAAATGGTACAAACCAACGTGAGACAAACCTTCACGTGTTGAAACAAATTAAAGGGTTTCAGTGTTTACCTTACATAATGAAGAGGATGCAACGTGTAATTTTTTCACTATAAGTTTATAAAGACCTGAACAAGGCAGTGTAGTACAGTCACCCAGTTTTCACTAGTGTCATGCAGTTGTTTAATAGAATGCTGCAATTATTTATTTTACTCGTGTTGTTTAGGTGTGTTGTCTCTATGGGATTACGTAAGTTTTAATTAGTTTAGCATTTTGCGAATATTGCGATTATGCGAATTTAGATAAAACGCCATTTTAGAACAGATATTATCTAAAATGTGTGATTTTAAATGGTATTTAAATTCAGTGTGTTTAGTTATCAGTACCCTTTAACCGTGCAACTGTTTCTGTATCAAGATCATAATTGGAATCTACTACATATTAATGTTATAGACTTTTAGACTGTCTAAATATATACCATACCATACCTATAGATAGACTGAGCTTCTTTTGAAAATTAACTTTAGAATTAGAAAGCAGAAATAATTCAACATAATAATTATAACGAAATCATTTCAGCTTCATTCATTGCCTCATGTTCAAGAAATGACCCAAACCTAAATGAATGTGCCTTGAAATCAGCTAGAGATTCCATTCATCAATTCTCTTTGGGAGATGCAGAAAGAGGACTCCATCCCTTGGACCCGTTATATGTAGCAGAAATGACGGTATATATTCCAAATAAACAAGGATTCAAAGTTGTATTCAAGGACAACTACTTTACAGGACTTTCAAAGATGCATATGGAGAACTTAAAGTAAGTGAACCTACACAGTTAATTAAGTATTTTATAAATATGTTAACTTCTACATATATAAATAAACATAACACTGTGTGTAGTAAACCATTAAATAAACTAACCAAATTACTAATTAGCTTATAATGTTCCCGTACAAAGGACTAATGCAACATCTCAGAGATAGAGACTAAGCTGGCGTAATAGTTGACTCACGAGTTGGTTGCCACAATACGTCTTCTAATTTTTGGACAAAACACATCCATTTCCCCACATTTATGTTTTCATTAGAGATCTTATTAAAAGTACTAAATAAAAAGTGCTCCTGCCTTCACCCAACGACGCTTACTATGTTTTGGACTAAGCCATTAGCCATTTGGTATTTCATCTATAATTTAAAGATAAACAGAAAAATATAAACAATGACAAATTTAATTAAATCTAGCAAAGCAAACATTGTTTAGAGTTTTTACTTTGAAGTGACTGAGCATTTCTTTACCCGATGACTATACAGTTACGAATGGCTATTCAAATACCTGGAAACAATTAGTTGCTTTGATTGTAGGTACCTGAGATGTAATGGGCGCTGTAGACACGAAATCATTAAGTCTTATTTTCCTTACTATGGTAACTTCGTTAATTTCCGTAAGATTGTTTTTATTATTAACTAGGCTCCGCTCATACGGGTGCAATTTGTTATTTGACTTCTCAATTTATTGTTTATTTTTTTTATTGTTGATAGGCACGCGTTTGACCACTATCTTAAATGATGATAAGCAATGATGTAGTCAAAAACTTAAAACTCCCAGGTTGTAGCTATCAGGATACACAGACTCGGGCAGGGAATTTCACTCCCTAGCTGTACGCATAATGAATGTGTTCTCAAAAACTTTTGTTCGTGTGGATGGGACATTCATCATGTACCGGTGGCGTATCGCCGTACATCTTGTGGTCCGATGATGGGACGGGCTTGGCGGCATCAAATTATGCAATTCCGTCGCACATTCTCCAAAATGTAACCGATAGAAAAACGACAGGCCAGCAACTCGGCGTCTATGCTCAAGACTGTGGAGCTTCGACTCGACGAGCCTATCATTGCCGATGATCCTCTTGGCTCGTTTCTCAATTGTCTCAAGGGCATCAAGCTGGTATCGGCGTGAAGTAGGTACCGTCTCACCTTTGCGAGGATTCCCAATTTTTGGCAGCCACTTGAGCCTTTGCCTCTATGAAGGGACCAAAATTGAGGGTAGATGTTAACGTAACACCAAAAAGATCAAGTTGGTCAGTTATTGGGATGGTTACACCTCGGAAAGATGGAGCCGTTTGAAATTGGCTCCTTTTGACGAAAAAAAGACACGTCTGGGTCTTAGCAGCGTTGAACTTGAACAGATTAGCATCGCCCCATTCTGAGGAAGCCTGTAAAGACAAGTTCAAGCGCCCAACCATAGCCTCTCGGAGAGATCGGATCTGAGACCCCCTAGCTCGTGCGTAGGACACGTACGAGTATCTCTCGGTAACAGTGCTGTCGTCTGCATACTCAAAGGTACCAGGTTTTAGCAGATCGTTAATGTGCAGCAAAACAATGTTGCCGAGAGCACCGACCCCTGAGGAAAACATTAGTAGCCAGCAGTCCAGACAAGCAGCTATCTATGACCAATCAAATAGAGCGATCCCTCAGGAAATCTGATATCCAATCATACAATCCGAAGGGCAGACCGAAGGAAGGAAGTTTGCCAATAAGGCTATCGTGCCAGACCCTGTCAAACGCCTTCGAGATGTCAACGGAGACTGCAAGGGTTACCCCGTGTTTCTCGATGGCCTCACTCCAGATGTGAATGGCACACATCTGGAGGCTGGTTGGCTAGAAGATCCCCAGTTGACTGATTTCGGTAGATGCCGTATTGTCGGCCACTGAGGATATCGTTAGCTTCTAGGTATGCCAGGAGCTTAGCATTCAGTACGCGTTCCATACTCTGTAAGAATAACGAGATGAGGCTGTAATTCGCTGGATCAGCTCGACTACCCTTCTTAGGTATGGGTTGCACGTTAGCTTGCTTCCAAGCCACCGGTACTTTTCCAGTCTTAATCGAATGGCGAAATAGGCGTGTCAAGATCGGAGACAACTCAGGCGCACAGGTTCTCAGTACAATTGCCGGTATCCGAGTGGGCCACCAACCTGTCGGGCTTCAGCAGTGGAGGTAGTAAGGGGTGGCAGAAGTTCGATTCAACCAACTTAGCCAGGGACCAAAACGCCTTATTGCCAGCTGGGTAAGAAGCAAGTTTGTTCCCAATTCGGCTAATGTGGTCAAACCGAGCCCACCGAAATACCTTCTTGCAAGACTTGGCAGCCCTGCTGAAGGCTCTCTTCTTCTAACTCACGTCATTTGTTTTGCGACCTTGTTCTACCCATGCTAGGTACGCCGCGTGTTTAAGCGCAGCAGCGCGATTGCACTCGGCACCAAACCATGGACTACCTTGGCCAGACATAGTTACGTCAGAGAACGGAATATAGTACTCCATTTCCTGCCGCAACACATCCGTCACGGCGTCCGCGCACGACGAAACATCAGAAAAAGGAAAGCAAGTGGGCTGCCAAGGATAGCATGCGAAGAAAGATCGCATGCCATCCCAATCTGCTGACCTGTATCGTCAAACCCGCCTGGTGCCTCTAGGGCTAGGATCGGGATGGGAGTACAGCTACAGACTTCACCATACAGTGGTCGGAAGTACCTAATGGTGAAGAAATCGACACCGAGTAACGGTCTGGATCTGTTGTCAGCAGCAGGTCCAAGAAATTGGCTGTGTGCGAAACAACATCCCTCACTGCCCCCTGGACCAGCTGGGTGAGATTTAACGCATAAGCTTTTAGGCATAAGCTAGCGCTAGGCTAGCTTATGCCTACCTCGTCCAGCATGGTCTGTGCACTGGTATGGGAAGATCCACTCCTGATGGTAGGTGTTGAAGTCCCCCAGTAACACCAATTGAGCAGAAGGGTACCGCTGCTGAGCCGTATCCGTTGCCTCACTGAGGTGTTGTGTGAGCCCAGTTGTCTCCAAATCACCGCTGTGCGAACGATAGACACAGGCGTAGACAATTTATCTAGACCTGTGTTCACTAGGCCGCAAAAAGTTGAGAACCTGGAGTCCTCAAGGTTGCGAAGACGCCGATAGCAGATGTCGTCCCCGGCGGGATTTAAAATTGTGCTCCAGGTTAAACCCTGGGTAAGTGAGGTACGACACGTCTGTGGGACATCCGATCTGCGTCTCCGAAAGGAACACGAGCGCTGGTTTCTCAGTCTCCAGGTGGTGGGCGACTTTTTTTTTTGTGGGATTGGAAATCATCCAATGACTTCTCCCGCTCTGGGTGGAGCGGGAGGGAGTGTAAGACTCTTATTGACTAAAACCCACCCCTGTTCCTTCCCTGTCTGAGTGCCCAGGGGTGCGGTAATTCATTTTCAGAATTTATCCCGCTACCCCTAGGCATGCAGGCACCCGCCACGATGGCCCCCGTCAGTGGTGGCTGACACTCATCTCTTTGAGGCGCGCGTGGAACACTACGCGCAGTCGACTCACGGTCCTGGTGCTGATCGGACAGTGAGCTACTCACTGCTTGCCGTACGCAGGCCCGGGTCTACGGTGGCCGGAGGTCGTCTCGCGACGTCCTACGCCCAGTACCTCTCCTGCAGTGGTAGCGGCCGGGGCCGTGAGGGCCACTCCGTTGAGCTTCCCTCACGCGTCCCGCCTCCGCCATCGCAAGCTTTACTGCTTCGCAGAAGGTGGAGGCGGGGGTGGCGCGAGAGGTCGCCGCCACCTATCGCATCCACGAGGACACGGCGGTGCTCCGCCCAAGTGAGGCAGACCTCCACCGTATGCTCCACCGTGTCCTCTGTGTGCGAGATTTGAGTGCAGATCTCGTATGTTAGACAGGTGCACTTTGTACAAAAGGGAGTGCTGCCGCCATACAGCTTTTTTGTTTTTGTTCCTATTTTAACCGACTTCCTGAAGGAGGAGGTTCTCAATTCATCTGTATGTTTTTTATTTCGTATGTATGTTACGCGATTTCTCTGCTACTTGGAATAGATTTTAATGATTCTTTTTTTGTTTGGTAGGTCATACATCATAGGTGGTCCCATAGAATTTTTATCGAAATTGATTCTGCACTTTTTGAGAAATTAAACAAAAACGAATAATACGTGTACCTCGATGACGTTTTTGTGTTCTCCAAATGTTTAAATTCCACGTTCCATGTTATTGGGGTTTTTAGTTCTAGGCTATAACAACTAAAAAGTGAAAAATAAACACTTTTTTTACAAAAAAAAACAACCGACTTCCAAAAAAAAAATCATTAAAAATTAAAAAATAACTTTAATTTCGGAAGTCGGTGTCAGGTAACGAAGAAGTAAAATACAAACACCGACTTCCAAAATTAAAGTTATTTTTTAATTTTTAGTGAATTTTTTTTTTTGGAAGTCGGCTGTTTTTTTTGTAAAAAAGTTTTTTATTCCATAAAAATGAAGAATAATTAAAAATATAAATTAAAAAAAAAATCTTTTTGTAACTTCATCGTGACAATACGGATAATTTCTGTGTACAAAAATTTTTGTTCTGTTTAGTCCATAAGTTAGATTGAAAATATTGGACACGTGTATTTGCTTACGAACCCATAAAAAATCACAAAGATAAAATTCATCAATGTTTTAGGAGTGGGGACTTGTTACGTCACTTCTAGGTAAAAAGTAGTATCCACCTGCGTCAACACTAACGTCGTGAGAAATTTCAACGCACTATATCGTCCTCATTGTTGTTAACGTGTCAAAAGTTTTTTTTGTTTTGTTTTTTGTAATATTAACTGACGGATCAAATAGAAGTTTTTAGTCATCTACCATATTATAAGCACGTCAAAAAAAGAATTAACCAAATATGTGTAGCCGATCTCGAGTTTTGGACGTAGAAACACATTTAGCTATTATTTTTTATTAATATAATCGGAGTCGGCCAGTGGTATTGGCCGCGACTTACAAGTTGTAGGTCGTGAGTTCAAACCCAGGCAGGCGCTATACTTTGTGTAAATTATTTAATCACTACTGCTCTCAAAACGGTGAAGGAAAACATCGTGAGGAAACCGGCATGTCCCAAAACCAAAAATTCGAAGACATGTGACATACACCAATCCGCATTGGGCCCGCGTGGTGGAATACGGCCACACCCTCTCACGAGAGGAGGCCTGTGCCCCAGCAATGGGGATGTTAAAGGCTGAGATGATGATGATGATGACTTAGACTCAACGCCTCGGCCCACGGCCTCACATGTGAGTGATGCTGTGCGAAAAAATTATTATTGTTAAAAAAAATATATATTAATTATTATTATTAAATCGCTATTGTTTCGGGGCCTGACGAGTGACCAAGAACTTTAGGAAATATTGCTAGATTATGTTATGAAGGTTACAAAGCAAAAAAACTTGACATATAATATTAAGATACTAGCAGGTTCCTAAGAACGTGCATCGTGTTATGCAAGACACAAGGTCCGGGTGTTTTTGTGACAATTAACTCTAGCAATATTATGACTTCGAATAATAAACCGAGTTAGCACTAAAGTGGAATAGTTGCGGATATATGTATATGTGATATAGGACGAAGATAACTCCAGTTTTCACAACATGCATTAGCTTGCCTTATTTATTTGCCTTATAGATGACATAGTAATAGTGCCCACGTCATGTACTTAGTAAATAATTATCTGGTTCCATTAGCGTTTTACTGTCGGAGAGTTATGATTATCATAAGTAGCATTACCAGAAGCGGTATAGGATAGCAGTATTAATATGCAGAAAATAATAGTATGAAATAAGAAATTGTTAATTTTTGTACTCTTTTATATATTTTTGTGATCGGTATCAATCAGCAATAGAGCAGTAGTGGCCTAGTGATATTGGCTGCGACTTACAAGTTGTAGGTCGTAAGTTTAAACCCAGGCAGGCGCGTTACTTTGTGTAAATTATTTCATCACCTCTGCTCTCAAAACGGTGAAGGAAAACATCATTCTTCCATTCTGTGTATAACGAGGTGCGCCCGGCGCTGGACCCCGCGGAGGCGCAGCGTGTGGCGGGCGCGAGTTCGGGCGCGGCGCGCGTGCACGTTGGCCAGCTCGACCTACGTGAGCTTCGCGCCGCGCTCCGCCGCCTCAAGTCCAAGTATTCGGCGGGACCAGACGGGATACCTCCCTATATAGTTAAAGACTGTAGCGCGGTGTTTGAAAGGCCATTACTGCACATTTTAAATTTGTTTTTAAAGTTAGGTCAATATCCCAACCAATGGAAAATCACTAGAGTGATCCCAGTCCCGAAGGGAGGTTCGGGAACTGATGTTAGTGGCTACCGACCGGTGGCGGTGCTGTCGGCATTTGCTAAGGTGTTCGAATCGGTGTTGCACAAGTGTATTTCAGATCAGGTCACTTCTCGCCTGACCGACGCTCAACATGGTTTCCGGACTGGTCGAGGTGCGGGCAGTAACTTGCTGTCTTTCATGACATACCTGGCGCCGGTTGTTGACGCTGGGGGGTAGGTGGACACTGCGTACTTCGACTTTCGGAAGGCGTTCGACACCATCGACAACGATGTGCTGTTGGCTAAGTTTGCGGGATTTGGTTTCACACCGCACCTTCTGAAATTCTTCGCGAACTACCTTGGCGATCGTCGGCAGTACGTCGAATATGGCGGATACGTCTCCAAGCCATATTTCACGTTTTCGGGGGTGAGTCAGGGTAGCAATATTGGTCCATTAGGCTTCATTCTGATGGTCAATGATCTCCCGGAAGTCGTAAGGGAGGCGAAGTGTTTGTTATTTGCGGACGACCTCAAGTTGTTCCTGTCGGTAGTAAATACTTCAGACTGTGAACGGCTTCAACAGGATATTGATAGGGTGGTGCAGTGGAGTTTAGATAATAAGTTAGGGTTTAACGTTTCCAAATGCGGTATAATGAGCTACACTCGCGCGAGGGAACCTCTGCTGCATCAGTATGAGATGGAGGCCGTGGTCATGTCACGAGTCACGCAGGTGCGGGACCTGGGGGTGGAGATGGTTCCGGAATTAATATTTCGTGAACACATCTTAGACATATGCGGCAAGTCTTTCCGAAATCTTGGATTCATACTCAGACAGTGCAAAGACTTTCAGAATACGGCAGTGGTTAAAATCATGGACAATGCACTGGTACGGAGCCGTCTTGAAACGAGTGCTATTGTTTGGAACCCCCATGAGGCTAAATACAGTATCATGGTGGAAAGAATTCAGAACAAATTCACTCGTTTTTTGTTTTTTAAGCTGTACGGTGTCTATCCCTTCTTCCCACTTATGTACCCGAGTCTCTTCGTAATAGGGATGGTTGGGTACAGCAGACTGGCGGTGCGGAGGGAAATCGCTCTGTGTACTCGTAGCTTCGTATTTCGTGTGCTGCGGGGCTGGCTTCACCACCCCGACCTGTTAGCGGAGCTGGGACTGCGCGCGCCGCCCGGCTGCGGGGGCGCGCGTCGCCCCACGCCAACGCTGCAGGAGCCACCGTCTAGGACTAACCTGAACAAGGTTGCCCCCTTGTCACGCGCCATAAGATTGTTAAATATTATCTCAAATGAAGTGGATATATTTCACTCCAGCCTGATGAAATTCACAGGAGTAGCACTGAAGTGCATTGAGAATGTTGAGAAACAATTTTAATTGTATTTTTAATCGCATTTTTATTAAATTTAATTTTGAATTGTCTTTTGAATTGTATTTTAAATTGTATTTTGAATTGTATTTTGAATTGTATTTTGATTTGGATTTTGAATTGTATTTTGACTTGTATCATTTATTTTGAATTCTATTTTAATAGTATTTTAAATTGTATTCTTAATTGTATTTTTTAATTGTGTTTTTGATAGTTTTTTCGATTGTTATTTTAATTGTAATTTAATTTGTTTTTCATTAGTATTTCAAATTGTATTTTGTGGTAGTAACATTGCTTTGGCGTTATGCTGTTAAGGTGTTATTTACGTAATTTTTAAGAAATAAATAAAAAAAAAAAAAAAAAAAATCATGAGGAATATGGCATGTCCTGGAACCAAAAATTCGAAGACATAATAATATGACATCCACCAATCCGCATTGGGCCCGCGTGGTGGCCTACGCATCGTTGGTTTTATTGCAAAAGGTACTTTGATTTAAAATTGTTTTGATTAAATTATAAGTTCGAACTGAAGACAAAAAATTGTAATTTCTCTAACATAAACATGATAACAAAATAATAAAACCTTTTAATTTATTACGAGGCTTTTCAAGAAAAATGTCTACAAATTCAATTACATCTGCTTAATTTTTTAATTCTTAATTGTTATACTTTTGCCGTGGTCTCCAATTAAAAAACGTTTTGAGGGACATTTTCCGGCCTTCAAACAGATTTCAAGGAAGCCAAAAATAAAGGACCCTTTTGCCGCTGGGTAGAGGGTAAATCTACAACCATTTATCGGGAAATTATTCCCTGAGATACAATGGTTTAATCATTGAACCCAATTTTAATATTCTGCGTTAATCCGCAGTCATGCTTGCTGCTACACTAATTTGTAAAACCAATAGATTAACCGGTGTAGTTACATACGTACGAGTATCTGTCTTGAAATAATATTCATGAAACGGGTCAATAATTTCTGCTTGCATTTTTTCGCTTAAAATTATTCTACCGACTGTAGAAACGTAAGTCTATATATATACTCGTAATGAACTATATGCCCGACTAACGACGACGTCATGACTCACGGACAATTAGCTCTGGGCCTTTTAATTACGAATAATATTATGAAGGCGCCTTAACTTAAAGGGTCCGTCGAAATAATTAGGCTCAGACGATGATTCATAGCGAACAAAAGGAGTAATGGTGTGAAAAACCGCGCAATGATAGCGCAGAATTTGATTCAAACTAGCCAGCGGGTTCGTTAAATGGATGCAAATACATTTTTGCATATTCATTACTTCTGAGCTTTGTTCAGCAAGTTTTCTTGTTCATACTTTAAGAACTTGGATTAAAAATGCGTGAGCGTTTTAATAGTGAATTTTAACTTGCAATTTTGATTCGTTCGTGTAAATTTGAGACTGTCTGATTTAACATGTTCTTCTTTTTCTTCTTCACGCCTTGTCCCATTTCTAATTGGGGTCGGCTCTTCTAATCGTTATTCTCCAGAGATAAAGGGTCTATTCCATCTGTTGTGAGGTCTTTCTTTAAACTGACATCCATGTTATTCGGGGTCTGCCGCGGCTTTTTGGTCATGAGTCAAGCTGTTAACGAGGGTTCTTGAAACGACGACACGATGTAGTGGTAATAATACAGTATAATTAGCAAAATAACTAACAAATGCAACACGTATAAACTTGAAAATGAGCGTCTTCGTCCCGAGCGAGCGCGTGACCGTCGGGACGATCTGTGGCGGAATGGCGGCGCTGGCGCGCCGCGCGCAACGCGCCGGCCGGCGATGTTCGGGCGCACGGCTGTGCGTTAACAAGCTGGCCCCCTTGGAGCAGGAGCAGCATCCTGGTCCAACTTCATTGGTAATGGACAGAGCCTGTTCCAAGCTCTGCGTAAAGTTCCTGAAGTAGTTGCTACGTCTGCCACCCGGTTGACGCCGTCAGTGCCAGGGTAGACTGTGGTGACACGGCCCAGCAGCCATCTGTTAGGCGGCAGTCGGTCGTCCTTAATGATAACCATATCGCCTGGCTGTGGTTGTCCTCTGTCTGTGCGCCATTTGTTTCGGATCTGCAATTCTGAAACGTACTCCTTGTAGTAACGATTCCAAAAATGTGTTTTTAACGATTGTATCCTTTTATATCTGGAGAGCGTATGAAGTGGAGCCTGGTCGACCTGGGGAGCAGGCAGCATAGTGAGTGTACGTCCAATTAAGAAATGCGCTGGCGTGAGTGGAACTAAATCTGATGGATCAGATGAAATTGGAGTGAGAGGTCTAGAATTAAGTATTGCCTCGATTTGAATCAACACAGTGTTCATTTCTTCGTAATCTAGATGAGCCATTGACAGTACGTGATTTAAATGTTTTTTAATTGACCTAACAGACCCCTCTGCTACGCCGTTAAAATGTGGGCTGTAAGCTGGACTAAATTTGAAACTGATTTCATTTTCAGCAGCGCATGAAATAGTATCATTAGATTGATTTTTTAGAAACTTAGCTATTTCGTTGCTAGCACCCACGAAATTAGTTCCATTATCGGAATAGATAGTAGCTGGCTTACCTCTGCGGGCAACAAACCGATTTAAAGCTGCAATGAAGCCTTCAGAAGTCAAATCGGTTACGAGTTCCATGTGTACTGCCCTCACTGCTAGGCAAACAAAAACAGCTATGTATGATTTCTTTAGCTGACAGCCACGACCCTTTCTGTTCGCCATCATGATAGGGCCAGCATAATCCACAGCTGTGTTACTGAATGGATAGTCTGCTTGCAATCTTTGTAAAGGTAGGTTACCCATGATAGGTTGGTAAGTTTTACCTGCAAATCTAAGGCAACATATGCAATCTCGAGTTATTTTCCTACAAAGATTACGACCGTTGACTATCCAGTATTTGTGACGCAATGTTGATAACAACAGCTGTGGTCCAGCATGTAAAAGAATTTTGTGATAGTGTGCGACTAATATTTTGGTTATGTGATGTGATGCGTCGAGTAAGATAGGGTGTTTTGTGTTGTAGTCGTAGTGTGAGTTTGACAACCTACCTCCTACTCTTATAATTCCTCCCTGGTCAATAAATGGGTTATATTTGAGAAGTTTGTCTTTAGGAGACAATGGGCGTTTGTGAAGTAACTGTGAGTATTGTTTACAATATGAATCACATTGTACTCGTTTGCATAAAACTTCCAACGCAGAATTGAGCTCTTTGACAGTCAATGGACCTGTCATTTTACTGCTAGTATGTTGACAATTAAAAATGAATCTTATTACATAAGCTAAGGTACGTTGTAATTTACTAAAATCAGAAAAATTGTTGAAATAGTCAACATTGTGACAATGTGAGTCATCTGTTGACAAATAACATTGATGTTTAATTTCCGGCAAACTAGTAATGTTTATATTTTGTGGTTGTGTAGGCAACTGCATGTCTGTTTGATGTAGGAAGTGGGGACCTCCCCACCACAAAAGTGAAGATTGTAGTTGAGATGCGTTGAGCCCGCGTGAACCTATGTCAGCCGGGTTCATTTCAGTGGGAACATAATTCCACGAATTAGGGTCAGAATTTTTGGTAATCTCATTAATTCGATTGTAAACAAATTGTTTTAACTTTAATTTGCATGTTTTAATCCAGCCCAGCACAATAGTTGAGTCACACCAATAAAATGTGGAGTCAATTTTTAATCGTAATGAATTTACTACCTTCGTCATTATCCTTGTAGCTAGAAGGGCGCCGCAAAGCTCTAACTTGGGCATAGTTAGCCTTTGCTTGAGTGGCGCCACTCTGCTCTTTGCAAGTAGCAATTGTACCTGTACATTTCCGGTCTCGGACACTGTACGTACATATATACAAGCTGAATAGGCCTTAATTGAGGCATCTGAAAATGCGTGTAATTCGACCTTAATGTATTGATCACACAACACCCTACGAGGAATTTCAATTTTAGCAATTTCTGGTAAGTATTTAATAAAGTCGTGCCATTGTGACTCAACTTCGGCGGGTAACTGATCATCCCATGTGATATTTTTTGCCCACAGTGTTTGCAGTATAAGTTTTGCCTGTAACATGCAGGGATTAATTAAACCTAGCGGATCAAACACTTGAGCAATAGTAGATAGAATTGCGCGTTTGTTTGTGGTTTCATTTGAAATTTTGTGTACTGAAAATAATAATGTATCTTTCTTACAGGTCCAGAGTAAACCTAGTGTTTTTGCGTGATCAACCTTGTTTAGGTTTGATAGATTGTCTGTGTTGTTGGTTTCATTAGCAATAATATCATCGAGGATAGACGGTTTATTAGACCGCCATTTACGTAGATGGAAATGAGCGCCTTCTAACATTTGAATGACGCCTTTACATCTTTGTATTAGTGTTTTTTCATCCTCATGCCCGGATATATAGTCATCAACGTAGAAATCATGTAGAATTGATTCACGTACGTCCTTATCGGTGCATTCTTGGCCCAACTGGACTAGGCATCTGGTCGCTAAATACGGCGCAGAGGCCATCCCGTATGTGACAGTGTTTAATTTATATTGTTTAATTGGCTGGCTTGGATCTGACCGCCAAAATATTTGTTGTAAACATCGTTGACTATTTTGTACATAGATTTGTCTGTACATCTTTTCTATATCTGACGTCACTACGAACTTATATTGTCGGAATCGGATTAATATGCTAAGTAAATCGTCCTGTACAGTTGGGCCAATATGCTGAATGTCGTTTAGTGACTTGCCAGTGCTTGTCACGGCTGAACAATCAAAGACGGTGCGTAACTTTGTAGTGGAGCTATCTTCACGCAAGACACCGTGATGTGGTGTGGCATAAAGTATGAGATGATATCGCTTTGTGTAGTTGTGTTTTCTGACATGTGACCTAGAGTCGAATATTCGTCGAGGAACTTTGTGTATTTTTCTTTGAACTCGGGGTTGCGTTTAAATTTACGTTCCAATGATTGGAACCGTATTAGAGCTTGCTGCTTAGAATCTCCTAAGGTTTCAGGTGATTCTTTTAATGGTATTGTAACAATAAATTTGCCATCTGGGTGGCGCTTTGTAGTTTGTGCAAATATTTGTTCACACTCACTCTCACCTTTAGTATGGATTTGTTGAGTGGTAGGAACTGATTCTAGTTCGAAAAACTTGGCTAATTTCTCTTCGATCTCATTGTGGTTTAAGAAATGGCAGTGGACTGTATATGTTTGATTCGTGTTAAGTTTAGTGTTAGATGATTGTATGGAGCCTGTGACGAGCCACCCTAATGTTGTTTCAATCAAGGTTGGCTTGTTCTTTCCCAGGGCAATATGATTGTTTAGAAGGACATCCCAGAAGATATCCGCCCCTAGCAACATCTGTACCTCAGACGGTGTTGAGAAACTTGGGTCCGCGAGGTGGATGCGAGAGGGAATGGAAAAATGATTGCAATTAATTTGTGAAGTAGGTATCAACTGAGTGATATGTGGTACAACGAAACAATTGACGTCAGTTGTATAACCACTGTTTGTGAGTGACGATATTGTGACGTCACATCTTTGTGTAATTTTTGAGGACTGATTGTTCAATCCTTGTACTAATAGCGAAGTGGAATAACTGGGTATTCCTAACTTAATTCGTAATGTTTCTGTGATGAAGCTAGAGGTGCTTCCATTATCGAGTAGTGCCCGAACTTTGTGTGTTTGACCATTCGAATCTTGTATGTTGATTATAGCTGTGGATAGGAGTACCTGACTGTGATGTACGGATGAGAGCGTGACACTACTTGGTTCTGTTTGTTTCTGTTCCTGTACGGTGGGTAAAACAACACATCCTTCTGATGAAGTTGAAGCCTTAGGAACAGTGTCATTATTGTGTAACATAGTGTTATGACGTTGTGTGCACAGCCTGCAGGAACTAAGCCTACAACGCTGTTCGTTGTGTCCTGACCGCAAGCAGTTTGTGCATAAATTTAATTGTTTGACTCGTTCAATACGCGTCTCGATCGGCATTGATTTAAACTTTACACATTGGTAAATAGAGTGATTATTCTTGCACACAGGACATTTAAATAGTGCTTGTTTTTGGGTTTGGTTGACTAGGAATGTCCTAGAACGGTTGTGAGTGATATCGCTGTGTCTGCGCTGTGTTTGTTGCTGTTTTGTATGTGGTGATGATTCTTCAACGGTTTCTAGGATATCGGCACGATTTTTTAAAAATGTATTAAAATCATGTAAAGTGGGTAATCTTGTAATATTGTTGCGTTCCTTTTCCCAATCACGTATTGTGGATGGGTCTAACTTACTAGTCACCATGTGTATAATGATCATGTCCCAGTGTTCGGTAGGTAAATTTAATGTTTTTAAAGCCCTTAAGTTTTTATTGACTGAGTCTATTATGTTTCTTAAGGCCTGTGAGGATTCTTGAACTACTGGTTGTATATTGAATAATTCTTGTATGTGATTGTTGACTAAAATTCGATCGTTGTGATATCGGTCACATAGCAAATCCCATGCGACATCATAATTATCTGCGGAGAATTCTAATGATTTAATAATTACTGATGCATTATCCTTTAATGAATTCCTCAAATAATGGAACTTATGAATTTTAGGTATTGTTGTGTTATCGTGTATTAAGGACTTGTAAGTGTCGTGATATTCTAGCCACTCCTGATAGCGTCCAGAAAAGATCGGCAATTTGATAGTAGGTAATTTAATGTTTGGCCCACCCGGCTGTCCAGCATTGTCACTAGAACCCGTCACCGACTCGGCTCCCTGCTCCGCAGAGGCAGCGCTGACCAGTTCCTGCGCGACAGCCACGCAACCGAAGTAGCTGGTTTCGAATGTTTCCCGTTCCTTGTGCTCATCACCTGGAATTTCCACAAGACCTTCTATATCAGTCTGAACGGAGTCGAACTCACTGTACAAATCTAGTATTTTGTTTAAGCGAGCTGTTGTTTCAAGAACTTGAATTTTATTAAGATTTTTATTAGGCAAAAATGTGTCTACATATGACTTAAATATGGTAAGCTTCGCCTTTAGGCTAGCTCTGGTTTTCTTTAATGATTTAAGATCCATTGTGCAAATAAACAAAGCTCAGTATGCAATGAAATCACTCTCAAACTGCCCAGCTGAAAGCCAAATAATTATAAACACACGATTAAAAGCGAAAGGAAAGAATAATGAGGAACAATACTTAAGTTTTAAATTGCAGGCAAGTAAAGAAATATTTGCAGGTAAGCGGCAGAAATAGTGCGAAGCAGAGAGGGTAGGTTTGGTTGCCCACACCGCGACTGCTGCGAGTCACGTAGTACAAGCGCCGTGAACTTTGGACCCTCGTACACGCTGGAATGTTCGAAAAGAAATCGTTAGAAATGTACAATGGATTGCACTGTATTGGTACAAATCGGTACAATATGGCAAATAAGACCCCTATAAGAAATGTAGCTAATAATAAGCGGTATGATGTATGGAAGATTACGTAAAAGTGAAAGAGTGAATTGTTCTTGGAAACTGAATGGGCACAGCGTTACAATTAAAATATCGTATGTACCTATGTATCGAGGTTATTACGATGTGCACTGTTTACATTCATCTAAGTGAATAGATGGTGAAGGAATGAACGTGGATAATGTTATTAATTTTGTGAAAATAAATGGAAATATTCAGCCAATAATAATGGCTAATTTAGTGCGCAATTAATTAAAAATATTGGAACGAACTCACAAATACCACACTGCAAACCCGTATCTTGGTTTCTCGAACCAAAGTTGTATTTGAATACAGCACAGCGATGATTGTATTTCTTGAATTTCTTGTAATCCTTTGTCGTAGTAAGGAATTCGGATGATTCACGCCTTGTGTGATGACGCGCTGCGTAGCAATCCGTGTCTCGATGTTTCTCGAATGACCTCGTCAATGTCAATACTTCTTTGTTCCGCTTTGTCTTCGAAACGGTGTCCCAAAGATGTACCCGGCTCGAATCTTGTTAACGAGGGTTCTTGAAACGACGACACGATGTAGTGGTAATAATACAGTATAATTAGCAAAATAACTAACAAATGCAACACGTATAAACTTGAAAATGAGCGTCTTCGTCCCGAGCGAGCGCGTGACCGTCGGGACGATCTGTGGCGGAATGGCGGCGCTGGCGCGCCGCGCGCAACGCGCCGGCCGGCGATGTTCGGGCGCACGGCTGTGCGTTAACACAAGCTGTAGCACTTTTTTGTCATGTGTCTGATATTTTCTGATTTAACATGTTAATCTTTATTAAACAACGTAATTGACAAAGTTGATTAAGGAAATTATTTAGAATATAGAATATCGTAGCACACGCATACATGCGCTATTTTGACTTTTTTTATCAACCTTGTTGAAATACAGCAAAATTAATTGTATTCAATTTGTATCATATAATTGAAATCTCTTTATTTTAAAGTTCAATGTTTGCTATGTTGGATTTCATTACCATACAAATGAATGTTTAGGATATACTGGCCTTTAATTGGCAAATAACTTCTTTTTTTGGTTTTAGGTTCGATTTAGAAAACAAAGTGATAATAGCGGACGCTTTGGTCACCCTGAATGTGAAGAACACGTACGATTTAAGTGGAAAACTCCTTGTTATTCCAGTAAATTCTAATGGAGATTCTAATATACACTTGAGTAAGTGTGAATTTATGATAATATTTTAAGGTTCCGCCTCTATCTGGCAGAATCTCGATGCTCCGAAATTTATTTAGCATAATCTTCTAAAAATGAATATTTTTAAGGAATAGAAATTATTAAATATAACTATTGTTTGGCCGAATGTTTATATGTCCAAATTTACAACGGCATACTTTTAAGATGGCAGAAATTTATTTGGAATAAGTTTATCAGGCTTATTGCCATTTCTATAAAATATCATTTTTTTAACCTTAAATTAAAATTAAAATATTGTCTTTAAAAGTCAATATGTCGTGCTACAAAAGTTATTGGCAGAAACGAATCGCTGCAAAACCGACTCCAAGTAGTTTGGTCTACCCGACTCTTTCTTTTTTTTCCCCTTAATGCCCAGGGGCGCGATAACTCTGTTTCGAATTTATCCACAACCTCTGGGCAGCTGCTCTTCCCCCTTTTTTTGTGGGTTAGGAAATCATCCAATGACATCTCTCGCTCTAGGTTGGAGCGGAAGGGCGTGCTCTTACTGACTAAAACTCACCCCTTTTCCTTCCCTGCCCTGAGTGCCCAGGGGCGAGGTAACTCTGTTACGAATTTATTCTCAACCCCTGGGCAGGCATCGGTCATGATGGGCCCCGTCATGGTTTGCTGACAACTCTCTGAAGCGCGCGTGGAACACTACGTACCGTCGACTGCTCCCGACCGACCGACTTCACTGCTATAGTCTTGTCTGCCCTGCCCCTAGAGTGTAATTTAAGCCCACGTAGGCGACGTACTCGCCGCCGCGGCTGAGGCTAGCCTGCAGAACAGGCCAGCAAGCCGAAGCTGCGGTGGTGAGCGTTAAAACCATCTGCGACAATAAGCTCACGTGGGACCGCCGGAGCCCCGCAGCACCGGAGCTGTGACAGAAACCATGCTTGCTGCATGATGCATAGTGGCTTGCATGCTGCATTCTTGTTTTCATGAATGGTATATGCTTGTTTGCATGCTGCATGCTTGCTGCATGCATGGTGTATACTTTTTTGCATGTTTTTTATTATGATGGTAAGAAATACAAAATTATTCTAACTATGAATTTTCTGTTATATGATTCATGAGTCTTTCAATTATTATGGATATGAAATGTATGGCAAAAGATGATTCTAAATGTAAATTTTCTGGATGTGATAGTTCTGCCTTTTTATGACTATCGATAAGAAATTTATGCCAAAAGACGATTCTGACTGTGAACTTTCTGCGATATGATGGTTCTACTTTTTATTTATTATAGATCTATATGAAATTTATGCCTAAAGATGATTCTGACTCACAAAATTATGAGTTTCGAATGTATGATAAATGAGTGTTTGCCAAACGATTTTCTGCGAAATGAAGTTTATGCGATCCGCTGTTATCAGCGGATAGCATTTAATAGTATTATGACATAAAAAGTTCTGCAATAAAAGGTAGTCTCAATATTTTATCATAGGCAGGTTTGTTTTTTATTTGATCCAACTTAATGAATAATTTTTAGTGATAAAATTATTTATTAGTAAAATTATTATTTACTTTAATAATGTTAGTTATTATTGCATAATTTTAGTTTTTTTTTTGCGAATCGCAAATTTTACAATCAGATAAAAATATAAGTGTGCGTAATATATTTTATCTGATTCTAAAGTTTGTGCTTAGAAACTAAAAAGAACATACATAGATAGCTACTCGTATAATTACTTATTAATTATAAGAAAAACTTGTTTAAAAATTATAAAACATTTATTTAATTAAAAATTTGCCTACACAAAACATAATGTTGTAGGTAGGTACTGCAAATACCCAAATAATAATTTTATTCCTACTTGCCTATACATTATGTACCATTTTTTTTTTGTTACAGAAAATACCCTTTTACACATACGCTTCTGGTATGAGCACGTAGAAGGGCCCGATGGTAAAATATACTGGAAAATATATAAACACGACATCAAATATGAAGTGGAAAAGGCATCCTTCAGACTAGATAACCTCTTGAACGACAAAAATATTGGTAAATAGGTATATGAT
This sequence comes from Polia nebulosa, assembly GCA_951329385.1. NCBI lineage: Eukaryota > Metazoa > Arthropoda > Insecta > Lepidoptera > Noctuidae > Polia > Polia nebulosa. The sequence goes on from OX589604.1 coordinate 11,954,945, forward strand.
CTTGAATAGTTTTAAAAGATTCGTCGTGGTAATATTTAAATTTACATCCGGCGTATATTGGGCAATTCCTAAGAACCGCTACCACCTTACTGTCACTAGACAGTCTCAATAAGTATGACTTTTAACTATAAAAGCCCTACTCATTGAATCTAAACATACAGTCATAATTAAAAAACAATAGGAGTGAAATTCCCTGCGAGAATTCGTGTTCGCTGTTAGCTACAATCTGGAAGTCTTTAAGTCAAGAGTATAGGTTACTTCTAGGCAAGCATGCTCCATCTTTGACTAAATCATCGCTAACCATCAGTTGAAATAGGTAGTGCACAAACGCGTGAATATTAATACTAAAAAATAATTACAGTAGTTGTTCTCTACGTAATTAAACAGGCACACGCAGTAAAATCTATTCTTCACTGGAAAAGCCGTGAACATAAAATTAATGTCTTCATAAATTACCATATACATTATTTTTATCTCAATTTTAATTAACTTAATTGCTGTAATCATTCATAAATAATAATTATATTCTCACCGATTTTATTTATTTCCTCAAGGATGCAAATTTTGCAGTGAGGTCGCAACTTGTTCACACACACATAATCATAAATTAGTATGACGAACAATTATTGGCTAACTAATTTGGATTTCAAATGTAAGGACATAGGTTTTTTTTTAGTTTTATCAGGAGTTGACTTGACTAAAACTGACTAAGACTTAATTTTGATATATAAATTCTAATAAACATTTAGTCAAACATGAATAACACAGAAAAAATAACAGAAAATAGAGAATTCTCAACAAAAAAGATTTGACTTTCCATACAAAGCTTATCAATATTTGTATGGGAGGTAATTTTTTTTTACATTACCTCAAATCGATTGGCAGATGCAGTTCTTAAAATATTACCATACCTTTCCGTTACACCCTGTATAATATTATGAAACGCTGAATTAGGTACACCAAATTAGGACATAAAACCCCAATCGAATAATATCGTTTGTGGTTCAATTAAAATCGTGTTCGAAAACACGAGTCATTTAGTTCAACCAAACAAGATAAAACTTAATAAATTCATCCAGTCATTCGTTCCCAATAGAATAAACGGATATAAAAAATAATGGAGCTTTGCTAGGCAACCTGAGTGTTACCCAAACAAAAACTGCCACAAATTTATGATTGATCGTTGCGGAAGCCTTTCGCGGACCGATAACAGTAAAACATAACAATTTATGATGAAAAAGTTCTACAAATGGGGGACGAATTGCATGTTTTGATGTTTGTGAATTTAGAGAATTGGCAATACTTCAAATCAATGTGTAGGGTGAAAAGGATAAACATGATATATCAAAAGTTATTGTTATAGATAAGGTCAGTCTTTTGGCCGACGGTGTGAGTGTGTCATTCTGAATGAGTAATGGTGCATTTTTTGATTGATGCTGCTCGAAGCAAAAAACATCTTCCTAAGCGACCGCAGCGCAGTCTTTATCGTTAGTCCAGAATTGTTTATAAACATAACAGACTTTCAACAAATCTTACGTAGAAAATAAATGTTCGCTCATTTTTGCACCAAATTGACAAGAAATTTCGTGATTTCACTTGACCAAATAGCGTCTGTAATTTTGAACGTGTTTGACTGCTCAAACCTGTTCTACCTTTACTCTAACTCAGCCTTTAAAAAATGCTGAAATAAGTACTTCAATAACTAAAACATAGTCCTATGAACCAATCAATTTAATTAACACTTCTGATCTTTTCAGGTGACCAAATCAACAGGCTTCTAAATGAAATGTGGCGTGAAATAGTTGCTGACGTGGGCCCATCAATCTGTCAGTCCCTCAGTGCGGCTGTCGTAGAGAATTTATCAGTATTGCTGGGACAAGTGCCGTATGATGAACTGTTGCCTGAATAGTACGTAATTATGTGATATTATTACGTTTGAAAGATTTGTCTGTGAAATAAATTAATGGGATTTTGTGTGATGGTGTTTGTTTTGTTATTTTGTTATTATCGATGGCATATCTTCGTTTGCCGTTTATCTTTTCCGTCGCTTGAATGTTGACTCATAGTATTGTTGCTGTTCTGAAAAACATACATCCTGAAATAATTAACTTACCATCAGGTGAGATAGTGGTCAAACGCAAGCCTATCAACAATTACAAAAAAAAAAAAAACTTGCGAGCTTTTTACAAAATTCAAAAAAGTCAACAGTTTTTTTATGTGTCCTGTCCAAACCTACTACAGTAAAATAAAAATAAAACAGAATTTCAAAATCTTACACAACATACATCTGGTAAAGATGTATTTTTTTGTGAGATTTTGAAATTCGGTGTATATATCTCGAAAAACTCATATAACCAAATAACTTCTGTACCTATTCTTTGCACATCTCACTAAAACGCCCACCAAGGAGATAGAGCAGTCTCAAAAATCCTGGTCCACATTAATTTATCGTTGGTCCCGGCGAGCTCTTAATTAAACCTCTACGGACCAGAAATTAAATGCCCAGAGAACCTCTGTTTATTTACTAATTGCTGACTTACTAAATATTGGGTTACCTATTACACGTCTCCCACATTTTCGCCTATTATTTTGATAGTTTTTGGATACCCTCGAAAAGGTACGAACTTTTAACTGGTACCTACGTAAGAGTATCAAATTACTTATATAACGAAGGTTCTAATGAGTTTCTTTTTTAATTTTTTTTAATATCCATTTCTGTACTTAAAAATGTTTTTGACCATTCAATGAAGTCCAGCGGTTTTAAAATTTGGCGTTTTTAAATATTATACAGTTGAAATTATGTTTTAATAAGAGTATCTTGGGATTCCAACAAATTAAACAACTATGCACCTGCCATTTTATCCCATCACCACCCTTGGTTGACTGGTAAAGTCCACCTTTGTATCTCTGTGCGAGCAGTCTAAATAAATAATAAATAAACCTTCTCAAGTATTCTAAATAAAGTTTCAACCTCCATGACACGTTATCAAACCATCATAAGACCCAACAATACTCATTACTCCTTTACCGTACTTACAAGCAAATAGTCTGTTCTCTACAAACCGCCTGTATTTGTGCAAACCATAAACATCATCACTGACGGAGGACGTACTTGCAGCTCGTGATTTAATTAAATTTTAAGTTCATCCATACAGAAACCGCAGGCGCCATCTTTGAAAATTATTGGATGCCGACAGAATATAGGGTTACAATGTTCCAAGATACAAAATCTTGAATTTGTATCAGGTTTTGCCGCGCCAGATGTGTTCATAAAGAAAATTGTTAATTTTATGAAAATGTGTGGAATACTCTGACTGTTGCGCGTGTCTGTCAATATTTTGATATTAGATGAAAATAAGGTTTCTTTTATTTGTAGTATGAATGCTCGTATTCAGAAGACTCACAAGAATACTGAAAAGCAATAAACGTGTGTAAGAAAATAAAATTTTACTAGCAACACTAACTCCACATAGCCTGTGTACCACCTAGTAAATATGGAGTAAAACCACATATTTATATTATATTTATTTTCAAATTTTTATTAAATGAAAATAAAAACAAAACAGATTAAATATGTGAAATTGACCTAAAAATATAGACCGTTTGTTAATCAATCAATCTGCCTAGCCTTTTCCTATCTTGGGGTCGGCTTGTTAATGATTTCTCAAATTTAGGTAACGGTCGGCTTGTTAATGATTTCTTAAATTTAGGTTACGATGTCGTGAGTTTTAGACAAAGTGTTGTATTTAGATACTAGAACAGGTAAAGCAACGCACAAACGCGGTCATAAACGGTTATCGGCTATCTTTTACATAAAGATTTAAAACTAAAACTGCAATTACAAGGAAGGAAGGCGAAACAAAAGACAGGCGGGGACGAATATCTGGGCCCAAACGTAATTTACCTGAGATAAAGGTGGAACAATGTGCCCGCCTTAGCGTCTACGAAGAAGATGAGATTACCAGGAATGGGTACCATAATACTGTTTGTGTCGGCAGAGAAAACTTAAAATATAACGCTTGAAATTGCTGATGCTACGTCTCCGTGAAAAATGGCTTGCGGAATGGAATTGTATGGTCTTGGTGAATTTTGCATGATGGGATTGTATAGTGTTTTTAGTGGTGATAACTTGTTTAGTGAAAAGGGTGACACCTTTTTGCTTCACGTTTCTTTGTGTCAAGCATACCGTATTTTTCTTTAGATGCCTCGATATTTATTTAGTCGGCTCAAGTTAAGTGCTTAGGAAACAACAACTGCATATTTCATTTTCTGCAGGACACACAAAACATTATAAAAATCTTTTTAAAAAAAATACAACTGACTTCCAAAAAATAAATAACATTCAAAATTGAAAAATAACTAATATCGGAAGTGGGTGTCAATTAATAAAGAAATAAAATACAAACTCCGACTTCCGAAATTAAAGTTTTTTAATGTTATACCCCAGAACTAAAACTAAACAAAGTTACTCGTACGCCCGAATATTAGTGGGGTTATCAACCACAATAACGTGGAATTTAAAAATATGGAAATTCAAACAAACCTACTCGTAATTGTAGGAAACCAAAACGTCATCACTATCTATATATATTTTTTGTTTTTATTGATTTTTTTAAAAAGCACCGAAGCAAATTCGATAAAAATTATATGGGACCACCTCTGGAGTTTTGAAAATCGGTCCACAATTGACCAAAAAATACCAACCAACCATTGACCAATTGGTTTTTTTGTTTTATTGCTGAGTATTGTTACTAACCCTATGGACTTAGTCTGAAATAATTTTATTATTATTATTGACAGATAAATCAATGGACATACATACAGTCGAACATAGAACCTCCTCCTTTTTTCGAAGACAGTTAATAAAAGCAGAATAAAGTCCAGTAAACCAAAGCCAACATGCGTTTTATTTTGCAGTTACAAATTTACAATAGAAAATTCATGCGCCTAAAGCAGTTAAAAGCTAAGCTAAGTTGGCTCCCCACCAAGACTTGAAATAATATCATCATACATCGTGCAGTACCTACCTTATTATTTGTAAGACTCCTACCGTCACGAACCCACCTAACATGCAACAATTCCGATTCACTTCCTCTCTGGTTAAAAGCTTCTAGTTTCTTGAGTTTGTTAAAAGCCGTTAAAGCCAGTATGAATTGAGCCTTCACGGCGCACACAATGGGCTGAAAAGGCAACGTTAAGACCAGATTTTAGTCGTAAGTAAGGCAATGACTTGAGATACCGTAATGCAGACACCGTAATCTGTGGTTTCTTCAACAAACCTTAGCAGCAAATCCTTCAATATTTTTTGTAGCACATATTTCGTATAACTCTAGACTCTTGTATCTTCGTATCTGAATAAATCCAATCTCAATTCCGGGTTCCTGAGCATTTTTAAAGGAAAAAGTAAATATATCTGCGGTCCAAGTACTTTCTTGAATCCCCTTGTGCACCTGTTGTAATTGAGGGGCGTACACTAAAATATGGCTCAGTAGTCTGAGAGCCACCTGAAAGTTATTCTCTCGGTTTCTTAAACAACCTTTGCTTATATTCATTCGATGATCCGGCACAAGCTGGTCTTTGAATTGAAGTAAAATTACGTGAGACTGAACCGTTATACATGTCACCGTATGGGAAGGTGCAAACTCTCGATATATTATTAACAGATCATCTCAAATACAATAAATGTCATCCAATTTGATATATTTCAATGTACCTATTCATATTAAAAATAAAGAGTATACAATTTTTCGGGATTTAAACTAACAGTGTTTACAATTATCCGGTGACATACATACATCATTAAAATATATCCTTAAAACCTCTGTGTTTGTATTCTTAATGATGTATCTTATGTTTGTACAAGTAGCTGTCCTTTCTGAAGGATCGCTCCGACCAGTCAACTTAAATTATCCATTTATTTCTTTGCAGACTACGTTACTATTCCCTTTTGTACCATTTTACGATGAAAGAATTCTGCAGCTGGTGCCAAAAGAAATAATTTCGTCGACACCACTGAGAACGCTGAGATTTAAGTTCAAGTTTTTCTAGATAATGGCTATTTTTATTATGTTTTCTTCAAACAGTTGTAAAACGTCTACATCTTTGCTAACTTAGCGGTGAGCTTGTGTTACATGGTCGCAAGGAACACTTAAAGGAGATAGCAACCGCTTAGTAATTCCCGGCTCGCTTGCTTCCAGACGATGCAAAACGCCCAAGGGCACAAAAACAATTTGCTCCTCTAAGACCACTTTTATAACGGTAGTAGGACTTTGCAAAGAATTCTCTTGTACTTTTAGAAGTCTATTTCCATCACAAAGTCGTACCTGAGGCTAGAAACGTAAGAAGCACTAGCTCATTCCATCCATTGTAAAGATTCTGATTGTCTTTTTAGGAAGTATGAATGGGAATAGTAAGTAGCTAACAGATATTTACCTTCTTTACCAGATAGTTTTCTGTTACAAACATCGCATAGTGGAATCATATCAATTTTTCCAAGTTTTGAAATGAATCAGCAAAAACATAAGTCAAAAGGGACGTGGTTTTTGTGTTTTGGAACGGAAAAGATTACTGGAAAAAATAAAGAAAGCAATAAAATATATTATGAATAAATTCGATCGAAAAACACTTCTATTAGTGTTCCAGAAATATAAAAATTTATAGAGAAAAATAATGCCCCTACCAAAAGAATATTAAAAATCTGTTCATGTATAAATCGCCGAGAGATTTCACCCGTGGTAAGCGTGTTCCGTACTTATTTACTGTCCAATATCTAGTCGGGAATAAAATGTCCATCGAGACCTACGGTTTAAATCCGACATGTGCATTTTGACTGCAATCCTGGGATCAAAGTGTGGTGGCGCAAAATAAAAATGGCGCCGTGAAAAGTACGGAGTAAAAAGTGTTTAAGCTATTGAAATATAGTTCTGCAAATTCAAAGCCGATTTGAACATTTAATTTTGACTATTATTAAGTGCCAGCGTAAAGTTGAATTATGACACTATTTGCCTGTTTTATCTGGCATAATTGGTATTTTTTTTAATAATAATAGTCATTGGTATGACGTCAGAGTAAAAAAATAATATTTCTATTTAGTCCGTAAGTTAGATTATCAAAAAATATTAGACACGTATTTTTTGCTTTATCAAATTCATCTGCCTAGCCTTTTCCCAACTATCTTGGGGTCGGTTTCCAGTCTAACTAGATGCAGCTGAATACCAGTATTTTTACATGGAGCGACGACCTATCTGACCTCCACAACCCAGCTACTGGGTAGTAAGATACCCCTTGGTAAGACTGGTTGTCAGACTTTCGGGCTTCTGACGACCCGTAACGACTGTCTAAGATACACGATTGACAGCCGGGACCAACGGCTTAACGTGCTTTCCGAGGCACGGAGGAGTCTCTGTATGTAAACATGGTCACCCATCCATGGACCAACCCTGGCAAGCGTAACTTAACCTGATGGATCGACCCGTGCGGCTGTTATTAATTTAGCCACGAGCTCCTTTTTGCTTACAAAAATATAATGCATCAAAGTTCAGGAGTCGCCGGGCTTGTTACGTCCCTTTTAAATAAAAAGTGGTACAATTTTAACTTAAGTGTGACGTCATCCGAAATTTCAACCCACTTGTCACCTTAACAACCTTTGTCACCTTAACAAAAATGAGGACGATACGTCCTCATTTTTTGTTAAGGTGACAAAAAAAAATATAGGTGTTCAATATTTTTTAGTAATCTAACTGACGGATTAATTACATTTTTTTAGTCAACCCTATTGTAGTACCTAACAGTATTTTCAAAATAATTGTAATTTTAGTTCCTAATTGGAAGTGTACACATCCATTATCTAAAGGTTGTTCAAAGAGACAGTTGTATTGTGGATCACAAAGTAAGTCAAAACAATATATTTTAGAACAAGCTTCTAAGCTGTCAGCGGTTTTGCCCACGTGGTACCCAACTATAAATAAATTATAAGCTATCTTTCCTCAAGTCTATCTCTGTGCCAAATTTCACCCCGATCCGTTTAGCGGTTCTGGCATAATTGAGTAACAAACATTCATCCATCCATTCACCCAAACTTTCGCATTTATACTATTAGTAGAATTCCAAACTGTTGGTCAAATTGTTGGTCTTGAAGTTAAACAAACAAGGAGCGAGAATATTTCATCATGTAACCAGTGAGTGATAATTTATCATTTAAAGGTTCACTATAAACTATGTTAAGGCCCAACCTAGGTTATTGTGAACTTTATGAGACACTTTATAGTAATTAATCTAAAGGTACCGCGACTAAATAGGGACACTTAGCCAACGTATTGGCAATTAACTGCGAGCGTCTTTACTAATGAAGATCGAACGCTCCTCTGGTATCATGGCTGGCTGGAAGGTATGAACCACTTAAGGCTTGCAATGCCACTGATAAAATTGATATGGGAAGTGCACAATGCTTTTCTGGAGCGAGTTGTATGTATTCAATGTGTGACTTAGGCCTAGCTCGTAAATCTAAGAATGCGTTCATTGTTTGATACAAATGATGGAAACTTTGTTATTTTAGTCAGCAAAACACGAACAAAACACGGTCTTAGAAAAGTACTTAAAAACTAAGTCCTACCTGATGTTCATCAAGGGCCATAATATATAAAAAATACGCATTTGAGTAGTTTAAACACTGATTAGCAAATTCCTAATTTAAAATGTTGTATGGAGAATTGGAATGTAGAATCCATCAATCCGATGGTTAGCGAAGTTTATAAAAAAAAGGATGTAAGTGCCGCCTTATATGGACTGCTTGGAGCAGTCAATTCAATTCAGGTTTCTGACGACCCGTAACGACTGTCAAAGATACACGATTGACAGCCGGGACCAACTAATAAAATAGAGCCTAGCAATATTTTCTCCACATTTTACTCTGCAATATCGAGTAAAAATGTAACGAACTTAGTGACAAGAGTCTTACCGGAGGGTACAAAAAACACAGTACTGTCTCAGGAGGTGGGACATGATCATTAATTAAAAGACAGCAGATGTTCGGAGGAAACTTGCAATTAGACGAGGACTGTAAGTTAGGGCGGGGAAAATGGGGGCCTAGAGGGAAATAATCTATTTTATCGCCTACTATTGCTTTTGGCGAAAGAATTCTATTTATAGATGAGATTGCTTGTGCTTTGTCCCCGAAATAGATACTTGCGAGCCTACTGGCAGCTGAACAGCGAGTTTGGTTTCGTAATTTGATTACGTAACTTCAAATAAGAGTTTTTTTTGAGATTTGAGAATTATTTTTCCTTAATCAATCAAACTTTAGAACGAAAAAACAAAAATAAAATGTGTCTTTCTTTCCTATGACGGGTAAGGACTAAAAAAATCCTTAATAACAATCCTTTCCTAAAGAAACATTATTTAGGGTTCCGAAAGTCCGAATGAAAAAACGGAATTCAAGACCCGAAGATTCGTGATCCTATGATCACTCGTGTGTCTGTCTGTCTGTCTGTCCATCCGTCTATCACAGCCTGAATAAAATACAGAAAGTAGTTCTTTACTTATAGATTACAGGAAAACCGAGGAAAACAGAGGAGGCAGTTTAAAATAATACCTGAAAAAATATGATTTGTTCGGAACCCTTTGCGCGCGAGTCTGACTCGCTCTTGGCCGCTTTTTTTATTACTAAATTCTATCACAATACTCCCCTAATGGAACTTAATTGAATAACAAGGTTAACCTTGGTATCAACAAGAAAATCTTCGATGAAATTCTACTATAGACTTTTTGCTTTAGGATAGGAGACGGGCAGTTCGTTAAAATTTGACGTCATTAAAGTGAGACGGATTCTATCAGGTGTCGAATATCCGTCCTACTTTTCAGGCATATTTTCATGAATTTTTTTAAAACTAAAGGAACTTTGTAAAGGAGAAATATGGATGCCCCATAAAATCGGTTCTATGATGATGTTAGTTCGACATTTTAAAATCTCCGTGATTTTCTCGTTTTTGGTTGTGTTTACCGAGAAAAATACGATGCAAACATTTTGAGACAAAATGCCTTTTGCTTTTAAATCCTTCTCCATTGAACTGCAAATCCTTGACAAGAGTTTCGCCGTTTATTGATATTTATTATCAAAGTAAATATCAATAAACGGCGAAACTTCGTGAATTTAGAGGCAAATTTCATTTGCTGAATCGTATGTAGATTTTACGAGTCTCGCATGTAATGGTCCATATTAGTCACTCTACGATTTCCTTCGCTTGATACAACTTTTGAATTTCTCTTTCCTATTAACAGGGGAACTTTTGAGATTTTATTTTTAACCGATCTCAAAAAAGGAGGAGATTCTCATTTCGACTGTATTTTTTTTTATGTGTGTTACTACTTACCTCAAAACTTTTTCTTGGTTAACAGATTTTGATGATTCTTTTTTATTTGAAAGCTGATGCTTCTCAAGTCGCGCAATTAAAATTTGGTGAAGATCTGCTAAAGAACTTCGAAGATACACAATGGAACTCTTTATTAAATGATAGCAAACCTTCCGAAATTGCTGCAATCATAAGTCTGTTTATGGTTTACACCACTTCATAACATAACATCACGCTGATACGCTCTGAAGAGGTACACAGATTTGTACAGTTCACCCTGATACACCCTAATTTCACCAATTATGTTCAAATTCCATATTTTTGGGACTATCAATTCAGGTATAACTGTACTATTTATTGTTAGGGGGTACAACTAAATACTGAAAAATAAAAAAAGTAAAACGCCGATCTCCGAAATTAAAGTTATTTTGCATTTTTTTTTGAGTTTTTCTAGGTCGGTTGTATTTTTTTTATTTCTTGCTGTATGTGGCTGATACTTTTAACCTGGGTCTTGGAAGACACTGGCCTTAAAAATAACTTAAGGCAGAGGGTAAAACAGTAAAATTAGAATGATTGTGACTTAAATATGGTCTGAAGAAAATACATTTATGAAGTGTCTTTTTTATTTTTGTCATTGGACGTCTCACGCTTGACTACCAACTCACCTGATGGTAAGCGATATTGTGATCGACGATGGAGCATGTTTTTCTAGAAGTAACCTGTTAACTCTTGAATTAAAAATCCCCAGGTTGAGGTTATCAATTCAAAATTGATTATTAAATAAAATCCTGGCTTATTATATTTAGGCTGTGTCGTAGTCGCACGGAGAAGATGGCAAGATGTGTTCGAAAAATAAATGGTTAATATTAGTTTTTGAGCAGAAATTGATACAGCTGTACACACACAGTAGGGTTGACTGTTAAAAAAATGAATTAGTCTGTTTGTTAGATTACCAAAAAATATTGGACACGTACTTTTTCTTTAGTCACTTTAACAAAAAATTAAGACGATACAGTGGGTTGAACTTTCGGATGACGTCACACTTAAGTTAAAATTGTACCACTTTTTACTTAAAAGTGACGTAACAAGCCCCCACTCCTGAACTTTGATGCGTTGTATTTTTGTAAATTTTCATTAATTTGATAAAGCAAAAAATACGGGTCCAATATTTTTTGATAATAACTTACGGACTATTTAGAATTATTATTTTTTTACCCTGTCATCATCTCTATTCTACCCTTCCACGAACAAACCTTTCTCTCCTTTCAAAAGATAAACGCTTAATTTTTTTTTTTTTTTAATACTTATTGTTCTTGTCTTTTAATCGCATCTTTTGTCCTTTTACCACGTATTTATTAATGTTTAAATGTTTACCTTAGGAACATTCTTAAACACCTCGCATCTTCTTCTTCTTCTTCTTCCATCCCTGGTCCCGTCATTTTGGGTCGGGTCTCCTCACTTTCCTGCGCCAAGACAAACGGTCTTGGGTTGTCGCATCAGGCAATTATTTGTCTTTTGTTTATCTTAAACACCTCGCATATTTTATTTTATTCCATCGATTGAGCAGTTTTATGAAATAATCAAGCTTGCAAGTCAGAAATGTCTACTAAAAGATTCAAGTCGGCCAAAATCCTTCGAAATAATAATTTTGCTTGACAGATTAATTTAAGCAAATCTTGCGTTTTCAGCTATCTTTTCAATCAAAGGCCACAATGGTGATTTACGATTGATTTTAAATTCAGATGAATGAGACTATTCTTGACCTGATTGGTAGTTTTTTTCAATTTTTATTATATCTTGCTTTGCTTTTAAAATTTCACATGATCTGATTCTGATCTGGAATTTCAAAGGTCTTTTAACATTAAGGTGGAAGCGCCAGTGTAGCCCGCGAAATTCAAAATTTCTTACGTTTTTGCAATTTGCAAGTCTATGTCAGGTTGTATCTTGGTCAACATTTGATTCGCGGCCGTAGCAAGTATGTATTTACAGAATTATAATCATTAAAATCATCAATACAAGTCTCTCAGTTAGAATTGATGTCAAATGTAAGTATTTCATGACATTTGGCATCAATTCAATTTTTTTTTTCTTATTATTAATTCTAAATTTGAACTTCGCGGGCTACCCTGGAATATTCACCTTAAGTGAAAAAATGGGGTCATATTAGGTAGTGTAAATAACTATAAGTAGTTTCATGCACTATTTACCCTAAAAATATGGCATTGGAAATATTTACCTTATTTTCCACTTTAGAAAATATATTTACGGCTCTCTTTCAATATCTATTATACTATTATACAATGAACATTATCTTTCACCAGTTTTCTAAACCAAATGTAAGCCATTCATAACAGTACGTCCTATCAGGAAATCCATTCGAAAAGGCAAACCAAGACGCGAAATAAATTGCAACCGAACGCGGTCACGCATGAAAATTCCTCTTCCATATTAAATGGAAAGTACCAATGATCAAAGTAATAAATATAAAACAGGGTAATAAATCTGTGCGTCCACATCCTTTGGTCCATTATTACGGAAAGAAAGACCCAGAGCGCATTAACTTTGGAGTGTAACACATTCGCATACGAATGTTATTACTGAGTTCCTGTCTGCAAGAAGATTGTGTGTGCTTTGCTGTAGACACTGAGATTTACTTGTAAGCTGAAAGGATTCCTTTCTTTAGATTCTCGTCCACCGGGGATACTAACTTCCTTTGCTAAGTTACTAAATCTTGTTTACTTTTTCTCCTCTCTTATTCTATGAAGCAGAAATAACGAGATACACAAACCTCGGTCTCCCGGCACCGCTCAATGCCACCACACGTAATAATTCTAAAAGTTACTAAAGTAGTCTTCGCAACGACAAATATGTTACTTTTATAACTTCCTGACTGAGTGTAACAAACAAGTTGTTTATAAAATATCAAAACAACACATCCGCAAGTCTGTCGGGCTATAGGAAACACACAAACAAAGCGACTTTTTCAAGAACAAAGACTCGACCCGCGGTCCTGTGACGAATACAAACTAGCAAATATAAAAATGCGGTCCTGAAAAATTTTAAGTTGGTGTGATAAAGATGGTTTTTGAGAAGCATGCTAAGGGAGATATTTTTGTTCGTCGCGGGATGAACTAGTGACGTTGCAGAATGTGTGTTTTCCGTAAGAGCTTTATACCACTGTGGATTTACAGGGAATTGAATTTTGTAGTTCATAGTGACGGTATGCGGGAGTATACGCCGCCCGCGGGTGAAATTTGATATAAACTAAATCGAATAAACCTATTCTATAATTATGAAAGTACGTAACCAAAACTTGTCGGCGAAAATGGCTTCATATCTATCGCCGTCAATCGGACAGAAATCAAAAACATTTAGTGATTTATAAATTACGCTCCCAAAACAGATGGTCTTGAGTGCACTATTAGTGCCGATACAAACAGTGTTTAAACTTAATTGAAGAAGCTGCTCAATAAGAGAGAAGAAGGGACACTATTCAATTCAAGAGGCACTTCTTAATTTTATCAGAAACTTCTTGTTTTATGAATCTTATTATCCATTCATGAATACTTTATCACTCTTGCTTCAATCCTATTTAAAACAAAACGGTACTCTTATTATTCCACATTTTTTTTAAATTCTTCCTCTATGAATATAATATAATGTGCGGAAAATTCGACATGATTTTATTCAAGATTGTTCGAAGCGAATATGGTAGGAGGCTGAAAGATAAAATCTAGGGTAGGATTTGCAATATTCAAGTCAAGTGGTACGAAGATCGCCATTCCCGCTAGTGTAAGGATTCGCTCGAACTACTCCAGAGTTACGATAATTCTAGACTATTCAATGAATATTTTACGCATTATTTTTATCTTTGAATCCGGTTTCTCAAATCATTGTTTGGCTTGAGAATGTTATCTTTTTTGTGGCCATTAAATTTTATTATTACGGAGTGTGATTCCGGGTCGATGTGAATGGGACGAATTTTTATGCTAAGTTTTTGAAACAAGTCAGAAGTGTGTGAGTGAGGAAATGGGAAAACTGAATTCAAAAAAATGTTTTCAAATGCTTATTTCAAATCTGATAAATGGAGTTGAATCTTTGGTAGAGTATTTAACATGTTTTGTTACATGTTACTTCTAATATGATTTTAAACGGGAAAAGGGGACAGGGTCTCTGCCCTCTTTGTTCCGAATCTTAAACCTTCAGATTTGTTTTCCTTTTAGTGAAATAAGCACGTCTGAAATGAAATTGAGGTTCGTAAAACGGAAGCTACAGTGCCTATTACTTCGGGATTCTAAACCATGACAGACGTATTAAAGATGTCAAGCACGAGCTTTATTGACGTTTGGAAATCCGCCATCTTTAAACTAGTCTACGCTGTTTGTTTACCAAACAGGCACCTGCATTTCGACTTGAATTTCAAATTGACGGAACGATACTTACAGGTACTACTTTTGTACTGATTAAATTCATTAAGCAGTCCCTTTTTTAATGCTCACTGAATAAAAAAGGAATAAACCATTGTTTTCGTTGAATCTGAGTTATGGAAAAGACGATTTGTTGTGCCTGTAGATCATTTATGATTTTGTTAATTAATTTATGATTTAATGTATGAAATTGAGCAGTGGTAGCCCAGTGGTAAAGGCCTTACAAGTTGTTAATCGTGAGTTCAAACCCAGACAGGCGCTTTACTTTGTGTAAATTATTTCATCACCACCGCTCTCAAAACGGTGAAGGAAAACATCGTGAGGAATTCGGCATGTCCTAGAACCAAAAATTCGAAGATATTTGTGATATCCACTAACCCGCATTGGGCCCGCGTGGTGGATTACGACCCACACCCTCTCACAGAGAGGAGGCTGTGCCCCAGCAGTGGGGATATTAAAAGACTGATGATGGTGATGATGGATGAAATTGGCGTTGTTATCTCGAAATAAATTACCATTATAACAACATGTGAACGTATATGAGTAGGTAAGTTTGTGCTAGTGTTTAAAAAAATGTGTAAAATTGGGCCTGCTTTTATTAGGTAACTGAATCGGGTCGAAAATTTCGGGTCAGTAAAATAAAATATTTACAATCGTAAATATCTGTTCTCCAGTCCATCAGGAAAATGAAACGTTTTCTTTTCATATTTACCTATGTACCAACTTTCAAAGCTTATCTTAGAGATCAATGACATCGGTAATTGAAAAAATTGTATGAACTTCATTCATGATTGTAAGTCAGAAGTCGCCAACCCACCTTGAGCAAGCGTGGTGATTTTTGCCTGTGCGTTCTCTGTATGAGATGTCACCTTCAGGAGAGAGAACGTGATCAGACGCGAGCCTATCAATGGTAAAAAAGTTACTGGCGGTTTCTATTATTACTATTGTCAGTTAATATTGTGTCAAGTAATTCTGCAAACTTTGTAATATTTCTAACGAAATGCGTTCGACCATGAGGCAGTTCTAACAAGTCACATTCCTAGTTCACAGTCATCATTTTCTGCGACAAACGACTTAATGCCAGAAGTGCCACATTTGCCCGCTAATGGTTTTCTGTTTCAAGTTGAACTCAGCTTGAATTTACACAGAGTTGTCAATAGAATAATGAAGAGTTATTGTTTTGAATCCAAGTGCTCTTTCGATTTCGATTAGACTAAGTTAAAAGTAGGTGCCAAACTTTAGTGGTAGAAGGCACACAGTGCTCGCATAATCGACAGCCGATGGAGCCAAAAGGTTCTGACGTAGTGACCGCTTATCGAAAGGAGGAAGTCACATTGGAATTCTTCATCAAATCATCGGCTTCCCTGAAGGTGGACCAATGATCTGATGAAGGCCGTCGAAATCCGCTGAATCCGAGAAGCACGGTTTTTTTACTTTTGTTTTTTATTGTTGATAGGCACGCGTTTGACCAATATCTCACCTGATGGTAAGCGAGCACGTGGTCGAAGATGGAACACGTTTTCCTAGAAGTAACCTATTCACTCTTGACTTAAAGACTCCCAGGTTATAGCTATCAGGAAACAGACTCCGGCAGGGAATTTCACTCCCTAGCTGTATGCACAATGAATGAGTTTTCAAAATGTTTTGTGCGTGTGAATGGGATGTTCAACATGTACCGGTGGCCCATCGCTGTACGTCTTGTGGTCCGATGATGGAACGGACTTGGCAGAATCAAATTTTGCAAGATTATTCAAGATTGGTCTATTTAGTTACGCTTTGGGCCTTTGTCCAGCAGTGGATGTTTTTTTGGTGACACTATGATACTATCAGTAACTGGATAAACATATAAGGACCTAGTATCTCGCTGACTGACTAATATTAAACAGCGGCCGTGGCATCAGCGTGAGCTAGGTACATCCTACTATCCTATCCTACTAATATCCTACTATCCTTCTTCCTACTAATATTAAAAATGTGAAAGTTTGTGAGGATGTATGTTTGTTACTCTTTCACGCAAAAACTACTGAACGGATTTCAATGAAACTTTACAGTAATATTGCTTATAAGTAGATGTATTGCTATGCTATTCTAATGAGAATAGCACATAGACTACAATTTACAATGGGAGAAGTACTAATACCACGCAGGCGGAAAGTTTTATGGATGTTTGTAACTCAATCACGCCAGAACGGCTGAACAGATCTAGATGAAATTTGGCACAGAGATAGATTATAGTCTGAAATACCATATAGGATTTTTTAGTGGCGGGAGTACTAATTCCACGCAGGCAAAGCCAGTTTAAAATATAGTTTGTGCCGTTAAGTGAAAAGACAATCGGATTATAGAAAAATTTAATTGCCACTTTTAGACTGACTACATTTATAAAATTGCAGTACTGAAACTTTCACAGGCAGCTCAAAAGCTTAAAAACCAATGTTTCAGTGTTAAATATTTTCATTTACTGGAAGTTTTATTGTGGTCTCCTAATCAACGGAGTATTTCACAAGCCGTAAACAATAGTTAATTTATTAGATTTTATCTTTAATAATTGACTTAGCTTTTTGATAAAAATCGGTTCGGTTGGAATAGTTTTCTTCATTTTTACCCAATTGTCCCAGAAGGGAGGGAATGTTTTTCGAGAGTATGTATTTATATGTGTATGTATGTCTATTTCTTTGGCATGCGCTGTAGCCTAAACGGCTGGATGGATTTCGACATATGAGATATCATTAGATTTGTCTTGACAACCGAAGTGTCATGGGCTATATAAATAAAAAATAAAAAAATGGCGGCCGTCGCTCGGTAAGTGTCGTCGAATTTTTTTTTGGTTGTGACTCGAGATGAAGATTCAGAAATGTAACTCACTAAAATGTAGGAAATAAAAAAAAAATACTTGTGTCAAAAAACCCGACCACAAGAAAGGACTGAAACGTTCCAAACAAGTCACTTTTCAAGCAGTCTGATGCAGTTAGTGACATTAAATCTGTGATTGAACTAATATGAATGCCATCAACTACATCAGACTGCTTGGAAAGTGACTTGATTGGAACTTTTCAGTCGTATACTGCGGCTGGGTTTTTTGTTACTTTGTGTTGTCTCAGTGACAGTTAAGTATTGGTTTAAATAACAAATGGTTATTTTTATTTTAAACCACTGCTTTAAAAGGAAGAAATTTCTATAGTACCTATCGACAGGTTGATTTTGAAAATTGAGTCCAAACTCATCGTTTCCCATCGCGCTATGGAGCGCAGTTTACTTATAAGTGTTAAATTAACGAATTTAGCGCTCCAAAACGCAAATCGTTGACGAGGCTCAGAATGCTGTTTAACTTAAGTGGGACTAGGCTGGATAACATAATCATCATCATATTTTTGCCGCATTACAAAAGAGCGATGGGCCCGAAAAACTTGCAAAACAAAATTGGTACCCTGAAACTGCAAGACAGTCTAGCAGACCACAAAGAAGATGGAGTAATGACTTAGATGTCTTCCTTGAGTAGGTATGGAAAAGAGGTATGATGAAACGGAGTCTTAAATATTTTTTTTCTTTTCGACAGCAGAAAATTAATATAATATGTTCAGTAGATACTTAATAATTGGTTAGCGGAAAATTATTATTTGGTCAACAGGATTAGTATATAATTCAGGAACTTAGGGTGCCCACCCGACGCGTATGAGTTAGGTTAATAGGGAAAAAGCGAACTAAGCGCACGTCATCTTCTTGTTTCATTCCTTTAAACCCTGTAAACTTAAAAAATGGCCCAATTTTCTTTTCAAGTGAATTCAACTCCTGTTTTTCTGTATTTATTTCCAGGATTAAGTATGTGAATATCATGCGAAATATTTAAAGCAAAATTGTGTTGTGTTAATTCGTAAGCCAGATTTCAAACAAATGCGCATTTGTTTGTCTAACAGTTCATTTAAATCTGGCTTAGGAATTTCGTAGCCTAAGACAGCAGAAAATGGTGCGGTCTGCTATGAACTATAGAACGTGTGAAGTGTTTGCTTCTCGGTAGAAAGGGAAAATGGTTACTTACGCTGTAATACATATAGAAATCATAAGGAAAAAATTCACATGCGTTTCATTATTAGCCAGGTATACGTCATTCATTTAATGGTTGCCCAAATGAAAGAAAGAAAGAAAAAGTATTTATTTGCCACAAATTAACGAAATACACAACAATAGCAAAAAAAAAAACACACACACATATGTTATTCATAATCACGATCACTTCACCCCGAAAACATACCAAATGAATTCAAGTCAGCCTTAATCAAAATGGGTTTACCGAAAAGCAGTTTTCAAAATAACTCCGCCATAACCGCACGTTAATGAAGTACTAATTAAAGACATGTTAATTAAGAATCTTCGTGTCTAACCCTCATCAATTAGTGAAGCTTCGAAGAGCAGAAATGTAACGATTTTCTAAAGGGTACCGTTTAATAAAAGGTTAATTTTGCCATTAATAAATTACACTATAATTTACTCATTGGGGAACCTTACAATAACATTAGCCATTCATTTTCATTAAGTGCAATATTTATTAAGTAAAAAGACCGCGTTTATTTTCTAAATTTCCTAGAGAATTTTCTTCACATGACAGATTTATCTATTGAAAATTGCTTGTGAATTACGATGGTACATTATGATGGTTCGATAACTTGCAATTTCAAACAAAAAATCTTAAAATATTGCTGCTTTATTTTCACTAATTCTCTATCATTAGTGAAATATATTGATAAATTGTCTGCAATGATTTACGAAAAAAGTTTGTTTATAACTCCATTTTTCATTATTTATCAGGCTTCAAAAATACCTTAATATAAGTTGGAATTTTTGTGTCATTTATAAATTCCAGAAACATTAATCTCCGACATGGTTTTCACTGTATTTAGAACAAAAGGGCTTGACCACCCAGTTGTTTAATTTTATTTCCTTTTTTCATTGTTGCGTTTTGGTGACGGTTGAAAAATGACGGTGTTGTAGATGGCGCCACCCGTACCTACATGTGACTGAAAAGTATTTCGATATATTTTCAAACATTTGTTATGGGATATTGAACCTCTTGTTCGGCTCACGTGGTGTGTTTGGTAACAATAAATTGGTTAGTGGGTTGTCTAATGCTTTTTTATGTTTACAAAAGTGGGTCACTTTCCATGCAAGTTGCATTACATTGCGGGCCACCGAGCTATAATGTGATCAATCGTTCGTTCGTACCCCGTAATGTAAGTTGATTTCCAAATTGAACAATATGTCGAACCCTTCAGGCAATACGAGCGTGAAGTTCTGATCTTCATTTGATTGCCCGTCAAAGAGAAAATATAAACAGAAACAAACGATTTTATCTCTTAACTTATCGTTTCAGAGA
This sequence comes from Polia nebulosa, assembly GCA_951329385.1. Classification (NCBI taxonomy): domain Eukaryota; kingdom Metazoa; phylum Arthropoda; class Insecta; order Lepidoptera; family Noctuidae; genus Polia; species Polia nebulosa. The sequence goes on from OX589604.1 coordinate 11,975,086, forward strand.
CCCATTTGGTCAGCAGAATATTCAAAGGGTTCACGAGGATTTCGAATAAAACCTCCATAATTTGAACCTGTGGGATCGCTGACAATATTAGATCAGAAGTTCGGAATCTACGCCTACGCAAATGCTTTAGTTAGATGTTTTTGATTGATAGCCCACTCATATCCTTTGTAAGCCATTTTCCTTATTTATAGCTCCCTGAATAACAAAAAGTGAGTTTCACTATTTTTCAACAGTGATAGTACAGTAAATAGTAATGTAAATTTATTGATACACGTTTTTTTTGACATGATAATCATAACAAATCAAAAGTGATACAATTTAATTATTTAGTGCAATAAATTAGTCCTACACCCCACACCAGGATACCCAGTCGTCGGGTCTAGCTTTTTCGACTTAAGTGATACATTATAAGTGCACGAGTGAGTAGCTTACTATTGGTTTAGTTACAAGACTAAACAATATTTTAACTTAACACTATGGTGGACAGTAAACAGCTATAGGCGTCATAACAATAAAACTTCTATTGTGTCTCGTTCAGTGTCCTTGAAAGTGTTAACTTGTAACAAGGCAGTGTTAAAGCCTTGTTTATTTTTTGACGTCTATTCCAAAATTACGTTCTTTTCTACCTTTTTTAATTTAAAATTAAAATATTCCTTGTTTTCTCTGTCAATAGTCTCTGTTTTTATATTAAAAATCAGTTCTAATTCTGCTGCCGCGCTAGACTAAGCTCCTATCCATCATTTTCATTTCCCTTCCATTCAATAAATGACAGTTACCAGTTTGTAAGAGTTACTAGAACAGTGAAGTGCAGTTTTTTATAACCAGGCAGTTTCTAGCAATAATAAAATTTATACCTTTACCTAGTCACAGTGTATGGTGTACGTACGATAAATAGATGCTTCCATATAATCAAGCCTACAGTATATAATAAAATATACGTCTGAACTCGTCGTGTTTATTTTCATCTAACTCTCATCTACGGTCCTCCTGGTCTACGTCCTCCTCTGCGTGTCACTCCTGGGACCTCCTCTACGTGTCACAACACCTTTACCTCCGGCACCCGCAACGTGACAAACTTACTTAACTAAGGAAAACATGCATAGTTACAATAAAATTAATAGGTTTGTGAGGAGTGTAATATATTGTTTGTATGTACATATGAATGTGTTGAAGGGATGTGATACGCCTGGAGGTTCTAGGCGTAAGCCATTCTATTTCTCATTCGCTTTTTCTTCAAACCATTTTTTCAACGTAGTCGGAATTTGAATGAACTTCGTGGTTGAAATATAGACCCTTTCTTGGGATAATAAATCTTTCGGACTGTTTGTTATTTACAGGTGAACGATATTTATTGCGGTGGTGTGTGAAGGTTATTTTTTGAACGTTGACTGGAGACTTGACTTATTGGCAGAGGGTTTTCTGATCTTTAAATTATTTTTTGTGTTTACTTTGGAGATTAGATAATAATATAAGGCAGTATTTTCAGGAAGATTGTACGACACAAACGTACGGTAGGCCGTAAGACACACGATAGTGATAACGAAACCAGCATGTCCAAGTAATTTATTCTAGGTATTGACCTAATTTACTTAAACTATCTAAGTTAATATACCTATAAGTATACTTAATACAAATAGAAACTCTTAACCAACTAAAACTAAAAATAAATCTAAAATCGCAAAATCCCCCCGCATCGATAAATAAAAAAAAAATCGCTGACGACAATACTGGTGGCTTGGCCACGTTGTATGGTAATACTTCCGTCTGGTTGTTTCATAATTATTAATGTATACAGGGTGTAACAGAAAGGTGTGGCCATATTTTAAGAACCGGTTCTGTCCATATAAATAAACAACTTTCTCTAAGAAAAAATAGAAAAAGCCCAAAAAAAAATCATCAGCTGTTCAATGTTTGTGTGGGAGGTAAAAAAAAATTGAGAATTTCCACAGGTTTTCTTGAAGAAAGTTGTTCATATCGATGGATAGATGCAGTTCTTAAAATATGACCACACCTTTCCGTTACACCCTGTATATTTATCTATTATGTATTTATTCTACATATTATTATAAATAGTACACCTAAGACTGCCTACAGTACCGTCTTTCCTTTTTCTCTTTAAAGTCCATCCAAAGGTTCTTTAAAAGATCGCTTTTAGCGATAAGGCCGCTCAGTGTAATGTTTTCATACATTTATATGTTCTGTAATTTAAATGGTGTACATAATAAAGAATATTCTATTTGATTCCATTCTTTTATTCTATTGAATCTATAGACTAACAGAGTCTGGTGTTGGATCTGGAAAGAAAGAAATAAGAACACAATCCCAATTGCCTAATAGCATAATAACGAATAAAAATCAAGCACGAAAAATATTGACGCGAAAAACTAAGTGAAGCTGAATTGCAACTTAGTACTTACTGAAGTTATAACAAGCAAACACTTGGCTCACCCACTAGAGATGTGCCATTTGCACTTAAAACAAAACTTTTAATTAGATACAAGTGTCTATCCGGTTTGTTTGCGGTTTTCGCTACCGTTCCCGACGGCAACTTTCGGTAATACTGCGTAGTTTTCATTTGAGAACTATCCTTTACAGCGTTTACGCTTAATCCCCTTTTAAAGGTGTAAATGTTCTGTAGTATTTAGAATAGTACTGTAAATTATTAGTAGCTAAATAATAACTGCCACTCGAGTTAATTTCAAGGTTAGGCAACGCTTGCCGTGGTCGGCGCTTAGGGAAGCCTTTGATAAGCTCTGTGCATGGCACGCGGTGGTGTTGGCTGGTGACAGAGAGTTGTAGTGGGCATAGTCTCATCCTACTCCTAACTATTAATGTAAATGCGAAAATAAGTTTGTTTGTTACCTTTCACGCATAAACGAATGAACCGATTGTCATGAAATTTTGCATAAGTATACGTTGTCAGGGGTACAAAATAACCGATCAAGTGCTTAGTGCTTAATTTATTTTAAATTTTACTATTTCTTTTCAAAGCAGAAATACACATTCTAATTTCAACTGTCCACCTATTTGTTATATTATATTTATAAATTGATCATGAGATACAGCCCACTGACAGACAGACGGACAGACAGCGGAGGCTTAATAGGAGTAATACAAACGGAGGAGGAGTAATAGGGTCCCGTTCGTTACCCTTCGGGTACGGAACCTTGAAAAGGACTCAAGGTACCTTTCATCCAGAAAAAAAATACTATTCCTGAGGGCAAGAACAATAACTTTCGACCTTTTGGGACGCTAGATGGCACTACGTGTCGAGGAGGCGAAACGCCGGGGCGGCATTCCGCTGCCGCGACACCTCGCGGCTTGGCGGACAAAGCTCCAGTAGGATCTCATGGCGACATGGAGAGAGCGACTGTCGCAACGCAGCGCTGGGCACGCCACCATTGCGGCGGTAGTGCCCCTCTTTGAGGAGTGGCTGGAGAGGTGCCACGGCATCCTCACATTCCGCCTGACGCAGGTCCTCACCGGACATGGTTGTTTCGGGAGGTTCCTATTTCGCATAAGGCGGGAGGAAACGCCCTGTGTATCCACTGCGCGGATCGCCCAGAGAACACGGTGGAGCATACGGTGCAGGTCTGCCACGCTTGGGCCATCGCATCCACGAGCACACCGCCGTGTCCTCGTGGATGCGATAGGCGGCTGCGACCTCTCGCGCCCGGACCCAGTTCAGGGCATGGTACGGAGCGAGAGGGAATGGGAAGTGGTCTCCTCCTTCTGCGAAGCAGTAATGCTCGCAAAGAGGGAGGCGGCATGGGTGAGGGAGACTCAACAACAGAGTCGCCCTCACGCCCTCAGCAGCAGCCGCCGCAGGAGACGCCTGGAGCTTCTCTTCGCCGCGAGACGATCTCCGGCCACCATAGACACAGGCCTGCGGACGGCGAGTAATGGGTGGCTCGCCGTCCGATCAGCACCAGGCCCAAGAGTCGACGGCGCGTAGTGTTCCACGCGTGCCTCAAAGAGTTGTCAGCTGTAATTATGGGGCCCGTCATGGGCGATGCCTTCCCAGGGGTTGTGGATAAATTCGAAACAGAGTAACTGCGCCACTGTGCAGGGCAGGGAAGAAACAGAAGTCGGTTTTAGTCAGTAAGAGTCTGACATGACTCTTACTGACTAAAACCTGGACTTACATTAGTTCGTAGATATTGCCAGCTCTATCGGAAACCAATAGGTGATCGAAATAAAAATCATCAAAATCGGTTCTTAAATTACGGAGTGAGGACTGAACATACAAAAAATATATAATTATATTTATAAATATAGTCGAATTGAGAACCTCCTCCTTTTTTTTTCGTTAGTTGAAAATGGTTGGCAAATTTTGAAGCTGACAACTTACATACTGAAACTGCAAGTTAAATAAAAGCCTGTCTTCTTCATTTCGTGTCGTGGTACATTTATTAGTGTTATACTGTTTGGGCCCAGTAAGTAGCCATGTTAGCCATGATAGCGGCGTCTGAAGCTTTGTCCATGATAGCTTTGGCCATGATAGCGGCGTCTGAAGCTTTGTTCAGATCATCGAGGGTGCAAGTGAAAACACATTTGGGACACTCCAGTACATCTACTGAAGTGTCTCAAATGTGTTTAACTATGGCTCATCAGCCATAGTTTGTTCACGAACTGTGTATGAGATGGATCGATGATCCCCCACCTCACCAAATTATACTTGCCTGTAAAGAAAAAGCTTTTAGACAATGTGCGCTGCTATACTAGCCAACTTATAAATGATGACTGGTAGTCGGTCATTTGTAGTTTGCTGCTTCCAACAGGCTACAAAACTAAATAGAATTTACACAAAAACACACCATATTGCCTTTCATTTTGTCAAATCAACTACATACAATGTGCTAGCAACGTTGCCAAATAGACAAATCTTTAAACATGAATTTTCTTTAAACTCCTTTGTATTGTCATAGAAAGTGTGAGCCGCAGTTCATTTATCGATGTTCTTGGATTCTACATCCAATATCGTCTAATCTCACCAAGAAATTACATAGCATATTTTTTTGGCAATTTTCTTTACTACACAGAACCCACAAAGTTTTGTTAACAAAAACCTTCTTGCGCCTTTAATAAGCCTGTAACTGGCGGAAACTACAACTTTTACTTAAGAATACTGTTAAGTTTGCGTCTAACCCTTATACACTAGTACCGTTCGTTCTTCGTGTTAGAAGTAAGTGACCTAATTGGGTTGGCACCCACACTTTTCAATCCTTCCAAAATTGTATCTAACAAAAATCAGTCTTGCGCTCCATAAAATAGAGTCAGCTTCAGCTTGCGCAATTAGTTGTGGGAATGAAGATTGCGCCTTGACTAACAAATTTATTGTACCTCTAACTTACTGGAGAAGTAATGGTGATGTCTACTTAAACGTTAATCCAATAAGGAAAGGCAATTCTGTTTTCTTAGTTAACAATTCCTGCCAATGAAATTATCTTGCCTCGCGCCTTTAAAATTATTTTAGGCATTTATCTAATAGTAAAAGAGACGCTGGGGGCACAGAAATGGTCATTTAGGTACTTTTATATTTAAAATAGGCTTTCAGGTCCTTGCGAAATAGAATTGAATGATTTTTAACAGACTAGAAAAGGAGGAGGTTCTCAATTCGTCGGAATCTTTTATTTTTTATGTATGCTCCCCGATTACTCGAAGACGCCTGGACGGATTTAGAAATTTCTTTTTTTGTTTGAAAGGGTATTGGTACAGACTGTTGTCAACATTACCTGACCCACCCTAAAATCAAACGACTTTGGACCCTCTGTATGTAACATTAAGGTTTATTTAATTTATATGAGCTTATCAGACAACTGCTCGAGGATTTGATGAACAAATACAATAATAATATAGACACGCAAATTTGATCTTTAAAACGTTAGCATTAGGTTATATTTTATAACTGTAGTATATCACTTTGTATTGTCGGCTCTTAGACGCGCGTGCCCTCTCACTCACGCCGCTCACAGCTGACTAGCTGCTTTACGACCGCACGTGCGCTAGAGATGACATAATGCTTCCTTCTCTTTCACTCACAGACACTACATCCCTTCCTTATTTTATTATTTTTGTTTAATGAGACAATTATTTAGATTCTTGCTTAATCAATTTATTATCACCATAACTTCAGATTACATGATTGGAACGATTGGAAATAAAATATAATTTTATATATTTCTTAATTCTGGTTTTCTAAATCCTGATTATCTTCAATCTCCTCTTCTGAACTTCCTTCTACTGCCATTTCTAAATTCTGTCCATCGATTTCTTTGTTCACGGGCTTCCATTCTCCCTCCACTTTTTTTAAATGCAATATGTTGCGTCTTAACTGCTGTCCTGTTTCGTCGTTCTGTACCTCCACATCTCCCCCGTTTCTTGACTTAACCGTATGCGTGGCTGTATCAAAATTAAGACTAAGTTTATTCGTTTTATTGGCATTCTTCACATACACTTTATCTCCCACTTGTAAGTCAACATCACGTGCTCTTCGTCTTTTATCAGTATACTCTCTCCCTTTTTCTTTTTGTTCTCTGTCTTTATCTCTTACATCCATGTCTCCAAAACTTTGTTCTGCAATATCTATCATCGGAATCTTGTCCCTAAATTTCCTTTGAAAGAATAGCTCCGCCGGTGTTTTCCCAGTCACACTATGTGGGGTGCTATTGTACATTGTCAAATACTCCGTCAATGCTTCTTTCCAGCTTTTTCTCTCTACTTGGCATATTTTGAGGCGTTTAATGATATCCCTATTCTGTCGCTCCACCTCTCCATTCTGTTGCGGCCAGTAAGGTATTGAATTAAATAGTTTGATATCATTTTCATGGCAATAAGTCTTGAACTCTGTACTAATGAATTGTTTGCCATTATCTGAAGTTATGGAAACCGGATGTCCTAAACGGCTAAAAATCTCTTTAAGTAAGCGAATCATTTCCTTACTGCTTATGTCTCGACACGCTTTGACCTCTTTGTACCTAGAATAGTAATCGATCACCACCAAAAGGTAATCACCACTTGGTAACGGACCTAGTAGGTCTATGGCGATATCAACCCAGGATTGGGAAGGTAATTCCCTCCTCTTGAGTGGATGTGGTAGATTTGGTGCCGATACCAGTGTGCATCCTTTACAGGACCGTACTAAATTTTCCACGTCCTTATCATAGTTAGGCCACCAAACCTTCGCTCTAAGTCTCAACTTCATCGCGACCATTCCTGGATGGCCCTCGTGAGCAGCATCTAAAACAAGACGTCGTAATTGTGTCGGGATAACTATTTTGGTCCCTCTTAACAATATGTCACCAAAGAAACATAGCTCGTTCTCAAATAGCTTATAACCCTTTACTGCATCATCCCACTTTTTGTTAAATACGCCCTGTTTCACTTTTTGTATGCCAATGTCAGTCTTTGAATGTTCTTCAATATCTTTTAGTGATACGGCTATTGGTCTAGCATGGTCAATAATATCCTGAACGTAATCTCTCTGAGTCTTAACGTGGTTATAGGTACATAATCTAGACAAGGGATCGGCTATATTATTTTTTCCAGGACGATAAATGACATTATATTTATAAGATTGAAGTCTCAGTATCCAACGCTCAATCCGTGCACAGGGTTTGGACTTCGGACCGAATATGACTTCAAGAGGTTTATGGTCGGTAATTAAGTCAAATTCCTTGCCGTACAGAAACATGTGAAAGTGCTCCACAGCCCACACCAGTGCCAAAGCCTCCTTTTCAGTTTGGCAATACCGACGTTCACAATCACTGAGAGTTTTGTTTCCAAACCCTATAATGCGTGGACCACTTTCATTTGTCTGTACTAAGATTGCTCCGAGTCCGACCGGGCTTGCGTCTGCAAATACCATCGTTTTATCGTCCACATTGTAATATCCCAAATTTTGTATGTCACTCAATGCAGCCTTTAAAGCACAAAAGGCTGTTTGTTGACTTTTCCCCCAGGAATCCCTAATATCAGCATTTCTGGCTGATTTTCGACGAAGCAATTGCTTCAATGGTTCTGTAAGGGTGGCCATATTAGGAATCCATTTCCCAATATAGTTAATAAGCCCTAAAAAGCATTGTAGTTCCGAAATGTTAATCGGGGTCCTAAAATCTTTTATAGCCGATACATATTTGTCTAGTGGTCGAATTCCTTGATCTGACAACTCATGTCCTAGAAATTGAACTTTGGTTGTTCCGTAGATACATTTATCTTCTCTTAACATGATGTCATTCATCCTTAATGTTTCTATTACTTTTTGTAACCGTTTGTCATGTTCTTGCTTGTCCTTTCCATATACTAAAATATCGTCGATAAAATTGACTACCCCTTCGCATTCAATCAACACCCTTTCGAGTGTTTTCTGAAACATTTCCGGCGCACAGGTGATTCCAAACATTAACCTCTTAAAACGATATAATCCTTTACCAGATATGAATGTTGTAATATCTCTTGAGTCGTGTACAAGCTCTAATTGATGGAATGCGTCTTTTATATCTAATTTACTAAACATTTTAGCATTTTGGATCTTTGGTAGTAGCTGTTCCATCGTTGGCAGCGGGTGATTTTCTCGCCTGATGGCCAAATTTGCACGCCTCATATCAATACAGAGACGGACATCCCCGTCTGCTTTCAGAATCGGTACTACCGGCGATATCCATTCAGACGGTCCTTCTACTTTTTCTATTATATCTTTTTGCAGTAGTTCGTCTATTTTCGAATTGATTTTTTCTTCCAGTGGAATCGGTATTCGTCTGTAAGGTTGTGCGACCGGTTTTACCTCAGTATTAATTGGTATTTGTATTTGAATGTTTCTGAATTTAGGGAAAGGTGTCATCTCAACTTGATTTATGTCTAATCCAAGTTTTAGTACGCCTAATGCTATTGCCGTTGTTTTTCCTAACAAATTACGGGTCCCTTTGTCTATTACGTAAAAGGTGGCGTTTTGCGTTTTTGATCCCACACGGATATCTGCATTAAAAGACGTTAATAACTTGAGAGGGATTTCACTTCCATAGGCAACAAATGTTTTTCCTGGATTTTTTACTTCTTTTCCTGTCTTCAAAATTTTTTCTCTAATTTCAAACCATGTCTTATCTGTTATTAAGTTGTGTTGACATCCTGAATCAATCAGCATCTCTACCCGAGTTCCACCTACTATACAAGCGAGTATATCATTATGGAGAACATTAAAAACATAGTCAATTTTATCTTCAATTGCGTTCGCTTGCTTTAAATTTTCAACTTTTTGGCTCGACTTCTTAGATCGTTTCGCGTCTCCGCCTTTTTCCGCTTTGTTATCTTCATTGCTTCGTTTTAGGCTTGTTCCTCTACACTGAGCTTGAAAATGCCCCACCTTCTTGCATTTGTTACATATTTTTCCTTTAGCTGGGCACTTCTCATCATAAGCTAGATGATTCCAGCTACCACATCGAAAACACGACTTTTTACTATTATTTATGAATGTCTTTTCCATCACTTGTGTATTGATTTTATTAACAGCTTGATCTTTTCCTTTTTGACTGAAGTCACCTAATTGACGTTCCACCACCTCTAGGGTATTTGCTTCGGTTATTACTTCAGTTAAGGTATTTTTTTCACCTGCACGAAGTAATTTCTTCCTAAGTTCTTCCGACGAACACTTTTCAATTATCTGATCAATCAAAATGTCATCCACATCCGTAAATTGGCATTTCAAAGCTTGTTGTCTTAGTCGAACTAAATATTTTTCAAACTTCTCATTTTCTTCTTGTTTCAATTGTCTGAATATGTGTCTCTCATACCGTTTATTTTGCTTAGGTGCAAAATATTCATCTAACTTCTTTATTGCTACCTCAAATACGTCTATGTCACGATCATCTACTTCAGTCGCCTTAACGTAGCCATCCGGTATATTAAACAGTATTTCTTGGAGTTCTTGTCCTCCCCAATGTAACAAACTTGCGCGTTTTTTAGAACTAATATTAACATCGGCAGCTTCCAGGTAAATATATAAACTCCTTTTCCAACGTTCCCATCTAGCTCCAACAGATCCTGCTTCACCATCGCACTCAAATTTTTCTAAGGTAAGACTTGACATCATATTTTAATCTGTGGACAATGAAACAATTAAAGAATGGCTAATTTAGGTCACCAAATGGGCATCATCCTTTTAACAACCTGACACATTCTTTATTTATTTCATACGCATTCATTTACACCATAGTCCAAGTTAAACTAACAATGTTGTTTGAATTGTCTTCAAACTTCAGTAAACGAGAGTTATCCGTACACAAAACTTCATAATAAGGGCATCACCCGTATAAAACTTCCATGTATCACACTCTGACATACTTATGTCACATCGCATCATGTACTTACAGGCATCACCTGTACTAAATTGCATTACAAAGTCCTTACAGGCGTCACCTGTTTCCGGACTACCAGGCATCATCTGGTAACATCTTGCATTACGAAGTCCTTACAGGCGTCACCTGTTTCCGGACTACCAGGCATCATCTAGTAACATCTTACATTACGAAGTCCTTACAGGCGTCACCTGTTTCCGGACTACCAGGCATCATCTGGTAACATCACAGCTTAACACAGACGTCTGTCCAACTCATTACGCTGATATTGTACATCATTACATTAAAACTTATGTAACAGGCGTCACCTGTGATTCAGTCCATACCGGAGGAGACTCATGTTCTCTCTTCTACGAGCATCATTAATTGATACAATAATCTAATATTGGTCTAGTCTAGTACTAGATAACGAAGTCAATCATGCAACTCAACAGTATTTATGCATTTTGTATATATTTATAATCTGAAAAATATATTCAATTCTGAGCCGACCGGTAAGGGAATCGAACCCGGCCCCCGTAGTTCACAGGCAGGAATTGTAAACATGACTTTAAAATGTATTCATTAATTGGTATGACATATTCCTTCTATACATAAATCATGCATAAGCGACACCATAAGTGGGTACTTATTTTTTATTTAAGTTAGCAATGAGAAATGTAAACAACCGTCCCGCTTGACAACAATAACCTACAGCACACCTTGTCGTTTCGCCTCATAAGTAACTAGATACATCTGATAACTACACGAATAGAATGTTTACTTCACGGGGCCTCACCGTAATTTGTACTGTGTTTAATTAGTTTGAACAATTCCAGTCTCAAATCTCAAAACACCGTCCATATTTATTTATTTTTTCCTTTTTTTTTCATGAAATTTTATAATTATAAGTTAACTCACATTAGTCCTGTTAATCCTCGTCGCCAAAATGTAGTATATCACTTTGTATTGTCGGCTCTTAGACGCGCGTGCCCTCTCACTCACGCCGCTCACAGCTGACTAGCTGCTTTACGACCGCACGTGCGCTAGAGATGACATAATGCTTCCTTCTCTTTCACTCACAGACACTACAATAACTATTTGTTATAATATGATAAGTGTAATAGCTTATTTTAATGATTGAGTTCAAGTAATTCTGGTATCGTGGTCTGTGTGTAAGACTGAGAAAAACAAGGTTCGAGATCAAATCCAGCGACAAATATATTGTTTGCTTTCAATATAAAAAAATAAAAAAAATATAGAATTTATATTCATAACTATTTCTTGTATTATTGTAAAGAACTACAGACTATACATAAACTTTTTAAAATGGTAATATTTTCACATAACTTGTAATAAGTGGGTAGTTGAAAAATAAATATTCGTATTCATTATAAAGAACTGTGAACTTAAAGTTTTTTAAATTACCCACCCGTTTACAAGATAAGTTATTAGGCGAAAATCATATTGGTCGTTCTTTAATATTGCAAGCAATATTGTAGAAATGAAAACATATTAAAAAAGAAACTCATGTATAGGTGGACTGTGTTTTCGAACCCACAAGCTGTTCGTTGTCAATCCAGCATCAAACCGCTAAGCCACAAGAACTTGTTGGGAATACTCGAAATTAAAGAATGGGTTGTAATTATGTACTACTTAAAAGCTTTTCAACTTTAATGTTAACGAGATAATGATTAAAATAGCTTAACAAAAACATATATAATGCCGGTGGCTCCGACTATGTTGGGTGGGTTTACCTTAACGTTACGTGTTAAAGATCAAATTTGAGTGTCTGTGTTATTATTGTATTTTTGTTCATCGAGTCCTCGTGCACTTGTGTGATAAGCTCATATAAATTAAATAAACCTTAATGTTACAGGCAGAGGGTCCAAAGTCGTTTGATTTTAGGGTGGGTCAGGTAATGTTGACAACAGTCTGTACTTTTCAAGTGGTCCCGTTTAAATTTGGTGAAGATCTGATGAAGAACATTGGAGATAGATAATGGAACTCTTCAATAAATGATAGCAAACCTTCCGGAATTACTACAATCGCACGTTTGTTTATTGTTTAAACCACATCATAACATAACATCACACTTACATACGCTCTGAAGGGACAGAGATTTGTAAAAATCACCCTGATACACCGTAATTTCACCAATTATGTTAAAATACCATGTTTTTCGGGCTCTCAATTCTGGCATAACTTTACTATTCAATTTTAGTTATGGGGTACAACTAAAATATTTTTCAAAAAAATACACCCGAATCCTAAAAGAAAAAAAACAAAAAATGCAAAATAACTTTAATTTTGGAAGTCGTTATCAAATAACGAAGAAACAACCAGGGGGTCTTCAAGTCTAGAGTGAATAGGTTACTTCAAGGTAAGCGTGCTCCATCGTCAGCCACATCATCGCTTGCCATCAGGTGAGATAGTGGTCCAACGCAAACCTTTTTTTATTTTGAGACAAGCACGCCACATATATCCAAACCAGTGTAACTCATGTAAGCCAGAATCAACAGTGAAGACCACCAGAAAAAACGCCGAGGCAATGAAGCTCAACGATTCCGTGAGAAACGATTAAACTGTCTTGGGTCCTGCAAAGAAATTAACCAAGCCAACAATACATACCCTATATTTCACGATATTTTGTTTTGTAATGTTACCGCTAGGGGCTTTCCGGCTTCCTCTCTATATATACGTACCACGTACCTACAAGTATAGCATAGGCATAATCAGCCTTATCCCATACATGAGTGGGTCAATAACGACCCAAAAGTGATAATTACTTCCAATGCACCCTGACCGCAAACTTATGAATGAATTGTATTAAAGAGCCATCTTTCGATAGTCAAAAGAACTATTTTGAAGAACAGCTCAATAGAATTTCTACTTTACAATCATTTCAAATGAAAAGTGCTACTGCAAGATCGTACAAGTTCATTTCTGAAAAAAAATTACAACCAAGCGCATAAAAATTTAAATATTTTCTGTATATTATGTATTTTACTATGAAATTTTTTTTTTATAGTAAACTGAATATGTAACATATAAACATTACTTATAAAATATATTTTTCTAATTGGAGTCGCTAACGACCCCGTGGGCACATATTCATATTGTTTATTTTTGAGGTCCCAGCACGTGCTTTTTAGAAACGAAATGGCTGAAGCCTAGGAGTCACTTGACTTCAAGGAAGGTGTCCAGGGCTTCGATGTACATTGATCCGCCATGTGAGGGTACCAAATTGGACAGTGACTCAGGTGAGGTGGACTGTGACAATATAAATCCCTTGAAGCGACATCAGTTACTTCCTACAGCTGAGATGGTAGTACTACAAGCCGAAGAAGACAATGATGATGTCACCAGCATCGATTACGTTTCAGTCTGCCCTACTAGTAGTTCTCAAATTTTCAAACTCATTTCTACGGCATCCAGATCCAGCACACACAGGTTACGAAGTTCTTGTACTGTCAAACCGCCAACTTTATGAGTTGAAGAACCGACGATCATTGCTAATCCTGATGACCAGTCTTCCATGAATGGTCGTTCTACCAGGGCCAACAATGATACTGTGGTCCTTTCTTCAAGACGTGGAAGAAGGAGCAACGTCAGGGTACGTAAATGGGTAAAGCCTCTTTCCTCCGAATTCAGTATTGATGAGTCAATGATTCCCTATTATGCTGTAAACAGCATATCCGTGGAAAGCCGATCCGTTTTAGATTTCAAGCATTGGTTACGGTTTTGCAAGGTTGCAGAAACTCGTTTAGGGTACTACTTACAAGTTGAATTGTATGAGGGACGATCTGAAGCGCGAGATACGGGCCTGGGAGAACCTGTTGTTACCAAATTGTCGACGACACACAGTTTTCTGTGTATTGTGACAATTTTTAGGGTTCTGAAAGTCAGAATGAAAAAACGGAACTCTTATAGGATCACTCGTGTGTCTGTCTGTCTGTATGTCATAGCCAATTTGCTCCGAATCAGCTGGACCGATAGAGTTGAAATTTGGTACACATATGAATATTTATGACTCAAACACGAACGTGTACCTTACTTTCCTTTGAAATATGGGGGTCACTTTTGGGGTGAAAATCGGAAAATCAAAAATCAAAGTTTTTCAAACTATTTCGTGCGACATATCAAATAAAATAAATATTATTTTTACTTGTCTAAACTAATAATAAATAAAGACTGAATGTACTGACTGAATACTGTTTTATTTTGATTATTATTTCTCACTACTGTGTGTCCTTATCTGCGAAAGGGTCATTTTTGAACTACTGAAAAAAAACTACTTTCGGAACTGAAAACTACAAATTACTATTATAGTCCTTGTCTGTGGCTATCAATAAACAACAGGGAAAATTATAAAAATCGGTGCTCTAAAAAGTTCTGGGCATATATATGGGTGCCCAAAACTAGGACTATTTTTTTTTTCTTTGTTGATAGCGCGCGTTTGACCACTATCTCACCTGATGGTAAGCAACGATGTGGTAGAAGATGGAGCACGCTTTCCTAGAAGTAACCTATTCACTCTTGACTTAAAGACTCCCAGAAATTAGAAGATTTCTCCTTTCTAGGAGAGGGAATGGGCCGTGCCTGCCACGCGGGCCCAGTGGGAGTGATTGATGTCACATGTCTTCAAAGTTTAGGTTTTAACATGACATGCTGGTTTCCTCACGATGTGTTCATTCACCGTTTTATGAGCAGTTTTGACGAAATAAATGACACAAATTAAAGCACCTGTCTGAGTTTGAAACCACGCCGTACTATTCGTAAGTTGGGGCCTTTATTAATGGGTCACCACTGCACACAGAGATAGGTTTAAAAAAGTGGAATCTAAAATAGACATAGGCACTGTCTACTGACTGTGTAACTGAATGCTAGTTTTTAGTTTAATTTTTTAAACATCTCGCGCTTAAATGTGATCAAACGAACATTTTCTAATCAAATTGTTTTAGAAGCTGTGAAAAATCGACAGACTTAAAATAAGTTAAAAAAGTAAATTCTTTGTAAACGAAAAAATTTCAAGCTTGCCCGAGCTTTTTCCAATACCGATTCTTCCAACAATTTCATTTTAATCAACATATTCCAAAGCCTGCTCGTATGGTAAAACAAAACTATTCTTTCCATTCAATAATGATCGGATCGACTGACAAAAGCCTGGGAACAATCTGCAAATGGTAATTGAAGAGCAGAATCAACCCGTTTAATGCTGATCAGGGATATTTTCCGCTCCAGTGCACTTTCCAGCCACTTCCCCACTTGGTTCACTTCATAATCTTTAACGTGCAAAAAATTTTAATCACCTCCAAATACATAATATCTTTACATAGATTATAAGGGGTCGGGGACTTTGCATAATTGTGCTTAGCTACAATTTTGTTGACAGTTTATGACGAGACAAAATGTTTCGTGTGTTTTTTGCCGTCAGTTTTAATTAGAATTTTCTTGCGCAGTGAAGACAATTACAATTTG
This sequence comes from Polia nebulosa, assembly GCA_951329385.1. NCBI lineage: Eukaryota > Metazoa > Arthropoda > Insecta > Lepidoptera > Noctuidae > Polia > Polia nebulosa. The sequence continues at coordinate 11,990,895 of OX589604.1, forward strand.
CATTTTACTGCCAAAAATTTTGAATTTTGTTTAAAAAAAGTTTAAATATATTTTAATGTATGCACTGAGCGATGGTGGATGATATACACTCAAAAATTATTGAACGCATTCGTCGGGATACGTCGGGATGATAACTTGAACCATATAGTTTTTTTTACGAAAATGAGTATTATATTTAACTTCTGCATCAATCATTCATATTAATATGCAACATTCACGTCAGTTCATAGGCTTACATCACAGATCGGAAAACTCAGAGGACTTGTATTGATAGCTTTCATAGTTCCAGTGCTGTTTAAAAGCATAACGATAGTTTGATTGAGTAGCTCAACTGAACACTTCTCACTTATCGAGGCTAATGCATTTTTAAGCATCGATCAAACTGCTGTTCATATAGAAATTCGTAGCCATCTTGAGCCTGATGTTGCCAGAAAAGAAAATAGTTTTGGAAAGTTTAGAGGAACTTGATAGCGGAATAAGCTGCAGTAACATTTTTGCATTAAATACTTTTAATGTTAAGTGATCATAGGAGTTTGTCGTGTCCAGCCAATCTGGTGGATCGTTTGCCTCTTTGGCAAGCTAACTGTCCTACAAGTCTGTATTGTTTTTTTTTCTTTTTAGCTGATATTAGTCCCCGGATACGTCCTGGGTGTAATAATAAAAATGCACGTATTATTCTAACTATTATAAATTAATATTTTAAATGCGAATGTGAATTTGTTTTTAATTCGCTTTCACACCTCGGCCGAGCACCATTCAATTTCTCATACACGTTGTCAGAGCTAAAAAAAAAGATGAAGAATACCTTTCAGTCAGAATAAAGATCTGTTGGAAAAATCTACATTACTGCGAGCAAACCCGCGGCAAAAAGCTAGTACAGAATAATAATAATAAATTAATAATTATTATAAATGCGAATGTGTGTTACGCTTTCACGCCTTAACCGTTGAACCGGTTTGGTCATAAACTTGGCACACAGATAGACCATGCCCTGGATAAGGATATTGGATTTTTTTTTATCCTGGGTTAGTATGTTTCCGTTCAAATCCTCATTATATCATGTGTAGGATATAATGAGGATTGGGTCTAGTTCTCTTTCCTCAAGCATTACAGCTAATAAGCTAATACACCTCAAGTATTACAACTAACCATCGGTAAACGGAAAACACAACAATCATGTTATTTATAAGGAAAAGAAATAACAAAACATTAAACTCCCCCAAGCCGATTGGTCCTCGTCTGGGAAAATGATAACGACCCTCTAAAGATAAACAATAAAACTTACACAAAAAGAAAACAAACGATTTACGTATAGCAACTAGCAACTATTGATCTCTTAGAACTCCTGAAAAACTGAAAGAACTAGAAATCGCAATAGAAGAAATAAAATAAGATGTCATTGGGATTAGCGAAAGATTTGGAGAAGGTATAGGAGATTATGGAAAATATATATTACACTATAAAGGAGAGACGCTTGGCCTGTATGAAGTCGGATTCATGGTTAAAAGGAACCTTAAGAAACATAGAAGAGAATATTATCCAAGCGTAGGTATTCACCAACGGAATTGGATAAAAAGGAAAAATTACCAAAAATTTAAAAATTCTATAAACGTTTACGCCCCAAGAAAACAAGGCAATTTCATAACAAATACGGAGCCATCCAATGCACAGGCAACAAGGAACTATTGCTTAACAATCGCCGAATATCACTAGATGCAGTGGAAAATGAGAAAAAAGAATGTACATCAGTACAGGAAAAATATACCAAATTACTAAATCAACTAAAAACTGTAACTAGTAAAACAAACACAAATAGTAAAAAAGTTTAAATTAGTGTCACTTTAAAAGAAACAATTACTAAAAGAAAAACAAAGAAAACCATTAAAGAATAACAGAAATAAGTAAAATAATTAGCGAACAACTTAGAAACGAAAGGAGAACAAAAAGATTTAATATGACGAAAAATTATACAGAAAAAACAGCAGGAATAACAAAGGCACTGAAAGAACCAAACCACAAAAAAGAAAGAAAGGAAAAACTACGAGTAAAAAACCCGAGATTTTATCGAAATTTATACCCAAGTCAAAATTTGGGACAAGCTGTAAAAGAATATTATGCTACAACCGATGAAGATCAAATACCGAAAATATTAAAGAAAGAAACCATAAGAGCCATTAGTTCACAGAAGTTCGATAAAGCACCTGGATCAGACCTCATTACAAATGAACTAATAAAAACCACATTTCCAGTTATTGTTCTAAAAATTACAGATATATTTAACGAGATTACGATATATTTTACGGAGATGATTTCAGAGGATAGGACTAAATCGACAATTATACTTTTATATGAAAAAGGTGACAAAGGAGATATAAGTAACTATAGACCTATTAGATAAATGTCTAATATTTGCCAGGTATTTTTAAAAATTATATTATCCAGAATTACTAGCACCCTTGAAGAAAATCAACCCAAAGAACAAACCGGTTTCCGTAGAAACTTTTCAACCATAGATCGCATTCACATCTTCAGACAAATTCTATAAAAAATTAAAGAATATAACAAATCCTTTTAACACATAACAAAACAAAACCTAGGGTTTGTCGATTTTAACAAGGCGTTCGATTAACTAGAACACGGATTTATCTATGACGCACTTGAAACACAAGGAGTATAAACTAACCCGGGCCTGCGGACGGCGAGCAGTGGGTAGCTCGCCGTCCGATCAGCACCAGGCCCGTGAGTCGACGGCGCGTAGTGTTCCACGCGCGCCTCAAAGAGATGTAGTTAGCCACCACTGACGGGACCCATCGTGGCCGGTGCCTGCATGCCTAGGGGTAGCGGATAAATTCTGAAAATGAGTTACCGCACCCCTGGGCACTCAGGCAGGGAAGGAACAGGGGTGGGTTTTAGTCAGTAAGAGTCTTCACTTCATGCATGACTTCCCACCCTACAAAAAAAAAAACAAAAAAAGGGAGTATAAACTAAATACCTTACGAATACTTTTTTTTTTAAATCTAAGTTTGTTTAGGGGCTTTTATCAAAAATATGTCAGCCCCATCCTACCCTTTTACAGTAATTGGCTTACTTAGACAGTATTAATTTATAATATCACTTAAAAGTAAATGAATAAGAGTTTTTCGTGGAGAATCATAATTAAATGGCACAACTTTTTAATAATCTCCGAAGATGGAACAGATAAGATGGATTGTATTATGCACATCAAATTTGTTTATTTTAAAATCCTTCACAATTAACTCGCGTTCTACTCCGTTTCGAGCACACTCCATCAGCAAATGCTGCACGTCCTCGATTTGATTGCAAACTGTGCAATTAGGAGAATCAGCCAGTTTGCTTTTTCATAAGAAATGCAAACTTTGCCGATGGATAGTGCCCAGAAAGTAGTCTTAATATCAATTTAACATAATTTCTATCTAATTTAGTATCCTCAAACCACGAACGGAACACGAGATGGTTGACCTTGAATGCTTTTGTACCAAATACCTTTATCCAGAGACATGTTGAAAAAATGTTGTTTCCAGGAATTAAAGCATGCAGATTTAAATTTAGTTGTATATTCCCAATAATCAGGTATGTAATTAATTATACAACCGTCCACTACTGCTGATTTGGATATACGGTCAGCCTCCTCGTTACCGCTTAGTCCAATATGTGCTGGAACCCATTGCAATCTACGTTCTATATTATTGTTTTTAAGCATAATTATTAGTTTTAAAATATCAAACGCTATCGATGTACCTCTGCCGTAGCCAGAGGCGCAACGAGCGATATGTTGGAGTGCGCTTTTGCTATCTGAAAATATTACTACTTTATTTAAATTTTGATTCAAGACATAATTTTCTGTTCCTGCAGGATAGGTCACGGTGTGAAACCTCAGAAATACGCCAGTTTCTAATAAGCTAACGCTCAAACACATTTCATTTAAACCTGCTTGAAAAAATAAACAACACAAGTTTATTAAACCATTGTTTTCACAAGACATTTTAAGTATTCACGTAACATAGGTACCACGCATTATGAATACAAATTATGAAATCCTTAGAAAGGGACAAAGAAAATATAACATTGGATGTACTGTGTGTGCCTAAGCAGAGTTGGATGGGTAACAAAAGGTGGGGACTAAGTGATGACCTAGCAACCTTTTGTAGATCATAATATGATCTACAAAAGGTTGCTAGTTGCTAGCCTTTTAATATTATCTAAAGACTCGCAAACGGCACGATTTTTTTCTAGTAGATAATATATTGTATTGTATTTACTCGACTGCCCCAGAAGAAGGGTAATGTTTTTCAAGAGTATGTATGTACCTTTATATATATTATGTCTATCGGGTGTGTTTTAAATAGTCACCGCGGCCCCCGGCACAGGCAACTGAAGAAACACGGGTGGGTTTTAGTCAGTAAGAGTCTGACACGCCCACCAGCGGGTGAGCGTGTCTGATTCAACGCAGAGCGGGAAGTAATTTGATAAATTCCAACCCGAAACAAAAAAAAAACGACTAAATTAATTTAAACAAATGACGTGTTGTTAGATTTGTCTGGGTGTCGGCTGTCAACTGAAGTGGATAATAATAGTTTCACCCGTAACGTGACGCCACATCAATCTGCCTAGCCTTTGCCCAACTATCTTTGGGTTGGCTGCCAGTCTAACCGGATGCAGCTGAATACCAGTATTTTACATGGAGCGACTGCCTATTTGACCTCCACAACCCAGTAACTGGGTAATACGTAACCCTTGGTAAGACCGGTTGTCAGATTTTCGGGCTTCTGACGACCCTTAACGACTGTCAAAAATCCACGATTGACAGCCGGGACCAACGGCTTAAGCTTTCCGAGGCACGGAGGAGTCTCGGTATGTAAAGATGGTCACCCATCCACGGACCAACCCCGGCAAGCGTAGCTTAACCTGATGGATCGACCCGCGCGGCTGTTATTACTTTAGCCATGAGCTGCTCCACACGTGCCGCCACATAGGTACGTAAACTAATTTTAGATGTTCAATTTGTCCTACTTTTTTATTGTTAATAGGCACGCGTTTGACCACTATCTCACTTGATGGTAAGCGATGATATGGTCAAAGATGGAGCACGCTTGCCTAGAAGCAACCTATTCAGTCTTGACTTAAAGACTTCCAGGTTGTAGATATCAGGAAACACAGACTCCGATAGGGAATCCCACTCCCTAGCTGTACGCACAATGAATGTGTTCTCAAAACGCTTTGTGCGTATGGATGGAATGTCCACCATGAACCGGTGGCACTTCACCATACGTCTTGTGGTCCGTTTATGAAACGGGCTTGGCGGAATCAAATTATGCAATTCCGTCGAACACTCCCCAAAATGCAACCGATAGAAAACGGACAGGCTAGCAACTCCGCGTCTATGTTCAAGACTTTGGAGCTTCGACTTAACGAGCCTATCATTGCCGATGATCCTCTTTGCGCGTTTCTCAATTGACTCAAGGGCATCAAGCTGGTATCTTGCAGATCCGTCCCAAAGATGAGAGCAGTACTCCATACACGATCGATCTTGCGCTTGATAGAGTTGGCGCAGCAGTTCTGGCGTGAAGTACCGTCTCACCTTTGAGGATCCCCAACCTTTTGGCAGCCACTTGAGCCTTTGTCTCTATAAAGGGACCAAACTTGACGGTAGATGTTAAAGTAACACCAAGAAGATCAAGTTGGTCGGTTATCGGCACGGTTACACCTCGGAAAGATGGAGCCGGGTGATATTGGCTCCTCTTAGCGGAAAAAAGACACGCCTGGGTCTTAGCAGCATTGAACCTGACCAGATTGCGCATAAAACCGACTTCCATTAAAAACATAAAAAAAAATAAAAATAACTTTAATTTCGTAAATCGATGTTTCTAGTTTTGTTTCTTCATTATTTGACACCGACGGCCGAAATTAAAGTTATTTTGCATTTTTTAGTGTTTTTATGGAAGCCGGTTGTAATTTTTTTTTTAAGTTTTTTTATTTTTCGCTTTCTAGTTGTTGTAAGCACCCCATAACTAAAACTGGTAAAGTTATGCCCAAATTGATAGCCCCAAAATGGAATTTGAACATAAGGAAAAATCAAAAAAAAAAAGGATAGCTGCCACACTTTTTGAAATCACTCTACAGGGTGTAACGAAAGGTGTGGTCATATTTTAAGAACCGGTTCTGCTCATGGCAATAAATAACTTACTCAAAGAAAAATAACAAAATAAAATTGAACTTACTCTAAGAAAAATAACAAAATAAAATTGAACTTTCCATACAAAGTATGCAGTAAAACTTTTTTTTCAGAATTTCCTCAGGTATTCTTGAAGATAGTTGTTAATATCGATAGGCAGATGCAGTTCTTAAAATATGACCACACCTTTCCGTTACACTATGTATATCTCTCACTACAAAAAACAAAATACTTAATTTGTATAAATGGCTAATAATCTAGTTTTTTATCTACAAATCTAAGAAAAGTAAAAAATATCATCTTTAATATTTCCAGAGTATTAGATATTTTTGCAGACCTCTATGTTTTGGGAAATCTATCCCACGTAGGGGATAGTTACCTAATCCTTATAAATTATATTCAGGATAGATGCCCGAGAAGTCGTTACGGGTCGTCAGAAGCCCGAAAGTCTGACATCCAGTCTTACCAAAGGGTATCGTATTACCCAGTAACTGGGTTGTGGAGGTCAGATAGGCAGTCGCTCCATGTAAAGTACTGGTATTCAGCTGCATCCGGTTAGACTGGAAGCCGTCCCCAAGATAGTTGGGAAAAGGCTAGGCAGATGATGATAGATGCCCGAGAAACAGGCCATCTATCCCGCAAAAACTTTGATCGCATTTTGCGTTCCCATGCAATCGCACAGAGACTTGCGATACGGTCAACTTAATGGTAGTTGGTGACTCTTTTGATAGATTAATTAAATAACTGGGAATCATTCGCGAAACTAAAGTAATTACAATCGGGGCAGCTTGAGGCACCTGTCCTGGAATTACCCTAATTGGTGAAATAAGGGTGTATCAGGGTGAACTGTACAAATCCATGTACCTCTTCAGAGCATATCAGCGTACAAAAACGTGAAGGCAGCAATGTATTGAAAAGTTATATAGTGTATCTCCAAAGTTCTTCATCAGATCTTCACCGAATTTAAACGGGACCTTAAGAAAAGCACAAGCTTTCAAATGAAAAAAGAATCATCGATGGACACGTGAGTGAATACAATTAAATAGGGCTCCGTTTGGACCCTTCGTGTACGGAACCCTAAAAAAACTGACCAAGTGCGTGTCGGATTTCGCACATTAAGGGTACCAAATATTGGTATTTGTTACTAAAGTATACGTAATACTAAACATGATCACCAAGTTTCAAGTTCATAGATCAATGGGGAGTTAAAAAATGCTTCGTAACAAAATTTTGTAACAGACGACGGACGGACAGACAGACGTACACGTGAGTGACAACAATAATGCTCCATTTGGACCTTTCGGGTACGGAACGCTAAAAAATACAGTCGAATAGAGAACCTCCTCCTTTTTTTAAGTCATTAAAAAACAAATAAAGCCGGCCGATCTAATATTGATAAAACTTTATTTAAAAATATTTTTCGTAATATGTATAGTGATGCACCTTGAACCAATTTCAGAATTATTTATCGTTTAGCTACTCGTATTAACATTCTGCTGGAAAAAATTTGGTGCAAAACGGTGGAATGCTCTTTTTTAATTAATAAAAATGGACGGCTAATCAATCTTGTTGACACAATTTTCATGCGACCGTTCAAATTGTTCCCTTTTTTACAGTTTTTTTGTTTTCCATCGATCCTATTGATAACAGGAGTAATTAAATCTACGAGTAAGCATGTATTAAAATTAGAAAAATGTTTTTTTTTTTATTCTTTTTTTATTTTTTAATAAATTTTAGAAAACATTTTTTTATTCTCGTCTTAGTCGAACTCCTACTTCCTTTACTCCTAGCTTCAGCAGGTAGTGTTTTCTTTTTAGGGTTCCGTACCTAAAGGGTAAAACGAGACCCTATTACGAAGACTCCGCTGTCCGTCCGTCTGTCTGTCTATTCGTCTGTCACAAGGCTGTATCTCATGAACCGTGATAGTTAGACAGTTGAAATTTTCACAGATGATGTATTTCTGTTGCCACTATAATAACAAATACTAAAAAATAGAATAAAGTAATATTTATAAAGGTTCCCATACAACAAACGTGATTTTTTGACGTTTTTATAGATAATGGTACGGAACCCTTCGTGCGCGAGTCCGACTCGCACTTGGCCGGTTTTTTTTAATGATTTCTCGATTAATAGCAGGCTTATAATATAATAAACACTGATTAAAGAGCCCTTGTGGGGTCGTCATTTAGTTTATACCTAAACAGCTGGATCTTTTACAGTGGTGTTGGGAATTTACTATGACTAGAACATATTTTATTTCCATGGGCAAAAGAAGTACCTAAATATCACCACCCATTTCTGTTACATTGTTGTTTTCATTCTTAAGTATTTTCACTTCCAAAAATATTTCCAATGAATTGAAAATCAGCTTGTATAGTGAAGTCACTAGATTTAATTATTACTAGTTGTTCCGGCAAACTTCGTATCACTTCAGAATCAATAAACAAAAAAGCCGTTCCTTTACAAAATTCTTGAGAAAATTAATCTTCTTCATTTTTTTTTTGTGAATATTCACAAAAAAAAAAAAAAAATAATTAAATAGAAAAAAAATTTTTTTTCGATGTTTTAATAGTTACTATAACATCGAAATCGAGACAAATCCAACAAATCAAAGATCATTAAAATCGGTCCAGCCGTTCTTGAGTTATAAATGGTGTAGCCCGACTTTGTTTTATATAACAAAGATTAAAATGGGGACAATACGCTCCAATTTAAGATCTAACTTAGCAGTCGTATTGTAGCATCCTCGTAAATCGTCATACCTATGCAAATTAGCCCTGAAGTAGACCACAGGTGTTATGCTAATGGAGCACGAAAGGAAAGCTTAGTCACGGACTTGGGTTTATGAGTATTATTATTCTAAGCCCGTTTTAGACAAATAATGTTTGTAGCTTGTACTCAATAGTTTGGATGGAAAAAAGTCTGGATTTGTTATTTAAACCCATAACAAGGGTTTTTGGAGCTCGTGGCTAAAGTAATAACAGCCGCACGGGTTGATCCATCAGGTTAAGCTACGCTTGCCGTGGTTGGTGCATGGATGGGTGACCATCTTTACATACCGAGACTCCTCCGTGCCTCGGAAAGCACTTAAGCCGTTGGTTCCGGCTGTCAATCTTGGATCTTTGACAGTCGTTACGGGTCGTCAGAAGCCCAAAAGTGTGACAAGCAGTCTTAACAAAGGGTATCGTATTACCCAGTAACTGGGTTGTGGAGGTCAGATAGGCAGTCGCTCCATGTAAAATACTGATATTCTGCTGCATCCGGGTAGACTGGAAGCCGACCTTAAGATAGTTGGGAAGAGGATTGAAGATCGAAAGAATAGACACTCAGCTATCTGAATCGAGATATCCTATTGCTACCCGTGAAATATTTCTCAATAAGGAGTTCCGTTGGATATCCTGCATTAGTTCTATTTCATAAAATGGTACTATCCGAATGGAAATGCGTGACTATTGTTGATTAAAAATCCAAAATCGCTATATGTATGACTATGCCTTAGGTATATCGTACCCCCAGTGGAAAAAAGGCATAAGACGAAAATGGTGATTTTTCAGTATGGCGAAAAAATTGAATTTATGGGCATATTTACTTTATTTTCAAACGAAGAAGAATTATTCTTGTATCAAAAAAAGGAGAAAAAAAAGTTGCACTGCGTGTTGTATTTAAGTTAGTACTAATGTTTATAGTTTATTAGGAATTGTAAAAAAAAAATATTATGCTATTTTTCAAAATGTAATGAAATACAGGATTCTGAGTATCAAAATGTATGCCAGACTTTGCCAGAAAAGAAAAAATATTTCAAAAAGTATGTTGTATTAAAGCAGTAATGAACTTGTAAATACAAACATTTATGCTAGTATAAGTAAGATTACTACATTATTTCCTTTATTACAATTATGTTTGAAATGTATTAGCAATACTTACCCCATTTTTCAATTTAGGGGCTTGCTAAGGTAACTTAAATAAACAAAGATAATTACTTATTCCATTATTATGTTAAAGAAAAGTTAGCTGCATATTAACACATATTACTTAGAGTTAATATTTATGACTAAAGGGAAAAAAAGGAAATGCATTTTTTGTGTTCATTATTTTTTTATTTCAGGCAAATTATAATTATAGTTTTGGCTACAATTAAAGTTCGTACTATCAACAATAAAATTTGACAGTAATAATTCAGCAATGTGGAGTTTCGGTGAAGATTACTACCACTAATGACTTTTTTTTAAATGATTAACTAATCAGTAGATCATTTGTTAAGATTTGTAACAATTAACGAAATAACTTCTTTCTTGGCTCCGTACAACAAAATATTATGTTCTCTCAATAAAAATCTAAGATAACAAGCAAAAATTATTAACAAATCAAGGTACTTTACACATTGCCAGTACCTTTTGTTTTAAAATAATCAACAAATAAAAATACAAAAAAAAAACCTTCTTTAAGCAATAAATCAAAAAATTCTTGTTCCCTTCTACGTTATCTTCGTTCTACGAATTCCTTCATTACCAAACATTCTAGGCTATAGAATGTTTGGTAATGAAGGGATATAAATGTAACAAAATATTATTATTTTCTCAATACAAATCTATGGTAACATGACATGCATAATTTGTTAACAAAATAAGACCTTTGATACTTTCACAGTACCTTTTGTTTTAAAATTATTAATAATCAATATGTTTATACGTATGAATATAAAAATTCAACAAAATTCAAATTAAAATAATAATGAGATCAAAAATACGGGAACTAGTAAAGTTATTCTTCTTCAGATGAATCAAATACCTCCAAATTTGGAGATTCAGTCGCTGGTAACAAATTTCTATAGAATGTTTGGTAATGTAGAGGTATAGCATTTGTATTACACAGGCTAATTAAGTCTTTGAACAACGCGTCAGAAATAGGTAACAATTGAGCATATGCAAGTGGAAGTTCATTAACATCTACAGCATTGGCATTATTTGATTTGCGTGTGCGCGTCGTCGTCGTACGATTTGTAGTGTCTAGTACCAAATATTCACTTTCGAAATCATATTTAAATAATAATTTATTTGGTGCATCGGGACTTGTTTTGATTTCTTTAATTTTTGAGAAAAATACTTTATGCCCGTTTGTGTCTTGTGACCAATTCTTGCTTGTCGTGACTTGACTTTTTAGGTTGTAAAAGTAATTTTGATTCATTTCTTTAATTACAAACTTATTTTGTACTTTTGAATTCATGATTACTTCGTACAGTTGGTCAGGCGAGTACAATGTCTTATTTTTCATATTTTTCTCGATGCAGGCATGCATTGAGTCGCCTTCGTTCTGAGTGTGGCCAGTTTGTAAAAACCTGTGTGTAACTTCTACGTTCAATACACGTGATACATAAATATACATCGCGAATATGAACCGATTTCTGTTCTGGCCCGAACAATTATCTGAATACAGTGAAATTGACTTTATACCCCTGTTCATACTTCAGATTTAATGAAGTGTAATAAGCAACTAGCGATTTCATTCGCACCCCTTTTTGCAATTTGTGCATGCCATAGATAACAAAACCCTTGACGGGATATTAAATTGTACACAGTGAAATTGTATGCGGGGTATTTCCTTTTATAATGGAAAATATTCACATTAGATTGCGGTAAACTAAGAACCTTTTCCAAGTCAAAAACAGCTACAGTTTTCACATTAGGATCTGCTGATTCTTTTTCACTATCCTTCATATTTCGTATGATGTTTTTATTTTTTATATGACTGTCATAATCCTCTTTCAGTTGTAATTTACCTTCTTCAGTTGAATTGTCGTATTTGCTACATAAATTGCACAAATCCTTCTTCGGCCGGAAAAAAGAAAGGTTAAAATGTGTATTAAATATTTGATTATATTGATATTCGCTTGCCACTTTAGTATTACGAAAGTTTTCATTTTCTGATATCCAATCTTTGTACAAACGATGCATTTTTGAGATATTTAAGTCTTGTGACAAATATTGACGGCTGGAATTTTGTCTAAGATAGTGAGATTCGATACAAGGAAAGGACTGAATATGTTGAATTGCACTCTGTTCTGTTTCGCTGGCTGTTCTATGAGGTCTATTGGTATGTTTTCCTCGAAGGTCTGTTATTTGGTCCCCATTAGCATATTTATCAATAGCAGTGTAAACTGTTCTTTCTTTAATACCTAGCGTATTAAGAAACATAGTTTTGCACACTTTCAAATTAGTCACAAGGCATACATCGTTTTTTGACGGCAAATAATAAACCAGTGTACGATTTCGTGTCACGCTTACGCTGAATTTTCATAACTTTAGGTTCTATAATCTCAGTGTTTTTCAAAATGAATTGCCATTGAGTTTCATGGTTACCACAAGCCCAAAATTGCTTAAATATTACCAACCTCCTGTCGCTGGGTATTTTTTCAAAGCATTTAAGCTTACACTTGCAAGGCTCTTGCATCTGTTTTTGAGGCTGTTGACCTGTATTTAATTTGATTTTTTTTTGTGTTTGAGACCATTTTTCGGGATTACGCTTTCTTTTTCTAGGATTTGTATTAGCTTCAGTTACTAACACTGGACGAGAATTTGTTGCTTCAGGTTCTGTGGTGGAATTATATCCAGCTGGTAGAGTTTCAACGTGGCAGGCTATGATTGGAGGGTCTGAGTGAGGAACTATAGCTGTGGCAATTGAAGAGACCGGTGGAGTTCTATCAGGGCTTGTAGATATAGGTTCTGTTTCAGGTTCTGTGAGAGTATTATGTCCAACTGGAAGAGTTTCGTCGTTATAACATGTTATGGATGTAGGTTCTGCTTCAGGTAGTATAGCCGGGGTATTTTCAAGAGTCTGTGGAGTTTTTGCAAGACTTGTAGATGTAAGTTCTTTTTCAGGTTCAGTATTATGTTCAACTAACGGAAATTCGTCGCGACATGCTATGGATGCAGGCTCTGCTTCACGAAGCATGACCGTAGTACTTTCAAGAGTCAGCAGAGTTCTTGTAGGGCTAGTAAATGTAGGTTCTGTTTCAGGTTCTGCGGCAGTTATGCTCTTTTCAGGAAGTGGTGCATTATACCAGAACGTGGATACGGGTTCAAGATCGGCATCATTCGGCAAAGGATAAACTCCTTCTATGTAATTTCCTGATGATACCGCTAAATTTTCATAACTGTCTTTGTTACCCATAGAAATTGTTTTTTGAGGATTAGATATAAAAACGACAGTAGGTGACGCTATAAAAATTAAATTATTATGAGTGGTGGAAATTGGAGAAGAGAAAAGTGTAGAATTACCTAAGCAATCTCTCAAACTAAAATCGAAGTCATTCAATATTGAAGATGGTAAAGTATTGCCTAAGTCTGCTATCGGACTAGGACTCGAACTTGGTAAATATTCAGATACCGGTGGTGAAAATGGCTCTTCATTCGAAGACTCACTAATTCTGTAATTTACTGTAGATTGTCGTCTGCTACTTCGACTTGTTGACGGCGCGGTGTACATAATATCACCACGACTGACTTCATAATTTCCAGATGTTTGTTCTGCTTCTGTGTCGACGTCTGTAAATAAATTATTTTATTATAAAATGTAATATAAATAATATCATATTAAGTTGTTACTAAAGACGTCTTGCTCACAAAATAAGGTAAGTTAAGGTAAGACATTATTCTTTGTCTGACATCCTCGATGCCACAATTATTAGTGTCTATAGGACGAAAGGCTCCGGGTTCGATTCCCGGTCGGACAAACAAACAAACTTTACTAAACTGACTTGGGTCTGAGTGTACGTACCCCTTGCCAAATCCTTTACAGAATCCTTAGTTTAAGACCAGGTAATTAAAGTGATATGGCTGAGATTTTTAGATGTAAGTATATAAATATAACGCCTCGTTAGTTTAGTGGTATAAGTCCTGGGTTCAATTCCCGGGTTGAACAAACTTTGTGTCGGTTTTTTCGGACACAGATCGATTACTTTTATATAAATATACTAGCTTCCGCCCGCGGCTCCGCCCGCGTGGTACCTACTTACGGGGATAAAAAGTAGCTTATGTTACTCGTGGATAACGTAGCTTTCGAATGGTGAAAGAACTTTTAAAATCGGTCCTGTAGTTTCGGAGCCTATTTATTACAAACAAACAAACAAAAAAATATTACCTCTCTATAATATTAGTATAGATTAAACAATAATACCTAGTTAACGATTTTGAAAGTATCATGTACCTAATATAAATATTTACAAATACACATTTTGTTATAACATCTATGGTATGTCTTTACAAATTAGAAATAAAATTACACGTTAGTAACAGAAATTAATTTTATAATAATAGACAGCGAATCATTCATATAGGTTCCCCTAGTTTGAGACCAGACGATTGCTGTAATTGTCTAGCGCACTTACATACTACTTGAACCACTAGCTGGCGGTAAGATAAAACATCGTGAGGAAACTGCACCTTCATTCATTCAGAATGTGTAACCACGATATTGTTTTGGTTCCGGTTACAAAGGTCGGACGACAGTCGCTCAATGTTATTGATTATACAGTAAACACGTCATTGTGGAATAATTTATTTTTAGCTTTTATAAGAATTAAATCTAAATGTACTTACCTATTAACTTCAAAATTCTTCTCGCCCTACTGTGCTGTGTCCGGTTATACATTTTCAGGTCACTTTACTTTAAAATAAGAAGAAAAACCACTCAATTGTTGTTGTTTTGTTTTCGCAAATGCGTAAACGCAGCTATTACCTTGACCTAGAAACGGGCACTGACTGTCAAGCGCGTGGATACGCACCGCCCCCTCCCCCCTGCATCGACGTATTCACGCTTATGTTCCCGCTGTCTACTCCCGCGCCGCTGTATCAAATCTTACGTCCCGGTGCAATGAAAATATTCTAGTGGAAGAAAGAAGTAATAATTCTTATGTTACAGCCGTGCTGCAGTTTGTAGTCTTATGTTTCGACGTAAAGGAAAGTTTTTAGTGGAAAAAAGCAGTAATTGTTATTATTGTAATTTATTTTAAGTTCATAAGAAGTAAACAGTCATACTGCTGTTTTTATTTTTTAAGTTTATCTTTTTGGTTAAGTAAGCGCATTTAAGATAATTTCCTTACCTAGTTAATATAACGAATAAAAAGATAATCGTGTATACAAGACTAGCGATGTAAAAAAAGCAAACGCATTTAAATCATAATATTTGTTACTATTTATTTTCTACATTAAATTTTAGATATAAACATATTATTAATTAATATGTCATATTTTTTAATTTATTATTTGCGTTATATCACATAATCTACTAATCCTTAAGAAAAAAAGTGATGGAATATAAATTCTCAAAACTATTTTCTTGAATTAATTCGTCAAATTAAACAAGAAAAATATGAAAAAAAAATTGCGTATGTATCTTTAAACGCACTTTTCAAATATGATAAAATCGATGATTCAATGTAAATTCACTTATGCCTATTTTCCACTGAGGGTACGATATGTATATTTGAGGCGTTCCCTCAATTCCATATGGCTCCCATCATCAAAACTGGATTTTGATAAAAATATTTCTAACCTGAAAGTAAATCCATTCAAACCAAAAAAAAACTAAAGGACTCGCACACGAAAGGTTCCGTATCATAAACTGAAAAAAAAACACGTTCCTAGAAACTTTTTTTTTTTGGGTTTTTTGTTGGGCTGTATCTCATGATTCGTAATAGACAGACAGTTGAAATTTTTACACAGCGTGTATTTCTGTTGCCACTTTATCAACAAATGATGAAAAGAAAAATTAATTTAAAATTAAAGTATTTTTTATTTATTTATTTATTTAATCATTTATGTACACACAGAGACACAGTAACAAAAAAAATAATAATAATAAAAAAAATAAAAAAATAACAATCAATCGAAAAATCAACAATCGACACAAACAACAACAATCAACAACAACAACACAACAACAACACACAATCGTCAATCGTAATTTATTTTACGGTTATAGAAATACACATTCTGTGAAAATTTCAACTGTGAGGATGTTACGGATCATGAGATACTGCCTGCTGACAGACAGACGGAGAGCGGAGTCTTAGTAATAGGGTCCCGTTGGATACCCTTTGGGTACGGAAACCCAAGAAGAATTTACCAAATTGATTCGCAAATAACGGAGTTCTGAGGTAACAAACTTAAAAAAACTGGCCAAGTTTGTGTCGGGCCACGCACGGTGTAAGGATCTGCAGTCGCCCATTATAACATGCGGACTTAGAAAGGTGCTTTATGTTTAATACTATCACAGATAATATAATACTATCGTACAGATGCCTCATCCCATACAAAGAATCAGTACCGCCATAACTACGGGTTTTCGTCTGGCACAAGTAACTTTTGTTCTTCGTTCGGACCCGTCCTCTACACCTCGCTAGATGGTGTTAGCAACCAATATTTTTTTCACACATTGAGGCATTATTTTATAGTATTTTCGGCACTTCATAGCAGTTTTACTACATCAAAATGTGTAATTGTAATTCAAATTTTAAAGCGCGAGTGGATAAACTCTAAAACTTCAAACAGCGCCATCTATTGGTATACGAAATATAGATGTCTAAGGATTCGTTTCCAATAATCGTCAAAATTTGAATTACAAGCCAATTATTCCACAATTATATGCTTAGGGCAGTTTATTAAATAATAAAATACAGTTTTACCATACGTAGTTTCAAAATATTATTATTACTTAAACTTAAATAAGAAATCGATGCATACTACGCCATCTATTAAGATTTATTTTAACTAAATTTTCTTTGTTCGAGATGAGACCCCGTGATACTATGAACATTTGAGTTAACGTTTAAATTAAAAACGAAAAACGACGGACGTGTTTTTCATGTTTACTACCCGTTTTAAATACAAAATAAGTAAAAACTTCACCTAAGTATTTTGTTTCCAAGGATTTTATGTTTTGTATGAAATTTTCCAAGTTGGTACATTTTATAAGTTGGGTGACTATGACTCTTAAACTATCAGAGCTAACTTAGCCGTGATACTTCTTTCAAAGTTCGTTGTATATATATACTAAAATTACGATTATGTTTTTCATTTTTCAAACCAACAGTTTAGCTTTTAGGGAGGGGAGGGTGGTCCTCTCGTATAAAAAAAATCGCTTCAAATATTTCGCAAACTAATCACTGAATCGAAAAATAGTCTTTACAACCCCTATCTTAACATTACATATAACGGGAGCTGCCATAAAAAAAATCTCTCAATATTTTATTGTTTCGTTTTCTTAGCGTGATTAATATATTATACAGGGTGTAAGGTAAACGCTCCCGAAAACGGAGACAGGTGATAAAGTTAGTGATTCTTGATACGATACCATCAAAAAATATGAAAAAACAAAAAAAAATTTTTTAGCATTTTGCATGCTTTTTTTTTTGTGAGAACTGTTAAATGAAACCGTTATTTGCAGGTAAAGATACTTTTTTTCTTTACAACTTTATCATGCAATGTAATATTCGTAAAATATCTATACTTCGAGTTCAAAGTGCGCGCGCTCTCGCCAACAACCCTACGTCCACGCCAAAATAAAGCGAAAGATCACTGGTATCTCAGACAGACAGACCGAAACTGAATGGGTTCCTTGTCCTTGTTAGGACTGCGGAACCCTAAAAAGATAAAAAATACAACCTTGACAATATCGAGAACCTCTTTCTTTTTTTGAAGTCAGTTAAAAATAGACCTCCATATGGAATACGTTTGGTTTGTATACAGAGACCAGTCAGTTTTCATAGAAATGTTACCATCATTTTTTGATCTTTTACATTGTATCCTCGAGTCTTAATGAAAACAAAAACTTTACAATTTTACGGGATTTATGACTTAATTTAACTTACAATGTTTACAATTATGCGGTGAAATTGGCAAACTAATTTGAATAGACATTATTCCAGCAGACCTATCACATTAATAATTAAAATGCCTTATATTCGTTAATTTTCAATCAATTAACACAGGACTTAGTTTATGATAACCATAATATTGACGATGTAACAATATTTTCCTCTATCCTGAATTCCTGTGAAACTACCTATATTTGTATACAGGGTGTAACGGAAAGGTGTGGTCATATTTTAGGAACCGGTTCTGCTCATGGAAATTGTCAACTTTCTCTACGAAAAAATAGAAAATTACCAAAAAAAAAATTGGACTTTCCATACAAAGTAATCATCAGCTGATCAAATATTTGTATGTGAGGGGAAAAAAAATTGAGAATTTCCTCCGATTTTCTTGAAGAAAGTTGTTCATATCGATGGGCAGATGCAGTCCTTAAAATATGACCACAACTTTCCGTTACATCCTGTATGATAAAACAAAAATTGTGTGGGCTGGCCTCATAATTAATTCATGATAAAACTATGTAAACCAAAGGGCAGAATGTAATGTAGCGAGGAAAGGAAATCCTGAAAGGGTGATATTTGAATTTGATTCGAAGCTGTCGCCTTTCCAAAGTCCCAAAGGCTGTCGGGGTCTTACACGAATGGGAAGAGTACTTGAGTATTTATTCGGGGATAGACGATAGTAAATATTCAGAAACTATATTCTTGGTAAAGTATTTTTAGTATTTGTCACTTTTCTTATTCTGGCTTTACTTACATGAAATGTTATAATGCAATGTGTGTTTTATTTATGATTAATATTTGTAACACTCGGTGTGGTAGAAATTTTCGACGCGTCATAAATTAAATGCAAGTTCAAGACGATTTGCTGGTTTTCGAAAAAAAATAGCCAAACCTGTAAAAATAGCCAACCAAGTTTGAAGCTGTAGAAAAATATAATGTTAATTTTGACTATATTTTTAATAGCTTTTTTGTTTCTGAAACTCATTTAAGGCGCAGTTATATGACTTTTATGATTTTTAATTGAACATCACGTCTAAACGACTAGTTTTATTTCTATGAAAAAAATATATATTACTCTAGACAATTTTCGTCGTAATTTGATCTGAGAATATTTGAAATTATATATTTATAACATAGAGTAATTAATTTGTAAAGTTACGTCTAACGCGGATAAAAAAATGAGAATCATCCAAAAACTATAAAGCGTATTTTTATGCGAGCTTCACTTCAGTGTTTTATTTTAATACATGTTCTTTTATGTGTAATAAATTAATAATGCGTCTAATTTCGGACACCGCTCCTCGATGGGCGTGTCCTAGTACTGGGTGGACGTACGACGCGTTACGTGAGCTCAGCACAGAACACCCAAGCTAACCACTCAAGGTCATTGGCAGCTAATAGCGCCAAAATAAAATCCTTCATAGAAATGATCGTCAAACTTGCCTCTAACTTTGACCTTTTAAAAAAATCCCGTATCGCTAACTAATGTACTCTTACGTCGATAAAATTCATAACAAATAATTAATCCAACTTTAATGCAAAGCTTCGCTGTTTTAGATTTTTAATAGGTACCGTAACTCAGTTTTGAGTAAAGCGATAAAATAGTTCATATTTTGCAATAAATTACAAGCATTGTGTCGTCACGCATCTCTTTCTTTTCTATGCAGTCCGAGAGTGATCGCGCTTTAGGTTATGTCACGACTTAATGATGCGATAGAATGTTGAAAATTCATTCTTCAATTTGTCTCATTCATGTTGCCATCATTTTCGTTTTAGAAACTGAGACTAAGAAATCTTCTTCATCTCATTCAACTTATTGTTTTTTTTTCAGAAACCTCAAACGCTTGCATGAATCTCTCTAATCTTCTTTGGACCATTTGTTCAAAATTTTGTTAAAAAAATATTTGTGTTACCAAAGTAAAATGTTTGCTTACGTTAAACTTGGCAAGTGATGAAAATATCATTGCCCCATAAATATGAGATATCGCGGATCGCACGACACAAACGATAGTTTTCAGGGATGACTTTATCACTTTTACACTTTATTGCACACTAAAAATAACTGCCGGGATGATAAAGTAACGGATGGGATGATGTTTGGGACGTTTAATCACTTATATGGAAAACTGCTTCAAAATATCGATACTGTAATTCACTAAGCGCGTTCTACTGAAAAAAAAAGACATCCTTATAAGTTATAACAAACAATGCCGAATGACTTCTTCCCCTCTCCCTTTTTTAGGGTTCCGTATCCAAAGGGTAACCAACGGGACCCTATTACTAAGACTCCGCTGTCCGTCCGTCTGTCAGCGGCCTGTATCTCATGATCCGTGATGGGTATACAGTATACAGAAATTTTCACAGGGTGTGTATTTCGGTTGCCGCTATAGAGCATGGCATGGCCTAGCCCTTTTTAATCTTTAATTTATTTTTATTAGTTGTTGTTATAGCGGCTACAGAAACACATATTCTGTGAAAATTTCAACTGTCTACCTATTACGGATCATGAGATACAGCCCAAAAAAATCAGTTTATGGTACGGAACCCTTCGTGTGCAAGTCCAACTTGCACTTGGCCGGTTTTTATACACGCTCTCTCTCGTAATTATTATTATAAAGAAAGAAGAAAGGAAGAAAGAAAACAAGACAATATATTGCCATGCCGTTGCCATGCCGTTGCCATGCCGTTGCCATGCCGTTGCCATGCCGTTGCTATGCCGTTGCCATGCCGTTGCCATGCCGTTGCCATGCCGTTGCCATGCCGTTGCCATGCCGTTGCCATGCCGTTGCCATGCCGTTGCCATGCCGTTGCCATGCCGTTGCCATGCCGTTGCCATGCCGTTGCCATGCCGTTGCCATGCCGTTGCCATGCCGTTGCCATGCCGTTGCCATGCCGTTGCCATGCCGTTGCCATGCCGTTGCCATGCTGTTGCCATGCCGTTGCCATGCCGTTGCTATGCCGTGGCCATGCCTTTGCCATGCCATTGCCATGCCATTGCCATCAAAATCAAATTAAATAAGCCTCACTATATAACTGGTGTGCCTGCTTACACGTGCAACGGTAGAAATTATTAAAAGGGCTGTGATTCGAAGCCTGAAGTCATGAACTACTTCACAGTATAATTACAATTAATATATGAACTAATATAACCTGTCAAAAGCTAATTATGGAGAAAAAACATCAAGTTTAGCATTGTCTTGGGTGCCACACAGCGACTTACTATTCTTTTCATCTAAATGTGAGTGTGTCACGGTAGTCTTCCTCAACTCTCACAACATAACACTTGAATAACTTGTGTTACTTTATTTGTATAATAAATAGTAACAATCATATTTAATAGGCACATATGTATTTATAATTGACAGTAGATGTAATTAACTCATTCTCAGTATATGTTAAGTATCTCATGTTATTCATTGTTATATTTAAGGTCAGTCAGTTCCAAAAGTCATGAGTTCATGAGTGATGGTTGAAAGATGCACAAATCAAAGTATGGCGATTTTTTAATTTAACCATCAGTCACTATTATTAGACTATCAGTTATGTATTCGTCAATCATAACCTTGACTGTGGTAAAACTGACAGCAAGACTTACCGTGTAATGGACGCATAAATACACCACCTTGCTTAATTATTCATTCTAACATTGACTATTGTTCTACATCATAGACATCCTAGAATATCTAAAGTTTCCCAACAACACCGTTTCTAAAACATGACGTCACCAAAACATTGCCCAAGTTCCCAAGTCCAATCATAATCATGAACAAAGTGATCAAACAACTATCTGAACTTAGGTCATCTTTAACATCTAAGACGAAGGTCTTATACTAAAATCTGTTACCAAGAACCGATTATCCCTTCGACCTTAACCAACTTATCACTTACAAGTGCTCTACGGATGCTTTTGTGGTGGTAAATAGGCTCTTACCATAGGGCTACAGAAAAACCGGAATGTTTTCTTAATAAATAAAATAACGTAGGTACCTATCAAATTATCCACGTAGTGCTAATATTTCAATAATGAGATAACTTTTACCTTAAAATTAAATATGACCGTTTGACATATTTTCCATACAAAAGCTGTCAAACGCAGCCTATACACATTCGGCAAATCTCGACGGAGGTTTGGTATATCTATTGTCAAGCAGTGCACATCATCATTATAATTGCAGCCGAAAGACGTCCACTTCTGGGCATAGGCCCCACAAAAGCGTCACCACATCGACTGTTCTCGCCAGACTACTCGCATCCAGCTGACCCTCGCGACCCTCACCAGGTCATCGGTGATCTCATCAGACTCAGAGTGCTTTTAGCTAAAATGATAATGCAAATTTTTGATGCGGGCAAAGAAACCGCTATGAGCGTTCGTTTCGTGGCCCTAGGATTAGGCCGTGTTTACACTATCAGAGTGAATAAGAGCGGTGGACGTTGACGGATGGTGTTTGTACACACGACGAGGGCCCCTGTGGTTCTACGTAAACAACAGGTTTATTTATTTGCAAAGTTTTCTGAGTATTATAGTGGTGGCAGGAAGTTTTGGGACTTAGTTTTTCCGAGAACCGTCTGTGTTGGCCTTATTATCTACTTGTGTTAAGGATAAGGCTTGTTGACTGTGAATTGTGGCTGCCCGTCGGACTTCGGATGTTTTGAGTGGAAATGGGCTGTATTTTGTTATATTTTGAGGGTTGTGGTCAGTTGTATTGTGTGTAGGTTGATGACCCTGATGAATATCGTGGTAATTGATTGATTTAGAAAGCGCAAGACTGATCGTTTTCATGGTGCCTGTCTGCGGCAGCCAATGCAGTGAATATTTTAGCTGTAATGTTGACTCTGTTTATCTTTGTACGAAATGTATATTATAAATGATAAATGATTTTATTTTTGTAAGTAGGTTTTAACAACACTTTTACAAGTCAAATTTTTTTTTTTTAGCTAGATGAGGCCGGTGTTTCCTAGCTGACTACCCTGAGAAGAAACACCGAAACAAACTTAGAGGTCAAAGTCTCTTTTAATGTGTTCAAATCCATACAATATGTACTGGTTAAATCTGGTATGAGCTTTTTGAAGAAAGCAACACACAAATTCGAGTGGACCTGTCCAGACAGTGCAAGCATTTGTCAGTCATCGTGAAGCTCAACTCAGAACTTTGAGGAGCTCAACGAACCGACGAACAATACCAAAGTCAGGACATTTGAGAAGGCCGCAAAAATACTCAAACTGCCTGACAATATATATATTATTATATATTATCATACATGGTATCCTAACTTTTTCTTAACTTTTCTATTATCGTTTACGCTAACGCTTAGTACAAAATGTATGGCAAGGACATTACCTGCTGAGAGAGTTGTCATGTGACTTATCGCAGGTAATGGCATTGCCATACATTTTGTACTAAGCGTAAGCGTAATCGATGACAGAAAAGTTATTTGGCTAGGGAGGCAGAAATTTTTGGGGGCCGAGTCACCCGCGTCCGTAGGAGTATACCCATTGAGTCCCTACACGTGGTCCCCGGGTGGTGCTAATCAGGTGACACAAACTGGTGGTAGGTTTCGACCGATGGCTTGCGACCACCCACTGGGCAAAGATGTACCGCCAAGCGGCCTGGCCGTGTTCCGGTACGATGCTCAGTGTAGCCAATCCAGAGGAGTTGGGTCGAAATAGTTGTTCCATTGCAGGCAGACCAACCGGGCTCGCGCTGATATGGATGTATCGGGAGACTAGTCGCGGAGGGTAGCGGGATCCGAGGCACGGTGCGCCGCTGGCCGACCGCAGTTAGTAGGGGGCCCAAGTAGTGTACTAGCCACACACGAAAGGCTGCCCCGCCAACTGACGAAAAATCCCGGAATGCACCATCGTGCTGGTTGGCGACCAGACGAGAGGGCCCGATGAACATTCAGTTTATTTAATTCATTAATGGATACATAATTATTATTTAATTTCTAGAAATATAATCATCAACCTATTCAATCACAAATTTAGGTATTTGAATTTGAATTATAATAATTTTATTTTAATCACATATTTAAATCACTTTACTTACCATTAGGGTATGTACCTAATTCTAGATACTAAGGGGGTAAAAGGTAGGCTAGATGTGGTGAGCCCGTTGCGTCTGTGGCGCCAGGAACCACATACTCGTAGTTCACTTTCACTTTTCTTTTGTTATCGTCCGTCTCCTTTCTAAATCCAATCAAAAATTTTGTTCGATTTTAAGCAATAACTGTGTAGTTTGGCACTTGGAAACATTTTCTTGAGGGCAACGTTTTCTTTTCTGTACTGGCTTCAAAAATTTATTTATTTGTCCTAGTCCTAGGTGACGGCTACTTGCCGAGCCGGTATCAGCATCGATTATGCGTCATCGCGTCGAACTTCGAGTCGACTGATGTGCATTGTTCGCGCGTTATTTTATTTTATTATTTTAGTATTGTGGGTATGGTAGGAATTTAATAACTTCTATATAAACGTGGCACATATTATATAATATTTTATAATTATTTTACATTAAGTAATTAGTTACGTATTTTTAATTATAATATTACCTAAGGTACATAAACATCGATATGTAATTATGTAAGTATATATTTTGTTAACCCTCGTCCGTGCGTCACTGCGGGGTGCCAA
Organism: Polia nebulosa; assembly: GCA_951329385.1. NCBI lineage: Eukaryota > Metazoa > Arthropoda > Insecta > Lepidoptera > Noctuidae > Polia > Polia nebulosa. Next base: position 12,015,587 of record OX589604.1, read on the forward strand.
CTGAAAACCAGCGCTGGGTGTCCAACGCCCAGCAAATGCTGAGATGGTAACCCTTTCGGTATGGGCACGCTCAGCACAATTTTATTGTTTCTTTGTGTACTTCTTTTTTCCTTTTGTTTGTTGCTGTTGTGTTGTGTCTGTGTCGAATAAATGATTTCTATTCTATTCTATTCTATTCTATTCATTCCCGGGGGGGCTCGGGCGTCCCCGCAGTCTCCAGACTAGTCCCCCAATGATACCGTCCTGTCAGTGCGTACCTGAAGGTAGCCAGCATGGAACCTTATTTCACTTCCTTCTCCTCTCCTTCCTTCACTCTTCACAACAATGAAAGGCATTAAAAAGAAAAAAGCTGTACAGCGGCAGCACTCCCTCTCACACAAAGTGCACCTATCCAACATTCGAGGTCTGCACTCAAATCTCGCCGCAGTCCACCACCACCTAGAGACTGAGAGACCAGCTCTCTTATTCCTTTCGGAGACGCAGATCGGATGTCCGTCTGACGTGGCGTACCTATCTTACCCAGGGTTTACCCTGGAGCACAATTTTAAGCCACGCGCTGGTATGTGCATGTACGCCCGGGACGACATCTGCTATCGGCGTCTCCATAACCTTGAGGACTCCAGGTTTTCAACTCTTTGGGTCCTAGTGGACACAGGCCTAGATAAAATTGTCTACGCCTGTGTCTACCGTTCGCACAGCGGTGATCTGGAGACAACTGGGCTCACACAACACCTGAGTAGAGCGGCGGATGTGGCTCAGCAACGGTACCCATCAGCCCAATTGGTGTTACTGGGGGACTTCAACGCCCACCATCAGGAGTGGCTCCCACCATCAGGAGTGGCTCTTCCCATACCAGTACACAGACCATGCTGGACAAGAGACGTATAAGCTAGCGCTGGCGTTAAATCTTACCCAGCTGGTCCAGGGGGCAACGAGGGTGCCGGATGTTGATTCGCACACAGCCAATTGCTTGGACCTTCTGCTGACAACAGATCCAGACCGTTACTCAGTGTCGATTTCTTCACCATTGGGTAATTCCGACCACTGTCTGGTGAAATCTGTATCCGTCTACTCCCCGCCCGATCCTAGCCCTAGAGGCACCAGGCGGGTTTGGCGATACAGGTCAGAAGATTGGGATGGCATGCGATCTTTCTTCGCATGTTATCCTTGGCGGCCCACTTGCTTTTCTTCGACTGATGTTTCGTCGTGCGCGGACGCCGTGACGGATGTGTTGCGGCGGGGAATGGAGTACTACATTCCATTCTCTGACGTGACAATGTCTGGTAGGGCTCGACCATGGTTTGGTGCCGAGTGCAATCGCGCTGATGCGCTTAAACACGCGGCCTACCTGGCATGGGTCGACGCTCGGACGCGTAAAGCGAGTGACGTGAGTCAGAAGAAGAGAGCCTTCAACAGGGCTGCCAAGTTCTGCAAGAAGGTGTTGCGGAGGGCTCGGTTTGACCACATTGGCCGAATTGGGAACAAACTTGCTTCTTACCCAGCTGGTAGTAAGGCGTTTTGGTCCCTGGCTAAGTCGGTTGAATCGAACTTCTGCCGCTCCTCACTACCTCCACTGCTGAAACCCGACGGGTCGCTGGCCCACTCCGCTGAGGAGAAAGCAAGCCTGTTTGCCTCTCTGTTTGCGGAATCTTCGCGTCTAGATCCTGGTGGCGCGAGACCCCCTGGTACTCTTGGTGGATGCGAGTCGATTATGTCAGACATTCGCATTCATCAGAAGGATGTCCGGAGGGTACTGCGTAACCTGGACGTGAACAAGGCTAGTGGTCCCGACGGGATACCGGCAATTGTACTGAGGACGTGTGCGCCTGAGTTGTCTCCGATCTTGACACGCCTATATCGCCTTTCGTTTGAGACTGGAAAAGTGCCGATGGCGTGGAAGCAAGCTAACGTGCAACCCGTACCCAAGAAGGGTAGTCGAGCTGACCCAACAAATTATAGGCCCATCTCGGTAACTTCCGTTCTCTGTAAGAGTATGGAACGTATACTAAATGGTAAGCTCCTAGCATACCTAGAAGCTAACGATATCCTAAGTGACCGACAATACGGCTTCCGCCGAAATCGGTCAACGGGAGATCTTCTAGCGTATGCCATTCACATCTGGAGTGAGGCCATCGACAAACAAGGGGAAGCCCTTGCGGTCTCCCTTGATATCTCGAAGGCCTGCGACCGGGTCTGGCACGACAGCTTAATTGGCAAGCTTCCTTCCTTCGGTCTGCCCGCTGGATTGTGTGATTGGATAGCGGATTTCCTGAGGGATCGGTCTATCCGAGTGGTCATAGATGGCTGCTCGTCCGGACTGCTGGCTATTAATGCCGGTGTTCCTCAGGGGTCGGTGCTCTCGGCAACATTGTTTTTGCTGCATATTAACGATCTGCTAAAGCCCGGTACCTTTGGGTATGCAGACGACAGCACTATTGCCGAGAGATACGTGCCGGACGCACGAGTTAGTGGGTCTCAGGTCCGGTCTCTCCGAGAGGCTATGGTTGGGCGCTTGAACATGTCCTTGCAGGCTGTCTCAGAATGGGGCGATGCCAATCTGGTTAAGTTCAATGCTGCTAAGACTCAGGCGTGTCTTTTTTCTGCTAAAAGGAGCCAATTTCACCCGGCTCCATGTTTCCGAGGTGTAACCGTGCCGATAACCGACCGACTTGATCTTCTTGGTGTTACTTTAACATCTACCCTCAATTTTGGTCCCTTCATAGAGGCTAAGGCTCAAGTGGCTGCCAAAAAGTTGGGGGTCCTCGCAAAGGTGAGACGATACTTCACGCCGGAACAGCTGCTCCAACTCTATCAAGCGCAAGTGCGATCGTGTATGGAGTACTGCTCTCATCTTTGGGACGGATCTGCAAGATACCAGCTTGATGCCCTTGAGTCAATTGAGAAACGAGCCAAGGGGATCATCGGCAATGATAGACTCGTTGAGTCAAAACTCCAAAGTCTTGAACATAGACGCCGAGTTGCTAGCCTGTCGGTTTTCTATCGATTACATTTTGGGGAGTGTGCGACGGAATTGCATGATTTGATTCCGCCAAGCCCGTTTCATCTAAGGACCACAAGACGTACGGCGAAGTGCCACCGGTTCATGGTGGACATCCCATCCATACGCACAAAGCGTTTTGAGAAAACATTCATTGCACGTACAGCTAGAGAGTGGAAATCTCTACCGGAGTCTGTGTTTCCTGTAAGATACAACCTGGGAGTCTTTAAGTCAAGAGTGAATAGGTTACTTCTAGGCAAGCGTGCTCCATCTTCGACCACATCATCGCTTACCATCAGGTGAGATAGTGGTCAAACGCGAGCCTATCAAACATAAAAAAAAAAAAAAAAAAAACTGGATAAATGCAGGTACACTTGCAGTTATAGTTTTTACAATGGCTACCAAAAATATAAACCGTAGGTAAATAATATACTCGTATTTAACATGATCAGTATTATATTCCCACTTATAATGTCACTCATGGGGATCAGGCCTCCTCTCTAGGAGAATGGTCTCCAGTGCGGGTTGTTGAATGTCACACGTCTTCAAATTTTTGTTCTGGGAAATGCCGGATTCCTTCACCGTTTTGAGAGCAGTGGTGATGAAATAATTTACAAAAAGTAAGGCGCCTGCCTGGGTTTGAACCCAAGACCTATACCTCGTAAGTTGGGACCGTTAACGCTGGTCCAGCACTGCTCAAATATAACCCGCAATTATTAGTAAACAGTTAAGAGATTTTGCTATTAACCCTGTGGTAGCTTAAAAAAAATGTTTTCAAAAATAATATTATTATATTTATTTTATTATCAAAGGAGAGCATGAATAGCCAACAACTTTATTTGTTCAAACACCTACCCACACAGTTTTTCTAACAATAAATAATAACGAGAAAATGTAAACATCAGCAATAGTCGTAAATCTCAGCAAATGCTTTTACAGTCGTTTTATCACTAAACACGAGTGTTTGTGATTTTTTAGAGCAAACCTTTATGGCCTGAAAGACTGAAAATATTTGGCTTGTAAGTAATAAATCTAAAGCTTTTTGTGGATTAGTAAAAAGACTTAGGATTATTTCTTCAGATTAGTCATTTAGATATAAATTGTTATTTTATACAATTTAGTTGTTTGAATTTTGTTCGTGAAGCATTATTTTTAAAACTACATGTTTTTTTTCTTTAAACTTAAGAGACATGTATTGCTTCTTCACAGCTAAATCAGTAGGAGGTGGTGACTAGAAATCGGGACACTGACTTCAGCTGGATGACATACGCTGGTGGTTTACTTGCTGTTAGCGAACTCAAATACTGAGGAGTATTTGAGTTCGCTAACAACAAAATATCATCCCTCATCGTCATCCTGCTCAACAATGTCGAGTGTGTTTGAAAGAATCACCACGGCCCTGGCACACGCAACTGAAGGAACACGGGTAGGTTTTAGTCAGAAAAAGTCTGATACTTCCTCCTGCTTCGACCAGAGCGGGAGAAGTTGAGGTATTCCACATTGGGCACCCGTTTAAATGGCACCTGAGGTATTCCACATACGGCACCTATCAATATTTTTCGCAAGTGCCATTTAGTGGAATAATTTATTATTTTGTTCTTTATTCCACATTTGGCACCTACGGATCAGTAGGTACTAGTGCTGGGACGTTTTTCTTTTAGGAAGTCAAAATTAATGATTCCCAACCCTAAAAAAACTTGCTCCACAATAGTATTTACGGAGGTGTATAACACTTCGTTCTCTTTCATTTGCGAGGGAACGCTCGTGAGGATTGCTGCAGCTTGATCATTTTTAGACGTCTTTTAAGGGTCTACGACCCGGCAAGTGGCGCCCTCATTGAATAATATTAAAGAATCCTACGTCACGTTTGTTACAAAGACGATAAAGTATTTTTACGTTCTTAAAACAAGACTCAAAATGTTTCGTATCCAAAGTAGTAAGCAAAAGTGTCAAAGTGTAGGGTTCCGTAGTCACCCTTCACACAGCATTTTCACTAAGGATTTTGTGTTTTGTTCGAAATTTTCCAAGTTACTTTATAAGTTGGGAGACTATAACATTTAAACTAACAGAGCTAACTTAGCCATGACAGTTTTCCTTCGAAGTTCATTACCGTCACATTTTTTCAGATTTTTCAAGAAATCAGTTTAGCTTTTAGTTAAACGTCCCCCCTCTTTTTTTGTGAGGGTGGGAAATCATCCAATGACTTCTTCCGATGTGAGTGGAGCGGGAGGGCGTGTAAGACTTTTACTGACTAAAATCGACCCCTGTTCCTTGAGTTGAATGAGTGCCAAGGGCCACGGGAACTCTATTACGAATTTATCCGCGACCCCAGGTAGGCATCAGTCCTGACGTGCCTCGTCAGGTATTTAACTAGCATCCACTACTCGCCGTCCGCAGGCCCTACGCGCCTACGGTGGCCGGTGATCGGGTTGCAAACCTCGACGCCCAGGGCGTCTCCTGTGGGGGCTGCTGATAGGGGAAAAATAGTCTGTACAACTCCAAAAAGATTTTAGACCTATCCAACGATATCCCACACTATAGGATAGGCGAGAAAAAAAAATACCCACAGTATAATATGTAACAACAAAGTTAAAAAAACGATATTTAAAAAAAAGATACTTTTTTTTAAAGATTTTATTATTTAATTTTGTTGGCGTGATTAATATTTATATATCCATGCAAAATTGCAGCTTTCTAATACTAACAGTCTCTAAGCTATGCCTCAGACGGACAGACGGACAGACTGAAACTATTAAGGATCCCTGTCCTTGTTAGGATTACGGAACCCTAAAAATGAGATAAAATTAGGGAAAAAAAGTAACCTTAAAATAACATAAGAGATTTACTATCCCTCGGCTCTTGAAACCTTAATGTTTAGAAAATAGAATTCCTGTTACGTTAAAACTGATCGGGTCCTACTTGAAATCGACTTGGAAATAATACGTAATACCTAACCACACATCTCCCTACATATTTTGGGAATACAATGTGATCTAACTTCGTGTTTTCCAACTAATATTATTGAGGCAACTTCATCAAAGCATAAATTAGGTTATTGCTGTTCGTTAGCACATTAACTTACTGTGTTAACTAGTAGTTAAGGAATGAAGCCATCTTGTTTATACCGCACGTTTGAGTTCCCAGCACCGCTTTCAGTTTTGGTTTTGTGTTTTGTTGTTTGAACATTTTAATATATATAAGTTTAATAGTAGGTAATTAGTTCTTGAATAGTCAGCTGTTGAAGCTGTTGAATGGGTTGATGTGTTGTTTTCGTATTGTGTTTACTGATAGTTAGGTAATGAAGCCATCTTGTCTATGCCGTACGTTTGGGTTCTTAGCACCGCTTTCAGTTTTGGTTTTGTGTCTTGTTGTTTGAACACTTTAATATTTATAAGTTTAATAGTAGGTAATTAGTTCTTGAATAGTCAGCTGTTGAAGTGTATAAATGAGTTGATGTGTTGTCTTCGTATTGTGTTTACGAATATTTAGGTAATGAAGCCATCTTGTCTATGCCGTACGTTTGGGTTCTTAGCACCGCTTTCAGTTTTGGTTTTGTGTCTTGTTGTTTGAACACTTTAATATTTATAAGTTTAATAGTAGGTAATTAGTTCTTGAATAGTCAGCTGTTGAAGTGTATAAATGAGTTGATGTGTTGTCTTCGTATTTTGATGTGTTGCTATGGTTTTACAGATTTTTTTGTTTTTGAAGACTGTCAAATAGTCACTATGAGAAGGACGAAAGTCGACCACCAGTCGAAGCAAGGGTTGTTTTTTTTTTTGTGGTGTGGGAATTCATCTAATGACATCTCCCGCTCTGGGTGAAGCGGGAGGGCGTGTCAGACTCTTACTGACTAACACCCACCCCTGTTCCTTCCCTGCCTTGAGTGCTTTCGAATTTATCCACAACCCCTGGGCAGAAGCAAGGGGTATTCCCCAATAACTGAATTAATCTACCCAGTTAGGCTGAAATTCAACCCCAATATGGTTTTGAAAAGCCTAGGTAGATGATGAATGTTTGTATTTCAAAGGATTTTTAACCGACGAAAAAAAAGGAGGAGGTTCTCAATTCGACCGTATATATATATATATATTTTTTTTATGTGTATGTTCAGCCCTCACATCGTCATTTATGAACCGATTTTGATTATTATTTTTTTGTTGGATAGGGTACACCTCAAGGGTGGTCCCGTGTCAAGGAAGTCAGGATCTGACAGTGAAATTCTGATAAAATTGAGAGAAAACCTCGAAAATTGTGGGCACGTTTAGCGTTTCTGTATGTATGTTCAGCCCTGACTCCGTCATTTATGAACCGATTTTGATGATTCTTTCTTTCTTAGATAGGGTATACCTCAAAAATGGTCCCATGTCAAGGACATCAGGATCTGATCATGGAAGGAATCCTGAAAAAATTGAGAGAGAACCTCGAAAATTGGGCACGAATATTGTTTCTGTTTACTTTTCATAACTTAATTTAGGAACCATCACATCATGAAACTGAGCTGATGATGGAAACCATACCTTTCCTAAACAATAGAAGTCAGATATAAAAACTGGTTTTAGTGACAAATACCACTTAATATGCTTTGACGAAAAGACGTCTTTACAATATTGGAGGTAACCTCAACTAGTCAATATCCTGGGAACTTCATGGAAGGATTGTTATATCATCAGCTCAGTGGCCAGAGGAATGATGAAGAATTAGAAATTAGCCTCAGAGTGTTAAAAGATGATGCGAGCCACAAAAAATCATAAAATAAAAAACTTTTTAACAAAAAAATTAACCGACGAAAAAGAACTAAAAAGCAAAAAATAAATAAACTTTTTCAATCTTGAGTAAAGAGCTTATTTACCTACATAAAATATCAAATTTTATAATATAAACTAATTTTGAGTCGGCGCCAATTAATAAAATGATTAATTACCTACTTACAGCCTTCTTCATTTGTAAGTACTTATAAAATTTAGATATTTAATAATCAGATTGTTGTTTGGCGCCGACTCAAAATTAGTTTATATTATAAAATTTGATATTTTCTGTAGGTAAATAAGCTCATTACTCAAGACTTAAAAGGTTTATTTATTTTTTGCTTTTTAGTTCTTTTTCGTCGGTTAATTTTTCCTGTACCTACGTTATGGCAGAACTGATGAAAATGAAATTAATTCGGCTATAAGGAAGAAAAGCATAGGTGGTAAAATTGCTTTGAAACAAAAATGCTGTAATTTCAGGATATTTTTTTTAGACATACTTTTCTGTGACACCAAAATGAACAAATGTTATATAATCCAACTGAAATTAATGTCTCAGCATCATTAAGCTCTATCAACATCCAAGTTCACTAATTATCTAAGCCACTAATACTTTCGACGAAACTTTGTCGACTTTGAAAATTATATGTCGAGACAAAAATAAAAGTTGGACAACTTTCTACGATAACTCGAGTTGACAACGACATCGTCTAGAAAAGTTTTTAAACGAGAATTGTTTTCGCGATAAAACAGACTGAATGTTGCTATCATCTTTTCATCAAACACTGAAAAACTAACAGAGCATTGAACTTTACAAATCAGGATATTTCTAAAGTTTAATAGCCTGGAACCGGGTAAACAATAGCAAACTACTTTTACGTTAGTTTCTGAAAACTCAAATTACGCACTCAAATAGAGCTGTAAACTAGTTAGCTATCTGTTCAAATACAAAGCAATTAAAATCAAAACCAAACATCGCCAAACTTCAACATACAACTAGTGAAATTAATGAAACTTTCCGACAAATGTTCCTCTAAATATGCAGAAGTGTTACACTTAATTAATGAAGGGTCCATGGCTTGTATAAAACCATTAATATCTGGGCTACAACTGAAAATAAGCATTGACAAAAGGTTAAATCCATACAAGAAGGGAAAACGCACGCACACATGGACACGCGTCTACGTAATCACACTCGCGATTGTCTTTTCTTTGAGATTGCCGTACGTGTCGTCTATGTGTGCGCGCGTCTGCTTTTTCACGTTGTACGGGACCAGCCTTCTGTAACCATTTTTTACTCTGTGACTTCAAGTAAAGCAAAGCAGTGTGGCACTAATGGCTCAGCTCTAATGTCCACACCATCTGTCAATGTCATGTCTTGCCCGCTTTTTGTAGCACTTATGTACGAAACTCTCAGTTCTATTCACTTTATTATAATGTTTTTCTTTTTTATTTGCTGTGATGACCGGATGGATGGGTTTATAATTAGGTGGTTAGCTTTTGGTGTTGTTGAAACGACGATTTTATACTCCCCATTAACACAGGAACTTTGGTTAAAAACATTCAATAGTATTGAGAACAGACCAGTGCCCAAATAAGTAATTAATTAAGTATGTGATTAAGCCGGGTTCATAATGAGGCAGGAATGACACAGGCGTGAACAAGTTAATTACACGAATCGTTATTAATAATGGTCACTGTTATGGTGATAATAACTTTGAATTTGTTCACTAACGTTTAATGCTTACTATTCTGCCAAAATATGTGAACCTTTTTGATCATCAATATTATTGTAGCTATACAAAATGGAGAGCTTATTACGAAATTAATTTAATAACGGTAACAAGTTATTAATGGAGAAAATAATAATCATTTTATTTTGTACACATTTTATCGTGATCTAATAAAAACTGGTAAATTTTGTTAGGGGTCTCACGAATCATATTGTTACAGCATGTTTTTAAAATAATATATGTATAAGGAACTTCATTTTGTATTTTTTTTGTAAATTTTAGACTTTGCATGTTTATGGTGTTTAATTCCTTTATACAAAGGGGCATTAAACACCCTACACGACTATGTAAGTAACTTTTTAGGCGCAACAGTAATCAAGGGTTAACTACACCAGCATGTGGTCAGGAAGAAGCAAGTTCTCTTACAGGCCATAATAAAAAAAAAACAAAGTAAACACTGCTAAGTACAGAACAAGGTAAGTAAATCACTTTTAGCGATAAGACCACCCATTATTACACCCTGTTTATTATTAAGCTCCTGTTATATTTCTTATGGTTTACAATAAAGAGTAGGTATATCTATCTAAGTACAGAAAAGTAAGAAACTACAACAAGAGCTGAGCAGACCTCTTGACTTATACATAAGTCCCCTTTTACGACCAACGAGAAATTCCATCCAATTTCATATTCGGATTATAATATTTTAAACTCCACAATCTATACCCGAACGATTTATATTGATGAGATGCTTAAAAACTTTAATTGCGTCAGGATACGTTCCGTTCGTGAAACTTTTAATAGAGCTTTTTAATGCATCGCAAGTTTAAGCCAATTTTAATTACAAGCTACAGCGGTATTTTGTCGTTGATGGTTATATGTCAGTGGACGGAAACTAGTATGTACAATTTGTAAAGCTATGTAGCTTTACAAATTGTACATGGGCACTGGATGGACACACAGAAAGAAGTTGTACGTAACTGGATGAAATATTTTTTTATTAATAAAAATTAATAGTAATTATATATACATATATTAGTTAATTATTAAATATCAAGCTTTTGTTAAAGAATTAAAGTTTGGGCTAAATAAATTTTAGTTTTAATGAGCAAGAAACTTTGAAGGTGCACCAAGAACATCTTCTTTGTTTTATTAGTCCATATTTTGTTCCAGACCATAGAATTTGTTTAAACGCTGATACGAGTATGTCTCCAAGATAACGCTTTAGAGACATGTCAAAAGTGCAACAATTGAGGTACGACTGCGGACCAGTGGTTAACCTTAATATTTGATGTTCATAGTTCTGAATAGTGAACGACGTGGCTCTAAAATTGAACGGTATTGTTGTGATTGAGGATTTCGTTTGAAACAGTAACCGTATCCCACCTTTAGATTAAAAACTGATTTGAAGCATCACCGAGAATGAGCTCAATCATAAAATTATTCTTAGAATAATTTTGAATTAAGTTCTTTTGTCCCAAAATGGATTTATTGCAGTTATTCTTTATTTTAAAAGTACCTTTTTGCCATGTGCTTCTGTTTGAATAATCTTCTATCTGGTACCAGTAAATAATATAACAAAGCGCCCAAATAGTTAATGTTATTTTGTAGCTATTTGAAATTACCTTTTGTGATCCATTCATAGTGCTGATTGAAATGCGGTGAAAGGAATTCATTAAATAATCGATCTATCAAAATATTGGTTTAAATTAACAGAATATAAATACGTCTGGTTCCCTGGTGAAGGTCGCGGGAATTCACTGGATACGAGAAGCACAGGACCGGTAAATATGGTGACACTTTGGGTAAGCCTACTCGTATGTCCAGCAGTAAACATCTTTTGGCTGATATGATGATGGTGGAAAAATAGGTTATATACGCCGAAAAACGTACACCTCTGGACATAGGCCTCCTGCCCATGCCCAGAGGTGACCATTTTTCGGCTGAAATTATGATTATGGAAATGACAACTAGGTACATAAATGTGTACATAATGTAGCAAAATTAATCTCTCTATAAGTCGAGTGGAGGAAATTATAGGAACTATTTCCTCCACTCGACATATTGACAGATAAAGCTTGTTATTCAATGACATTAATCGAAAGTTTTTTTTCGTTGTAATGGCAACCGAGTCGATCGGAGTTTTCAAAGTACTAACACTACTCAATCCGACAAATTTTGTTATTCAAAAAGTAAATATTATATGACGGCTCTGGGATCTTACTCTATAGGCCCTAGAAGACGATACTTAAGTACTGTAGGGATGGCCTTGTAGTCTTCTTTGTTTTCTCGATGTCTGTTTTTGTCTCTGATGTCTGTGTTTATGACGACTAGCAATTGATACTAAGCAAAGATCAAACAGACTTGTTGTTGTTTGGCGCTGTCAAAGCAAACAACCCAGTATCGCTGTCTGTTGAGATACCTACTTGCTATTATTTTAAATATAGACTTCTTATAGGTTTTTATGTAATCTATAAGTAAATATAGAAGTATTTTTTGTATTTTTCTCAATGCCGACCTTTCATCTTTTTCTTAAATAACAATAAAACAAAAATGCATTTGAGACCCCCACATTGTCAAAATTTACCGTAGGAAATGAAATGAAAGGTCATTTGATATGTCCCACGGTAAATTTTTAAAATTATTTTTACGATATTCATGTGTGTACCTAATTTTAAAGTCAATCGTTCGGAGCGTATTTACTGTGACTGACGGACAGCCATACACACTAGGGATCTATTAGGATTCCGTTTTTTTATTAAGACTTTCGGAACCCTAAAACTGCATATCACTTGCACTGAAAATTAGGATATCTCCTAATGAAAAGCAATGGATAGGGTCTACGATGGAACGAGCCCAGAAAATGTCTATTCACTCTTGGGCTGACGAGTGTCAAAACAAATGACTTCTTTATTGGTGGACTATGCTTATTAGGCCTGCTTATCATGTCATCATCAACACTTCAACCGAAAGACGTCCACTGCCGGACATAGGCCCAAGTGTCACCACAATGATCGGTCCTGGTGGCAACTACGTACCGGAAAACGCAGCGTTGGAAGGCCTCACACAAGGTAGACCGATGACCTAGTGAGGGTCATGGGAATCCGATGGATGCGAGACGCACATATTATGTACACCTATGCAAACTCCATATCCTTATATAAAACACATTCCTCTAGTCATTCTACACAGCAACATTTATATCCTAGTTTTCTAAAGTAACTTACGCACTGTAGCTACCCATCTATGTGTGTCGTGTCGTGAGCTTGACAGTGACACGACCGCAATGTCCTCCTACCCTTTCTGCGGGTTGCTACCGTGACGACACGGCTTTATAATAGCACATTTCTAGTATCTTGTACCAGAGATAAACTTTGTAATGTTGGTACTGTACCAGCTTTTACCTATGACCCATAAAGTGATACATATTAGGTGGTTCCCATCTGTTTTGATAATATTGGGTACTGGCTAATTTCTGTGGCTTCGCCCCAGTGGTTTTATGCCACAGGAGCCGAAAAATTTTCTAGTATAATTAGTAGTCTGTGACACTCAGATACGACTATAGTACAGCTTTGGCTTTGGCAGCAGTGCAATGGCTTTATATCAAAGGCTTTGATTCGGATCACTACTAGGTACTTCCATAGATGACCTTCTACAGTTAAACAATTTACTGTACTTCTTTAGAATATTAGTTTGATTTGGTTTAAAAATAATTACCTAACAGTATATGTAGGTTTTTATGAAGTCGTATTTAAATTATAATTATTAATTCAGCAGTCGCGAGTCACCTCGTGATTGAGACAAAATTAAAATCTATTGTGTCTGCTAATTAGAACGCGCAATGGGCTAACTGTATAGTTAATTTATTACTTTTGGGTGCGCCAATTGCGCTGGTTTGATACGAATTAACAAATAAGGTGGCAAATTGATAGGCTAGGCGGTTAAGTTTGGATAAGGGTGTAAAACGAAGGACTTACCGGCCGATGTTCTTCCCCGAGCTCAGAGCAAAGCGCAGCTTCACAATTTTCACTTTATCACCACCGAAGATTAGCGAATTATCAAAGTTCTGATTATTTCTCCAGCGCACGCGCTGCTAGTAGTAGGTTCGCACAGCCATTGACTTTACGTCACATCACGACTGTCATTAGAAAATATCACAGCACCTTTTGTAGTCTTCTCACTCACACCCGTTAGATCGGCCAGTAATTATGACAGGGATGGAGCAGGAAAGGAGACCACCAGCGCGATGAACGAATAATATGACAATCGGTGTTGCCAGTATATAATACTTTACAATGTTGAATCCAGCTCAACCATTCCCCCCGGGATTGAAGGGATGCCTTCAAGAATTTAAGGCGTATAACACGGAAATTTATACACTGTAGCATTGCTTAGTGCAATGCAATCAAATGTCTAACAACTAGCATTAACCTAACCTAACCTAAATGACTAAGCTAAACGAACTATTGGTTAGGTAATGGGCAAAGACGCACGACGGGACGCAAGTAAGATCCAGTCGCTGTTTTAACCCGAACGACGCGAGTGACCCCGGTAGAGTCGGGGAAGACTTCCTCTACAATACCTAAAGGCCAATGAAGCGGAGGTGAATTATCGGTAATAAGAATCACGACCGTGCCTACAGTGATCGGGTCCACCGTCGTGTTCCATTTGCGACGCGATTGTAACGTATGTAGATAACTCACTCTCCAGCGTTTCCAAAATGATTGTACTAATTTGTCTAATAACTCATGTCTAGCAACGATAGTTTTCTCGTCGATTTCCTCTGCAGGCAAGTATCGCAAAGGAGTGAGATTCAAAAAGTGTGCTGGAGTCAAAACTAGTGGTTCAGAAGGGTCACTAGAGAGCGTCCTGCAGAGAGGTCTAGTATTCAACACCGATTCGACCTGAGTGAGCACAGTGCTCAACTCTTCAAACGAAAGGACAGTATCGTTTATGACGCGGTATAGGTGCGATTTTAGAGCTTTAATGTTCGACTCCCAGTTGCCGCCGAAGTGACTGGCTGCGGGAACATTGAGCGACCAGCCAATACGATTTTCCGCTAACAGGCGGCCGTATTCCGTGTTGTAGTACTTTGAACAAAGGAACTCGTGTAGTTCCGACAATTTACGCTTGGCACCTATGTAGTTCGTCCCGTTGTCGGAATAAATCCTACTTACCGGACCGCGTCTCGACAAGAATCTTTTAAAAGCGTTCATGAAACCAGCCGTGCTAAGGTCACCAACAAGCTCAATGTGTACCGCGCGAGTTGTCATACAGACGAACAAACATACATAAGCCTTGGTAGACCGAATCCCTCGACCTCGAGACATAGTGACCTTAAACGGACCAGCGTAGTCCGTGCCGGTGTGGACAAACGGTTTAGCGGATTGAACCACGCGGCAAGGTCTATGATCAGCCATCTCCGGAAAGCTTGGCTTAGGACGAAGGCGGAAACAGGGAATGCATTTATGAACCCTACTCCGGATCAAGTTGCGGGCGGAAAGAATCCAGTACTTCTGCCGCAGGATCGACATCAGCAGGTCGGGACCGGCGTGGCAATTTAATTTGTGTTGATACTCGACTAGCAGGTTTAAAAGAGGGTCCTTACTTGGAAGCAAAATGGGGTATTTACCATTGTAGTCTAAATCCGAATTCGTTAAGCGTCCTCCGACTCTAATGAGTCCATCCTTGAGGAACGGCTTTAAATGCCGAAGAGTGGGGCTGCAATTCTTGCCTTCCCTAAGTCTGTCAATCTCAGCGGAGAAGTGAAAGCGTTGAAGCTCACGGAGAACAAACAATTCAGCGAAGTCGTAATCCGACGCTGACATGCGATATCCAATAGGCAAGAGTTTCACGAATCGACATATGTAAATTACTGTGCGAAGCAATTTACTCCAGGACGAAATACGATCGACCAATGAAAGGATAAGAGATCTTTCGATTGGTGCAGCGACGATCAGTGAAGATTTCTTCTCTTCGGGTGCTTCGGACACCGATGAAGGGTTAAATGAAATAACAGGCCACTGAGAAACGTCCCAGTGAGCCCATGAAGGACCGCTGAACCAAAGCGGATGGTTGATTATTTGGCCAGGTGTGAGGCCCCGAGATAGACAATCCGCAGGATTGTCTGAACCAGCTACGTGGTACAAATCCTTTGGAGATAAATCTCCCTGAATCCTCGACACTCTGTTGGCCACGAAGGTGTTCCAACGATGGGGTGACGAATGCACCCAACAAAGAGCGACAGTCGAGTCTGAAAAGGCGAATATGTTACGAACCGCAATGCGATCTCGACAAACCGTTATGACATTTTTTATGAGTTGCGCTACCACAAGAACAGCGCACAGTTCAAGCCGAGCGAGAGAGACCACTTTCTTAGGAGAGACCTTTGATTTAGCGGTTATCAACCTAACGATATTATTATCGCTATTTTGAACGTGGAAGTAAACCACTCCCCCATAAGCCTTCTCACTGGCGTCAGCGAAAGCCAAGATAGTGACCACACTATCGGCGACGATCCCAATGTGACGTGGGATTTTTATATTACAGAGCAAAGGAAGCTCTTCCTTAAAACGAGTCCACAGTCGGACTATATCTTCAGGTGGGGTATCATCCCAGTCGCATTCGCATAGCCACAGCTGTTTTATTAGAAGTTTAGCGTACAGGACGACGGGCGCTACAAATCCCATGACGTCCCATATCTTAGCGACACACGACAACATGGTACGCTTAGTGCAACTCTGAGCGGGAGCATTGACCGTCATACAGAAGTGGTCCGACGCAGATGACCAGCACAAGCCCAATACCTTATGCTGATCAGATCCATCAAATTCCTTGACAGCTGGTAGGCGATGCGAGGGGGGTATCGAATCCAGAACGGCTTGGGAATTACTGGTCCAATTGACCAGTTCAAATTGACCCGCCTTCATTAGGCCGATCATTTCCAAAGCGGTGGAAACGCCCTGGTCATCCGTGGGAACGGAGTGGACAAAATCATCCATGTAAAACCCCGCTGCAACTATATTCCTGGCCTGAGGGTAAGAGCCACCCTCGTCCTCTGCCAGCTGCTTAATAGTACGCAGCGCATGAAAGGGGCTTGACTTAAGCCCAAAAACGACACGATTAAATTCATAAACCTGTAAAGGTTCCTGAGGTGAAAAGCGATACAAAATGCGTTGGAAACGTCGATCAGCCTCTCTGATTCCAATGCTTAGAAACATTTGACGAATGTCAGCGGAAAGCGCGATCAAAAATAAACGAAAACCAATTATAATATTGAACAAGTTCCCTTGTAGGTTCTGACCACCGTACAGGAGATCATTAAGCGAAACGTGGGTGGTAGTTTTACAACTACCATCCAGAACGACACGAAGTTTGGTTGTGACCTTGTCCTCTCGGATCACACCATGATGCGGAATAAAATACGAAACTTCGGAAGAATCCGAATTTGTAGGGGAAATGTAACCCTTTTCCAAATATTCGAGGATGACACCGTCATACGCGGCCTTTAGTTGAGGAGAAGCTTGCATCTTTCTCTCCAAGCAATAAAACCGGCGTTCACTGGCTTGGCGCGAATTACCAAGGGACTCGACATCACCCTTGAAAGGCAAAGCTAACACGTATCGCCCGTCGTTATCCCGAGCGGTAGTACGGGTGTAAAACTCCTCACACAACCTGTCATCCGGGCTTAATACTGGAGGGACGTTCACCTCTTCTAATTCCCAGAATTTCCGGACAGCTGCGTCCAACGGATCCGCGGTACAGCAGTACGAGACGGTCGAGCTGCTGGCCGCACGGACCGGTGCTTTACCTACGATAACATAGCCAAGGACGCTTTCCCAAGCGATCGGCGAAACACTTGAAGACCGTCCCTGAACCTTATTTGATAAGAATAAATGCGGGAAAATTTCAGCACCGATTAACACTTCAATCGGTTCTGGTGCAAAGTATCTATCGTCTGCCAACGGTAAATTTTTGAAATTAGTCAAAAGCGAAGTATCAACCGAGGCGGTTGGCAGACGTTCAGTAATTTTATCAACTACTAACGACTCGACGTCATATTTTATATTTCGATCGAAACGAGAATGAATTTTAAATTCTGCGGAACCCTGTATTGCTTTACTCGAGCCCCCTATTCCCTTTACGGTAGAACAAGCAGGTCGTTTATTCATATTCAAACCAAGACGCTGACAACAATCGCGAGTTATAAAGCTACTCTGGGAGGCGCTGTCAAGTAAAGCCCGAACGACATGCTCATTTCCACTAGTGTCTACAATAATTATGCGCGCTGTGCCTATTAAAACGGTCATAGGTCCTCGTAGCGAAGGGTTATCCTTATTGAGGACATGGGACAAAGAACACAACGCGACATCTGTGCGCGCGGGAAGCGTCGAGTCACTCGTCTCCGCCCGATCAGCTGATCGCGCCGGCGGTGGCGAATGCGAGCGTGCTGCGCTCGAATGCGAATCCCTATTATCGGGGCGGCTGCCGAAGCATAACAGAGTATGATGCTTGCGAGAGCATCTTTTACACTTAGACGTAGAACTACATGCTGATAAACGATGACCACCACTTAAACAATTTATACATAAATTATTGGACTTTACGTATTCGAAGCGTTTATTTGGCTTATAATTATTAAAAACC
Organism: Polia nebulosa; assembly: GCA_951329385.1. NCBI lineage: Eukaryota > Metazoa > Arthropoda > Insecta > Lepidoptera > Noctuidae > Polia > Polia nebulosa. Next base: position 12,033,706 of record OX589604.1, read on the forward strand.
TTACACTTATAAACGAAGTCATGAGTTTCGTTGCATAGAACGCAAGCGGCGGCTTCCGAGCTAGCCGTGTAAGCGACTGTACTAGTCTTACGATCGAAAGGTTTCTTGTTGATGGCCTTAGCAACAGATGATTGCGTACATTCCAACACCCTTATGTGATCCTGCACGAAACTAACTAAATTAGAAAACGAGGGTATCTCAGAACAGTTAGACCCTAACTTATAGCTAGATTCGAACGTACCCTAATAGCATTTATTGTGGGCATTCAGTTGGGCCACGTGCACTTCGTGGGTTGGCCAACTGTTAGATTTGGCCATCTAATAGAGGTAGGGCCTACATCAAAGGGCCCACAAAAAATGGCCAAAAAGGGGCCAACAATTGGGCCTGGGGGGGGCCAACAACTGGGCCTGGGGGGGGCCAACAACTGGGCCTGGGGGGGGCCATTGTAGAGCCTACAGTTGACAAATGGTTAGGGTTTGGTTAGGCTGGTTTCACAGCTGTCCGGGAGACCCGTACGGGCCGCCCGTACTGGCACCCGGAACGGAGACATACGTGAGGCGCTAGAACATTGTTTCACAGCGACGCGGAGCGGGTCGCATACGGACCAATCCGCGTCGCTGTGAAACGATGTTCTAGCGCCTACGTAAGTCTCCGTTCTGGGATGCCTTACAGGCGGCCCGTACGGGTCTCCCGGATAGCTGTGAAGCTAGCCTTAAGTGTAGTATTTTAGAATTACAGCTGTGGTACAAATATAATTAGAATTAAAAAATCATCATCATCAGCATTTTAATGTCCCCACTGCTAGAACACAGGCTTCCTCTCTGTGAGAGGGTGTGGACCGTAATCCACCACGCGGGCCCAATGCAGATTGATGGATGTCACATGTCTTCAAATTTTTGGTACTAGGACTTGCCAGTTTCCTCACGATGTTATCCTTCACCGTTTTGAGAGCAGTAGTGATGAAATAATTTACATAAAGTAAAGCGCCTGCCTGGGTTTGAACTCACAACCTACAACTTGTAAGTCGCGACAGTCACCACTGGGCCACCACTGTTCCAAAAAATATGTTAGGGTAATGCCATATGTGACTAACTCTACATTTGACACGATTTGAGTTTTATTTTGCATTGTTTTACGAATTCCACTATTTTTATAGTACTAATTTCAGTAATTTTGTATAAATATCCTTTAATTAAACCTCCGTGGTAATAAATGTGTACTTTATAACCCCGGTGGCTCTCATGTGTGCCGCTAGTTTTCCGCTAGTTTGCCTTGCCAAAAACCCGATTCACGCGTTTTAAACCGCTATTATCACTATTAGCCAAGGTCTTTAGACCTGTAACAAGGTTCATACACACGGAACCTGACCAAGTCTGTAGTTACACGATGGCCGCCTGTCAACGGGGACTGACATATGCTGAAACGTGACACGTCCCGGGCTTGAGAGGTTAAAAAAGTTAAGGTTTATTTAAACAAATTTAAATGTGACTGACACTTCATGCAAAATGAACTCGTGATGAAGTGTTTTTGAACTACAGATCTTTCTCAATGCATGTTTTATAACTAATTTGTAATAGTAGTCGTAATTTGTGTTTGTATTTGTACATGAAAAAAAATATTGGGATGTGTTGAAATGGAAAACCTTACATTCGTAAAACTTTTTTATTAGAAAAATAAATTGTGGCTGACACTAATACAGACCAAAACGTGACTGACTAACGTTACTTTGGATTTCAGAATAATCGTATTTTTAAATGAAACATTACGAATTCAATACAATCATAACATAGGAACTTTACAAAAATAAACATATAAATAAAAAAAATGCTATTTTTGCGTTTAATTACAAAATGCAGAAAATTATACATTCATAGAAACTTTTTTATTAGAAAAATAAATTGTGGTTGACACTAATACAGACCAAAACGTGACTGACAAACGTCACTTTGAAATTCAAAATAGTCGTATTTTTTAAATGAAACAGAAACGAATACAGCACAATTATAAGAATGACACTTTACAAAAATAAACTTACTCGTATAAAGAAAAAAATGCTATTTTTGCGTTTAATTACAAAATGCAGAAAATCATACATTCATAGAAACTTTTTTATTAGAAAAATAAATAGTGGCTGACACTAATACAGACCAAAACGTGACTAACGACACTTGTGAACATCAGAATGACTGGCCAAAATGACCGATCAGCTTTAAAATATTACTAAAATCTAATGCCTATTTGCTACTATTTGATACGTTTGTTTAAATAATTGGTACCTAATTAATAACTGAGAAAATGAAATCAAAAATTGGGCAGTCATTCTGATGTCAAGATGACTACCCACATTTAGAATCTCCACGTAAGGGCTCCAAAATTTCAATTCGCCTTTAAAAAATTAGTACCTATTTGACACTTAAACATATATTTTTTCTAGATTTTTAGGGCATCATTTAGTTCTACCTAATTTTGAGGACAATGAGTCATTTGTGTTTGCCATTTGTTAATATGACGCTAAGTCATTAAAACCCGCGGGTGCAGTGTTTAATTTTACCTCCAAATTACCACCTCCTTAATTATAGATCAAACAGGTAAGATCAGTATCCTTAAAATCAGCATTTTCAATTTTACCAGTAGATATATTACGCGTGAAAGTGATTTCCTCGGCATTAAAATCATCAGTATAATTTTCTGATATACAATTATTATGATGTTCATTAATAAATGATGAATTAGTACCTGCATTATTACTAGTAACATTACTTTTATCGTTGATCCTTAATTTACCTCTTAATTCAGTTTTTATTGCATTTTGATGACGCCTCTTTGTTCTTGCAGATAGTCCAGAATATTGTCGTGTAGAGCTGCTGTTATTAGCTTCATCATATTCTTCTGTTATCTCTTCCGCCATCTCGATCTCTAGCAAATCTAAACCAGTTTGTTATGACACCTGTGATTCCAGCATCAGTTGCTGTCTCTGCCAACTTGTTTCTTCACACTGCAACTGTAAATATTACGAAGCAGTACTTTAGCATTTCATTTAGAATAACACAATCGATAAAGTAATAATAAACCACAAATAATATTACTGGGTAATACGATACCCCTTGATAAGACTGGTTGTCACTTTCGGGCTTCTGACGACCCGTAACGACTGTTAAAGATCCACGATTGATAGCCGGGACCAACAGCTTAACGTGCTTTCCGAGGCACGGAGGAGTCTCAGTATGTAAAGATGGTCACCCATCTATGAATCCCGGCAAACGTAGCTTAAACTGATGGATCGGCCCGTGCAGCTGTTATTACTTAAGCCACGAGCTGCTCCATAAATAAATGAATCTGATATGGTTACATAAATATATCTAATATTATCTGTAATTTTCATAGTCATACCTACTTACAATGACTTTTGACAATAATTGTAAATTTTTCAAACTAAACTTATTATTTTATCCAGTCCAGTTGCAGTGAATTGCCAGAGAGTTGCTGAAAACCCGTTCCAGATTTCTTCTGGTAATTGTGGCAGTTCCTTTGCCACCAACATAGGCCAAAACATTTATCGGCTCATAGTCAATAAGCAATCATAAATAAACGTAAAACAATGTATGTATACTCGTTTATCTATTAAATTTCATATAGTAGTAGTATTATAACTACATAGTATATCATCAGTACGTCCAGTGGTCTTGCTTGCTTGTAAAGCTTGTATATTTCTATCAGAATATTGTACTTACCAATTGTTCTTTGTGTTCTTCATCTTCAAGCCAATTTTCTATTTATCTAATATCGTCAAGTGATTTTAATGGTATGTCTATATCTACCAGCAAAGTGGCTGCACTAGACACATGTGTTGAAGGAGAGTGATATTCTCAGTAAAATATCATTTTGAGTTTGCTTCAGGTCCTCCATTGCGGTTTGAATGTATCCAAGACATTGGGCAATGACATCTAAAATAATAATAATAATAAAGTAATACATTTCCTAGATAGAAGATTCCAAAACAATATAAAAAAGTGTGTGTGTACTTATGTACGCACGTAAGAAGTTATACTTCTTTGGCAAAACCAGATAAAAAACCAAACTGTTACAAAGTTTACAAAACGAAAACAATCATTCTTCATGAACCACAGACCATAGCTAACTTAACGGTGTCGGTTCTAGCTAACTTCAGGCTGTAGGTTTTTGTGACGGTGTGCGCGAGCATCGTAAAAATTTACTCTCATCATTTTGCCCTAACGTACCTAAAGAAGTATAACTTCAAAAACAGTATGCCTACTACTGTTTCTTTTGATAGATTTAAAGTAAAATAAATTCACAATTTTAAGAAAAACAATGATCCACCATCGTGGATTCTAAAATGAATGTCAGATTTGCAATCGGCACCCCCAAAAACCTATTACACGATACCCATATCGAATCTTTGAGAAAAAGTTGCATCCGCCATCTTGGATTTTAAAATGAATGTCTAATTCGCAATCAGCACCCCCAAAAACCTATTACACGGTACCCATATCATATTTTAGAGAGAAAGTTGCATCCGCCATCTTGGATTTTAAAATGAATGTCTAATTTGCAATCAGCAACCCCAAAAACCTATTACACGATACCCATATCGAATTTTTGAGAAAAAGTTGCATCTACCATCTTGGATTTTAAAATGAATGTCTAATTCGCAATCAGCACCCCCAAAAACCTATTACACGATACCCATATCGAATTTTTGAGAAAAAGTGGCAGCCGCCATCTTTGATATAAAAATGAATGTCAGATTTGCAATCGGCAGCCCCAAAAACCTATTACACGATACCCATATCGAATGTTTGAGAAAAAGTTGCATCCGCCATCTTTGATTTCAAAATAAGTGTCAGATTTGTAATCGGCACTCCCAAAAACCTATTAAACGATACCCATATCGAATGTTTGAGAAAAAGTTGCATCCGCCATCTTTGATTTCAAAATAAGTGTCAGATTTGTAATCGGCACTCCCAAAAACCTATTAAACGATACCCATATCGAATGTTTGAGTAAAAGTTGCATCCGCCATCTTTAATTTCAAAATAAGTGTCAGATTTGTAATCGGCACTCCCAAAAACCTATTAAACGATACCCATATCGAATGTTTGAGTAAAAGTTGCATCCGCCATCTTTGATTTCAAAATAAGTGTCAGATTTGTAATCGGCACTCCCAAAAACCTATTAAACGATACCCATATCGAATGTTTGAGAAAAAGTTGCATCCGCCATCTTTGATTTCAAAATAAGTGTCAGATTTGTAATCGGCACTCCCAAAAACTTATTAAACGATACCCATATCGAATGTTTGAGTAAAAGTTGCATCCGCCATCTTTGATTTCAAAATAAGTGTCAGATTTGTAATCGGCACTCCCAAAAACCTATTAAACGATACCCATATCGAATGTTTGAGAAAAAGTGACATCCGCCATCTTTGATTTTAAAATGACTGTCAGATTTGCAATCGGCGCCCCCGAAAACCTACACGATACCCATATCAATATTATATAATATAATCATATTATTATTATTTCGTTTATTCATTTGTAAATACATATAAATTATATTTTTAAATATTTCAATGATAAAATAAAAAAAAAAAAACATTTAAAAATATAAAAAAAAAAGCAAGAAAGATAAGTAAGGAGGAATAAAATAAACATAATATTATTATTATTATTATAATTTCAAAAATAAAAAGGCTGTGACCTACCCGTGTGCAAAATTTCATTCAAATCCCTTCAGCCGTTATTGTGTGATTGACAGGCAAACATACAAACATTCACATTTATAATATTAGTAGGATGTAGGATTGTCGTATTTTATATTAGGGGGTGACATAACCTACCAACACAAGCAATTTTTGCTAAAGAATCAACCTCAAAATTGCGGGTAAAAAATGGTCAAGTAATTGTCAGACTCAATCCCGGGCTGATAAGTTTTAAGTTTTTATATTTCTATGTATTGTAATAATTTTGTGAATACTTATTGTTACTGAAATAATAACTTAATTGTCTGATTAAATAAATAAATAATATTAAATATTATATGCATAGATTTTATTTATTTTGAGGTTGGTCCCATAGTAAAAGTTAGCTGACAAATATTTTGAAATCTTATATTTTCTTACAAGTGACAAACTTTGTTACTTACCAACATTAAAATCTTGTATAAGATTTGGTGATGAACTAGGTGTAGATATACATACTTGTGGTAAAATTATTTTTGGCAGCAGATGGCCATCACTGTCAATTTGAAAAGGACGAACTTCCTTGTCCATTTTTCGGTTTCTACTCCTATAACGGTTGAAGCCAATTCCGATCTACTTTCAGCCTTTTTACATTTTTGTCTGACTTTAGAGTCGATCTGTAAAATAATCATTTATTATTAAGGTGTGCAGATACCGGGGCTGTTGTTGTCGTTGATGATACCCAGTAGGTGATTCATGGTCTGGACAGGGGCACCGCACTCACATTGGGTATCAGACCAGTCTATGAATTTTACCAAGTTGTATTTGCAGCGGCCTACCTAAATTTGCAACCCATTGAGTGATTTCCATATAGGCCACTGCAGTTCACGTCCAGGTGGCAGGTGTTCCCTGGGTTCTAAGAAGTCAGGAGCTGGGTGGTATTGGTCTTCCCATGGTTTTCAGGGGTGCATTAAAGGAGCCTTCCCGAGTGGTGTTAACTATATCGTTTTGCCATTCCAAACGCCCTGCACACCCTGGATGGCTAGCAGCTGGTAACGCAGTCTAGCTGATCATTCCTTTCACCACAATGGTAAATCCAAACAGCTCTCTTCAGAGCCATGTACAACAGCCCTTTTTAAGGTCACCTAACAATAACAACAACATCTCTGAGGGCACTCACCACAGTCTCTCCAAGTTGCATATTATGTTCATGTATTCAAACGATTTAATTACAATCTGTTTGCAGTAGCCTCAGAATACGAAGGTTTCAAACTCCGGGTTTTAGGAAAGCGGAACAGTTTTTCGTTTTGTTTGGCTGGTGAACAGTCACACTTAAACATTTCCTTCTATTTTTATCCATACCACAAAGGTTCAATTCTCACAAGCTTTTTGAACTCGTGTTACACAAAAAAATGCACTTTATACACACTAAACGGATATTAGTATCTATTAAGTATTTTTATATAGTTGGAACATTATTTCTAGCAAAAACTACCATTCCGAAAGAAAAAAATAACTGTCTCGTCTTGACGTCTGTCACTTTTTTGGCTTTTGTTCCTTGTGGAACAGACTACGGTCAGAGACCATGCTGCCTAGTCATCAGTTAGTTCGTTTTTTTTTTTGTCTTTCTGATTTGTGTATATCTAGTGATTTAGATCATTTTTAGGCATATTTTATTATTATTACATATTTTTCGCTGATATAAATAAGTGTTATTTAAATTAACACTTACAATAATTTACCGGCTATTGCCGATAAGTGAAACCAAACGTGAAACGACGCCATTTTAAAAGTGTTATCACATCACAGTGTTGCCAACTCAGTGGATTTTCCACTAGATGTGGTGGTTTAGACTCCTTTTTTCTTACTGTTTCCTCCAAACTTTAATTTATTTTCTAAAAAATAAAATAAAATTTGGAGGCCCGTAATTCGGAAACGGTGCGTCGGAGGGCCATGCTTCTCAGACCTTAAATTAAATGGTTTCTATGGACAAGGATAATAAAGTGCTACAATAAAAATGGCTGAAATCAGTTAAAAAAAAAAATTCCGAAAATTTGTCTAAATCCTTTGAAGAGCACTTGGAAATATTTTTGCAATTTTTTTTTTCTTAATTCTTTATTGTACACAAAAATTTTACATATTACATATGGTTACACAATTCATGTACAAAGGCGAGCTTAACTCAATGTTGAGTTTTCTCCCAGCAAACCTTTGAGTGATAGAGAGAGATCACTGTTGAGGGTAGGATCCAGTGTACAATACTTATAAACCTACATAAATAATTCTAAATATATATTATACATATTAATACCAATATAATACTAATATTATGTCAATTTGAAAGGAAGTGCTTTTTTATTTTCTTCTTGAAGACATCTAGAGAAGGACTGTCGCGTAGGGAGTGTGAGAGAGAGTTCCAGAGACGCAATGCAGTAACAGAAAAGGAGCCATTATAGCGGCTGGAAGTGTGACGCAGAATATGAAGGAGAAGAGAATTGGCAGTGCGATAGGGTTTACCCCTCGGAACGAAGTACTCAAACCGTTCACGAAGGTATTGAGAAGAATTAGGATTATGCAGGATAGTATAGAGAAGAGATAGGATAAGGGTATCTCGGCGATGCCAAATTGGCAGCCACCTCAATCTGGTCCGAAACTTCGACACATGTTCGTACTTGCGGAGGCCAAAAATGAAAAGGATGCATAAGTTCTGCAGCCGCTCGAGTTTGTTAAGGAGTACCTCCGTTGCATCTAGAAAACAGACATCCGCATAGTCTATTAACGGTAGGAGAAGAAATTGTGCAAGAGTGACCTTAGTGTGAAATGGAAGAATAATAAGAATTTTTGGAGACGTTTAAGAGACTGAAAAGAGTAGAAAACCCTCTTACTAACGTCAGCATTATGAACCTCCCAAGAGAAGTTAGTGTCTATATGGACGCCTAGGTTTTTAGCGCTTTACGAGTACAATATGGGCACCGAATCATACACTACTGGCGGGCGAGACTGATGATCTAAAAGGCTGAGCATGTAGCTTGCGACTTAGTTGGGTTCAGTAAGAGTCCAAAAGATTTAGCCAACTTGTTGATATTTTCAAGGTCATCATTGATGGCATCCACAGCGCCAGCGAGTTAACCCATTCTAAAGTGACGGTATAACTGCAAGTCGTCTGCATAGAGATGATAGTTAGAAGTAAAGACCTCAGTGATAGCGTTTATAAAAACTGAGAAAAGAAGAGGAGAGAGGACGCCACCCTAAGGTACAACCGCAGCCAAATCACACCATTCAGAGAAATCCTCATCAGACCGAACATACTGCGAGCGGCCTCGAAGATAAGATTTGAAACACTCAATTACTGGCGCAGAGACATTAAGGGAGGAAAGGATTCCTAAGAGAATGTCAAAGTAAACTGAATTAAAGGCACTGCTGAAGTCCAGTAAAACCAACACTGTCAAGCATTTGTTTTCCATAGCCAGTCTTATATCGTTAGTTATTTTGACAAGAGTTGTCACAATGCTATGGCCAGGTCTGAAACCAGAGGTAAGGACTCAGCATGCCATTAGAGGATATATAACAAGACAGTTGCTTCTGAACAACGCTCTCGAGAACTTTGGAAGGATTGGGAGGATGGATATTGGACGGAACTGAGATGGAGAAGAGGGATTTGAAACTTTAGGAAGTGGTAAGACGTGAGCCTTCTTCTAAGCAGAAGGAAACGTGTTAGTGAAAAGAGAAAAAATTACTATGTGAGTTACAACAGGAACTATTTCACTCAAAATAGGTAGGAACATTTGGAACTGAAGACCATAGTCACCTAACGCCTTAATGGAGATGGATTGAAAACATTTCTTAATATCTAGCTCAGTAATTTGGTGGAAAGTGAAAGAAGTATTTGCTGGTAAAGGAAGATTGGAAAGATCACTGAGAGTCGAAGATTTAACATCGATATCGAGTATAATTGGTGATGTAGAAAAGTGCGCATTAAGTGCATTGAGGTCCATTTTATCAGAAGTACTCTTGCTAGAGGCTTTGCCAATACCAATAGTCTTTAAAAATTGCTATACTTGTGTCGGGTTGAAGTTATCAATTGAGTTGTGAATGTGATGCCTTTTGGCATTCCTACACAAACAACTGCAGCGATTTCGCATCTTCTTATAAAGGTCCCAGTTTTCCTCAGTAGCCCGATTCCTGTATAAACGCTTGGCCTTATCACGTTTCGCCATCAGGTTTTTTATAGCTGGGGAAAGCCATGGTGCAGGAAGGTGTTTGACTCTTACCTTTTTAAGGGGTGCATCATACAAATTCAATATAGTACTGCTGAAAACTGACACCATAGAGTCCATATTCTTGCCGGTGAACACAGAAGACCAGTCAATCCCACCCGCATCAGCCCTCAAACGCTCCAAATCAACGTTTTTAAAACTGCGAAGAAAGAGAAATTTGGCCTTGCGTTGAGGAAGTCAAATTTTATAGGAAAGGTAAATGAGGTCATGGTAGCATTCTGTTACTTTCTTAGTCCACTTTCCTGTTGTTGATCTCATCATGTGACCAGTCCATTTCCATTTTAACTAAATACAAATAACAATAAAAATAAATAAATAATTTTAAAAAAATTTAAGTAATCTAACAATAAACAAGAAAAAAATAATTTCAGCACTCAAACCTCGATGCACTCGCCGGCTACATTAGTTTTATAATTAAAAGATAAAAAGCCTGTAGTCCAAACAAAATAAATACACGTTAGTATGTTTCCGAACGAAAACTTTGAGTAACACCGAACGGTCTAAATGTCAAATGACAATAATAACATAAGTAAAAAATCAAATCAAAACAAAAAACTAAAAAAATTGAATGACCGACACATGAACGACAAAAAACATAAAAATGATAAGTACCTAGTATATTATATACTCAGAAAAATGGAAGACCCGCAACGAAGACTCATCACTTTACTGTCTAGCAAATTCTCTTATCGGGCACTGGCTTCGAAGTTACGGCTGAGGGCTCAGCAACGGGAAACTGAGCCACAAGTTCTTGATATTCCGAAGCAAACTCAATCTTCCGTCGCGATTTTTCGGAAACCTGGATGACAATCTTCCCCTCAGACGTCCAACACTTATGTATTCCGAAGTACTTCCGAGCATTCATAAAAATATCGTGTCTGAGCTTAGTCAGGAACTCAGAAAGCGTTAAACCAGAGCCTTTTAGCTTGGTTGTTATTTCGCCACACCTCATTCCTTACGATGCGGCTTTCAAATCTAACTAAGAGGGGACGAGGTTTGCTGGTGTTGCTTCCAAGGCGGTGACAGGCTGTTATATCTTTAGAGGCGACGTTGGCCATTTCCAGACGCTCCGACAAAACCTTCAGGAAACCATTGCTTAGATCTGCTCCCTTGTCCTCACTCAGGCCATGCAACAGAAGAACCTTAGCACGGGTTGTCATTTCGTGCCTATCCAGCCAAACACAAGCAACTCCATCTGGGATTTCAGTGAACTCAATGTTTTCCAAACTAGGGTCTTCAACTCAGTGAAGTCCTTGGATAGGCTGGCAATAGTCTTATGTGAAGCTTCACCACTGGCATTCTTCAAGTCTTCCTCATATTGTGACATTCTTGAAGCAAATGTAGGAGACAGCTCCTCCACAGTGCTTGACGATTTGGAGTACAGGTCCATTTCAGCAAAGAGCAGTGCTTGCAGTGTAGAGAAGTGGTGTCAAGGAGATTTGATAAACTGACTGAGTGCACCAGAGGTTAATGTACTACTTTATTATGTTTCTTGCATTTAAAAGTTGTTTTTAATATTTTATTAAATTAATTATATGAGAGCTCAAAATTGTAACTGTATTATTTGGGACTACCCTCCAATTACTCAATTTTTTCTCAATAATTTCTCGAGATTTTTACATCATCTCATGGTTTTCGACTAGAGCAACAATTTCTTCCTTGAAAAGATTTTCATCCGAGCAACTATTTTAAAAATATGGAGCGTTTTGTAAAAAGTAAAATAAAATTTGGAGGCCTATAACTCGGGAACGGTGCGTCGGAGGGCCATGCTTCTCAGAGCCTAAATGGTTTCTACGGACAAGGTTAATAAGGTGCTCCAATAAAACAGGCCGAAATCTGTTAAAAAAAATCTCTGAAAATTTTAATGATCCGGCCCGACACTTAGAAGAATTTTGCAATCATTTTTTTTTTTCTCAATAATTTCTCGAGTTTTTTACATTATTTCATGGTTTTCGAGTAGAGCAACAATTTATTTCTCAAAAGATTTTCATCCGAGCAACCATTTTGAAAATATGGATCGTTTTGTAAAAAAATAAAATAAAATTTGGAGGCCCATAAGTCGGGAACGGTGCGTCGGAGGGCCATGCTTCACAGAGCCTAAATGGTTTCTATGGACAAGGTTAGTAAGGTGCTGCAATAAAAAGGGCAGAAATCTGTTAAAAAAAAAACTGAAAATTTTACTAAGTCCTTTGATGATCGCCGACACTTAGAAAAATTTTGCAGTAAATTTTTTTTCTTAAATAATTTCTCGAGTTTTTACATTATCTCATGGTTTTCGAGTAGAGCAACAATTTCTTTCTTAAAAGATTTTCATCCGAGCAACCATTTTGAAAATATGGATCGTTTTGTAAAAAATAAAATAAAATTTGGAGGCCCATAACTCGAGAACGGTGCGTCGGAGGGCCATGCTTCTCAGATCCCAAATGGTTTCTATGAACAAGGTTAGTAAGGTGCTGCAATAAAAAGGGCAGAAATCTGTTAAAAAAAAATCTCTGAAAATTTTACTAAGTCCTTTAATGATCGCCGACACTTAGAAAAATTTTGCAGTAAATTTTTTTTCTTAAATAATTTCTCGAGTTTTTACATTATCTCATGGTTTTCGAGTAGAGCAACAATTTCTTTCTTAAAAGATTTTCATCCGAGCAACCATTTTGAAAATATGGATCGTTTTGTAAAAAATAAAATAAAATTTGGAGGCCCATAACTCGAGAACGGTGCGTCGGAGGGCCATGCTTCTCAGAGCCTAAATGGTTTCTATGGACATGGTTAGTAAGGTGCTGCAATAAAAAGGGCAGAAATATGTAAAAAAAAATCTCTGAAAATTTTACTAAGTCCTTTGATGATCCAGCCCAACACTTAGAAGAATTTTGCAATCATTTTTTTTTCTCAATCATTTTTCGAGTTTTTCACATTATCTCATGGTTTTCGAATAGAGCAACAATTTCTTTCTTGAAAAGATTTTCATCCGAGCAATCATTTTGAAAATATGGATCGTTTTGTAAAAAATAAAATAAAATTTGGAGGCCCATAACTCGGGAACGGTGCGTCGGAGGGCCATGCTTCTCAGAGCCTAAATGGTTTCTACGGACAAGGTTAATAAGGTGCTCCAATAAAACAGGCCGAAATCTGTTAAAAAAAATCTCTGAAAATTTTAATGATCCGGCCCGACACTTAGAAGAATTTTGCAATCATTTTTTTTTTTCTCAATAATTTCTCGAGTTTTTTACATTATTTCATGGTTTTCGAGTAGAGCAACAATTTATTTCTCAAAAGAATTTCATCCGAGCAACCATTTTGAAAATATGGATCGTTTTGTAAAAAAATAAAATAAAATTTGGAGGCCCATAAGTCGGGAACGGTGCGTCGGAGGGCCATGCTTCACAGAGCCTAAATGGTTTCTATGGACAAGGTTAGTAAGGTGCTGCAATAAAAAGGGCAGAAATCTGTTAAAAAAAAAACTGAAAATTTTACTAAGTCCTTTGATGATCGCCGACACTTAGAAAAATTTTGCAGTAAATTTTTTTTCTTAAATAATTTCTCGAGTTTTTACATTATCTCATGGTTTTCGAGTAGAGCAACAATTTCTTTCTTAAAAGATTTTCATCCGAGCAACCATTTTGAAAATATGGATCGTTTTGTAAAAAATAAAATAAAATTTGGAGGCCCATAACTCGAGAACGGTGCGTCGGAGGGCCATGCTTCTCAGATCCCAAATGGTTTCTATGAACAAGGTTAGTAAGGTGCTGCAATAAAAAGGGCAGAAATCTGTTAAAAAAAAATCTCTGAAAATTTTACTAAGTCCTTTAATGATCGCCGACACTTAGAAAAATTTTGCAGTAAATTTTTTTTCTTAAATAATTTCTCGAGTTTTTACATTATCTCATGGTTTTCGAGTAGAGCAACAATTTCTTTCTTAAAAGATTTTCATCCGAGCAACCATTTTGAAAATATGGATCGTTTTGTAAAAAATAAAATAAAATTTGGAGGCCCATAACTCGAGAACGGTGCGTCGGAGGGCCATGCTTCTCAGAGCCTAAATGGTTTCTATGGACATGGTTAGTAAGGTGCTGCAATAAAAAGGGCAGAAATATGTAAAAAAAAATCTCTGAAAATTTTACTAAGTCCTTTGATGATCCAGCCCAACACTTAGAAGAATTTTGCAATCATTTTTTTTTCTCAATCATTTTTCGAGTTTTTCACATTATCTCATGGTTTTCGAATAGAGCAACAATTTCTTTCTTGAAAAGATTTTCATCCGAGCAACCATTTTGAAAATATGGATCGTTTTGTAAAAAATAAAATAAAATTTGGAGGCCCATAACTCGGGAACGGTGCGTCGGAGGGCCATGCTTCTCAGAGCCTAAATGGTTTCTACGGACAAGGTTAATAAGGTGCTCCAATAAAACAGGCCGAAATCTGTTAAAAAAAATCTCTGAAAATTTTAATGATCCGGCCCGACACTTAGAAGAATTTTGCAATCATTTTTTTTTTTTCTCAATAATTTCTCGAGTTTTTTACATTATTTCATGGTTTTCGAGTAGAGCAACAATTTATTTCTCAAAAGATTTTCATCCGAGCAACCATTTTGAAAATATGGATCGTTTTGTAAAAAATAAAATAAAATTTGGAGGCCCATAAGTCGGGAACGGTGCGTCGGAGGGCCATGCTTCACAGAGCCTAAATGGTTTCTATGGACAAGGTTAGTAAGGTGCTGCAATAAAAAGGGCAGAAATCTGTTAAAAAAAAAAACTGAAAATTTTACTAAGTCCTTTGATGATCGCGCACACTTAGAAAAATTTTACAATAAATTTTTTTTCTTAAATAATTTCTGGAGTTTATACATTATCTCATGGTTTTCGAGTATAGCAACAATTTCTTTCTTAAAAGATTTTCATCCGAACAACCATTTTGAAAATATGGATCGTTTTGTAAAATATAAAATAAAATTTGGAGGCCCATAACTCGGGAACGGTGCGTCGGAGGGCCATCCTTCTCAGAGCCTAAATGGTTTCTATGGACAAGGTTAGTAAGGTGCTACAATAAAAAGGGCAGAAATCTATTAAAAAAAAAATCTCTGAAAATTTTACTAAGTCCTTTGATGATCCGGCCCGACACTTAGAAGAATTTTGCAATAATTTTTATTTCTTAATAATTTTTCGAGTTTTTTTCATTATCTCATGGTTTTCGAGTAGAGCAACAATTTCTTTCTTAAAAGATTTTCATCCGAGCAACCATTTTGAAAATATGGAGCGTTTTGTAAAAACTTTGGCGTAATGTAATATTTAACTGCATTGGGCAGTCATTGGCCCAATGCAGTTGATATTTGTAGGGCCTACGTTATAAGCACTGCAAAAACGCCAACAGCTTTTAAGTAAAGTTAGGCAGTAGTAGCTTTGGCCCAACGTTGGTAAATGGTTGGTATAATGATAATAATTTACTGCGTTGGGTCTATAGATGCTGGCGGGAAAAATTCCGAATCATTCCCGTCGAATACTTCGGAAGTATTCCGAAATATTCCGAAACTTTGGGAATATTTCAACTGTCAAAAAAAACCAGGAAAATTGACCTTACTACCTATTTTTCAACATTTTTTTATGTCACGTATACATATAGTGACTAATAATACTGTTCTGAAAACTGCATCAAAATCGGTTCAGCCAAACGCGAGATGATCGCGGACAAACATACATAAATACGGTTCAAACTCATAACCTCCTTTTTTTAAATCGGTTAAAATACCAAAACCTGCTCCTAAGTATAACACTTTTCTGAAAACCGCATCAAAACGTGTTTGCTTGCAAGGTTTGCCTTTGTTTGTTTTTATTGACGGCTATTATACGCGTTAAGTAGGTAGGTAATGATTAATACCTACCTATGCGACTCGCGAATACTCGCGATGCGTACAGAGCTACATACAAACTAACCAAAAACATAAGTAACCCTTTTTCAAAAAACAAATCAAATATGCTAGGCCTGGTTTTTTATTCCACAACTGACATTTATAAAAATAGCATTCGATTTCGAAATAAGTAGGTACCTACCTAAAAACAAAAGAATAAATCGCAGGCTAAAATAGATCTACCTATAAAAATATCAACATATAATTCCCATTGAATTATTCGGGCGAAATATTCCGCGGAAACATTCGATTGCGGGGTACGA
This sequence comes from Polia nebulosa, assembly GCA_951329385.1. Classification (NCBI taxonomy): domain Eukaryota; kingdom Metazoa; phylum Arthropoda; class Insecta; order Lepidoptera; family Noctuidae; genus Polia; species Polia nebulosa. Next base: position 12,049,843 of record OX589604.1, read on the forward strand.
ATCTTTCTCGCGCGGGTGAAAACTTCTCCGGGGAGCATCTCCGCTCTTACCGCACCTCGCACCGCCATCGCCTGCACGCACGACTCGAAATTATATTCTCTTTGCACGACTCGTGGCAGTCGGGCGCGCGCGGCGTGGCGCCAGCGCGGCGGCAGCGATTTTTCAGCAAAAAAAAAATCTTAGTTAAATTCATTTTGAATAATTCGGATTTAAAGAAACTTTCCCAGAAGTATTCCGGAATTATTCAGAATATTTCAGAAGTTTTGCAACTATAGTTGGGTCATTGTAAGTTTGATGTAGGGAATCTAACTAACTATATCCCAACGGATTCCCCACTGTTGGCCACTTGATGCCAACAGAAAATGCTACTAGGGTACGCGCGGTATCTGAATCGAGTTTTTTAGTAGCGATATATAACAACATAAAGTCAGCGAGGTCGCTTAGCTTCAAGTTTTTTAAGGCGGCCGCTGACGTAGCGAATTTATCTAGAAATAATTCCAAACTACTTGGAGTACCTGACGAGATGGGTTTAAACCCAAATAGTTGGTCTAAATATGAAGTGGCCGACCGCCGTTTATCTTCATATCGTTTGCAAAGCGATTCGAAAATAAGTGGGTAATTGTCAGCTGATAAATTAAGCCCAGAGCACACTGCACGAGCCTTATCTGACAACTTCCCTATTAAATAATATAATTTCTCACTGTCGGTCAGTGAGTTATTATTATGTACGGTGTTACGAAAGCTCGCAATGAATATCGGCCAATTTTTAATATCTCCGTTAAATTCGGGAATTTCAATTGGCGGCAATCGCGGCGACTGTTTGACCTCACTATGAGGTCGAATTTGCAGTTTTTTCTCGGCACGCCTTATTCGGCCTAGCAGGTCTCCAAACGAGGAAAGTGCCTGATAATTGATGACATAATCGGGATTTAATTTAATCTCATGGGCTACGATATCGTCCAGCACTCTTTCAAAATCCACACGCAGTGTATCTACAGTTTCAAAATCGCAAAGGAATGATTCTCTATCGAATTCCTCTGATTCGATATTTTTAGCTTTATCACAAATACCTTGCATGCGAGAAAATATATTATCTCTTTTAGCTATAAGCTTTCTTAAAGTAGGATCAATGCGAGACATGATTGTAGCCTATTAATCCACGAAACAATTATAGAGAAACAGGTGTTGTAAGTACCTGTTATATCCACAGGCCGACTCTGCGTGGTCGGTAATTCAATAAATTGAACTAACGGGTTAGTTAATATTTAACTACTATAACGCGAGGGGGGGTGAGCGACACCCTACTAGCACGATTACTAGTCAATATTACGAAATTTGCAATCGAAAAAATAAATATGCGTTTGGCGTTAATTCGCTCAGTGTGAATCAAGCCTTAGAACGATATTTTACGAACAAAGAACAAAGAGATATAGATGTACCCACTTATTGCAATAATGAGTGGTGGAATCGATATTCCTAATGTTATAATAGAACTATAGGATTATCATGCGAACTACAACAATATATATGTATATATAGCTACGACAAGTATATACCGTGCCTTATATGGCCCGGTATTTACGCGGGACGAGCGAACGTAACTAAATATTTCGATATTTTATTAAAGTACCCTCACTTAGATACTTATGCGGTTACTACGAGAATGTTCGATATACCTAGACTTCGATAAATCTAGGGAATGGCTGGCTGGATGCAATATCCGGTTCGAAGGACCAAAATGGGTGCGCCAATTGCGCTGGTTTGATACGAATTAACAAATAAGGTGGCAAATTGATAGGCTAGGCGGTTAAGTTTGGATAAGGGTGTAAAACGAAGGACTTACCGGCCGATGTTCTTCCCCGAGCTCAGAGCAAAGCGCAGCTTCACAATTTTCACTTTATCACCACCGAAGATTAGCGAATTATCAAAGTTCTGATTATTTCTCCAGCGCACGCGCTGCTAGTAGTAGGTTCGCACAGCCATTGACTTTACGTCACATCACGACTGTCATTAGAAAATATCACAGCACCTTTTGTAGTCTTCTCACTCACACCCGTTAGATCGGCCAGTAATTATGACAGGGATGGAGCAGGAAAGGAGACCACCAGCGCGATGAACGAATAATATGACAATCGGTGTTGCCAGTATATAATACTTTACAATGTTGAATCCAGCTCAACCAACTTTAAATCAGAACTGTTAATTTTCCGTTTATTTACATATTAATTTTATAATAGGTACTAGCTAAATTAGCTGGTAACATATGTACTATTAAATTATTGTACTACCAAATTACGTTTCAGAACTGAACTAACGACCATCACAAACATTGACAACAAAATTAGACTATGTCAGTTACTGAGCACAAAAAATGGAAATTTTCAGCATTACTTTTACGTCGATTGCTTATTGCGTAATCAAGAAATCTGTCATTCGTTGTCATTCACAGCCAGATTCCACCCACTCTATTTATTCATGCCTAGTCGGCCCTTACTTGAGTCCCACGCAATCTTACAGGCATCTTCAACATTTTCTTGAGCTAGAATATAATGAAAAATATTTGTAGGTACTTAACAACATTTCCCTACTTGGAAACAATTTTTACGGTTGTATGGAAACAATTTTTTTACGAACTAAGTTTTTTTATTTTCATTTTCACTCAATTTTATTTTGTATGTGCCTTAGATTCATTTTTATTGCATAAACATCGATTCATGTAATTAGGAGAAGACACTGGCTCCTGTAATACAGGTAGGTACTATACCTAGCAAAGGATCTCACTACTTTTGTTTAATTTTTTTATGCCAATAAAGGTGATGCGACGGCGAGTATTATTATAGACATCTGTCTATAATAGGGATCTCCCTTATTAGGCCCTGGACCTGGGCTGCTGAAACCTTCACTTCGGTAGGTAACCGAAGTGATAGTGTAATTAAAGTGTGGACCACCCAATCTTCCACTCACTATATTTTTGTTTATTTACAAGTACATGAACAACATTAAAGATAAGAAAATCCAAAGCGTTGTGCAGCGCAATTTTAACAAACTAAAAATATACGCGACATGTAACTGTAACATACCTGCATAATATTTTAAGAACAGAACCAACGTAAAAACTTTTACTGGCACACTGTTATGTGTATGTAGTGAAAATTACTGATTACGTCGGAGACCAACTTTTTTTTTTTGTAGGCCTCATTCTACTATCGCACCTTACGGTAAGCAATGATGTAGACAACGGTAGAGCACGCTTGCCTTGAGTAACCAATTCACTCTTGATTTAAAGATCACAGTATAGAGCTATAAGGGTTGCGAGATTCGCCCGGCCCTGGTTCAGGCCATGATACGGAGCGAGAGGGAATAATAATATATATAATATAATATTCCACAACTATCACACAACGCCATCTAGTCCCAAGCTAAGCAGAGCTTGTGTTATGGGTACTAGACAACTGATAAACATACTTATATATTTCTAAATACATACATATTATAGATAAATTACACCCAGACACAGAACAAATGATCGTGCTCATCACACAAACATTTGTCCTGGGTGGGAATCGAACCCACGACCTCCGGCATAGCAGTCAGGGTCACTAACCACTAGACCAACAGGCCAGTCAGGAATGGGAAGCAATCTCCTCCTTCTGCGAAGCAGTAATGCTCGCGAAGGAGGAAGCGGAACGGGTGAGAGAGACTCAACTCCCCCAGCCGCAGCTACCGCAGGAGACACCCTGGGCGTCGGGGGTCGCGAGACATTCTAGACGTGGGCCTGCGGACGGCGAGTAATGGGTAGCTCGCCATCCGATTAGCACCAGGCCCTAGAGTCGACGGCGTGTAGTGTTCCACGCACGCCTCAAAGAGATGTCAGCAATCAGGACGGGGCCCATCATGGCCGATTCATGCATGCCAAGGGGTCGCGGATAAATTTGTACGGAGTTACCGCACCCCTGAGCACTCAGGCAAGGAAGGAACAGGGGTGGGTTTTAGTCAGCAAACCACCCAGAACGGGAGAAGTCATCAGATGATTTCCCACTTAAAAAAAAAACCGTTTAGATCTATACATTTTTCATCACACCAGTAATACAATGTAATAGCAATAAAAAACAACACGCGGCCAGTTTTAACATACATAGGTACACCATAATGTTGGAATTACAACGGTTTTGTCTTTGCGGTCTCACAATGTAGAACACAATATCGTGCCGTAAGAGAGCGGCTCGGCAGCTCAAACACAATTTTGTAGGGATTCAAAATGCATTTAGACGGTTGTGTAACCTAACGTTATGTGGAGGTTAATGGTATGAAGATCTAATTTCAATCAGACTTTGAACTGAAGTGGTGTAGTTTAGAACCACTTAGAAATGTCAAAGCGTATTTCGTAATATGTGGTATTTCTCTGTATAACCAAAGCTTTGTATCATCACGTGGTCCATGTTCTACCATATTCTTATAGTTCTTTAGTGGTGACCGCGTACCGAAAGACGCAGCGTTGGATGGCTTCCCAAACGGTGGATGGCTGAACTGGTGAGTGTCGCGGAAATCCGATGGATGCGGGACGCACAGGACTAGTCGTTGTGGCGACACTTAGGGAATGCCTTTGTCCAGCAGTAGACGTATTTCCGCTGAAATGATGATGATGAGATTCTAAAAACGAAATCAGCAGCCGATACCATCTTATTTTTAAAACCAATAGCCATGGTGGAAAGCGATCTTTATTGAATAAAGACTGGGAATCGGTTTCGGCTTAGTCTGGGTAGTCAGCTGTTATTAGTTGCAGAAATGTCAATAATCAAGCTCAGTGACCTTACATTGGAAAGCTTTACGTTATTGACAACTTATTAAATATACCCGTACATTAATCCATATTATTAAGTAACGCTCTCATAACTCATTATAAGTTAAAAACTAATCCACAAATATTACACATGAATGCTTCAGTTGATTGAAATTACAGTACCTAATAATAAATGCACCCTTAAAAGCGTAAATAAACACAGCCGCTGATTCCCGGTGAGAATATTCACCAATAAATATTCTATTCTGTCTATAATGGTGGGCTCATGATAGATTAGTTTGTGCAACATGCTAATATTAAACTGTGTGCTTTGCGAGATGAATTTATGCTGTATTTTACAGCTAATATTAATTGGACGGGAGGTTATTCATTGCGGTTTATTGGCTTGGTTGAGCTCGACTCCTACCGAAAGGAGTGGCTCGCACGAGTAGAAAACAGAATTGAGTGGAAAAGGGAGCTTGAGGCATTTGCAGTGGCATTTGCAGTGGCAGTGGGACGATATATCGGCTAATTACATGTAGATTGACTTGATTTAAAAAAAAAAAAAAGCAAAAAAGATCTTATTCTAAATGCCCAAGCCATGTTTAATAGGCTAAGAATAAGTAAACAAAACCCATCCAATTTTAAAATCTGAGGGGAAAGGAATCTATAATAAAAAACGTTACGTTTAGATTGGTTTGGTCGAAGCTAGCTCGGGGCAACTATGAAGTCTTTGATTTTATAGTGTAATGTGTAATATTTTTCCTTAAAATTGTTAAGTTCATATCTTGGTAATAGAGTACTAACACAAAGTAAATAGACAGATATAACAAAGGGGAAAGCCAGAAAAAAGCCTGAAATGGACACAAACTATTAATAGTCCTTAATTCTATTTAGAATAAAATAGGAATAATGACATAATTCTTAAGTTTGTTCAACTAGGGTAAAATATAACGATCACTAAATATATTTAACTTGATATCCGCTTATATTTATATGGAGGGGAAATGACGACTCAACTCATAAATCTTGTGGAGTATAGTGCTTATACAATGCAATAAGTTCCCTTGAAAACTATTTCTCTTCTTTTGCTGCCGTCCACCGGACTATTAATGGGAAAAATTATTTATAAATTAACTCAGAAATAAATGGAAAGCAAGATGTTTGTATTGTCTCTTTTGCTTTTGTTTAATATTGAGTGAGTTTACTCTCGGCACTTATATAGGGTGGCTTAATCCGATGTATACAACTTTTTTTTTGGCACCATTACGATTTGAAGGATTTTTATCTGTTGTTTTTTTTTTGGATAACGAATCAAGTGACACTCACGAGATTGGATAGAATCTGAATTTTTCTACGGGGTTATCTAAAGGGACGTGTATCGGTCTATTTTGATACACACACTAAAGACAGAATATTTGTTACTTTGATAATGGGAAACCTTACAAAGTATGCGATAATTGTTGAAACACGACAAATGGCTAGTGCATTTTTAGCCAGAAAGCAGGTGAAGATTTAGTAGATGTTGTTATCCATACAAAATTGTGAAGCCAGAAATAATGATGAAACAAATAGCTTGCTTCGTTTGACAAAAAAAATACTTTATTTAAAGTTCTATACATCCAAGTTGGCTACCCTGTAGAATAAAATAACTACTTTTGGCATAAATCATTTCTAGTCAAAAGCCTTCCGATGAAATTTCGAAATGGCTGAAAAATCTGCAGGTTCTACTAAAAACAATAAGCTGCTTTTATAGTTGTGTTGATTCAATAAATTAAGATTCTGCATTTTTTACAATTCGGGTGTTAAAAAGAAATTCCCAGCTGTAGAAAAACAAACTTTAAACTATAGACCTAGGTATACAGATATTTCAGATACTCGTATATGCATAAATATATTTTATGCACACTTGGAAAAGAACAGTTTTAACATATTTTCTAATAATCTATATTAGGAAGACAGCTAAATTCTTTTTTAAACTTGACCGGTCCTGTAACCATGTAGGTACGTTTTCAAAGAAAATAACCAATACAACGTGATCTCTCTTTACTGAATCCTTTACTCAAGAGATTTTGAGAAACCAATTTAAAATGGTCGTTTTTTCCACCTGATTTTCCCGAACAATAAGTTGTACACTTTTACTATATAAATATTATAAAACAAGGTCCTCCGCCGCGTCTGTCTCACTGTCTGTCAGTTCGCGATAAACTCAAAAACTGCTGAACGGATTTTCATGCGGTTTCCACCAAAGAGTGGTTTTGGTTAGCCAATTTATGAGGAAGGTTTAGGTGTATAATTTGTATCAGTACAAAGCTGGGGCGGGTCACTAATGTTCAATATTTTGCCGCATGGCTTGTTTATAGCTCATTCGGATGCTATCGGCTTTAAATAGATTGGTGTTGATTATGTATGTATTTATGGGTTAAGTGTGTGTAGAGACATGAAAATTGGAGCGTGTATTCTTTGTGAAGAGTAGGTATCCGCTAAGAAAGGGTTTCGAAATTTTACCCTTAAGGGGGTGAAAAAGGGGTTGAAAGTTTATAACGGCGGAAATACTAATTCCACGCGGGCGAAGTCGCTGGCAGAAGCTAGTTATGTGTAAATGTAGGAACTTTGCAATACAGGCTGTAACAGAAATGTGTAGTCATATTTTAAAAAACTGGCTTTGCGCATGAAAATGAACAACTTTCATCCAGGAGGTCAAAATAAATTCCAAAAAAAGAAGTTTGTTTAATTAAATACAAATTTATGATAATTTAGACAAAAATAAACAATTATTTTATACTATTTACATACTTATAAAATACTTAACTAACTATAATTTAAAAAAAAGTTGGCAGTCACGGGAAGCCATGTGAAATATCTATTTTAATCCATCAGGTACCGAAATAACAGACACAATTAAAAACCTATTGTTCCCCGATGAGAGACGCGCGGGACCTGACGGGTTAATATTAGAATTCAAAATTGTTGTTAGTTGTTGTTGTTGTTGTTGGTTGTTGTTGGTTGTTGGTTGTTATTAGTTGTTGTTGTTGTTACAACGCACAACTACAACAACAACTTGTTGTAGTTGTGTGTTGTGTTACTTTTTTTCGCATAGTTGTTTATAATTTATGGAGATTGGAGTAAAGAGCGGCGGCGTAGTGGGGGCATCGTGTCACGAGGTTTGCCATTTCCGTCACGGCATTCGAGTCGATTTTACTGCCAAGCCGCGCAAATAGATGTTTCACATAAAAAAAACTCCTTACTAAATAAAACATAAAATATAGCGTCAAAAAAGTTGGACTTTCCGTACAAAGTTAAATCAATAATGGAGATTTAATTTTGTGTTTGGAGTTGTCAGTAACTTTCTTGAAGAAAGTTGTCTATTTCTACGGCAAAAGCTGTATTTAAAATATGACCACGCATTTCCGTTACATCCTGTATAATATGGTACAAACTTAGAAATAAGGAATATGCATGAAAAAAAAATTTGTTATCTAACCGGTTTATCGATTAATATATTAAAATAGAGTACGAACAGCGTAAACAGAATCAAAATTGATCGAAAACTGTCCCTCTCTCGAAAACGCTGTTTACTATGGCAGTTGTATGGGCGTCATGTCTTTTGACGTCGTGATATCATCATCATCATCATCATCAGCCTTTTTTTTTAATATCCTCACTGCTGGGGCACAGGCCTCCTCTCTGAGAGAGGGTGTGGGCCGTAATTCACCACGCGGGCCCAATGCGGATTGGTGGATGTCACATATCTTCGAATTTTTGGTTCTAGGACATGCCGGTTTCCTCACGATGTTTTCCTTCACCGTTTTGAGAGCAGTGGTAATGAAATAATTTACACAAAGTAAAGCGCCAGCCTGGGTTTAGGCTGGTTACCTACAACTTGTAAGCCGCGGCCAATACCACTGGGCCACCACTGCTCCTTAAAAAATATCATGCATATTTCCAATTATCACAAGTAACTTTCGTTAAAAATAGCAGTGAAATATAAATGTAGGAAGCTCATTCGCTCATTGATTGTGATTAGGTAGTTGAGACGTTTCTTTTTTTTTTTTGAAGTTTTAAGTTAATTTATTAATAACGATTTAATAAATTACTGCAAACTCTCATTTAGAGACAATCAGAATATGTTTATGTAATTGATACAAAAAAAAAATCTTGAAACTTCCTTGTACAATCATTCAATCGCAATTACTTTTCACAAGTACCTTAAGTACTACTAGTTTATGAGGACGTAGCGTAGAAGTTTCCCAGCACGTTTAAGGTATTTTCTATACCTGTAAGAAGTAGGAGTAGAGGGTCTAACAAAGAGCCTGTACCAATCTATCATCCACCGAATCTCATGAGTAAAACGAATTAATTCAAAGACGACTCGAGCAATTAGCATTAGGAAATGAACATCTGATCCTGGCGGGTCATCTAATGTAATCAAATTGTTATGTTCAGGATGTGTGCCCGATGGCTACTTACAGTTTTATATGCGTGTGGGATTACTTGGGGGTTTATAAGACAATCTTTGGTTAGATATTTACTTGTGATAAGTATTCACTACATATTATTTAAACAAAGTCCCACGCCGTCTGCCTGTTCGCGATAAACTCAAAAACTTCTCTACGGATTTTCATGCGGTTTTCACAAATAGAGTGATTCATGAGGAAGATTTAAGAGTATAATTTGTACCCGTGCAAAGATGGGTCGGGTCACTAGTAACTTATTTGGTTCCTTTTTAACTCACACACTGTAAACTTTGTTAAAAGAGTTAATTTCTAAATACAAGCTGGCGGAGTTTATCTTAAAATAAAAACTATTCTTTACATATTATTTAAAAAAAATACCCCAACCAAAATATAACGAGAGCTACTTATAAAACCAATAATATTCCACCACAATCTCCCTTATCAACTTAAAACGAAACATAAAGCTCCTATTTTAATAACAAAGCAAAATAGCTTTATACAATACCCTGTAACAAGATATCCGATTGAAGTTCGGAGACTTTCACTCAACAGTCTGAATGAAACCGTCTCTTTGGGAATGTAAAACACAGAGTAGAGTCACAGTGTCCTTTCAAACAGTACCGCAAATCGGTCGTGTCTGTGAAATCAAGTACTCCACATTCGTGCCGATTCTATTGTGCGCCAACTAAACTTAATTTTGGCTATTGTTATCTTTTTCTCTCTAATAAAACAAGAAAGAGACGGTCGTAAATCAGAGCTGTCAAATATAGTTTAACTAATATTTCCCTTTGTATGGAAATATTAGGTACACGTAAAACATGTTGATTAAAAAACTTTTTTACAAAAAATAAAACTGACTTCTAAAATTGCAAAATAACTTAAATTTCGGAAGTCGGTTTTGGATTTTGTTTCTTCGACACCGACTTCCGAAATTTAAGTTATTTTGCAATTTTAGCTAGCCAGCAAGTCGGCTATAGTTTTTGTAAAAAATAGTTTTTTTTTTCACTTTTTAGTTGTTGTACCACAGAACTAAAACTAAAAAATAATGTTATGCCCAAATGGATAACCCTATGGAATTTGAGCATAATTGGAGGCAACCAAAATGTCATCTGCGTATACATATTTTTTGAAAACGTGCTAAATCAGTTTCGATAAAACTTTTATGGGACCACCTCTAAAGTATGGCCTACCAAATAAAAAAGAATCATCAAAATCTATTCACAAGCGGCGGAGATATCGCATAACATACATACAAAAAAAAAACATACAGTTGAATTGAGAACCTCCTCCTTTTTGAAGTCGGTTAAAACACGGTAAAGCGCAAGACGTAAACTAGTTTGACATCTCTTACTTAGTTCATAGCTATAACCGTCCTTTTCTCGCTCTGCCTGTTAGTAAAAAATTCTCTGATTTTAGTTTAGTTATTGAAGAAGAGAATCGGCACCATTGTCGATTCAGCTTCTTTCCTTGAAAGAAAGAGAAGAGGGATAGAACAGTCAATTTGTGGGAAAGCAAAGAAATTGTTACGAATTACTAAATGACACACTTGGATGACTTCGTAGCTTATGTGATTCACGTCATTTGTATCAAATTTTCACAAAACCATTTTAAAGTATTGGAAATGTTGTTTCAGTGAGTTACAGCTGTGTTAGTATTAGAGTCTTATTGGGCAAGTTAATCTTGTGCCGCCCATCTTCGACCACATCATCACTTATCATCAGGTGAGATAGTGGTCAAACACGCGCCCATCAATTTATTGTAAAAAAGCGCTCTCTCAAAGTGAATTGATAAAAAATAACATTTGGCGACCCTACCTAGATATCAATAATTAATATAGGTAGGATCTACCTTTTTTTTGGGGGTGGGAAATTATCCTATGACTTCGCCCGCTCTGGATGGTGTGGGAGGGCGTGTCAGACTTTTACTGACTAAAAACCACCCCTGTTCCTTCCTTGCCTGAGTACCCAAGGGCGCGATAGCTCTGTTTCGAATTTATCCGCGACCCCTTGGCATGCATGCATCGGCCATGACGGGCCCCGTCCTGAATTGCTGACATCTACTGACTGTCAACTCTCGGGCCTGGTGATGATCGGACGGCGAGCAACCCATTACTCGCCGTTCGCAGGCCCGCGTAGGTAGAATCTACCTCGGGTGATGATCGATAGTGTGTGCGAATTTACTTGTATCCCGGGCCCCGACACCATGAGTGTTGTTAGGAACTGTGGGGTTTTAGTAAGTAGCTCTCTGACATAGAGCAGTGCTGGCCCAGTGGTATTGGCCGCTACTTATAAGTTGTAGGTCGTGAGTTCAAACCCAGGCGGGCGCTTTACTTTGTGTAAATTATTTCATCACCACTGCTCTCATAACGGTGAAGGAAAACATCGTGAGGAAACCGGCATGTCCTAAAACCAAAAATTCGAAGACATGTGACATTCACCAATCCGCATTGGGCCCGCGTGGTGGATTACGGCCCACACCCTCTCACGAAGAGGAGGCCTGTGCCCCAGTAGTGGGGACGTTAAAAGGCTGAGATGATGACTCTGACATAACCCGTCGTACTCCTCAGATGGAGGATTTCTCCGTAACAAAATGGTCTACCTTGTTATTTAATATTCAGTTAATTAAATTATTTTTTATTTTGAACAGTATCTAGATACTAGTATGTATTTCTCGTAAAGCGGCTGATTGTAACATTTTAAGATGCTATTATAACGTGAATTTTCCTGGCCACAAAAGTTGTCTCTAAATGATAGCAGTAGGGATACTGTTTTCTCTAAACTATGTCACAGTCCTACTAGAAATGTATCCCCGGGGGGATAGGGACAGCTGTGCGCTTTAAACTACTCGCTATACGAAGTGTGTGGGTGTTTGTCAATAGGTTGTGTATTTTATTGCCGCTCCGGGTGGATGTGGGTGAGCGCTTCAGATTGACGCATTAGCTCTATTTACCTAATCCCCAGCTGGGTGGAGCAAGAATGTTGGGATTTAAAATAGTGTTGTGAATTATGGAAGTTGGAATCATGTTTGTTGCAAAATGGCTGTTGAAATTCAATCAGCTCATTGAAATCAAGTTCTAAACAAACCCGTAGGAAAAACGTAAGTAACCAACATAGACCGAAGATTTGCCACGCTAAAGTGAAATCGACATGTCACATTGCTCGCAGAATGCATGGCCGATGGGGACGAAATATTGAGGAGTGGAGACCGCGTACAAGGAGAAACAGCGTTGGAAGACCTTCTACAAGGTGGACCGATGATCTGTTGAAGGCTGAGAAATTTCGCTGAATGCACAGGAACGGTCGATGTGACGATGCTAAGTGAGTGGCTCCTTTCCAGGTCTATATGCTGAAATGATGATAAATGGATAAATGCCTTTTTCTACATTGTCTAGGCTTACACAAACATTCTTAGTTTTTCGATAGTTTTATTGGGTCCATTTTGTCTGTATGAACTGAAACAAAGTTTCACTGATCGAAAAAACTACAAAGCAATTAATTTAGAGGGTCAACTAATGGTAGAGTAGCGCGAAAGTTTAGATTGATCTGTGTGGCAAACTTAAGTGCGATTTATTATTAATCCTTATTTGTACTTATGTATTTTATATCATGTCTTTCTTTGTCTACCTGGCTTTTTACATAACTGCAATTCTCATAATATTTTGCCTTTTTACCTCATAAACCGCATTATATAAAGTAGCTATTCAGTACATTTATGTGAGAACTCGACAAAATGTACTGAACAGCTGATTTTTTTGCGATTACGGCGTTGGTCCTACAGTAAAAGTTGTTCGTAATGATGAGTACAATGACCCCTTAAGAAGCGTTGGAGGTCGCAGGACATTCGCCGGCCACCGTAGACGCAGGCCTGCGGACGGCGAGTAATGGGTAGCTTGCCGTCCAATCAGCACCAGGCCCGGGGGTCGACGGCGCGTACTGTTTCACGCGCGCCTCAAAGAGTTGTCAGCCACCACTGACGGGGCCCATCATGGCCGATGCCTGCATGCCAAGGGGCTTGGATAAATTCGTAACAGAGTTACCGCGCCGCTGGTCACTCAAGCAAGAAAGGAACAGGGGTGGGTTTAGTCAATAAGAGTCTGACACGCCCTCCCGCTCCACCCAAGCGGGAGATGTCATTGGATGATTTCCAACTCCCAAAAAAAAAATAGAGGTATTGCGTTTATTCTGTTACACGTTGTATACTTTATTCCAAAACACAACGAGCGGTCGTTGGCCACACAACTGCAAGGTTAAAGTGGAACTGGGCTGGTCACATTTAACGCATGTCAGAGGAGCAATGGACGAAGATTACCACAAAGTGAATCCCAATCGCATTGAGGGATGAGTTGGATTCCTTCACAAAAGACTGGCCCAAAATTACAGAAGACCGGAGAAAGTGGAAGGAGGGAATGGAGGCCTTTGCCCAGCAGTGGAATAGCATAGGCTCGTAATAATATTTTTTGCCTCGTTGGTTTAGAAGTCACAGGCGCTCCTTAAATTCTCCGGGTGCAACATCTGGATTTTATCAGAGATAGCCCAAAATCTGAATTTGTGCCAGATTGCAGTAGACACGCCCCATATTACTTGGGACCTAAACATAAATTGTGGTTGTACTAAAGGTACATATAGTAACATAATCAGCCTTACAAAGTTCTCACAGCTGGGACTCAGGCCTCCTCTTTATGAAAAGAAATGGGCTGTAATTCTCCACGCGGGCCTAGTGCGGGTTTATGGATGACACATGAATTTGAAGAGTTTGTTCAGGACATATCGGTTTCCTCACGATGTTTTCCTTCACCATTTCGAGAGCAGTGGTGACGAAATAAATTCATCATCATCATCATTTCTTAATTCTTTATTATATACCACAGCTTAACATAATATACAGTCATTACACAGTTCATGTACAAAGGCGAGCTTAACTCGAAGTTGAGTTTTCTCCCAGCAAACCTTTGAGTGACAGAGTGAGATCACACTCAAGGGTAGGATTGAGTACAATATAAACTTATATAAATAAGCCCTATATATAAAATACATACAAAATACTATATAATAATATATATAAATATACACCAATATATTATTTTCCTCCTAAAGATATTCAGAGAAGGGCTGTCGCGTAGGGAGTGTGAAAGAGAGTTCCAGAGACGCACTGCAGTTACTGCAAAGGAGCCATTGTAGCGGCTGGAAGTGTGACGCGGAGTACGAAGGAGAAGAGAAGTGCGACAGAGTTTACCTCTCGGAACGAGGTACTCAAAGCGTTCACGAAGGTATTGAGGAGAAATAGGATTGTGCAGAATAGTATAAAGAAGGGATAGGATATGGGTATCTCGCTGACGCCGAATCGGCAGCCACCCTAATCTGGTCCGAAACTCCGACACATGGTCGTATTTGCGGACACATGGTCATCCGACACATGGTCATTTCAGCCGATAGACGTCCACTGCTGGTCATAGGCCTCCCTAAAGTGTCGCCACAACGACCGGTCCTGTGCGTCTCGCACCCATCGGCTACCCGCGACCCTCACCAGGTCATCGGAAAAACGACGAAATAAATTACACAAAGTAAAACACCTGCCTGGGTTTGAACTCACAACGTACAACTCGTAAGTCAAGGCCGTTACCACTGGGTCACCACTGCCCCAGGTAGGTACACCTTTAGCTAAACGAATTCCTTTGTAGAATCCAGTCGTCACGTTATATTACGTTATATTTCCAGAATCCCCGCAAAACGTCACACAATATTACAACCGAAGAAAATCCTCACCTGTCTAAAAATACACCCTCGGGGTTAACTTTGTTAACGTGATAAACGAAGGAACTTCTCACACTGATTGTAATGCGATAACGTGCGGCAAAATGCGACGCGAGACGCGAAGTGAACCGTATAAAGTAACAACTGCATCGTGTTTCCCGTCTCCTGTGGTTTGTTAGTGCTTTTGTTCTAGATGTTACTGATAAGAAAAGCTAGAAATACTGAGTTTAATAGGAAGTATTTGTGCTTAATGAATGAATACGTACCATTTTATTTCTAATGAACTGTTATTATTTAAGCTAGAATCTAAGGACTATGAAAGGTTAAAGACGGAGTGTCAAAATCCAGCAATCTAAAGTACCAGAATGAGAAACCGGATTGTATCTGTACACACGAAATAACCTCACATAGACAAAATGAGAAGTCAAAACGTCATCGTTACGTTCGCCAAGGTCACTCACACATTTTAACGATCCTGCTTCATTTAATGTCCAATGACGTTCCGTCTATAATATTTGTTACAGTCACAACTCATAACTAGCCACAATCACTGTTTACAAATGTGGTTTTGACTGGTTATAAGTTAGACACCAACAGTTACTGAAAGTTGGATGGCTTTATGTATAATAGTAAAATGGTCTGAAAAATAATTTGATACCTAGAACTATTGGTTACTAGACACCTAGTATATAATAAAGAAAAAAACTTTTTTACAAAAAAAAACAACCGACTTTATTCTTTATTTTTTAATTTTTAGTGTATTTTTTTTTAATGTCGGTTGTTTTTTTTGTAAAAAAGTTTTTTATTTTTCACTTTTTAGTTGTTATACCCCACAACCAAAAACCCCAATAACATGGAACGTGGAATTTAAACATTTGGAGTACACCAAAACGTTTCGTTTCGTTTTTGTTCAGTTTCTCAAAAAGCGCTTTAGCAATTTCGATAAAATTTATATGGGACCACCTCGGGAGTATATTCTTAGGGATAGAAAAATAATTTTGAATATCGGTCTACAACTGACGGAGAAATCGGCGGACATACATAAAAAAAAAAAAACATACATACAGTCGAACATAGAACCTCCTCCTTTTTCGAAAGTCGGTTAAAAAGAAACTAAGTTTTTGGTTGCATAAGAATACTTGATTTCATACACTTTTGTTTTTTTTTTTAGGGTGGGAATTCAAAAGATGACTCGCTCTGGGTAGAGCGGGAGGGCGTGTCAGACTCTTACTGACTAAAACCTACCCGTGTTCTTTAAGTTGTCTTTTGGGTTCCAGCAGGTGTATTCGCTAACTCAGTTGACATCAATTTGATGGGCACTTTGCAGTACATTGCTCGGTGGACATCGATTATAATAGGCACTATGTGGTACATTTTTGTTTTCCTATACGTTAAAGCAGCAATGTACTGCGAAGTGCCTATTATAATCGATGTCCACCGATTCGCTGACTCAGTTGACATCAATTTGATGTCAACTGAGTTAGCGAATACACCTGCAGGGCCACGGTGCCTCTTTCAAACACTCCTGCGACCCTGACCATGACCCTGACCCTGACCCTGACCCTAGCGAGCCACGTGGCATCTGTTTGGCAATACAAAGTCTTGTCAATACACGTCTGATAGCGTCCATAGCGCGCATAGCCAACGTACTCGTAGCTGACGTCGCTACGCGTTATTCGTAGCATTTTATGTAGCACCACCCTCATTTTCTTCTTATGTCTTGCGTGTGTGTGTAAGTGACATAAAGTTAATTTGTTAATTTTCCGCATCGGTTACTACTTCAATGCCATGTCTGTGAGGCAATAAGGACACTTGTAATTATTGTCTATGGTATTTGTAAATAACATGGAGCAATATTTCTTGATCAAAGATTGAAATGGAAAAGTGAAATGATAGCCTCACATTCAAGTAAACGCAGAACCAGCCTTATAATGTTCTCACTGCTGGGACTCAGGCCTCCTCTCTAGGAGAGGGAATAGGCTGTAATGCACCACGCGGGTGCAGTGCGAGTTGGTGGATCTCACATGTCTTTGGATTTTTAATATATATATTTAATAATCATATGTTTATTAATTTTATTTATTTATTTTTAGAGCAGTGGTGGCCTAGTGGTATTAGACGGAACTTACAAGTTGCAGGTCGTGAGTTCAAACCCATGCAGGCAGGCGCTTTACTTTGTGTAAATTATTTCATTACCACTGCTTTCAAAACGGTGAAGGAAACCATCGTGAGGAAACCGGCATGTCCTAGGACCAAAAATTCGAAGACTTGTGATATCCACCAACCCGCACTGGGCCTGCTTGGTGGATTACGGCCCACTCCCTCTCAGAGAGAGGAGGCTTATGCCCCAGCAGTGGGGACATTAAAAGGCTGATGATGATGATATTTATTTGCCAAAAATAAAAGTACAATAAGTAACAAATGAGATGCTAGACAAAAAGTGGCTGCGTACACAGTTTAAGCATCTGAAGCCAAACTAGGCAGAGCCTGTATTTCAGCTTTCAGCACCTATTCCCTCGAGTAAAAAATATAGTATAGTTAAGTGTAGCACTGTAACACTTAAAAATTGAATAAATTTAATTCGTGGAATGGAGCGTTATTTTGCAAGTTGACAGATTGACAGATTGTCGTTTGACGTTTCTTTTTCCAACTTGATCTGGAGCGAGTCTGCCTCTTAAACTTTATATATTGGAAAAAACTTCTAAAAAGCACTTAATGATGTCTCGAGGTGTAAAAGGGACCGGAGTCAAGTTCAAATGCTGTAAGCATAAGAATGTAGGACGCTGTAAGTGCTTTTTCTGGGATTTTCTGTGGTGACGCTAAGTCTTAAGCATGGCATTTATGATTCTCACCGAATCTTTCTCTTGTTGGCAGGGTTCCTACTTTACATTTAGTTTCATACGAAAAAACAATATAAAAATGGTCGGATCATAAACTTCACTTTATTTTTGGAAGAACAATGCGGTCTTAGCAAAAGGTTCTGAACACAAACGTCCACGTGTCCAGAGATGACTAAGGTTAGATGACCATGGCTTAGATACTGCTTGTGGATCTCCTCACTGGACCTTTAATCTTCGATCTTCGAACGATAGGGTAATAGTGGTTCATCATGAATTGTAAGTTCAACATACAGTTTTCTGTGTACTATCTAGTGTGATGCAGTGTTAACAATAAATGTGATATATGTGAAGACCAAATCAAAGGACTCTTATTTACTACAGACATACCTCATGCAATAAACCCGAAGATAGGTAACTAGGGTCTCATGCTATAAATTATCTTTGACGCTAGCCGGTGGAAGAATAATTTCTTTACAGCACTTTTTGGTTCTAGGTAATGCCGGTTTCCTCATAAAGTTTTCATTCACCGTTTTGAGAGCAGTGGTGATGAAATAAATTATACTAAGTGAAGCGCCAACCCAACCACGTACGTCTCGTAAGTAGCGGTTTTTACCATTAGACCTCCTCTGCTTTCTGCAATTTTTTTTTTCTTAAGATCTTAGATTATTCAAAAAGAAACTATTTCAATGGATAAGTACTAATAATTTTTACAGCTTAAAAGATTTTTTTGACTGGAAGCATTTTTAATGTAATCTAACTTAATATTTGCATGCTACGATGTAAGCAGAACATGTATGCTCTTTAATGATTTCTTTTTAAACATCTTATATACCATGTTTTATGCAAATAAATATTTATTATTATTATTATTCCATTTATTAAACTTTATGTACATACTATTTACATTTTTAAATATTCAAATATTAAAAATATAAAAAATAGTAGCCCACCGGCATCGGTATAGGGTCCAAGCTACCGGTGGTCAGGGCTCCTGAGAAAGGAATCTTCTAACAATACGCGCCGTGTCCAGGAGTACCGCTTTCTGTATCAAGCCCTTGATCCAGCCGCCTAACGAGAGCCTCCTTAGGTGTTCGTCGAGGCTCTTGGCTATTAAACCATTGGCCGTCACGACTATCGGCACAATGACTGCTGTACCTACCTCCCACATGTCGACAACCTCGCGAGCCAGATCAAGATACTTTGTTTGTTTGTCTTTTTCAGCTTTCACGAGGTTCTCGTCATAAGGGACAGCTATATCAACAATCATTGTGCGACGCTCTAATCGATCTATCACCACTATGCCAGGCTTATTGGCAACAATAGTCCTGTCAGTGCTGATAGATCGATGCCAATATAACGTGAAATTGCCATTTTCGAGAACTGGGTCGGGCTCATACCTATAGTACGGTACTTCGGATTCCATAAGATTGTATTTAAGAGCAAGTTGCTGGTGGATAATCCTGGCTACAAGGTTGTGTCTATGCAAATAGTCTCCGTTAGCTAGACAAGAACAACCAGAAATTATTATTATTATTTATTTATTTAAATCAAGTATCTCAGCATATATTGTCAACGAGTTCGTGTCTTTTAAAATGTATAGCGACAAATATAATTTCCGTCAAAACGCTTCAATGTTGACTCTGTGTATCCAAACATTTGATCTGAGGGTTTATTTGCAATATTTAATAGTTTACTCAGCCATAAAGAAACTTCAATTTCCGACAGTATGTACACTGAAATCCATTGGGTGGACTGACTCGAGGAGATATCCATTTCACCTAAGAAATATTATGATCCCCTTTATTCTGTAAAATTATTATGTAATCAGTAAATTTTGTCCCCATTGTTTGGGTTTGATATTAGAAAGTGTAAACATGTGAGACTTTTGCAGGCTTTTGTATGTCTTTTGAAAATTTTTGATATTATGCTGCTTGTAAATTATACCATAGTAAGTCTCTATTTCTTTTCTTCTGTTTATATTTCATAACCTTGAATAACTAATAGTTACTGGCAAAGTTGATGGCAAACGTGCCAGATGTCATGTCCAATCAGTTTGTCAGACTAATAGGAACAGATAGCGGATCATCATCAAGAAAAAGATTACTTCCCTCAGCAATGAGGAAAACGATGCAAGGAGGAAGGAAGTCTCCATTTCAATGCATATTGGTCAGTTCATGATTCTTGATTATAAACCCAATGTCGTACGTTACCTTGGGGAGAATCTAAATGCTACCTTCTTCATTATTGTTAGGCTTGTTAGTGTTTGAGCACCATCTCATCTGATGATAAACGAAGATAGTACACGCTTGCCTAGAAATAATCTATTAAGGCACCTCTAGGTTTTCGGAAAATGCAGATAGTATTTAAATCGACCGCTCTTATTTTAAAATTCACAAAAGATTTGAAAGCTTCATACTTTTCACACGTTGTTACTCTATTTTAAAGCTTTGAACATCGCCAAGGAACATTATTTTATGCATGTGTACCGCATCGCTTATCCAGACTCCTAGCAGTCGGTTATGATTTTACTGCCTCTTCTTTTACGAAATATTTAGCAGGTTTTCCTCGTACCTTGGCTAGATTTGGGTCAGCATGTTTCAAAAGTCCAGTGAAATATTGTTTTTCAGCCAGTATTGTTTTTTATTTCCTTTCGTTACAGGGCCCCAATGGTTCGTCCTTTTTTCTATTAATAAAGTTTTTTCGAAACATATTCTACGTTTTGCCACGGGGTCTCATTTCGAACAAAGAAAATTTAATTTTTAGGATATGTCCGGGACCCAATAAATGAAACAGTCTTGATATGGTAAACTATTATATTTAACACGGTAAACGTCTAATACAAGCGAGCGCGTTATTCTGACTAACTTAATTTACCTAGAGTAACAAGATAGGTTCCCCGACACTCTGAGCGAGTGTGTGTGTGTGTGTCCCTACAAATTCATTAAAATTTCAATAGATGGCGTAATATGCATCGATTTCTTATTGAAGTTTATGTAACATTCATATTTAAAAAAAAAAATGGTAAAACTGTGTTTTCTTATATAAAACCACCTTTTTGTCTGGATTTCCTCGAGTGAAGTTCAGTGAAGGTCAGTAGCTGTTTTAATTATTCGCTTATTTTGTGTCTCTAGTGTCTGCGTAACTGGACAATATGTGGAATCTTTGAAACAGGCACACTTTCGGTAAAAAGGTGATGAGATTTTATTGTAGTACAGCTGTTGCCCGCGACTTCGTCCGCTCGTAAACCTGTACAAATTAAACTATAATTCTGTGCTTGCGATGTATTCCGAAATATGTTATGTATGTATTATGGCCAGATGTATGGACGTCAACGAAGCGGAAAGAGTATGTCAGGATCGTAGCATAAAAGTGGAAAAAAGAATAACATTAGATATTTATAAAACTTTTCTATATGCTAGTAGTGTTGCTTTCAACAACCAAAATGTACTGAGAGTCAGGTGTGGTGACGCGGGAGTAAAGCAGCAGATTTATCGTATGAGAAGTGGCTGGTCCAGAGGTCAACACCCGTAGTCTTCAGTGTCTACCCACTGCAACTTGTTTGTAGTCTTTGCACACTTACAGGGAACTGTACTCTTACAGGATACTTACAGGGAATTGGAAGGGGTAATTGTGAGAAATTAATGACAAACGTGGTATAATCTTCGAGAAAGAGGCCGACCGTCGAATCTGTCTCGGCTGGGCAGCATTCGGGAAGCTGCGCGGTATCTTCTCTTGTCACATGCCACAGTGTATCAAGATGGAAGTCTATGACCAGTGCGTTTTGCCAGTGATGACATAATATAGCCCTGAAACATAGTCGCTCACAATGTGCCTAATAAAAAGGCTAACTCGTAAAGTCACCCAAAGGGAAA
This sequence comes from Polia nebulosa, assembly GCA_951329385.1. NCBI lineage: Eukaryota > Metazoa > Arthropoda > Insecta > Lepidoptera > Noctuidae > Polia > Polia nebulosa. Next base: position 12,071,542 of record OX589604.1, read on the forward strand.
TGGAGAGAGCTATGTCCAGAGTTTCGTTGCGTGATTGAATCAGGAATTAAGACATCCGCAGAAGAACCAAGGTTACAGACATAGCCCGAACAATTTCCATTACACACACAACTGTAGTGACACTGGGCAGAGCTCATTGCTTGCCGAACAGATGGTCGATGGCGGCAGGCCTGTGGCGACAACGTACCGGAAGATGCAGTACTGGAAGGTCTTCCACAGGGTGGACCGATGATCTGGAGACGGAATCTGATAGATGCGAGACGCACAGAATCGGTTGTTGTAGCGACACTTGGGGATGGCCTATGTTCATCTGCTGAATGATGTAGTAAACAGTTTTGTCAACGCCGAAACCCGTAAGAATTTTTCACCTCGATGACATTTCTCTGCAGAGTTTAAGCAAGAATCCGTTACAGAACTCAGGCGGTGTTAATTCCAAAGTAGTGAAATCGGGACACTGACTTCAGCTGTATGACGTAAGCTGGTAGTTTAATTGATGTTAGCGAATTCAAATACACTTCACAACAAATCATGCCGTCATCTTGCTCAACAATATTGGGTGTATTTGAAAGCGTCATCGCGGCTCTGGCACAGGCAACTGAAGGAACACGAGTGGGTTTTAGTCAGAAAAAGTCTGATACATGGAAATCCCATAGATACCCAACAACACAACTGTACGCAGACTGCAAGGTCCTTACAGTTCGTCAGCTTTTTGTGCTTCAATCTGTCCTTAGGAAACATAGCAGCCTTCCCCCGTCAAACCCAAACAAGCGTACAAACCTTCCCTCAGGCACCCAACACAGGACCACGTTCGCACAGCATCAATATTATGTAATTAGCGCGTATATTTACAAAATGATTCACAAAAAACTGAATATTTTAGACCTCAACAAACACAACTTAAAATTAAAAGTGACAGAATGGTTACTTAAACAGGACTATGCCGCAACGGAGACTTTACTTGCCTACATCGCCTAACAAGCACACACCCATCTCCATGCTTGCACGAATACCTCTATCCTCGCATCCAAACACACTCGCACATACAATCTCCCCCACCCACTTACACACTCACACACAAACTCCTAACACCTACAATCACATTAATTCACTCTCACCCCTCGCACTCTCACATACTCATACTTAATTTAAACTAAAACTTTTTTCCCTTCTTAGGTAAATCGACACAGTCCACTCATACACATATCAATTGTAACTTCATTCCGAAACGCTGTCTCTTAAGATACAGGACACCCTAGTTTAAGAGACAGAGTTTAATCTATTGTGTTCAGGTTTCTGCAGCATCCAAATAAATGTTTAATGTAAATGTTCGCTACAATAAATCCAAACATTGTAAACTTGAAGTACAATTATCTGTATTTATGGGAAATAAAGATATTTTATTTATTTATTTACATCCTTTCGCTTTGACGTGCGGAAACGGAAGAAGTTATTTGATGATTCCCCACCCAAAATAAAATCTTGCTTCACAATAGTATTTATGGAGGCGTATAACACTTCGCTCTCTTTAATTTGCGACGAAATGCTCGTGAGGATTGCTGCAGCTTGATCATTTTTAGACGTCTTTTAAATAGGCCGATCACGCATGCAAGACTTTTCTTGGTGCGGAAATCGACTGACGTCCCCGTACATCAGATGAATCAGTTCTTTTATAGTAGGAACTACTCTACCGAGAGACTCTGGAAGGGTGCCTTCACCATCTTTTGAAAGAACTTTGGCGAATTTCTGAGTCAAGCGCAGTCTATGAACTCGTGACCTTGACTTGGTTTCAAAATAGCGTTCACTACGTCAGCTCGAGTTTCTCGTGACATCACGGGTAGAGTTAGAAAGAAAGCTCCGCCAAACAGCATGTCTTATTTCCTGCTGATTTTAACAATCATCGGCAGAGGTATTATACAGCCGCCGCTGCTTTTCTATTTGCCATAGAGTATTCATTCCGTACGATCAAAAAGCAAGCCCTGGGCGCGGCCTTTGTCATTAAATACATATCTGCTTATTTCACGTATAGTACGCCAGTTGGCAGCACTTTGTCATACGTAAGATAGTTCGCAAGCTGAAAAAATGCGAAGACCGTGGTTTGGCGCGGCTTTTCTTATCCTTCTGTCATTTTTAGGATCGGTAAAAATGCGTTCTAAAAATGGACGTTCAAATGCATGACCATTGGATTTCGGTCATGTATACAGGGTCTAACGGAAAGGTGTGGTCATATTTTAAGAACTGCATCTGCCCATCGATATAACTTACTTCAAGAAAACCTGAGGAAGTTCGCAAAAAAAATTTAACCTCCCATATATTGATCAGCTGATGATATCTTTGTATGAAAAGTCCAATTATATTTTTGGGAATTTTCTATTTTTTCTTAGAGAAAGTTATTTATTTCAATGGGCAGAACCGGTTCTTAAAATATGACCACACCTTTTCGTTATACCCTGTAAAGAAGGTTATTGTCCGCCAAACTGCCTCGCCAGTGCTGATGCAGAGACCAGACTGGAACTTGATCACGTCTCGATCGATCAATACTCTGCAAAGTCTACGTAGCCTGGTCGCTGCTCTTGTTTGCATACCTATTTACAAAAAATGTATTTAATTTAATCGAAGGAATGACAACAATTTTTAAATTTTTCTTTACCATATTTTTATTATGTCTATAAAAATAGTAGTAAGATAATACATAAAAATAAACAAAACAATCACTCAAACTTTCATATTCGCACTTGAAAGTCAGTGCTGATACCAACGCGCTACGATCTTTATTGATATAATATCAAAATATGGATTAATATATTTACACACGTCATTATTGATCGCTTTGCTCCTTGTAGCGGGAATCCCCCTCTTGGCATACAATTTTAAGGCATTTAAGGTGGGTGCGCCAGGGTAGCCCGCGAAATTCAGTTTTAATTATTCGCTTATTGATTCCTAGTGGATATTGTGATGTAAAATTGTTGTAGTTTTGTGTCTCAAGTGTCTACGCAACTGGACAAGATGTGGAATCATTGAAACAGGCGCGATCTCGGTAAAATGGAGCTGAGAATTTTATTGTAGTAAAGACTACCTCAGCGAAGTTTGCCGAGAAGACTGACTCGACACATTTGTTGCCAAATACTGCAAAATACATTAGAATGTGTTACATCTGCATTCTAATAGGAAAAACAAAACTGAAAGAACGTAAGTCTAGGCAGTATGGTCAAAAGACTATAGCCTGCCCTTCGGGGTAAATAAAAAAATTAAACAAGCGAGTATTTGATACGTTCCCAAGGCGACAAACAAAAACAAGCATTATTGTCAAAATATCACTCTCACAAAATATTGCCAGAGTATTTTCTTTAATTGCCAATTATTAGTGTTTGTTAATTAATTAATAAATAATTATTTTATCTATATAAAATATTATTTATGCAAGTCCAACACGTAATTAATAACTATGTGAGATGATTAGATTTGTTTGTTGTCCAACAAGCCTAAGGAAGCACTTTTCAAAATATTTTATTTATTATTTTCTACCGAGTATCATCTGTTTGTCTCATAAAGTGGTAACTCCGGTGATTCAAAATATTTTCTTCATCAGATAAAGCCGCACCTGATATGAATTTAATCAATTAAAAGTTCAATAAATCAATAATTTAAACTGAAGTTGCACATGTAAAAGTAATTATGGATAAAAACATACTAATAATTTGACTAAGTTTTGCATAAGTCAAATGTTTAGATGCTTCCTAAAACATTGAGGTAAAATTTATGGTTCTAAATATGTTTATTGGTACAAATCCGTAGGCATTTATTTTTCTTGTACCAATAGATGGCACTGTTTGAAGTTTTAGAGTTTATCCATTCGCCTTTTAAAATTTGTTTAGTGACACATTTTGAAACAGTAAAACTGTTATGAAGCGCCAAAAATACTATAAAGTAATTCCTCAATGTGTGAGAAAATATTGGTAAGACTTTATGTAAATTCATTTAAATTGCAAGCCGTCGTTGCTCTTCTACACCATCTAGTGAGGTGTAGAAGACGGGTCCGAACGAAGAACAGTTGCTTGTGCAAGTCAAAAGCCCGTAGTTACGGCGGTACCGTTTCTTTGTATGGGATGAGGCATCTCTACGCTAGTATTATATTATCTGTGATTTTGCTAACTTTTTATTCAAGAAATTTAATTGCACTATCTATTTGATTTTTTATTAGTTTGTATATACTTTATATTTTTATAGTTTGTATTTAAATCTGTAAATATATTCATAAGGTATTGCAAAAAAAAAGCGTTTTTAATCGATACCAGTCTTGCGAAAGGGTATCGTGTTACCAATGACTGAGTTGAGGCCGTCAGATACACTTCATGTAAAATTCAATAGGCTAAACGCCAATCCCAACATGCAACGACGCTCTTTTTAAAAATGGATTAAAACTTCTACTTTCCTCGAAATAAACTGACCAATGTTACCACAGAAATGAGCATAAAATAATTTAAACCCACAGATTTGCCCACACACCGCACTCGGTAAATAACAATAAGCGATAGCTGTTTAATCTATGACAACAGTCAGAACAAAATTAACTGCGGCCACGCAACTACTGTAATTAATGAGTAATTGATACAGTCCATGGGTAAACCTCGTTTGTACGAAATGTTTCAGGTTAATTTTGGTACGATTTGAAGTGAGGTAATGGCAATAAATGAAACAATATAGGATGCAAGAGACCAAGTGGTAGGTTATGATGATGTACCTATCTGAGGCACTTGCCTTACCTTGTCTTATCTTTGTCACTTTGTCAAGAGACAAAGTGACTATCTATCATTGTCAAAGATTTTCAAAAGTCAAAATGACTCGCGCCGCCGGCTCTGATCCTGCTGGATGAAGGGTGGCGAACGTCCCTCCGGACCACCAAGTGTCAACTAGTAGTGCTAATTGCAAGCAATGATAACATAAGATAAGAATAGAATAAGATCTTTTCCCATTGACAGCGATGTGGAGAAATTGTTTGATGCTCAGTGAGTTGTTCCGTACTTAAATACTGCCAGCGTACCAGTTACTAAGCCAACAATTACACAATTCGAAGTTTTCCATGAAGTTATAGAAATCTGTTCAGACTTCAATCTCGGCGTTTTGTTGTTAAAAACAAAACCCAAATAAAATAAAATTCGATACACAGTCGATAATGCTTCGCGGTCGCATCATCGCACTGAAAACTATTCCTAACTCCACTAAAATTTTATTCGACAATTTGGGAACTCGTAAAACGGAAACTTATTCACTTTCCGACATTGCTGCGGACGAATCTTTTGTCGATCGCCATTTATTAACTTTATCTATGTCATTTTACAATTCTGATTATTTGGTGAAATGATCGTGTATAATGAGAACTCTAAGACTATACTGTACAGTCAAAACAGAAACTTTGGTCAATTTTTTTTAATATTTAGCCTTCTATATGCTACATACACATAAATTTATTATCATACAAAAATTAGATTAGATTTGAATACAGTAATATTATTCGTTTTTATAAAAAGTAACTTTTTTAACAAATTCATACAAAAGAACTCCTCCTCTTGCTTGAACACATGCGGAAATCCTCCTGGGCATGCTGAAGAGATAAGATCAAGTTATCCAGTAACTCTTGTTGTCCCAATCTTGAATGGAAGCTTCTCTGATCTCTAACAGGTCTGTGGACCCGGCTGGTGATTCCAAACCACTCGCTTCAGAGCATTCCATGCGTGCTCGGTCGAGTTTAAGTCAGGCGAGCCGATGGCGAATTTAATCATAAGATTTTGTATTCTCGGAGTGCGGTGTTTACTTGTGAAGTTCGATGTGTAGGCTCATTATCATTACAAACACTAATCTGTATCAATTTCGTCAATAACGGCCATTTTGTACTTTGCCTTCATGGAGCCTTGGTATGTAATCGAAGGCGTTCTAGCTCCAATCATTATTCCACCATTTGGAGTGATTAAAAAAATAAAAAGAAACATGTACTTTAACACTATTTCATAATTTATATTAATTCATCAGAGCGTAATCTTTCACTCAAAAGTAGTACGCATTTTCACATTTTTATAGCTGTAACAGCACATTGTAATAGATCTCATTATCGTGCTTTAATATTTCCGGAGATAAACGATGATGCCTGCGCATCCTTTTTATGAGATATGCATCAAGCAACCAACTACATATCCACAATAATATATGTTTAATGTCAAATTAAACTCAATGCCACTGCCTACTGTCCATAGGCTCCAAAAAGTAGGGCAAACAAACAAATAGAAACATTGACAAACAAACTAACTTCGTTCATTTCAATTAGTAAACTAGTCGGTTGGCCAACACCTTTCTACGGCTGTCTCATAGATCCACAGTTTCATTGTTTTGGATTATAATAAGACAGATGGATTGTGTTAGGGAACGACTTATGCCTAAGTGGCTACATAATTTCCCATTCGTAAACTGAAAAACAAACCGTTGCTCCAACCAATCATAACTTAAGAAATTGTGCTGATTCAAAAATTAAAACCTTAAAAATGAACTACGATAGAATCTGCATAATGTGTTAGAAAAAAGTTCTTTTTTTATAGCATAGACTTATTTAATTGACTCAAGATCCTTTGTCCCCTGAGGCAGAAAGCGTCTACCAGTAGTCCTCCATCGCTAGCAGTTCTGAGCGCTTCACGCTTCACGCTTAACCTCACTCCACGTCATTCCGATACTTGTCGCTTCTGTCAACACGACTTTTTTTAGCATGGCAATATCTTTAATTGCCCTTTCTGTTATATCTTCGTATACCTTCAAACACACTATATCTTTGTATAAATTAGTTCACGAATAGTTTTTCATTAGCGTACTGAAAAAGTTATGTTAATTCGAGTTCGGAAATTAAGCCGCAGTTATGCGACTTCTTATGATTTTAAATTGAATATCACGTCTAAACGACTAGTCTTATTTCTTTGAAAAAACTATATGTTACTCTAAACAATTTCCTTTGTAATTTGATATATGAATATTTGAAATAACATTTTTATAGCATAGTGTTATTGATTTACACGAGGAGCTCGTGGCTAAAGTAATAACAGCCGCACGGGTCGATCCATCAGGTTAAGCTAGGCTTGCCGGGGTTATGCCGGAAAGGTCCAAAGTGAGAGACCAGACTAAGAGGGACACCAGGAGGGGTCGCTCCTGACCGATCGACGGTCGTCGATTGGCGTGGATGCGACTATGCCGCAGCGGTGCAGGCGCACCAATGCGGCGGGCGTTTCTCTCCTTCAGGGAAATCCCTAGGAGAGAACTTTCGACGGGTTCGCTGAGTCGGGTTAGCCGGACAGCGAACGGAGGCATGTATAATGCCGCCGTCGGGGGCTTGGCTTAACCGCCTGGCCCAGAGGAAGGACACCTCTAAGATAAAAAACCACCCAATCCTAAGTTTCGAGGCGCGGCGAGGGGATGAATGGCTGGAGGGAGTCCAGTCGTTAGCGCCTCCCCTGTAGAGCACCTGCCGCACTCTGCAGTATGTAGGCTTACCCAGGTAAAAAGGCTCTGCCTGGGTGGACGTATATTTCCTATTATACTCGTGGGAACAAATATGACAGATTTAAATAAAAGTAACTCAAAAAACGGACGTGATGAGGAGGTACCGCTTGCCGGCAACGGCAACAAGAGCCGAGGAGGCTCCCGATCCTCGATAGAGGATCCAACTATGTCCGACCAGGACTCGCGCGGTCGCTCCAAATTTTGGAGAAAGCGACCGCACGACGAGGTTTTTTCGAACCGAGTGGGGTCGGTAGGTCTCTCCTCAAGCGAGGAGAACTTGCCGGCTGCAAAAGTGGCGACGGCGAGGAGAGGCCGTGGTCGCACGGTGGTGGGCGGAGTTTGTGCTCCTTTGCCCGGGCGCGACGTTCGGGGTCGCTTTAAGCGGCCCGATACGCCGGGAATCGGCGGGGAGAGTGACCCCGGGGTCTCATCCGGGGTCTCAATCGACGAGCCGGGAGGAGCCACCGTCTCTCTTGTGGGCACAAAATCAGATGCCAAAGCCGCGAAGCGTAGTCAGAGCAGAGCGGTCGCGGCCGACGAAGTCGCCGAAATGGCCCGTCAGGCTCGAGAGCGGCGGGCTGCTCAAGCGGCTTTAGGCTCGAGCCTTACGGCAGAGGCCCTAAATCGACAGGTGCTGGACGGCGTGGATGTGGTCCTGAAGGTTGCGACCAAGTCCGGCAACCTCAAGGGCTCGTTCACCCGTGCCCTTAAGGAGGCGGCAGATGGGATTAGGGAGGCTGTGGAGATCCTCCTCAATCGCACGACCTCGGAGGAGACGGCGAAACTATGGGAGGAGAATAGCCGTCTCCGATCCGAACTGGAGGATCTGAAGCGGGAGTTTGCCGCTCAGAGGAAGCGACAGGAAGCTCCCGCGGCCACTGCCTCCCCTCCTGACGCACCATCGTCGGCCCCTGAACCTGTGTCGCCGCCTGCGTCTGCACTTGTGATGTCGGATCTCGACATCGAGAGAGTGGCCCGCATCTGTATGATGCAGTGCGGTGGCATGGTGTCTGCCCGATTAGAGGCTCTGGAGTCGAGACTCCTCCCGGCCGAAACCCTCCGCCCGCCGCTTGCGGCAGATAGGCGGAGGAAAGAGGAGTCCGTAAGGACGAAGTCCACGCAGGTGGGCAAAAAGCCTGCAGAGGGGGCCAAAAAGCCTACGGAGGGACCCAAGAAGCCCGCGGCGGATGCTCCCGCACCTCCTTCCCAACTAACCGCGCAGCCGGCGGCCACATCTCCCGCCGAGGTACCCTGGACGACGGTGGTTAAACGGCGCCGCAATAAAAAGGCAGCGCAGCCAGCACCTGCCAATTCGGCGGCACCTGCCGGCCCGGCCCCAAAAAAGAGAACCAGGGCTCCCAAGGCTAGGACCCCACGCTCCGAGGCTGTGGTACTGACGCTGCAGCCCGAGGCCTCAGGAAGGGGTGTTACCTTCAAGTCGGTCCTGGCGGAGGTGAAGACAAAGCTGAAACTCAGCGACTTTTCCTCCCCGGCCGGCTTTGGTTTTCGAACAGCAGCCACGGGGGCCAAAATTCTCGAAGTGTCGGGCGCTTCAAGGCATGAGAGAGCGGACAAGTTGGCCGCCAAACTAAGGGAGGTCCTCAAACCGGAGGATGTCCGGGTGTCCAGGCCCACAAAAGCGGCTGAATTGCGCGTGAGTGGGCTAGACGATTCGGTGACCCCGGAGGAGGTAGTGGCGGCCATTGCCCAAAACGGTGGGTGTCCGCCCGAAAGCGTGCAGGCGGGCGAAATTCGCAGCGGTGCTGCCGGGCTAGGCACAGTCTGGGTGCGGTGCCCAGTGGTGGCCGCAAATAAGGTCGCGGATGGCAGAAGGTTGCTGGTAGGCTGGGTGTCAGCGAGTGTAAAGCTCCTGCCACCCAGAGAAATGCAGTGCTACCGCTGCCTGGGCAAAGGGCATGTCCGGGCACAATGCACTGCAGACACAGACCGCAGCGACCTCTGCTATCGCTGTAGCCAACCCGGCCACAAGTCGGCCCAGTGCTCCGCGGCACCAAACTGCAGCCTTTGTGCAGCTGCAGGGAAGCCTGCGGAGCACCGACTTGGTGGGAAAGCCTGCAAGGCCCCCAAAAAAGGCAGAAAAAATAGGGTTGTCGGAGGACCTGCGCCCCTCCCACAGCTCGGCAGACAAGCAGCTGACTCCCGACCCAGGGAAAGAGGAGATGCTGGAGAAATGGACTATCAGTGATGGCACAATTCCATTTCCTCCAGGCGAACATCAACCACTCTTCCAGAGCTCAGGATCTATTGCTCCAGAGCATGGCGGAGTGGTTGATAAACGTGGCTGTGGTCGCTGAGCCGTATTTTGTCCCTCCGCGCGATAACTGGGCGGGGGACCTGGACGGTTCGGTGGCCATCATTGGCGAGACTCTTGGCTGTCCCTCCCGAGGACGCGGCTGGGTGGCCGCTCTCGCGGGGGGAATCAACATCATTGGGGCATATTTCTCGCCCAACAAGAGTCTCGCCGACTTCGAGAGGTTCCTTGTCGAGCTGGGTGCAGTCGTAGGCCGGTTCCACCCTCGCCCGGTGCTGTTGCTCGGGGATCTCAACGCCAAGTCTGCGGCGTGGGGATCTCCAGTCACCGATCTTAGGGGTGAGGTGTTGGAGGAGTGGGCCGTTGCGACCGGCCTGACCGTCCTGAATCGGGGCTCGGAGTATACGTGCGTGCGGCAGCGGGGTGGGTCTGTAGTGGACGTCTCGTTCACTAGCTCCACTGTCGCGGGCCGTGTCCGCGACTGGCGAGTCGCCGTTGAGGTGGAGACGTTGTCAGATCATCGATACATCCGTTTCAGCGTCTCCACCCAGACCGCGGGCGGCGGCCGACCATCGGCCCCGAGAACGGACGGTCCTCGCTGGTCGATTAAACAGATCGACAGGGATCTTCTCGAAGAAGCCGCAATCATCCAGGCCTGGGTCCGGGAGTCAGTGACGAATGAACCCGTCGACGTCGAAGAGGAGGCGCAGTGGTTCCGCGGGGCGATGACGCAAATTTGCGATGCGTCCATGCCCCGTGTCCGCACTCAACCCACAAGGCGCCGGTTGTACTGGTGGACCGCCGAAATCGCGCAGATGCGCAAGACCTGCGTGGAGGTCAGGCGCCAGTACACCCGATACCGGAGGAGACGTCGTCGGGTTCCGGAAGAAGAAGCCGCGCGGTATGAGGTGTACCGTGCGGCGAAGAAGGCTCTGTGGCTGGCCATTGGCGAGTCGAAGACTCGATTCAGGGAAGAGATGTTGGCGACCCTAGATCGAAATCCGTGGGGGCGCCCTTATCGTACAGTCCGAGGGAAACTTCGAGCCTGGGCGCCCCCACTCACTGAGAGCCTCGAGCCTCAGTTGCTGGAGGGAGTGGTCGCTGCTCTCTTCCCTGATAGAGAAGAGCACGTGCCGCCGCCGATGGCTTTGCCCACAGCCGCGGAGTCGGAGGACGAGGAGAGCGTCCCTGAGGTGACACAACCAGAGTTGAGGACGGCCGTGATGCGGCTCCGGGCCAAAACCGTGGCCCCGGGACCCGATGGAGTTCCGGGCCGCGCGCTCGTCCTCGCTCTGAAGGAGCTAGAGCCCCAGCTGAGAGGACTCTACTCAGCTTGCCTTGAGCAGGGCCGCTTCCCCGCTCAGTGGAAGACAGGTCGTCTGGTCCTGCTCAAGAAAGCGGGGCGCCCAGCAGACTCGCCGTCCGCATACCGGCCCATAGTGCTGCTAGACGAGGTGGGTAAGCTTTTTGAGCGGATAATTGCTGCCCGCCTCGACAGCCACTTGTACAGAGAGGGGCCGGATCTGGACGACAGTCAGTTCGGTTTTCGGCATGGGCGCTCCACAATCGACGCCATAATGCGGGTTAGAGTCCTGGCGGAGGAAGCGGTTTCCCGGGGCGGGGTGATGCTGGCGGTGTCCTTGGACATATCCAACGCCTTCAACACCCTGCCCTGGAGTTGTATTCGGGAGGCACTAAGGTACCACAGGGTGCCCCGCTACCTCCGCCGCATCGTTGGGGCTTATTTGGCGGAAAGGTGTGTCACCTACAGGGGACGCGACGGTGAGGGCCGTCGCGATATGTCGTGCGGTGTTCCGCAGGGCTCGGTCCTAGGCCCACCCCTGTGGAACATCGGTTACGACTGGGTGCTGAGGGGCGAGCTCCAACCGGGAGTGGACCTGACGTGTTACGCAGACGACACGCTGGTCACGGCCCGGGGGAGCTCGTATAGGGAGGCAGCGTTGCTGGCGACGGCTGCGGTCTCACAGGTGGTGGGTCGCATACGACGCCTGGGGCTGGAGGTGGCCCTCAACAAGTCGGAGGCCATGGTTTTTCACGGCCCCCGACGGGCGCCGCCGCCGGGGTCACACATTGTGGTCGGGGGAGTCCAAATCGCTGTCGAGTCCACCATGAAGTACTTAGGATTGGTGCTCGACAGCCGGTGGGATTTTGGCCCCCACTTTCGACGGTTGACGCCCAGGTTGATGGGCGCCGCGGGTGCGCTCGCAACGCTGCTTCCTAATTTAGGGGGCCCGAGCACCGCCTGTAGGCGGTTGTACTTGGGGATCGTGCGATCCATGGCCTTGTATGGGGCCCCGGTTTGGGCTTCTGACCTGACGGCCGGCAGCATCGCGATATTGCGAAGACCGCAGAGGGCGATGGCCGTCAGGGCTATTAGGGGATATCGCACGATCTCCTACGAGGCGGGTTGTGCACTGGCCGGATCTCCGCCTTGGGACTTGGAGGCGAGAGTCCTCGCCTCGCTGTACCGATGGCGCGAGGAGGTGCGGACGCGGGGCGGTGAACCGATGCAGCGCGAGATCGAGTTGCGTCGGTCACAGCTCCGCGAGGTCATGGTGGCGGAATGGCGGGATAGGCTTTCGCGCCCTACCGCTGGCCTTGCTACCGTCGACGCGATCCGACCAGTGCTCGACGAATGGCTCGGGAGGAAGCACGGCTCCCTGTCGTTTCGGGCGACGCAGGTGCTCTCGGGGCATGGCTGCTTCGGGAAGTACCTGTATCGCATAAACAGGGAGCCGGACGCTCGGTGCCATCACTGCACCGACTGTCGGGAGGACACGGCGCAGCACACACTGGCAGAGTGTGCCGCATGGGAGGAGCAGCGCCGTGCCCTCGTATCCGAAGTGGGCCCCGACCTGTCGCTGCCGGCCGTCGCAAGTTCGATGGTCGGGAGCGCCGAGTCGTGGGATGCAGTGATCTCCTTCTGTGAAGCCGTAATTTCACAGAAGGAGGCTGCGGAAAGGGAGAGGGAGGCCGTGGCCACTCTCCCGATCCGCAGCAGGCGTACCGGGCGTCGGCGGAGGGCGGACAACGCCCTCTTCCAGCCCCCCTAAATGGGTCCGGAGGGCCGGTGGACTCGGGGTCGTCCGCCGCCCCCCATCCAGCAGGACCCGAGGCGGCTGCGCGTAGTGTTCCGCGTGCGCCCCTATTAGACGTCGCGGGGGGAGGACACCTCACTCTCCCCGCGAACCAGAGGTGGCCCGCATAGGCGGGCCGGCACCAGCCGGGGATCATGGAAGTCGTACTAGCTCTCACGATCCCCGGTCCAAGTGTGGGACGGAACACCGGGGTGGTTTTTAGTCAGTAAGAGTCTGACAGACCCCTTCGCCCGCCCCGGGCGAAGGACATCCATGAGGATTTTCCACCCCGGCAACAAAAAAAAAAAAAAAAAAAGGCTTGCCGGGGTTGGTCCATGGGTTGGTGACCATCTTTACATATCGGGACTCCTCCGTGCCTCGGAAAGCACGTTAAGCCGTTGGTCCCGGCTGTCAATCGTGAATCTTTGACAGTAAAATACTGGTATTCAGCTGCATCCGGTTAGACTGGAAGCGGATCCCAAGATAGTTGGGAGAAGTTTAGGCAGATGGCAGATGGCAGTGTAATTAATTTGTGTTTGCAACCAAGCCAGGGCAAGGATCCGACTTGAGGAGACAAGAGTGTGGAAGCGTACCTGTAGGATCCCCGACCCCAAACTGATCACAAACCTGTCTGCAAGTACGCAGAGTTAAAGAATAATTTACAAACGGTTTAAACAACTTACTTAAGGTTTCCGAAGTCTTCGTCCAGGGACCTATCTGGTTATATGTGTGTATGTCAGAGTTAAATATGGAGGTGTAGTGCTTGTCAGTAGACAGACTCCAAAAGTGACTTCAAAAAGGCGCCGTGATTTCACAAGCGCGTAGTCTCTTGCGAACCAAACAAACTTTCAAGTATTTTAAGAAAATAACCCGTTTCACCACTACATCAAATGGGGCTTTAATCAAATTTAGTTCAATAGCAAACAATTAGGTTCAAAACCAATAGATTCAGCTAGATTTGAATCTTAAGCTCAGAATCTACATTTTCAACACATTTTTTCACTACGGTCGAAACCAACAAGAGACAGATGACAGCAAAAAGTCATAGAGTATAAAAAGTAAGGGTGTAACAGCCAAGGCTGCCTTCGGAAATGAACTCGCACCGAACAATTTGTAAAGTTATGTCTAACGCAAAAAAAAAAATGAGAATCATGCAAAAACTATAAAGCGTATTTTTATGAAACCTTCACCACTTTAAAGATCATTAATGAAAATAATGATCTTTATTAAAGTGGTGATTTATATTTTAGTATACGTGACCGCTATATTGATGTCAAAAAACAGAAACTGTTATAAACTGCTATAGATCTTTCAAAGCTACTTTGATTGTACATGTGGTAAAGCTTGTGGCTTTCTGATTGACACAACTAAATTGTGGTCATACGCGTTTTTGGTGCGGCTTATCCTATGTTTTGATAGAATAAAATTTTAACTCTTGCTGTACATAATATAAATTAATTATAATCTCTGTTATCTGACTATAACACAAAATCCATTGGTTAATTTAGGTATTTGAAACAATGAAATTAGAATGTCAAAAAGGCAACAATATATGACTCCTGGGTACAAAAAGTAGTAATTTGTTTTAAACCTAAATAAGATTATCAAAATATATTGGACACGTATTTTTTGCTCTAACAAACCAATCATCATCAGCATTTTAATGTCGGACTGCTGGGGCACAGGCCTCCTCTCTGTGAGAGGGTGTGTGGATAGTAATCCACCACGCGGGCCCGATGTAGGTTGGTATATATCACACATGTCTTTAAATTTTTGGTTCTAGGATATGCCGGTTTCCTCACGAAGTTTTCCTTTACCGTTTTGAGAGCAGTGGTGATGAAATAATTTACACAAAGTAAAGCAATTTTTTTTTTTAAAGTCTGACACGCCCTGGGAGCTCTGGGTGGAGCGGGAGGGCGTTACAGACTTTAATTGACTAAAACCCAACCCTGTTCCTTCAGTTGTCTTAGTGTCAAGGGCCGTGGGAAATCTATTTCGAGTTTATCCACGACCCCAGGCAGGCATCGGCCCTGAAGGGCCCCGTCAGGTATTGTTGACATCTCAGTGAGGCAGTGGAACACTACGCGTCGACGACTCTCGGACCTGGTCCTGATCGGACGGCGAGATACTACTGCTGAGACACCACTACTGCCAAACTATTAAAAGATGACAAAGATAAAACACATCAAAGTTCAGGAGCAGGGGGAGGGACTTGTTACGTCGCTTCTATCTAAAAAGTGTTACATTTTTGACGTGAGACACACAATTTCAACGCACTGTATCATATTTATTTTTGTTTAATTGAAATTGAAATTGAAAATATTTATTTCAGACCAAGCACACAGTAATTGATACAGGTCCATATTATGTTAGTAGGTAGATACTTATAGCTATGTTAGTAAAATTTTTAAGGGAATTTTAAGGGACATAAGAAAAAATACGTATCAAATATTTTTTCTAATCTAACTGATGGACCAAATAGGTTTTTTTAGGCATCTACCCTATATTTTAGTCATTTAGCCTATTTTTTTGTCATCTACCGTATTTTTTAGTTATCTAGGTACCCTATTTTCCCGACTCTGGAATTTAACAAAGATCATTGGACCAGTTTTATTTCCCGTGCGACACATTCAAACTACGCTTTCGCTTAAGGCGCTATTAACTGCCAACTACCTTGAGTGATTGCGTGCTTGCGTGTTCTGCGACGAGCTCACGTAACGCGTCGTATGTCCACCCAGTAATAGGACTCGCCCATCAAGGAGCGCTGTCTGAAATTAGACGCATTATTAATTTATTACACATAAAACGACAAGTATTAAACTAAAACACTGAAACAAAATTATAAATAATTAAATGGTCTTTAAAATGGTGACGGTTTCATAAAATGCGCTATAAAGTTTTTGCGTGATTCTCAATTTATTATCCGCGTTAGACATAACTTTACAAATTAATTACACAACGTTATAAAAATATAATTTCAAATATTCTCAGATCAAATGACGACAGAAATAGTCTGGAATAACATATATTTTTTTCAAAGAAATAAGACTAGTCTAGATGTGATTTTTAATTAAAAACCATTAAAAGTCATATGACGGCGCCTTAACAACGCAAGGCAAAACATGACGTCACACAAGTCAATTTAAAGTTACTCCAACTGAAATCTTGTATTAGCATGCCGTTTAGACCTTGTTTCTAGTAGGGATGTCTGTTTGGCGAACTCAATTATTATTATACTTATCTACAGTTGTGCAAGGACTACTTTGGTCAAAAGTGAAAGACAAACAATTCATTTCAAAGATCATCAATAGGTACTTCTGAGTGTCAAAAACTTAAATTTATTTTATTATAGCAGTCTTTACCTCTTATAAACAATGGAGAAAAACCGGGAAAGTGCGTTTCGGACTTCGCAAATTTAGGGTACCGTACATCATCATCCTCCTGCCCTTATTCCATGTTACTTGTGGTTGGCGCAACACGTTTTCTTCTTCCATTCTGTCCTGTCAGCCGTCACGCTATCACTACCTTTTCTTCCATATCACTCCTCACACAATCCATCCATCTTTTCTTTGACCTCCTTCTGCCACTCCATCCATCGTCATTTATATTCATAACTCTTTTAGTTACATGTGTTTCATCACTCCTCTTCACATGACCATACAAAGATAAGCGGTTCCTTGTCAACTTTTCTGTCACTTGCGCCACTTTTAAACTTTAAACTACCTCTAATGTACTCATTCTCACTTTATCCATTCTCGTTACTCCACACATCCATCTCAATCTCTTTAGAGTGCCGTACCAAATGTATTTTTGATTATTTGTATGGCTTTGAGTCAACAAGATGCATACTATAAAAATTTGAAGACTGTAGCTCCAACCGTTTGGCTGTAAAAACTGTGCGACAGACGACGGACAGACTAACAGACAAACGCGTGAGTGACAGCAATAGGGGTCCGTCTGGACCCTTCGGGTACGGAATCCTAAAAAAGGACAAAAATTATACTTTCTTATACTGGCTCTTCTGGTTAGATTCTGAAGTGTCGGCCGCGTACCAGAAGACGCAGTGTGGGAAGGGCTCCCACAAGGTGGACCGTTGAAAGTTCACGGGAGTCTGTTGGATGCGAGACGCACAGCAACGGTCGATGTGGCGATACTTCCCCAAAAATACAATGCTCCAGCAGTGGAGGTCTTTTGGCTGAAATTATGATTATGATGATGATACTGTCTCTGTCACAGGTGTTATTTTTGAATAAGGTAAAATAGGTTTATCACTTATGTCAAGCAGTGGATGTCTTTTGGCTGAAATTATGATGATAATCACTGGAGTTCGAACTAGGCTCATCATAACCCTACAATCGAATAAAGCTAGCTACAAAGAAGTTTGTATACCTTTATGAAACTA
The DNA here is from genome assembly GCA_951329385.1 of Polia nebulosa. Classification (NCBI taxonomy): domain Eukaryota; kingdom Metazoa; phylum Arthropoda; class Insecta; order Lepidoptera; family Noctuidae; genus Polia; species Polia nebulosa. The sequence continues at coordinate 12,088,847 of OX589604.1, forward strand.
AAACTAATAGTAAGATTTTTAAGTGTCAAATGACACAACCCTAGAGACGTTTCAGTTAAACATCTCAAAGTCGCTAAGTTCACGAAACTTGCACCTGAAAGAAGTAGTTTGTATTCATAATGTGACGTTGGAAATGGTATTTTAGAACGGCTATTAACTTCTTTCATATTGTTACCAAGCTCAAGCTTTTTTTTCGGTTCCGTAGTCCTAACAAGGACAAGTAACTCTATAGTTACGGTCTGTCCATCTGTCCGTCCGAGGCATAGCTAAGAAACAGTTAAGAGTAATAGTTGCCTAATTTATAAATGGTACCTTCTTGGAAGATTTCGTACAAAACACAAAATCCTTAGAAAATACTTAGGTGAAGTTGTTACTTATTTATTATGGGTAATAAATATGTAACAGAAGATGATAAGAAGATAAAAAACGTTTTTATTTAAACGTTATCCGTTAAACCGTGATCTCAATTAATTTGTTCATAGTAATAAACATAAAGCTTCTAAGTCCGCATGTTAGAACGACTACGGAACTCTACCATGCGCGTGGCCTGACACGCACTTGTCCAGTTTTTTTATTGAAATGGAACAACAAATAGCCACATTATTTAATATTACAAATAGATATAAAATAATAACTTAAATAATAACGAACTTTAATTCGGTAGGAGGTAAACTATTGAAGCTTAATAGCAGTTACACTAGTTTAATGTGATTATGGATTTTGAATGGTCTGCAATAAAGATTTATTATTAATATTCCATTTATTTAATTGTCTACACATATTTACAATTTTAAAAATTAACATATAAAAACATTAAAAAAATTATAAAAATAGTAGCCCACTGGTATCGGGAATAGGGTCCAAGCTACCAATGGTTCGAGCTTCTGAGAGAGGAATCTCCCAACAATACGCGCCGTGTCCAAGAGTGCTGCTTTTTGGATCAAGCCTGATCTGATCCAACTTCCCAATGAGAGCATCCTCTGATTTTGGTACGCCCTGTTGCCTAAATGGCTGGATGTTAACAAAAGAGGTACCTTTATATTGGTCTTGACAGCCGTAGTGGAAATGGCGGCCGCCCTTAGGTAAGTTTGGTCGATTCTTTTTGTGACGTGGTCATGTACGACTTCTGCCCATGGAAATGAACAACTTTCTTCAAGATAGCCAAACTCCCAAGTAAAAATTTTTTATAAAATTTAGCTGATTTAAATTTGTATGGGAGTTCCATATATTTATTTGGAATTGACTGGGTCATTAATGAAGAGAAGCTCGTGGCTAAAGTAATAACAGCCGCACGGGTAGATCCATCAGGTTAAGCTGCGTTTGCCGAGATTGGTCCAAGGATGGGTGAAGATCTTTACATACCGAGGCTCCTCCGTGCCTCGGAAAGCACATTAAGCCGTTGGTCCCGGCTGTCAATCGTGCATCTTTGACAGTCGTTAGGGGTCGTCAGAAGCCCGAAAGTCTGATAACCAGTCTTACCAAAAGATATCGTATTACCCAGTAACTGGGTTGTGAAGGTCAGATAGGCAGTCGATCCATGTAAAATACTGGTATTCAGGTGCATCCGGTTAGACAGGAGGCCGACCCCAAGATAGTTGGGAAAACGCTAGGCAGATTGATTGGTCATGTGAAATGAGAAGGTGATTAAAAAAAAAATACTCACTAAAATGTAAATTAAAAAAAAAAATGTAAATTTTCAAAAACCCGACTACCAAAAACAACTAAAAAGTTCTTTTCAAGCAGTCTGGTTCAGTTTGTGGTATTTATTTTAGTCCAATCACAGATTTAATGCCACCAACTTCATCTTTATAAATTAACATACAATTAACTTACAAGTTGCTTGAAAAGTAACTTTTTACTTTTCTTCTAAAGTCGGTTTTTATAACAGTTATAATTTTTAGATTTGTGCTGTCTATTGAGTTTATAAATGTCCGAGGGTTGTCCAACCATTCACAAAATTCGCTCATCCCGGTACGCAAAATTCCACGAAGCGCTTCACAATGCCAAAGATAGGCACAAATGGCAGAGCATCGTGAAAAAAGTTACTTCACGTCGAGGGAATCACGACCCTCAGTAATGAGGAACATGACGCGAGGATAAAGTTTATATTTTTTCCTGGCTAATCTTATTCATTCGCAGTACAAATCAAAATACTTAAAACCACGTGATATTTCTAATGAATTATTTTAATTAGGGTTCCAAGTACGTTACAACTTGTTTCCGAGTTTGCCACAGTAAAGCAGGAATGGATCTAATTTCGCGTTTGCTCAGTATACACGCTACAATTTAGATCGAAGTGAATTAACTTAGCTCTAATGGTAGGCTGGAGGTAAACTCAATTATAATAAATGGGTGGTGTTAGTCTAGATAAAGGATATAAAGTTAGATATTATAATGATAACAACACTACGATTTATGATAGCAATAGAATACGTTGCCTTGACTGTTAGAAATTCTGATTTATTTCGCTGCTGGATCCATGAAAGTTAAATGATATTTATTTTGTATATTGGTTTAATGCGTATATTTATTGTCGGTTTAAACAAAATGAGGCCTATGTCTCCTAGCTGACTACTCTGGGAACAAACACCGAAAAAAACTCAAACTCAAAATCTTTTTTAAAGTTCTTACAATTGATGTAATTGTCAGAAAAAGATTAATAATTTCATGGCCTCGTCGTATTTCTGGTGGTCGCCGCTATTGATTTTGGCTTTCAAGAGTTACAGTTGTTAGAAATAGTGAAGTGAAGCGGCCGTATTCCTAAAAAAATATATTTCAATACTAGTACTACACATACCCATAAGATTTCACTATTTTAGTGCAATATGGTTAGCAATATTGCATCCCCTATAGAAGTAGCAGCTGCAGCAGCTTTCTAGTGAAACTTAGTGTTAGTATAGTCTCTCTTTTACCTAAAGATAGTCTTAGACTAGCTTATTACGAACTAACTTGTGCCAGCGGCTTCGTCCACGTGGAATTAATGCTTGCTCCATAATGAATTATAACCTATGTGCTATTCCAAAAAAAATAACAACAATCTGTGTGCCAAATTTTACCAGATCCATTCAATCGTTCTGGCGTGATTGAGTGACAAACATCTAACCATCCAAACTTTTTTATTTATAACATTACTAGGACGAGATTCCTATCTCTACCAGTAGCCTGAAAGATACTCTTTCAACACCTATTATACAAGAACGAAAAATAATGACGTCCCTACATGAATATTGGTCAGAGAAGCGTCCCATATTTATATGCCATAAGCATTAATGGGGTAGTTTCACGTTCACATAAAAGCCGTTCACCCTCACCATAAACGGATAGGAAACGATTATCAATTTCCTTGAGAGAATTTAAAGAAACTTCTTACGGAATCAAGGTCACAACAAATTCAGGAATACTCTCAAAATAAATCGTTGCTTGTGTTGTCTTTTGTAATGTAGATCTTAAGTAAAGTTCAGTGTTCTAGTTTTTTTTTTTTATCACAAGGGTTTAAGGATTGTTCTGTGATTACTCTTTGAATTTGTAAAGTCAGACTCCGTTGTTAGAAATAATATGGCGCACATGAAAGAATCACACACGCGAACACTCGTCCAAATCACTTTATGGTTATACCACAATTTGGGGCTCGAGTTCTCATTTATCGTGTGTAGCTGAGCATGGAATAGAACGAAAGTAAACGCATCGCGCCGCTTTATTTTCAATGGGTTGCCACGGTTAAAAAATGAATTCAATACCAATAATAAGTGTTGCAACCCACAAATAAAATTAATTAAATAGTCGATTATTGTGAATGCTAACACACAATCGCATATGTACCAAGAAAACTAAAAGAATCTTAATAAAGTTAAAACTAAGAGTCACTAAATGTCTATATAAGATCTGTTAAACTTTTTCACAAGAACAAGTTAACTTGATTTTCGTTAGCGTTGACGTATCAATTATTTATGAAGTTCCATTGAAACTTTTGTAATTCAATGAGTTTCACTCTTCAACAATCTAACAGTTTGAAGACAAGATAACGATACTACAATTTTGAAGAAAGATGGATCAAGAATATAAATGATCAGCGAAATGCAACTGCCAGCAACAGCTAATGTGTTTTTAAGTGAGTTTTGAGAAAATGGTCCTATTTGCCACGTTATTTCATATTCAATTCAGTTTTCCGTTTTCTTCATCATCGTACCAAAAGACTTAGTTCCTCTTTTTCTGTAAATACTTAACTGTCACTGCGTCGAATTCAGTGTTCAGTCTTAAAATATGATTCTAAGTAGTTATTCCAATCAGTCCTATCACCGCCTATAGAAGCATAGAAACTAGAGTACCTATACAAAATAGAGCATAGATTTTGCTAAAAATATTCTTATCGATCATGAACATTTCCAGTGAAATCTCTGCCCTATTTTCCCTTTCTGTTTACCCAGAAAACCATGACACAATGACACACTCCAACAAAACGCATATAATATTTTCATTCAAAAATACTTCTTCATTCTTAAAAATAAATTTTCATTCAGCATAGAGGTTTTATTTTTCAGGAGTGTAAACAAATGGGTGTGTGTTATCTGTGGCGCTAATGGTGGCATGGTGACGCTTGTGACGTCACTTGACACTCATTAGGCGTCGGTTACGGTATACTGGATGCGTAAACAATGGTGTTAGGATCTGTGTACATTACATGAGGGTGATGTACCTAAGTATTTGCACTGTAAACTAACTGTGAGTTCATTAAGTCATGTTTTTTATGTAAACAAGATTACCTGAAGCACCCGGAAGCTTTATGTTAAACTGGTTTAACCTAAAGTATGGTCCATTGTCGACCACATCATGGCTTACCACCAGGTCAGGTGATATAGAGGTCAAACGCAAACCTATCAATAATTATAATAAAAGGTTTTCGATCCTATAAGTTAGGAATAGGCTTTTTTTTTTTGATCTGTAATAAATATTCATCAAAAGAAAATCCAAGTATCAGCAGACTTGGCTTACGCCAAGGACATTTTTTCAAATCCCGTAATGGATTTTAAAATCTTAGATCCATAAGCAATAAGCATGCAACTTAACTACGACTAAAATAAAATATACCGAAAACTTTTTCATTTATTCTTCACTCTGAGTTTCATAAAACACCGAGCAAAGAAAAGCAATAAAACATTGATTTTATACGAATGTGGGATCAAAAAGAAAATGGAAATTCTATGTAGTCGGCTTCTAAGTGTACCCTCTGAAATATACGGTATCCATTATAGTCCGCGGGTTCAAAGGTAATATTCTTCGTGCGAAGTTCAAAACTGTGTAAAGGCATTCTTGTCGTACAAATTAGATTTTAAAGCGCGAGGCTGTCGCAAGCACTTGACACTCATTACTGCGCGGTTTGGGGAGAGAACCGCATAAACAATAGTGTATACGGGCCCCTGTGTTGTGCCCACTGAACCCTGAATAAATTCCTCTGAGGAAAGAAAATAAACATGTTCATATTACGCTGTAGGAAAGGTGCAAAGTTGCATGTTTTCTTTTTCATTGTTTTGAATGCTCGGCCGTTTTGTGATGAAATAACATTGTATTAAAAATTTTGATGGCTGTTTCTTTTGAGGTTTTTTTTTGCTTATTTTGTTACTATTTTAGGGTTTGAGTTTTATGAATTTAATTACAAGTTTCAAAGGTGCAATCTCGGTCTACTAATATTATAAAGGTAAAAGTCTGTATGTGTTAATGTGTGTTCATCCATAACGACTCAATGGCTAAACTGATTTAGATGAAATTTGGTACACTGGTAAACCATGACCTGGATTAAGCCTTAGACTGATTTTAATACTGTTGGTACGTTCGTTTGGTATAATTTGAACCTAGAAAACACTTTTCACGCTAGTGAAGCCACGGGCAGATACTAATACTGCTTGTTAAACATGGATAGGTACTACTAATACAGATATCTATGAACCACAATATAGATCGAGTAAAGTAACAATAACACGCTAACAAAAGACTTCAAAGAAATGTGACGTTTTTCTACATGGAGATGTTACATTTGCGATCTTTGTGTAAAACCTTAAAGTCGCTAACCACACTACTGTAAAGAAGAATTCCTGGCAGAAACCTTAATTAGAATTCTAAAAATAGTACTCTCACCAAGACAAAAAAAGGTAACAAGACAACAATCTTGTACGTCAATCAATTCCAACAAACACAAAGTTTCTGTACAAAAGCACTCTTCACAAGAAACAGATCTAAAAACTTTTTATCGCTGTTTGCCGCTCCAATTCATAAAAGTTGTTAGAAAAATATTTTACATTGTCTTGCACAACCGTTATTCTTTTTTTCATTCTTTAAGACAGTTCAACAGTAATCACTAAAGCTACAGGTAGACGATAAACTCGTGGCTAAGTAGTAACAGCTCCACGAGTCAAGCTTCGAGGTTAAGCAACGCTTGTCAACATCGGTCCGTGGATGGATGACCACCCATTATATACAGAAACTCCTCCGTACCTCGGAAAGCTCGTTAAGCCATTGGATCCGGCAGTCATTTCTCAGATCTTTGACAGTCGTTACGAAAAAATCTGACAACAGTCTTGTCAAGGGGTATCGTGTTACCCAGTTACTGAGTTTGGAGGTCAGATAGGCAGTCGCTCCATGTAAACTACTGGTACTAAGTTGCATCCGGGTAGACGACGACGCCGACCCCATCTTAGTTGGGAAAAGATTAGGCAGATTGAGTAAAGCTACAGGTATTTATGCAAGTCGTACTTTTAAATGAACTTTTCAAACGAAAAGCTGTTTAAGATTCCTGAGCTAAGCTTAACAGCGAGGTAATTTAGTGTCGCATTCACTTTGAAGTCACGTTCAGCTACGTTTTACGTTTAAAATGTTGATTTGTTTGGTTTTTAACCGACTTCAAAAAAAGGAGGAGGTTATCAATTCGACTGTATTTTTTTTTTTTTAATGTGTGTTACCTCATAACTTTTTACTACGTGAACCGATTTTGAATATTTTTCTGTTATTTGAAAGCTGTTGCTTCACATGTGGTCAACATGGAAGACATGTGGTAATTTGGTGAAGATCTGATAAAGAACTTCGGAGATACACAATAGAACTCTTCAATAAATGATAGCAAACCTTCCAGAATTGCTGCAATCGCATGTCTGTATATTGTTTTCACCACTTCACAACATTGCATCACGCTGATAAGCTCTGAAGGAGTATACAGATTGGTATAGTTAACCGGGCATAACTTTACTGTCCATTTAGTTTTAGAATGGGGTACAACAACTAAAAAGTGAAAAATAAAAAACTTTTTACAAAAAAAAATACAACCGACTTCCATAAATAATACTAATAAAAAACGCAAAATAACTTTAATTTCGGAAGTCGGTGTCAAATAACGAACAAACCAAACTAGAAACACCGACTTCCGAAATTAAAGTTATTTTGCGTTTTTTAGTATTATTTATGGAAGTCGGTTGTATTTTTTTTTTGTAAAAATTTATTTATTTATTTTAAATGCATTAGGTTGTCGTTTCTGATAGGTTATACTTAGCTGTTCTGAGTTTAATATTTTAAAGTAACTTGGTAAAGGTTTCTCTAATTTCTTTGACTTTGCAAAAAAGAGGAAGTTCTATGTTCGTCAGTATGTGTTTTTTTTTTAATGTATGTCCACCGATTTCGCTGTCAGCTGTGGATCGATTTTCAAAATTCGATTTTTTTTTTATCCAAAAGAGTATATTGCAGAGGTGGTCCCATACCAATTTTATCGAAATTGCTTCAGCGCTTTATGAAAAAATCAAAAAAACAAGAAATGTGTATACGTAGATGACGTTTTGGTCTCCTCCAATAGGGATGACGTCAAGGTAAAAAAAAAAATTCTATTTAGTCCGCAAGTTCCTATCAAAAAGTATTGGGCACGTATTTCTTGCTTTATCAAATTAATGAAAAATTACAAAGATACGACGCGCTAGGTACCGCTGACTGAAAAGTTGTGTGGAAATCGGTTGCCGTGGTATGAGCATGAGATGCGGAGGAATGAAGAAAGTGTCGTGAGGAAAGTCTTGTGTATGGATGTGGATGGCTATAAGAGTAGGGGAAGGCCAAAGAAACGATGGTTGGACTGTGTGAAAGAGGATATGGGTAAAAAGGGGGTGACTACAGAGATGACGACTAATAGAGGAGTATGGAAGAAAAAGACATGTTGTGTCGACCCCAAATAAATTGGGATAAGGGCAGGAGAATGATGATACAAAGATACGACGCATCAAACAGGAGTAGGGGCTTGTTACGTCACTTTTAAGTAAAAAGTGATACAATTTGAATCTACGTGTGACGTCATCCGAAATGTCAACCCACTGTATCGTTTTAATTTTTTGTTATAGTGACAAAAGAAAAAAGACGTGTCCAATATTTTTGGTAATCTAACTGACGGGGTTATCAATTCGAACGTAAGTTTAATATTTAGTTTTAGTTCTGGGGTATAACAACTAAAAAGGGTAAAACATTTTTTTTTTACAAAAATACAACCGACTTCCAAAAAAGACAATACACTTAAAATTGAAAAATAACTTTAATTTCGGAAGTCGGTGTCAATTAACGAAGAAAAAAAATACAAACACCGATTTTCGAAAATAAAATTATTTTTAAATTTTAAGTGTAAATATTTTCTTTTCTGGAAGTCGTTTTAATTTTTTTGTCGTAAATTTCTTTATTTTTCTGTAAAAGCAAGATGAAAAGAACACGCTTATTTTGAACCATGTCTTCCTAACCTATAAATTTGAAACTTAAATCTTGTTTGTCTTTATAATTTGACTTGAATATTGTATGCTGAAAATCATAGAATTTATCCACTTATTTCCACTCCTTTCTATTGATACACTTGGTACCGCGTATCGGGATCGTAAGTTTAACGGGCATAGCTTCCAATCTTGTGCGCCCGCATGCACACAATCAGTTACCGGACTGTATTGGACGTAAATGGTGCGAAAGATTTCACATTGATCTGTGTTTTAGTAGACTTATTGAGGTCTACGTAAATGCCTACTCTGTGCATAAAGCGCTAGGAAGGAACTTGAGTATGTTTCCTACAGATATTGTTGTGTAACAAGATAACTAAATTACTAGCGTGCCCCATCTTCGATCTCATCATCGCTTACCATCAGGTGTGATAGTGGTCAAACGCCTACAAATGATAAAAAAATGAAAAATATTATAAAATACCCGACTGGTAAAAGTTCCCTTATTATCTACATTTTTGTGATTTATATTTTTCTAATCGTCTCTTCGAGCTCTTTATTTTGATACCCCACATGACCAGGTCATAAAAAATACGATTACCTAATGGCGGTCGCCATTTTGTTTTTTTTTTCATAACTCATATAGCGGCTTCGGTGGTCAATACCAATCTAATAAATCCTCATTTTTTTAAATCCATCCAGCCGTTTAGGCTACAGCGCGTGCCAAAGAAATAGACATACCTACAAACATTCACACATCTAAAGATACTTACAAATATACATACATACTCTTGAAAAACATTACCCTCCTTCTAGGGTAGACAGCTAAAAAGAACCACTAAGTTTCGTTTTACATTTCTATTTGTCATTGTTGATGAAGTATAACGTCTGTGCCGAACGTATAGACACCTGAAGAGGTTTGGTGTAAATGCACCTCATCGAATAAAATTAAATATCCTAGATCTTCATAAATGATAAATGATGTTTATTCAGTAAATAAGTTACAAGGAACACTTTTACACGTCAATGTTTTTTGGCAGTTTAAGCTAGATGAGGCTGGTGTATCCTAGCTGACTACCCTGAGAAGAAACACCGAAACAAACTCAGAGGTCAAAGTCTCTTTTAAAGTGTTCAAATCCATACAATGTGTACTGGTTAAATCATATGAGAACCATGTACGTTTATGACTGGGATGAGCTTTTTGAAGAAAGCAACACACAAATTCGAGTGGACCTGTCCAGACAGTGCAAGCATTTGTCAGTCATCGCGAAGCTCAACTCAGAACTTTGAGGAGCTCAACGAACCGACGAACAATACCAAAGTAAGGACATTTGAGTAGGCCGCAAAAATACTCAAACTGCCAGACAATCATAAAATCTACATGAATATAACGACATACATAGTTCTCGCATTCACATTATTCTATACGAGGACCATGCAGCTTAGTCTCTGTAGTGGTCTTTTGAAAAAAGAACCAATCATATTTGAGTGGACCTGTCCAGTCAGTGCAAGCATTTGTAAAGGACCTCAATGACTTGACGAACAATCCCAAAGAAAAGACATTTGGGTAGGCCGCAAAAGTACTCAAACTGTCAGACAACGTAAAAAATTACTGTAAAAAGGAGGAGAAAATAATAATAATAACCCACATAGTCCTCACATTTACAATAATTAAGTAATAAAAATAAATATATATATAATACTATACAAAGTAAATATTCGTGTCAAACAAAATAGTAATAATAATATGTCAATCAAAAAATAAAAATAAATATTACTTAACAAAGTATTAAAGTCAAAAAAAAAAAAATAATAATAAAATGTCAATCAAAAAAAAAATGTAATATAATACTATACAAGTATTCATGTCAAAAACGAATATTAAAAAAATATATATAAAAAAATTTCATCACTAAGTAGTACATATGAAAACAATGGCTCGTGTATATCATTGAAGCAGCTCAATCCCACGCCTTTTTGTACTCAAGAAAGTCATTAATTGTGTAAAAAGCTTTCTGGCATAGCTTACGTTTAATAAATGATTTAAATTTATTTATGCTTAGTTCTTGAATTTGGCTAGGAAGTTTATTATATAAACGTATACATTGGCATCTAAACGAACCACCTATTTTAGGTACAATAAATTTGTGTTTGTTCCTAGTATTTATGCTATGGATATCACTGTATCTTTTAAACAGATTAATATTTTATGTGCATACATGAGATTCTCATAAATGTATTGAGAGGGAACAGTCATAATATTAATCTCTTTAAATTTGTCTCTGAGGGAGTGTCTGGGACTTAATTTATAAATTGATCTTCGTCAGTTTATGTATGTAAACTTATCCAGTGTAGGATATTTATACAAACAATGTCAAAATTGTAATAACATTAGCGCATAGCTCTGCAACTCCACTGCCCTGTCACACACAAGTATGCTATTTTAAAATAGACGAGTTGCGCCTAACCACTGCGAAATAGTCTTAAATAGTATGGTCTATATGGCACTAAAGACAATTTCAAAAAAATATTTGTTCCTGACCCAGAAACTTATATGGCAAATTCGTTTAACTTCACTTTTTAACGGCTGAGTCATACCTAACTCATTCAACTTAAGTTATTACAGTTGAGCATTATCTATCAGTCAATTCTGCACCTCAATCTAAATCTGTTAACTTAAAGTTAGAATAGATACGCGTAGCCACTCGGCTACGCGTATCAACCCATTCCAGAACTACGCAAGGAAGACCTGATTGAGTTAGATGGTACGTTGTATGAAGATATTGACCTTAATGATTTGGATTCCGTGAATGAGAATATACTATTGGACTTGACTGTTCATAAACGAAAATCATGTGCTGAAAACAATAGATTTGATGAAGTGACAAATAAATGTAACGAGCCAGTTCAAGTTGTCCGCACGTTATATAAAAGCCCTGTTTCTGTTAAAACTAAAAATAAAATTTAAAAAAAATGACGTAACTAATAAAGAAGAGCAATGGAAGAGCAACAGTTTGTCAAAAAGTCAAGAGAAAAAAAATATTCAAAACCCTAAAGACAACAGTGATAGCAGTGTGTCAATAAGTCAAGACTGTTCGGAAACTGAGAAAGCTAAGAAGTGTGTGAGAAAACAAAAGAAGAGAGATAGTTTTTCGACAAGTCAAGAGAGTTTAGAAATTGAAAAGAATGGTAGCCCTGAAAAGAAACGAAATAAGAGTAACAGCATGTCAAAAAGTCTAGAAAGTCTGAATATTGAGAATTGTAACAAATCAAAAGGAAAAAAAAAGATGAGTGACAGTTTTTCAAAAAGTCTAGAATCAGAAAATACTTATAAGCCTAACAAGAAAGGGAAGAAGAGTAACAGCATGTCAAAAAGTCTGGAAAGTCTGGAAACTGAAAAAAACAATAAATCTCAAGGGAAACAAAAAAATAATGATAGTTTGTCCAAAAGTCGAGATAGTCTGGAATCTGAAAACACTAATAAGCCTAACGAGAAACGGAAGAAGAGTAACAGCATGTCAAAAAGTCTGGAAAGTCTGGAAACTGAAAAAAACAACAAATTTAAAGGGAAACGAAAGAAGAATGACAGTTTGTCGAAAAGTCGAGAAAGTCTTCAATCTGAAAACACTAAAGAGCCTAAAGAAAAACGGAAAAAGACCAACAGCTTGTCAAAAAGTCAAGAAAATTTAGAAACAGAAGAAAATACCAAACAGTTGACAAATGAAGAGCAGGATCAGTCGTTGAGAGATACATCTAATGCCTCAGATATGAATAAATCTGTAAATTGTAACAAGAAAAGAAGAGAAAGAAATGCTAAAAAACGGTTGGAAGCAGAAAAAGAAAAGTATACAATAAAACCAATATGTGGACAGACTTGTAGAAAAAAATGTCGGGATAAGTTTTCAGAGGAAGATAGACATCAAATTTGGTCAAATTTTAGGAATTTGACTAAACAAAATCAAAGAAATTTCATTACCAGAAATGTCATTAGACATCGCAAGAAATATATAACAACGGAAAATTCAAAGCGACACAATACTTTGACGTGGACTTTACGCAATCATAAAGTATGCAAAACTTTTTTTTTAAATACTTTGGGGTTCTTCAATGCACAAACGGTTATGACAGTACTAAAAGCTAATTATAAAATGGGAGTAACAGATGTATACACTCAAGAGGCAGCGCCAGAACAACGAGGGACTAAAAAGCCTTGGAACACTTTCCCAGAGGGGTACAAGCAAGGGGTAAAAGAATTTATAGAAAATGTGAAACCTACAGTATCACATTACAATCTTAAACATGCACCGAACAGACGATATCTGCCTTGTGGAGTATCTTTCCGTGATTTGTTCAAAGCTTATATTTCACATTGCGACGAGACCAATAACAAGAAATGCAGTTGGGCATATTTTTTCAATATAGTGAAAGAGATGAATTTATCCACAGCAAATCCATGGCAAGACTTGTGTACAACGTGCCAAAAACATAAAGACATACATGACGATGAGAACCATAGATGTTCTGAATGCGATTGTGATGTATGCGCAGAATTTCCTACACATCAGCTGAATTATACTGAATCCAGAAAATGTCTTGAGAATGATTTAAAAAATGACTACAACTAAGAAAACATTTACAGTTGACATGCAAAAGGCAATTTGCATGCCTAAACTAACTATTAAAGACTATTACTTTTCCAGAAAGTTGGTGCTGTTCAATGAAACTTTTGTTTCGCCAGGGAAAAACGAACATGCGTACTGTATCGTTTGGCACGAAGGAGAAAGTGGTCGTAAAGCACACAACATTGCATCAGCATACACACATTTTATAGTAAATAATGCACGTGACTATAAAGAAATAGTTTTCTACTGTGATAACTGCTCTGCTCAGAATAAAAACAAAATCCTGTTCACCGCCATGATAAGATTAGTTAACTCACAGGCGTTAGTAAGTACAGAAAAAATTAAATTTGTGTACTTTGAACCAGGTCATACATTTATGGCAGCCGATACAGTTCACGCAAGCATAGCCAACAAATTTAATAAAGTGAAAGAGATGTATGATTTATCAGACTTTACGGAAAAAATGAATAAGTCACGAAAAAATATGAGCGTCCAAAAAATAACACACAGTGAGATGATTTTGTTTCAAGATCAATTGATAAAGAAATTTCCAAAAGACTACAATATAATGGCACTAAAAATTGTAGAATTTCGTCGAGGTTCAACAAGTTTATTTGCTAAAAATTCTTATGTTACTGAAGATTTTAAAGAAATGAATGTGATGAAGAAAAACTGCTTAAAATTAAATGATAATAATTTTGATTTTATCAGTGAAATTCCTAAAGAAGAACATTGTCGAGGTGTAAGTGAAATAAAAAAAAAGGAATTGATGGAATTGTGCAAATCAATGACACTGACACGGCAAGCCTTTTTCGTAGACCTTGTTGTAAATGAAAACGTTTGTGATTTAGACACCGTGCATGATAATTCATAATTTAAGAATAATAGTCATAATTTTAGAATTGGACTTCTTTGTTTTTTAATTGAAAACTTTAATAAAACAATTGATGATTTTTTGAGTTTTTTTTTAAGTTCTTCCATATCGATCCGTCGTGACAAAGCTTGCATATAAGTAACACTTATCAAACACATCTCATACAACTATTAGATATCATAGATAGGCTCTCCATCCTTCGCATGTTTGTGATTGCACCCAACTCTTCTAACTAAAATTAGGACACGACGCGTAACCACGTTTGTATGAAACGATGGTTATGCGTAACTCGTTTAGCTCGATTTAAAAGTTTATTTTATCAGATATAGATAAATAAATTATGACAATATGTTCTAGAAACTTTTTGGAAACTTTATTAAAGAATTTAAAGTGTATTGTACGTTCAAGTAATAAGATACAAGTAAATGTTTATTTAAAACTTCTTAGCCGTTTTTCTCAAAACGTTGTTTTTTGAGATAGCAGATCTGTGCGTGACACGGCAGTCCACTAAAACCACTCGAAATCCTTTGATATTATTTTGCATTGCAGAGACATAAAAAAACACCTACAATAACTCTCAAGAATACTGCTAAAATTTTAAAGCCCTCGGATAATGGGACTAGTGAGAGCATCTGAAAAAAACGTAGGAAAAGATTATGACGTCACTCGAGGAAAATGGAAAGCGAGGAAAATCAAACACAGGCGGCTGCATCAGGCGGCAGCCGGTCAACATGACTGTGTTCTCCTTAGACAGATAAGGTTCAGAAGTTTTAAATAAAATATACTTAAAACTCTATATGAATAGAAATATATTAGGATTTTTTTTACCACTATCTCACCTGATGATAAGCAATGATGTGGTCGAAGATGGAGCACGCTTGCCTAGAAATAACCTGTTCACTTTTGACTTAAATAAAACATAATTATTTGAAATCCAAAATTTGTGTGACTGTTTTTCCGAGTTTTCACACAACTTGCAGTACCTATGCGCAGTGAATATGCTCATGACGTTAATGAATCTGAGAATTACAAGTTAACTAAATAGTGAACAATGTAGGTATGTATTTATAGATTTGAGTAAAATCATAACAGACAAAATTCTATCAAACCATTTTTGTGCATATTGAAAACGTCCATCCTAAACTAAGGTGCTCAGATCTGGTCACTCACCGAAGTGCAAAAGTTTCGCTTTTGGGTTTGCCAGAGAGTTATGGAACGCAGCGTTCTGGTTGTTAAAAAAATAGACCGAATACGAATGCCAGGCTCAAATGGGATTTGGTGGGTCACGTCAGCCGCATGCATAGTGACCTTGACAAGAGTCTCCACACAGTAGGTTCTTGCAGATGCAAGTACCTGCAGTTCTTGCGGCAAAGTCCGTCGAGGCCGGCCCAGAAAGATGTGGCGAGATGATTTGACGTGTAGCACGAAGGCTAGCTTGAGACGATGCGGTTGAAATATGTTTAGAATGACTTGGCTTTTGCTCACCAGTGGGATAGTAACAGCTACATAAAATATAAGATAATAATAGTTTACTGTCACTTTTAAATCATAACGATGCTAAAGAAGTTTTCACTTCAAAAGGTTTCATCTAATCTGAAATCGCAACAGATAGTAATTGAAAACGTAAATCATTTCCATTTTTAACCGACTTCGAAAAAGGAGGAGGTTCTATGTTCGACTGTACGTGTTTTTTTTTTATGTATGTCCACCGATTTCTCTGCTAATTGTGAACCGATTTTCAAAATTATTTTTTTATCCAAAAGAATATCCTCCCGAAGTGGCCCCATAAAAATTTTATCGAAATTACTTCAGCTCTTTTTGAAGAACTGAACAAAAACGAAAAATACGTATTATATACAATTATATAGATGCCGTTTTGGTTTCCTCCAATTACGAGTATGTTTCTATTCAACGTTCCATGTTATTGGGGTTTTTAGTTCTGGGGTATAGCAAATAAAAAGTGAAAAAAAAAAAATAATTAATAAAAATTCACTAAAATTTAAAAATTACTTTAATTTCGGAATTCGGTGTAGAAGAAATAAAATACTAACACCGACTTCCAAAATTAAAGTTATTTTTAAAATTAAGTGTGTTTTCTTTTTTGGAAGTCGGTTGTTTTTTTAGTAAAAAAGCTTTTTTTAAAGGCCAAATTAAAGTGTACAATATCTTTGAGGCATGTTAAAGCAATAAGAGGATAACCTTCTGTAAATATATTTTATTGTGTGACGTCAAACTCGATTTTTTTTTTATTAAGTGTATCTTCTCACTGTTCAAAAATACATGAAGGGGAAACTTATAGTGAACCTTGAAAAAATGAAAGAAAAATTTTAGTAGCCGTCCATTGATTCTTTTTATTGCTTTTTGCTTCAGCAAAAACAATGAGAATTATGTTTTATGCAGACAGACGGTGCAATATCACAGAGCTAACTACATTAAACATGAAGCGCCTGTAAACTAGGTATCGTGTTACCCTTGGCAAGCCGTTTTTTTTTTGGGGGGTTGTGAAATCATCCAATGACATCTCCCGCTCTGGGTGGAGCGGGAAGGCGTGTCAGACTCTTACTTACTAAAACCTACCTCTGTTCCTTCCCTGCCTGAGTGCTCAGGGGAGCGGTACACTGTTACAAATTTATCCGCTACCCCTAGGAATGCAGGCACCGCCCATGATGGGCCTCGTCAGTGGTGGCTGACTCACGGGCCTGGTGCTGATCGGACGGCGAGCGACCCATTACTCACCGTCCGCAGGCCCGGGTCTACGGTGGCCGGAGATCGTCTCGCGACTTCCGAAGCCCCAGGCGTCTCCTGCGGCGGCTGCTGCTGAGGGCGTGAGGGCGACTCTGTTGTTGAGCCTCCCTCACCCGTTCCGCGACGAATAACAGCCATGAGCGTGACCCAGAGCCAAACGTGCTTTCTGAGGCACGGAGAATACTCGGTATTTAATTAATGGTCATATGTACGTACAGAGCTAAGCTTTGCATAAACTTGAAGATCCACACGTGTATTTGTTATTATTTAGGCACAAGTCCCGCACTTAATTCAGCATTATATATTTTATTATTAGATCTAACCCATACTGTCCCACAGCCGGGCAAAAGCTTCCCTCCATCCCTTCCACTGTTTTTGGTCCTGTACCTCTTTTCAGTTCTCAAGGAAGACATCTAAAGCCATCCCGCCATCTCCGTCGTAATCTACCATGGTCGCGTCCTGCGGTTTAAGGCATCATGTTTTTTTTCGGGGCCAACGCTCGTTCGGCATGTGGCAGACATGTCCAGCCCAGCCCCATTTAAGTTAAGCAGCCTCCTGAGCCACGTCCACGATCTGCGTTTTTAACCGACGAAAAAAAAGAGGAGGTTGTCAATTCGACCGTATATATGTTTTTTTTTTTTTTTTGTGTATGTTCAGCCCTCACTCCGTCATTTATGAACCGATTTTAATGATTATTTCTTTTTAATAGATAGGGTATACCTCCAGGGTGGTCCCATGTCAAGGACATCAGGATCTGATATTGGAATCCTGACAAAATTGAGAGAAAACCTCGAAAATTGTTGGCACGTTTAGCGTTTCTGTACGTATGTTCGGCCTTCACTCCGTTGTTTATGAACCGATTTCGATGATTCTTTTTTTTATAGATAGGGTATACCTTAAGGGTGGTCCCATATTAAGGACATTAGGATCTGATCATGGAATCCTGATAAGAATGAGAGAAAACCTCGAAATTTGTGGGCACGTTTAGCGTTTATGTACGTATGTTCGGCTCTCACTCCGTTGTTTATGAACCGATTTTGACGATTCTTTTTTGCATAGATAGGGTATACCTCAAGGATGGTCCCATGTCAAGGACATTAGGATCTGATCATGAAATCCTGATAAAATTGAGAGAAAACCTCGAAAATTGGGCACGAATATTGTTTCTGTTTACTTTTCATAACTTTATCAGGTATTTGCTTTTAGGAATCATCACATCATGAAACTGAGCTGATGATGGAAACCATACCTTTCCTTAACAATAGAAGTTAGTTATAAAAAACTGGTTTTAGTGACAGATACCACTTAATATACTTTGAAGAAAAGACGTCTTTGGAATATTGGAGGTAACCTCAACTGGTCAATATCCTGGGAACCTTATGAGAGGATGATTACATCATCAGCTCAGTGCCAAGAGGAATGATGAAGGATTAGAAATTAGCTTCAAAGTATTTAAAGATGATGCGAGTCACAAAAAATCATAAAATAAAAAACTTTTTAACAAAAAATTCAACCGACGAAAAAGAACTAAAAAGCAAAAAATAAATTAACCTTTTAAGTCTTGAGTATTGAGCTTATTTACCTACATAAAATATCAAATTTTATATAAACTAATTTTGAGTCGGCGCCAAATAATAAAACGATTAATTACCTACGTCTAGCCTTCTTCATTTCTACGTACATATAAAATTTAGATATTTAATAATCAGATTGTTGTTTGGCGCCGACTCAAAATTTATTTATATAAAATTTGATTTTATGTAGGTAAATAAGCTCAATACTCAAGACTAAAAGGTTAATTTATTTTTTGCTTTTTAGTTCTTTTTCGTCGGTTGAATTTTTTGTTAAAAAGTTTTTTTTTAGCACAGTTCATTCAGCTCTACCCATTCTTAATCACAATATTGTTAACACTTTACACGTTTCTCCTTAAGGTCACCACTAATCCCTATTACAATATAATTAGATAATTTATCGAAAAGTTTAGTCCAACACTATATCCTATGCCAAGTGTTGTTATGTGAACAGAAATGTTATTGCCTTGGCCAGTCGCCATATTGCGTGACTCGGTGGCTTAGTCTTGGCTATGGCGAGAACAAGTTGTTTGAGAGTACATCGCTCATGCTGGTGTTTAATATATTCTGATCAGTATGGAATATATTCAAGAAGGTTTGATGAATGACCATACAATATAGCATAGCGTTATGCTGCAATTGTGTCTTTTTATCGCAAAAAGGAGTCGTTTCAAACAAACTCCTACTTTTCGGGGTACATCTGTTCCTCTTTTTGATCGGCTCGAGCTTCTAGGCATGGAGAGGAGATGGACATCCAGTCTCAACTTCGGGGCCACCATTGAGTATAAAGCCCAAACAGAGTGAAGCGATACTTCACGCCGGGACAGCTTTTAACCCTTTACAAAGCACAAGTCCGATCCTGCACGGGGTAATGCAGCCACCTCTGAGATGGTGCAGCTACATACCAACTTGCTGCGCTTGACTCAGTGGAACGCAGAGTTAAGAGGCTCATTGGCGACGTAAAACTGGTGGGTGTCAACCTTCATAGCTTGGCTCATCGCCGCAAGGTTGTCAGCTTGTCGGTCATCTACAGAATATACTTCGGAGAGTGTGCCCAAGAACTCCACGACCTTATCCCACCGGCCCCCTTCTACCATCGGACATCTTGACGCACTGCAAGTTACCATCCCTACCTTGTTGCTATTCCACAAATTCGCAGTAAACGTTTCCTAACATCTTTCATAATACGTACATCAAAGAAGTGGAACTCTCTACCTACGTCTATATTTCCTAATGCATACAACCCTTATCTCTTCAACGTTAGAGTGAACCGGCTTCTGCTGGGTAAACTCGCTCCATTGTCGACTTTGTATCTGTCACCTCTGAGCTAGACTAGAGTCTAGTGCAAACCCTTTTAAATTAAAAATACGTAATTAGACTTTTAACGTTCCTACTGCTGGGACAAGGCCTCCTCTCTGTGAGAAGGAACAGCCTAAATCACCATGCGGGCCCAGTGCGGGTTGGTGGATATCGCATGTCTTCAAGGTTTTGATTCTAGGACATGTTGGTTTCGTTACACGTAAGTCAGAGTCGTTAGCACTGAGCCACCACTGCTCTCAAGCTTACATTAGCGCGGATTGGTCACTCTGTTTATATTAAAGTAAGAAATCCAGATGTGACCGTCCACCTTTAATCCCATTGAATAAATTTCATAAAAATTATATTTATTTCGAAACTAACGCCTTGGGCACATGGCCGAGTTTTTATAGAAACACACGCAATTAAAAATGAAATATCTATTCGTTTAAAATAACATCTGGGGATGGTGGCCTCTTACAAAACGACATTTCTTTCAATGGCTGTCGAGTCGACCCTTTTTGGAAACACATTTAAGGGACCCTAATTAACAGCAAAAAAGGATACTCTATTCATGCAAAATACTAAAACATTTGAGAGTTTTGGAAAGTGCCCATAACAAAGTATTGTGTTTTACTGCAAACATATGTCTGAAGGGTCGCTGAGAAACGATATCTTTACGAATTCTAAGAGATTGGGAAACAATTAAGATTTGATACAAAAACTAACATAAAAAGCTATTCGGTGCGAAAGTGTGAGAGCGGGAGAGCGAGGAAGCCGAGGGAGGCGGAAGCGAAGCGAGGTCGGGGACAGACGGGCTTGAGACTTGAGATGGCGTGGGTCGTGGTCGAAGGGTTGGGAGGCTATGTCCAGTTGAGTTTTAGAAGGACTAGTATTGTTTGTAGTTCAGTTTGGTTAATTAATATTCAAAGTGTGTGTGTCACTACATCTCTGTGAAGAATTGACTAGGGCAATAGTATTAGTTCATAATCGAATGTTATGAGTGTAGTTTATACTAGGTTTTAAATATCAGTAAGTAGAGTATAGAGTCAGTGGTGGAACGTGAGAGGAGGGCTGCGCCTGCGACGCGTGCAGCTCGTCTAGCAGGGAACGGTAACTGAGGGGTATTGTATAAACTCAGCGTTCAGCGTGTGGAAATCCGGTGAGTGCCAACTTTAATTAATTAGTCTCTTATGGATAGTATGTGTACAGTTATTGTCAAGATACTAATATTGTGGCCACAGATTAAGTTTCATAATTCGTAAAAGACATATACCGTTGTAGCTCTAGGGAAGGCTAATGTTGTAGCTTGGTTGGTTAAAGCTATACCAAATTAATTAGACTTAATTAGTGTTTAAAGTATGTGTGTGTGTTTTCTGTTAAGCTGTATTGGTTCGGTACCAGTAGAACGATCGCCCACCTTTGGTCAGGCCAATAGATCTAGGACACCGTAATTGGCAAGTTCATGAGAATATATCCTTGTGAATCGATTGTTAGAGCGAGAGTTTCAATTATACTTGAGTAATATAAGTTTGGTTCAGACTATATTTTGTATGTTACTAGGAGTAACGTGAAGGACAAGTGCACGAATCTAGGTGATCGTGTTGGTGACCGAATGGATGAGTGCCGAATGTTTACCCCTCTATGACTCGAATGAGGTGACCTATACCTGCGTTTGGTTCTAGGGACTCGGGAAAAGCCCATATGGTGTGCGGTTTACATACACCAACCGACTGTACGACAACAATGACTACAAACTGACTGAACTGATGTTTATTGTTTCAATAAGTTTGAACCGAATTGTTACACATATTATGTTCGGGCACATTCGAATCATAATACTATTTTGTAATTGTTAGAGAATGAGCAACCAAACGTTGGTAATGGTTCCTTCTTCCCATGGACCGACTGACTGCAGGATACTTTAGATTTGCCTGCTAGAAGAATCTCCTGGGTTTCGGGGGTAGGCTTTGCAAAGTTCTCTCTAATGGATTGGTAAACGTTCAGAAGAACGTTAGGAAATCGTTTCTCGTTAAATCACACCCGGCCCCCGTTGGCCTATCACAGAAAAAATATTACATTTAGCGAGACACGTAATTTAGGGTGAACAGCCAAAACGCTCCACTGATAGTCACTATTCGGAGACAAAGTAAGCTGCAAACACCCTCGAACTGGGGCAGATTAAAGGAGTAAGAAGTGACGACCAGAAACCACTTCGGCTTATAGTAAGGCAATCGTAAAGAGTTCTGCAACCGACTGACGACGCGGTACGCTTGTACTAGCTTTGTTTTATCTAGATAATGGGCGAGTAGGCCGAGGTAAAGGGACTATTTTATATAGCGCGCTTCCAGTATAATTGGAAACTTGTCTCGCCCAATGGCATAGGTACTTCGTAGTCCTCTGTCTTAGGATTGAGTGAGACATGTCAGAGCATAGGGAACGTGTAAAGCTGGAACCGCGGCAGGTTCTCTCTAGGCCTACGCTTCCTAGGACCGGCTCTACACGTACGACGTGACGGCCACTGTAAAGTGACCTCACGTCACTGGGTTGGGCCCTACACTTTGTAAGAAGATCCATTAACGTAATGCGAAATAACGCAGCACTCAATACAAGCGTTACGTGTCATATACCTACCCTTTAGTTTCCTCTCAGTCTTGTAATGTTCATAGTACAATGGAGAAGTAAGTTTCCTTTCCTTATTCCCTTATATATATGGACTACCAACCCTAATTGATACATATTAACTTTGTTTACTTCAATCCCTTTCTAGTGGACCTAGCTCTAGGTAGGTATAGGAAATCCATCCCAACTTAGGACATGTGTGAGTGTTCGTGAGTGTGACAGGAAGAGTGTTCTGTTATTCTGATTTATTCTAGGCTGAGCCGCGGGGAGAGCCAGTTGGCTAAAGTTCTTAGAACTTAACAGGCAGAAGCGTGTTGTTGGCGCTATTGAACTGTCAGTGTAGGATTTCAAGGGAGTTGGGATGTTCAACTCTATTTACTTCTTGAGTGAAGACTCTACTTTATTACCAGTTAGTATTTGTATTAATTCCTGGATTTATATTCTCTATCTGTGACCTTTGATTCGGTCAGATACGAGCACCGTACTTTATGGATGTACTTGTTGTACGAATGATGCACTTCACTAAAGGAGTGTTTATCTGAAGTATTATGAGTACAGATGTGGAGTATCGTGTGAGTAAATGTCGACCAACTACCTATTACGCTAGCGTAAAGGTTATTCACACGAACTATCGTTAATTAAAGATTTACTTAGCATCCCTTAGTTATATAATATGTTTCTAAACCACTTCTTATGTGTTTCACAACTTGAATTCCTAAGTCTCACAAATTATTTCTTTCGGGCCCTTCCTTGTTTCAACAACAAGGCTTTGGGTTGCTTTATACTTATGGAATTCGAATTATCATCGGTTGGAGCCATGACCAGTCAGGGACGAGTGGCACAAGGTACGTGCGGTGATAGTCTAAGTAATAAACTTAGTACTGGCGGGGCACTACCTTTTCCCACAAAGGAAAACCGAACCTCAACGCAAAAATCTAAGATATTAGGAAAAACGAAAATTTTTTCAGCATAGGGTCGGTTAGGGAGGGCTACACAGATATTAAACCAGTTACTAAACGGATAATCTGAAATACTTGTGTCGATTATATTAGACAGGTAGCTGCATCTTCTTAGGGTTTTGCTTACCTAATGTTAGATTTCTTTTTTTTATATTTTTATATATCCGAAGCATGTATACTCAATAACGTGTAAGCTGTGGTTACCTATAACTGAGTATGCATCACACGATAATATGTGCTGTCTAGTTTATCAGTTGAAGAAATTGTAATGTGTACTCGTTGGTAATCCTTAAATAGATAAATAAATAAATCTAGGACCCAATGTTATCTTAAGTAAAGAAGTACATTAAGTCCGCCTTTGTACTTTTGTTGCATGCAATCTTTTTTTGCGGTATACCTAACTGTTGATTCCAAGCTTCAATGATGGGGTCCACATATATCAAGCCTATCGGGAAGGCTCAGCTCATCTATTTTAGTTATTTCCATAGCGTTATGTCTTGCGGTATTCTGTAGTGGGGTAAAGCGGACATACAAAATATATTTGTTTTACAAAAACGTGCTGTACGAGCAATATACAGGCTAGGGTGAAGAGTTTCCATAAGATTGGAATTCTCACGGTGGCATCTCAATTCTATTTAGCAAACATACTATACATTAGACAAAATATACATTTATACACCAAAACCAATGATACTAATCGCTTACTAGGTTTTAGACTATTAAATTTCATTTGAAAGAAAGGGCAGAAAAAAAATGGAAGGCACAGGAAAACAAGAACGTTTTAGTTGGGTCGATTGTATAAACAGCGAAGGAAGTTTCTAACAAAAATAAGGAAGTTAAATTGGTTAGATTAAGATACATAAAACTTTACAATAAAAACATGAACTGTCTTTAAATATTTTAGCTGAAAACATTTATTTCTTCTTAATGTATTGAAACCAAAATGGCGATAGCGTAACACTTGTGATTGGTCCCCACCGAGTGTTTCTACGTTGCCGTCGTGGTGGGGCTTATGGGTCTCCATGATCCTGGGGACTTCCGGCATGAGTGACTAACTTGTGCCGGAAGGCTCCAGGGGAGAGGCCCGACTAAGAGGAACACACCGGGGGTCGCGTCCATTGTCAGTCGATCATCGTCGGATGCGACCTCCACCCAATCCCAGCTTGGAGGCGTGGCTATGGGATGCGTATTGGAGGGATGTCCGGATGCTAGCGCCTCACAAGAGTGCTGCGCCGTTGGGAGACTTGAGCAAGCTGTTCGAGCCTCCTAACGGCATGGAACCTGGGGGAACTTCGTCGCTGCTCTCTGGTACGCATCTGTTCATCAGATGCGACTGTGAGAGTGGCGCCGAAACTGGGGGGGAAGAGTGTGTGAGTGAGTGAGTGAATGAGAGAGAGTGAATGTGGACCATGCTATATGTTAGAGGAGGGATAGGGAGGTAGAGAGTAGGAGATAGGGACCACACCCTCCAAAGGAAAACACAAATATGGAACAAAAGATTAATGCAAATGACTCCCAGACACCTATTCCATTCACATATCCCATTTGTATACTGGGGGGAGCGGGCTTAATCTCACGCTTACACACGACGACCTGGATCCGTTTGTCGGGGACAATCCCGACAACAAGAGCCGAGGAGGCTCGAGGTCATCTCCTACATTTCAGGAGATGATCTCCTTCAGCTTTAAGACGCCCGACAAGCCGCGGTCGGGCGAAGTAAGCCAAAACGAAGTCGGCAAGGAGGCGGAGAGTGGTGCGGCGTCGGCGACCGACGCAGCACCACTACTCGCCGCTCTGAGCTCCTTTAGGAGCCTGGAGCGTGAGGAGGGGAGCGCTTCCGGAAGCGCCGTGAGACAGGGCTCGCGGTTCTTCCGGAACCAGAAGCGTTCCAAGGCAGGGGACGGCCGTGAGTCGTCCTCTGACGCTGAGGTGATGGCGCCGCCTCCCAAGGTTCCCACCAGCACGAGGGGTAGGGGGGCAAGGAGGCCGTCAAAAGGCTCCAAGGGTGGCAGGCGAGCTCTGAGGCTCGCCGCGGAGGAGGAGCGCCGCTCCACCGCTGGGGGTCCCCGGGTATCGGTCTCGGGGTCCTCAAGCGGACGATCGGCGTTCTCTGTCAGCTCCAAGTCGGAGCGAGCGGACAGGCTTGCGGGGGTAGTGGCGAACGCGATCAAGGATGTGGTCCACAAGAGGCTTGCCTCTTCTAGGAGCAGGGCCACATCCGCGGCCACGGCCTCCATTGTGGCGGCGGCGGTGGCGAGCTTCGGCGGGCCTTCGTCTGCGGACGAGACGTCCAAATTGCGGACGGAGGTCGCCCGCCTGACCGCCACTACAGAGCACCTGGTTAAGGAGTAGCAGAGGCTCCGGGCAGACCTGGCCGAGCTCCGACGAGGAGCTGGCCCCCGGAGGGACGCGCGGGATGAGCTCCAGCACGGGCCTAGTCAGCCCCTGCCCGCCGCGGAGAACCAGGTTCTCGATCTGGTGCGGCAGGAGCTGGCTGCCTTCAACAGGCGGTTCTCCGTGCTGGAGGGCATCGTGCTGCGGAACCCGCGGGCGGCGAGTCAGCCGGCGTTGGGCCAGCGGCTAGTTGGCTCATTTGCCGCCGCTGCGGCTGCTGCGCCCAAGCAGGGTTCGGTGGGACGGGCCAACAGCGGGTCTGTGCTGAGATCCGCGGGGTCGGCCCCGCCGAAGGCGCCAAAGGCGCCGCCCAAACCGGGTGGGGCGGCTGCACGGGCGGCGAAAGCCCCGAAGGCCCCAGCCCAGGTGGCGAGACGGCCGTCACAGCCTGCCCCGACTTCCTTGACTGGCCTGCTGGTCTAGTGGTTACTGACCCTGACTGCTATGCCGGAGGTCGTGGGTTCGATTCCCACCCAGGACAAATGTTTGTGTGATGAGCACGATCATTTGTTCTGTGTCTGGGTGTAATTTATCTATAATATGTATGTATTTAGAAATATATAAGTATGTTTATCAGTTGTCTAGTACCCATAACACAAGCTCTGCTTAGCTTGGGACTAGATGGCGTTGTGTGATAGTTGTGGAATATTATTATTATTATTATTATTATTACTTCCCAACCTCCTCCGGCCGAGGCTGCCGAATGGCAAGTGGCCGGGGAGAAAGAGAAGGCGGGAAAGGCTAAAAGGGCGGCCAAACGCCGAGAGAGGCGGAAGCGGCGCAAGGAGCGGGCCGCTGCGGCCAGGCTCCGCGCCCCGAGGTCCGCGGCTGTGGTTATCACGCTGCAGCCGGAAGCGGTCCAGAAGGGCGTGACCTACCGCAGCGTGCTCGCCAAAACCAAGGCGGCGGTGAGCCTCGAGGAGGTGGGGTGTGCCGACGGCGTTCGGGTGAAGGTCACCAAGACCGGAGCCCGGATGCTGGAGGTCCCCGGCGCCTCCAGCGGCCCAGCTGCTGACGCCCTGGCTGAAAAGATCAGGGCGTTGCTGGTCGACGAGGCTCGAGTGTCCAGGCCCACCAAGAGCGCAGACATGCGCATAATGGGCCTGGACGACTCTGTGACGGAGGCGGAGGTGGCGGCCGCCGTCGCCAGGACTGGAGGGTGCCCTGCCGAGCAGGTGAGGGGAGGCACTCTCCGTCCTGATCGCGCGGGGCTTCTCACCGTAACGGTGAGCTGCCCCGTGTCGGCGGCGAGCCAAATAACTGGGAAGGGCCGAAGGCTCTTGGTGGGCTGGGTGTCTGCGCAGGTGAAGCTGCTGGAACCCAGACCTCTGAGGTGCTTCCGCTGCCATGTGGGCGACCACGTGGCAGCGAGGTGCACCTCGGAGGTGGACAGAGGGAACCACTGCTTCCGCTGTGGTCGGCCCGGTCACAAGGCCGGCTCCTGTGAGGCCGCGCCGCACTGCGCAGCATGTGCGGCAGCTGGCAAGCCGGCCGATCACCGGGCTGGGAGCAGGACCTGCGCCCCACCCGCCAAGACCAGGGCCAGGGGCAGGCCCTCCACCACCACCACCACCACCGCCACCGTCGCAACCGCCGCCGTCGCCGCTTCCGCCGACGCTGCCCCCACAGCCGTCGTCGCCACCGCAAACATCGCGGTGGCTGGACCCTCGCAGAGGGCTGGGGAGGAGGAGGCTGTAATGGAATGCCAATAACGGCCCCATTACGCCTCCTCCAGGCGAACATCAACCACTGCGCCGATGCTCAGGACCTGTTGTTCCAGAGCATGGCGCAGT
Source organism: Polia nebulosa (assembly GCA_951329385.1). NCBI lineage: Eukaryota > Metazoa > Arthropoda > Insecta > Lepidoptera > Noctuidae > Polia > Polia nebulosa. Next base: position 12,116,440 of record OX589604.1, read on the forward strand.
GGTCGATTAACATCGCCGTGGTCCCCGAGCCGTACTATGTCCCGCCCAGGGATGACTGGGTGGAGGACCTGGACGGCTCGGTGACCATCATTTCGTCGGCCGCCGCCGGCACCCCGACCCTCGAGGAGGTCAAGAGGGGTCGGGGTTGCGTGGCAGCACGGTTCGGGGAGATAGTAGTGGTAGGGGTGTACTTCTCCCCGAACCGAACTCTCGCCGAATTCCACAACTCCCTCGCGGAGTTGAGAGACGTCGTCGTCGGATACCGTTCCCTCCCTGCGCTCGTTCTCGGGGACTTCAATGCCAAGAACTTGGCTTGGGGTTCCCGGTACACGGACGCAAGGGGCAGGATGGTGGAGGACTGGGCTCTGGAGACAGGCCTGGTCGTCCTGAACCGGGGTTCTGTCCCCACGTGCGTGCGGTGGCAGGGCGAATCGGTGGTGGACCTCTCGTTCGCTAGCCCCGCTCTGTCACCGCGCGTACTTGACTGGCGCGTTCTGGAGGAGGTGGAGACGTCTTCCGATCATCGGTACATCCGGTTTGACGTTTCCGCCCAGACCTCCAGCGTGCCGGTCCGACAGACCCCGAGCGGTCCGCGTTGGTCGCTGAAGCAGCTGGACCGGGAGCTACTCCTGGAGGCCTCGATCGTGCAGGCTTGGGTGACATCACCGAACAGGCCTGCCGACATAAACGACGAGGCAGAGTGGTTCCAGGAGGCCATGACCGAGATATGTGACGTGGCAATGCCCCGGGTCCAGCCTTCTGCTCGGCGACAGGTGTACTGGTGGTCGCCGGCGCTTACGGCTTTACGCCAAGGGTGTATTGCCGCGCGACGCCGGTACACCAGGTACCGCAGACGGCTCCGTAACCGCACGCCGGAAACGGAAGCCGTCGAGGCGGAGCTATACGAGGGGTACAGAGCTGCGAGGATCGCCCTCCGAACGGAGATCTTGCGGGCCAAGAGATCGGCCCGCGAGGAGTCGCTGGAGACTCTGAACAGAGACCCATGGGGGCGCCCGTACCTAGCGGTGCGGGGGAAACTCCGCCCATGGGCCCCCCCACTGACGCAGAGTCTCCGACCACAGATCGTGGAGGGCGTGGTGAGCGCTCTGTTCCCCTCGCGAGGGGAACATACTCCTCCGCCTATGGCTCCGTCTCCTGCGGTACCTGACGCGGACCAAGACGACGACGACGATGCTCCCGAGGTGACCGAGGTAGAGCTGAGAGCGGCGGTGCGTAGGCTGAATGCCAAAAACACCGCCCCAGGACCCGATGGCTTTCATGGGAAAGCCTGGGTCCTGGCCTTGCAAGAGTCTCTCGGGCGTCGACTCAGAGGGCTTTTAAGCGCATGCTTAGAGAGGGGCCAGTTTCCACGTCGGTGGAAGACGGGGAAGCTGGTCCTGATCAAGAAGGTGGGGCGCCCTGCGGACTCTCCGTCCGCTTACCGGCCCATTGTGCTGCCCGACGAGGTGGGCAAGCTCTTTGAAAGAGTAATTGCAGACCGCCTCGTCGGGCAGTTGGTGCGGGTGGGGCCGGACCTGGCGGAGAGCCAGTACGGCTTCCGCAGGGGGCGCTCCACGGTGGACGCAGTCATGCGCGTAAGAGCCCTCACGACGGGGGATGCAGTGGCCCGGGGTAGGGTCGTCTTGGCGGTGTCTCTGGACATTGCCAATGCCTTCAACACCCTGCCCTGGAGTTGTATAGTGGAGGCACTCCGGTATCACCGGGTGCCGCCCTACCTCCGTCGCGTAGTCGAGGCGTATCTGACGGACAGAGCCGTCATCTACCCCGGTCATCAGGGAGTATGGAACCGGCGAGAGATGTCGTGCGGTGTTCCACAGGGATCGGTCCTGGGGCCGCCCTTGTGGAACATCGGATACGACTGGGTGCTGCGCGCCGACCTCCCCGCTGGCGTCAGCGTAGTGTGCTACGCTGACGACACGCTGGTCTTAGCGCAGGGGAGGTCGCACGAGGCGGCGGCCGAACTTATGACACGCGGGGTTGCGACAGTCATAGAGAGGATCCGGCAACTGGGACTCGAGGTGGCATTGCACAAGTCCGAGGCCATGTGTTTTCATGGTCGTCGGAACGCGCCACCGTCGGGTTCCCAGATCACGGTAGGAGGGGTTCGCATCGGCGTCGAGGGTACGATGAAGTACCTGGGACTCGTCCTCGACAGCCGGTGGATCTTCGTCGAACATTTTCGACGTTTGGCTCCCAGATTGGACAGGGCCGGGGCCGCCTTGAAGCGGCTCCTACCCAATCTGAGGGGGCCAAACGCCTCCTGCCGGAGGCTCTACGCGGGGATCGTGCGGTCCATGGCCCTCTACGGGGCACCGGTGTGGGCGCGTTCGTTGAGGCAGCGATCAGCTCGCCTGATGAACGCGTCCCAGAGGGTCATGGCGATCCGCATCATCCGCGGATACCGCACGATCTCCCGTGAGGCGGCGAGCCTCCTTGCCGGACTGTCACCGTGGGATCTGGAGGCAAAAATCCTCGCGCACCTGTACGAGTGGCGCGAGGAGGCCAAACGCCGGGGCGAAACTCCGCTGCCGCGAGAACTCGCGGCTCGGCGGACCGAGCTCCGGCAGGATCTCATGGTGACATGAAGAGAGCGACTGTCGCAACCCAGCGCTGGGCACGCCACCATCGAGGCGGTAGTGCCCCTCTTTGAGGAGTGGCTGGAGAGGCGTCACGGCGCCCTCACCTTCCGCCTGACGCAGGTGCTCACCGGACATGGCTGTTTCGGGAAGTACCTGTGTCGGATCAAGGCGGAGGTGACCCCTGCGTGTTTCCACTGCGAGGATCGCCCAGTGGACACGGTGGAGCATACGGTGGCGGTTTGCCCCGCCTGGGCAGAACACCGCCGTGTCCTCGTGGATGCGATAGGCGGCAGCGACCTCTCGCGCCGTGCCCTGGTTCAGGCCATGGTACGGAGCGAGAGGGAATGGGGGGCCGTCTCCTCCTTCTGCGAAGCAGTAATGCTCGCGAAGAGGGAGGCGGCACACGTTAGGGAGACTCAACAGAGACCGAGTCGCCCTAGCGCCCCCAACAGCAGCCGTCGCAGGAGACGCCGGGGGCTGCAAGACGATCTCCGGCCACCGTAGACCCGGGCCTGCGGACGGCGAGTAGCGGGTAACTCGCCGTCCGATCAGCACCAGGCCCGAGAGTCGACGGCGCGTAGTGTTCCACGCGCGCCTCAAAGAGTTGTCAGCAAAGGACGGGGCCTGCCACGGCCAGTGCCTGCCCGGGGGGTGGAGGATAAATTCGAAAGAGTTACCTCGCCCCCGGGCACTCGAGGCAGGGAGGAACAGGGGTGGGTTTTAGTCAGTAAGAGTCTGACACACCCTTCCGCTCCACCCTAGAGCGGAAGAAGTCATAGGATGATTTCCCACCCCCCAAAAAAAAAAAAAAAAAAACACTTGTGATTGGTAGCAATTAACATAAAATGAACCAAACGATTCCACAAGATTAAACAAAAAAATATTGCAGCGTTTTATACAAAAAGAAACCTAATCATTTACAACTAAGAATTAGTCACAAGCCAAATGACCACTAAGTTAGAGAGCAATCAATTAATTTCAACACAATCTGACTTCTGGCTATTGATATCAATTATCTTGAGCAATTAGTAGTCGGCATCAAGTAGCCGAGATTAATTAATATAACTTAATTTGTGTACAAAAGGCAATAAATTATTACCATCTAAAGAGATATTAATTTCATAGAACGATATTTCTTGAGTGATGCGAATAAATTATTTTACGGCGAATATCGTTTATCGTGGTTAGAAGGCATTTATCTTAATGTGGTTCTTTGGTTTTCATTTCGCTGCTTTCTTAAAGCTATCAAATTTTATTAGTTGTCATTAATACACTTCAAGTTTTTAGTTTTGCTATTGAAATTTTAGTTAATCAATTATAGCAGGTAACGTAAGATTAAACACGTAAATGATTCAAATCGTAAAATCTGAACTCAAAAAAACTGAAATCAGATTAAAACTATTTTATATTAAGAAGAATAACCTTAACATTCACTAATGCACAAGGAAAATAGTAGTCAGAGAAGGACGACTCCGCATAATTAGGCGGATTACACATCAAGATATTAGTACCTACGATCACAACCACTGTGTAAAGAAAATACCTACTGACTAAGAAGAAGAGAATAATGGAGGAGAAAGACATACTAAAGTGTGGGTAACTGTCTCATGCAACTTCGGCATAATGCGCCAGTCATAATTCTGCCTCGATGGGCGGACACATGCCGTCGCCGGTTGGCATCTTATGACATTTTAAGCTACCGTTGAATTGAACATTTTCCGTCCCAATATCGCGTGCAAATCTTCTTTTTTTAGTTCTTGGGTAACAAACCTGAAAGGAAGCACCTGGTCGATACTCAAATTGGATAAAAAGAAATAAAATGGAACTTTTCGGCCAGACAATTCTCACCTAAAGTCCGGGGACTGCAATATAGGTATTGTAGGTATATTTCGGACGACGTACGTTAGTACATTTCTGTCTGGGTACGCCTTTGGTGAAGACAATTTAGACGTGACGGTTATTAAATTACCTACCTATGGGAAGGATTTTGAAGTTCTAAAAGAATGGAGAGATACTTTTTACGTGGAACGTAGCATCAGGACAACCGGAGTTAGCGTTGTATTGGGCTTGTCTTGCTATTGGAATTAGCTTTATTTTTGAGAACAAAAACTGGCCAAGTTCGTGTCGGGTTTTGCACATTAAGGGTAAGTAAACGTAATAATGAACAATATCACCAAATTTTCAAGTTCATAGGTCAATGGGAAGTTAAAAAATTCTTCGTAATTTTGTTTTTGTGACAGACGACTTACGTACAGACAGACAGGCGGACACGTGAGTGACCACAATAGGGCTCCGTTTGGACGCTTCGAACCCTAAAAAGTATAATCAACGAGGAACGAAACTGACAAATTTCAGGAAAAAAACACTGGAGACTTGCAGTAAATAGTGCAAGTTTTATTGAAATTGCATACGGACATAGTGACCCCATCTCCCAATAAAATCTGGCTTCCACATAAACATGCAAATATCTACAGATTATTACACCATCCCAACAAATAATCGCTCCTATCCCCCCTTCTTTGAACCCGTCATTTTCCTCAAACAACGTCGAACAAACAAAGAGTTCCAGAAATCAATTCATATGTAGATACTCAATCATAATTTAATATCATACTGTGTAAATATGCGCTGAAGTCGAACGCTATTTCCAAGAAACTATAGCCTCGTATATGAGGATATTGGATGGGAAGGAAACAGCCTTCCAACATTACAGAAAGTAGGCCCGGAGTTCCGTATATAGCGCGTGTCACCGCGGCTGATATGTGTTTCAATTCTTGTTGCACGATTTTATAGGTTGCGGTTCTGAAGGAAAATTGAGCGCTGATTTGTGTTAAGGGTTGGATGTTGGGGTTAAAGATAGTAAATGTTGGATGGATTGGGATGGGGTGAGTTTTGTTTTACAGAGTTGGTGTTTTAAACATTCTCATAGAATTGGCTATGAACATTTTTGGAAAAAATTTAATAACGCCAACAAAATTTGCGTACCACGATATATTATTGTATTTTGACACATTCTACTGTTTGGTAACGAAGAAATTTTATTGTCAACTCTCTGTTTTCTTCCCTTCAGTTCTTGGCCCTCGAACTCAAATCGTAAATGTCACGTACCTAAGCTGTAAGTTGTGATCAATGTATGAGTATCAATCATTGGGGAATGTCCAGAGGGTGGCTGGTATCCTCTCTCTTTTTACTACTAAGTGTCCTGATTAAAAATTATCTATCAAATTGTAGGTAGTGCACTCACACTACCTACAATTTGATAGATTTAATCCGATCTTATTCTTCATTGATGTAATAAAGTATCTGACGGCATTTTTTATTTATTTGTATAGTACCAGCTTGATAGGTTGGTAACTATGTACTATAAAATTAAAAAGTATATACAAACTAACAAAAATGAAGAGAATATGTATGTACAAGCGGCATAAAAAGAGAGGTGTAAAACTCATTTAGCGTCAAAAAATTCGTCCACATCACTGTCAATGGGAAAAGTACCCAGAACACTGTGGGATAAATTGGAATTCAGCATTTTTTTTTCAAGTTCTAACGACTTTGTCTAGTGCAGTACATTGCTCTACTGTATTAGCGATTGAGACAGTTAGACAAGCCGTGGGCAAAACAGTCAAACATCAGTCCCCTATTTGACTAGTTTTAATAATATATTTTACCTCACAACAATGAAATTAAACACATTATGAAAACTTGGGACGTAATAACACTGTAAAATGCGAATTTATAACAAAATGTTATACACTGCCTGCATAACAAACAAGCATGGAGATTACATGTGACGCCTGTTAGCAATGTATAGGAAGTGATTGACACAAATTGGGCGTATCACGAGACTGTCGTTATTGGATACCAATCACGATTTCCCTCTAGATGCGATGTGGTCTGATTGTGATCTGTCAGTTTGTAGGTATTATTTCTTCTATAATTAACTGTCGATAATGCAGTTCAGATTATTAAGTGACTACTTTAATACTTTTTTAACCGACGAAAAAAAGGAGGCGGTTCTCAATTCGACCGTATATACTCGTATATTTTTTTTCTGTTTTTTTTTTGTGTATGTTCAGCCCTCACTCCGTTATTTATGAACCGATTTTGATAATTCTTTTTTTGTTGGATAGGGTATACCTCAAGAGTGGTCCTATGTCAAAGAAGTCAGGAGCTGATGATGTAATGCTGATAAAATTGCGAGAAAACCTAGAACATTGTAGGCATGAATAGTGTTTCTGCTTGTATGTTCAGCCCTCACTCCGTTAGTTATGAACCGATTTTGATTATTCTTTTTTTGTTAGATAGGGTATACCTCATGGATGGTCCCATGTCAAGGAAGTCAGGATCTGATGATGTAATGCTGATAAAATTGCGAGAAATCCTCGAAAATTGTGGGCACGAATAGTGTTTCTGCTTGTATGTTCAGCCCTCACTCCGTTAGTTATGAACCGATTTTGATAATTCTTTTTTTTTTAGATAGGGTATACCTCATAGGTGGTGCCATGTCAGGGAAATTAGGATATGGTGATGGAATTCTGATTAAATTGAGAAAAATCCTGAAAATTGAGAGCACAATTGTGTTTCTGTTTACTTTTCATAACTTAATCAGGTATTTGCGATTAGGAATCATCGCATCATGAAGCTGAGATGATGATGGAAACCATACTTTTGCTAAACAATTAGAAGTTAGATATTAGAACTGTGGTTTTAGTGATAGAAACCACTTAATATGCTCTGAAGAAAAGACGTCTTTACAATATTGGAGGTAACCTCAATTGGTCAATTATTCTGGGAACCTCAAGGAAGGATGGTTACATTATCAGCTCAGTGGCAAGAGAAATGATAAAATAGAAGAAATTATCCTCTAAATATTCAGAGTATTAAAAGATGACGCGAGCCACAAAAAAATCATAAAATAAAAAACTTTTTAACAAAAAAATTAACCGACGAAAAAGATATAAAAAGCAAGAAATAAATAAACCTTTTAAGTCTTGAGTATTGAGCTTATACATAAAATATCAAATTTCATATAAACTAATTTTGAGTCGGCGCCAAATTGTAAATGATTAATTACCTACGGAGAGCCTATTTCATTTCTACGTACAAATAAAATTTAGATAATTAATCAGATTGTCGTTTGGCGCCGACTCAAAATTAGTTTATATTAAATTTGATATTTTATGTATAAACTCAATACTCAAGACTTAAAAGGTTTATTTATTTCTTGCTTTTTAGTTCTTTTTCGTCGGTTAATTTTTTTGTTAAAAAGTTTTTTATTTTTTTTTGATGTCATAATTTTATGTCTCTGGATGCAGAGCATGAAATTGCTGCACCACGCAGCAATTAGAAACGCCATCGCTAATATTCGTGTCTATACAAGTTGCATTGAGCGCAAATTGTAGGTATAACACAAAATAGCGCATACTCATGTGAAATATGTAGCCAATCAGCTTAGTTGATTATGGGGTTGATCCCATAAGAATGAAGTCTCCTATAAAAAAAGGTTAGAATGAATAAGTCACATTTATTATCTTAGCTGTATATTTCAACACGAATGCCCATCCGTAAGCTTAGTCTAAAATAATCATGATGCTAGTCAATTGAGCGACTAAAATCATAAGAAATAATGCTAGCAAACAAACGTATGTCAACATCTATTCAAACTAGCTATTTATCTTTTAATAATAACGTTAACCATATCTCTACGTTGACATCGTGGTGGGACTTGCGATCCCCAGTGAACCCAAGGTCTGTGTCGGTAGATTTAATTTTGCCACAACATGCCTAGGGAGAGGGGCCAGACTAAGAGAGTTACAATCCGCAGGGCAATGTGCGGCGAACTGTTGGGCAGTAGCGACCCCACGGACCCGATATTCCGGTAGAATTTTCGTTTCTTATCTCCAGCTTGCCTTTATTGGCCGGCCGTAGTGAACACTGACTAGAAATATAGCTCCTATCTCTGTCTTGTCTTTATTGGCTAGCTTGAGTGGAGATTCGAAAGAGCTTGCTCGGGAGAAGGATCTATAATCCAGTACGATGCTGATAGGGATCTTGAACAATCCTGGAAGTACGCGTACTTCCAGGATTGTTCTGACAGCCGTGGTATACCTCTCCACTCTTTAAGCACCTCAGAATAATAATATGTTGCCTCCTACGTAGCAACAATGCTACGTCACACTACGTGCCAGCGACTGCTTTTCGGGACCCATTTATTGAGTTTGCAAGTCACCCCTGCCTTTTATTGTCGATGTCTTTTAGGAATATTGTTCAGGCAGGGGGCATAGTCTTTACATAGATCTTGGTAACTAGTCCACTTTAGCCTCCCAAAACTATGGCCTGATATCTTCGTTTTTAACCTACTTCAAAAAGGATGAGGTTATCAATTCGTATGTTTCTATTTTTTTTTTTATTTATGTTCGGGCATAACTCCGTCATATATAGACGGATTGCAATTTTTTTTTCGAAAGAGCTTTATTCCGAAATGGTCCCATTTAAATATCATAAAGATCTGATGATGAGTTTCGGAGACAGACAACGGAATTGTTTTAAAAATTACAGCAAATCAACTGCGATTGCTGTGATCGTTTTTTGACACCGACTTCCGAAATTAAAGCTATTTTGCACTATTTTTGCAATAGTTTTACACCAACCGGGGGTTGTCCTTGTGTAAATAATAGCGCGTACCATAGTCGTCGTGTGGTGCCTTATTTCATATAAAGCGTCTAACGGGGCTTCTACGAGTTGGCTTCGGCCCCTCGTACGCCTTCCAAAGGTCCGGGACCCTATAGTCTCGAGAAATTTAAAGAAAGTTTGTTTACATAAAATACTGGCGTAGTCGCGTTGAGAGATTTTTGGCAGAATCTTAACTTATGTCTTAAAGTCACTAGCATATCTGTGTTACTATATGAACATTTAGGTATACAATTATTGCTTGGAGTGCCAATAAATGTGGGATAGAGTAATGTTGATAATTTGAATCAACAAATTATGATAATTTTAATTAAATAGGCAGGCAGTCGCTCCATGTAAAATACTGGTATTCAGCTGCATCCGGTAGGATTGGAAGCCGACCCCAAGATAGTTCGAAAAAGGCTGGGCAAATTGATATGAATTAAATACTGAATTTAATTATAAAGTTTTTTAATGAATTAAAAATATCAAATAAGTTGTTCCAAAGTTTCGCTTTTACTTCTGTTGGCAAACCCCATGAGTGATTTTTGAAGTGAAAACTTCTTTAGGCGCATTGGGCATTTTTGTTACAGTCTTCACTTCTGTCGGCACTCACGGAGTACCACTCTTTTGTTTATGCACCGATAGCTACAGCTTTAACAATAGTCCATGATTCGATATGCTCGTGACAGTTAAAACTCTGTTATGAAGCTGTTTCTATGTGACTTATAAGTACCTAAGAAGGCCATACTAGTCGTATTATCGCAATCCTATCTATAAAAATGTTGTGTACCTTATTAAATTAATCACGTAATTGCAGAGATACCCATCATAAATATTATGAACGTCGTTGTTAAAAATTATGCAATCACTTAAAAATTCTTCTACCGAATCGAGGTGCTAAAATTGCTGCCAATAGCTAAAAATAGAACAAAAGTTCAACATCACGGGACCGTTTTAGCACAGAAGTTTGAAAATTCGACTAATTAAAAGTTTTAGGAACGGCTTCCTCCATCGTAATATTCTGGTATATTTTATGACGTTTAAAGGCTATGAGGAAATCAGCTCGTTACCTGACTTTATGACAAAAGTGTCAACACGTTCCCATTTTGAATTTTTTACAATCTACCCTGGCTTTAATCTGTTCCTATATTTTAGCCACGGATTAATTTTAATTAATTAATTAATTAAGTCCTTTAGGGGTGTGTAAGTCTGTACTGCAGCGTGCATTACTGTTTTTAATGTTTAATTACCTATTCTCTTCTCCTATGCCGTGAAAGGTTATAAAAAGAAAGAATATAACAATGTCTTATTTGCCCTCGAAGTTTTTGTTCTATGATATCCGAGTTGCTCACTGTGTTTTTTTTTGCACCGATTTGAGAGTCAGATATTTTGTGGCGTTTAATGGGAGACCCAGCTGAATACCGGGTGTAAAAAGACAATTTCTGAAGCTGAAAGCCACATATTCTGCCCATTATTTGGATCATTTTTCCCCACTAGACCATATCTGGGAATCGACTGGTTCAGGAGATATTCAAGGTCGTAATTTTTTTTTTACTTTTTTTCGAAAATTAATTTTAATTGTTATTACTGACCTTTTTCAAACAAACATTACCTGAACTTTCAATTTTTTTTTACAGTTACAAAAACGCATTAAATATCAAACGTATCCGTTCGACAAGTACCTACGTGGCTTAGAGTGAAGGGGCGGAGTTTAACTCCACTTACCTTTTTTTGTGGGGGTTGGAAATCATCCAATGACTTATCCCGCTCTGGGTGCGCGGAAGGGCGTGTCAGACTTTTACTGACTCAAACCCGCCCCTGTTCCGTTGTTTTTCTTCAGTTGTTTTTCAGTTGCCTGAGTGCCCAGGGGCGCGCAAACTCTTTTTTGAATTTATCCACGACCCCTGGGCAGTCATCAGCCATAACAGGCCCCGTCAGGTATTGCTGACATCTTTTTGAGGCGCGCGTGGACACTACGCGCCGTTGACTCTCGGGCCTGGTGCTGATCGAACGGCGAGCCACCAGTTACTCGCCATCCGCAAGCCCGCGCCTATGGTGGTCGGAGATCGTTTCGTAACCCCTGACGCCCAGGGCGTCTCCTGCGGCGGCTGTTGCTGGGGGCGTGAGGGCGACTCTGTTGAGTTTCCCTTGCGAGCCTCCTCCTTCGCGAGTATTACTAGTTCGCAGAAGGAGGCGACTGCTTCCCATTCCCTGGATGGGAGGCCTAGATCAGGGCCGGGCGAGAGACGTCGCTGCCGCCGATCGACTCCACGAGGACATGGCGGTGCTCCGCCCAAGCGGGGCAGAACTGCACCGTATGCTTCACCGTGTACTCTGGGCGATCTCCACAGTGGTGACACCCGGGCGTTTCCTCCCGCCTTATCCAACACAGGAACCTCCCGAAACAGCCGTGTCCGATGAGGACCTGCGTCAGGCGGAAGGTGAGGACTCCGTGGCGCTTCTCTAGCCACTCCTCAAAGAGGGGCCTAAAAAATGTTTTTTTTTTCATACATAGAAATAAAAGTCGTTTACCAGCAATAATTTTTGCGCAAAGCTACTTTGTCAGACGTTGAACAAGACGTGTCTTTTTACCCTCTGTATATCACTTATTCGGTATTACTGTATTACACTACATAATCTACTCGTTTGTTAAATAGGAATGAAGGGGTTAATAGAAACACAATTTTGATTAGATTTTTCGCTTTAATACCATATAATTGGTTCTTAATAAAGTATTGATATTTTTAAATTACAATTATTAATTTATAAATTGGAGTAAGTAAATGCTCGAACGTGAAAATTCTCGTCAAAGATTTGTTTCTATTCACTCCTGCATTCCTATTCACCCCTTTGACGGAAGGTAGTAATATTTTGTGATAGCATTCGAATCTATACATATTCTATAGACACACAGCACAGCTATTAGAATAGTTACTGAGCATCAGGAGAATGGGTGTGTTAATTTCAGCTCACATAACCGGTAAATAACCGAGCTTGGTTATGTCAATACTATCTATACCACCAATGTCAATCGTACGCCATTTATAATGTTTTATGGAGGTCAACATTTGTAACGATTGCTGGCTTTGGTGGTGGCAATGGGGTGTGTTCTCGAGCGATTGGAGAAATTTATAACAGCTGTTGACTTGTTAGACTTGTGTGTAATATTCTACCTACTTCTGATGAAGTATGACCAAGTGCTAATTCCTTGCACGCTGTTCTCAAGCAACTACACTTCAGAGCAATGAATTCGGGTCACTTGTAAAGTGATCTGGAATTCCGAGATTTATGTGTGTGTATGTTAGTGACCCGGATTCATTGTTCTATAGTGTAGATTGATTTCGAAATTTAACGATATAGATTTACAGCCATATTTATAAAACTCGCTAACGATTTGCTTAGTTTAAATGCTGTCAGTGTTTAAACTAATTGCATTGTTATTTTTTTTATAACTAAGGCCCCTTAGTGCTTCAAATTATAAATTACTAGCTTTGCCCGCGTGGAATTAGTAATGTTTTCCGTTATAAACTTTCGACCCCCATTTCACCCTCTAAGTGGTGGAATTTTGAAAAACCCTTTCTTAGGTGGATACCTACTCTTCAAAAAAACACGCCCTCCTGATTTCATGTCTCTAGTAGCAGCGGTTTAGGCTGTGCGTTGATATATCAGTCAGTCAGGACTTTGAATTTTATATATATAAACAGATAATAAAGTTATAATCCTTAACACCTGTAAAAATTTAACTTGTGCGACCAATTTATTATTCATTGGTTGCACAAGTGACTTAAATCCTTGTCTCGAATATACATATCGAATACACAATAACACTATAGTACCTCCATTTGACTACCTCGACCACGGGTTTCGACTTATTCTCTGACTTGTCGCTTGATCATTATCCCTTCCGCATTTCCTCATAATATTTCAGTCACTCACTACCTCTAAGGGGCGTTTTTTTCAGGAGTTAATATTATGGGAAATGCGCTCCTTAATTTGTTGCTTGGTTTAACCCTTAACCCACGCTGCTCCGGGTGTTTCCATTGCACGGATCGCCCCGAGGACACGGTGGAGCATACGGTGGAGGTCTGCCCCGCTTGGGCGGAGCAACGCCGTGTCCTCGTGGATGCGATAGGCGGCAGCGACCTCTCGCGCCCTGCCCTGGTTCAGGCCATGGTACGGGGCGAGAGGGAATGGGAAGCCGTCTCCTCCTTCTGCGAAGCAGTAATGCTCGCGAAGGCGGAGGCGGGACGCGTGAGAGAGCACCAACAACAGAGTCGCCCTCACGCCCTCAGCAGCAGCCGCCTCAGGAGACGCCGGGGACTACCGGCGCCGCGAGACGATCTCCGGCCACCGTAGACCCGGGCCTGCGGACGGCGAGTAGTGGGTAACTCGCCGTCCGATCAGCACCAGGCCCGAGAGTCGACGGCGCGTAGTGTTCCACGCGCGCCTCAAAGAGTTGTCAGCAAGAGACGGGGCCCGTCATGGCCGATGCCTGCCCGGGGGTTGAGGATAAATTCGAAACAGAGTTACCTCGCCCCTGGGCACTCAAAGGCAGGAAGGAACAGGGGTGGGTTTTAGTCAGTAAGAGTCTGACACGCCCTCCCGCTCCGCCCAGAGCGGGAGAAGTCATAGGATGATTTCCCACCCCACAAAAAAAAAAAAAAAAAAAAAAAAAACCCACGCTGCTACTACGTTATTTTTGTCGTTATATTGACTGAATCACGACATATTATTATATATAAATCTCTTGTTTGAATATAGATATTATTATAATATAATAACGTATCGTTTGTTTTTATCGTGCAGTTAAGGAAGGGCTAGATTTTCTTTTAATAGACTAGCTGTTCCCCGCGGTTTAGCTCCAGTTCAACAGCTATATTTCAGGAGCCATGCATTCCCCCAGATAAGGACTGTAGAACAATGACCCCGGGTCACTAACATACTTACATACACACTCTGAGTTTGCTCGCTTTGCTCACTCACTAGACCCCGCCATCCCCTTCGAACCTAACCTGACCGAGTCGGGGTGCCTCATGTCCCGAGCTCGCTACGCTCGCTCTTGCATCCTAACATTGCCTTTTGTACACACATAATCATGATCAGTGGTATCACAAACTCATCAATATTCAATTTAACTAAATGACTAGATGACATCCAGCCATCTGGTTAAACGTTGCGTTCAACGACTTGACTGGTTGTCCTTCAGTCATTTAATTGAATGCTGGCGTTTAATGACTTCCAATTCAATGGCGAATTCAACCAGATGGCTGTGACATACACAATTGTTGGTGAACCAAATAAATCCTACTAATATTATAAATGTGAAAGTTTGTGAGTGTGTGTTTGTTACTTCTTCACGCTCAAACGGCAGGACCGATTTGATTGAAATTCGGTATGTAGATAGCTTATAGCCTAGATTAACATATAGGCTACTTTTTATTCCGGTCTAGGCGGGTAAAATCGCGGGGCGCAGCTAGTAATAAATAAATAAATCACTATCCGGTGATGCGGTTCGGTGCCTATGCGTCCTGTAACATTATAAATTCAGTAGTTTGGATGGATGATTGTTTGTTACTCAATCACGCTAGAACGGCTGATCGGATTTGGATGAAATTTGGCACAGGGATAGATTCTAGTCTGGTTATAATTTGTAGTGGGGAAAGTACCTACTAATTGCACACGGGCGAAGACGCTGGCAAAGGCTAGTTTTAAAGAAGATTTAAAATGTTACCACCCGAGATTATCATCAGCCTATCACTCGTTCGCATGTACGTATTGCATCTAGTCAGCTAGCATTCGAAGGCAGGGGTTATATACAGTTTTTTAGTTTCAATCTGCTTTATTGAAACCATCGTTATCCGGTGATGCGCTGTATTCAAGTCGGTAACTATACGGCCTGTAATACATAATAATAAAAATGCAAAAGTTAGGACGGATTTGGGAGTTTATTACTCAATCATGCCAAAACGGCTGAACGGATATGAATGAAATTTGATACAGAGATAGATTATAATCTAGAATTATAGCGCATAGGCTAATTCATAGTGAGGGAAGTACTAACTCCACACGGGTGATGACGCTGGCAAAGGCTAGTTTTAAAATGTTTCCATCCGAGGTCATCATCAGCCTATCACCTATTGGCACGTTATTGCATCTAGTCAACTAGAATCTGAAGGCAAGGGTTATAAACAGTTTTATAGTTTCTATCTGCTATAATGAAACCATCGTTATCCGGTGATGCGGTGTATTAAAGTCGGTGCCTATACGTCCTGTTTACGGTACCTTGTTACATTTTATAGTAGAATATAGGAAATAAGCGTATAATACAGGAAGGGTGGAAATTGGATTGTTTTATTATTTTTGCTGTCAATAAACGGAACTGTTGATAAGACGAACGTCCTATCTGATCAAAGATTTAGGTTTTATAAAGATTAGATAAAAATAAACACCTGAAAATGTTAGTTTCTATAAAATCTTTACTTATTATAAACCTGTACATAACATAGGTTATATCATATATTGTTACTCCTTTATGTATTTTTTGTTTTTTTTTGTCATTGTGGACCTATTTTATCTGAAAAATAAATAAATAATTAAAACAATGGTGCCAATGCTCTTGTTCAATAACTAAACTAAAATTAGAGAATCACTATCTTTTACTAAAAGGCAGTGCGAGAAAAGGACGGCTACAGCTATGAACTATATTTTTAATAGTCTACCCTCAAATAAACAAATTTATTTATTACACAAAAGAATATCAAATGTAAACATAAGCAATATTACTTAAGTATTATTTAGGAAGTAACTATTTAAATACTTAACGATGTTATTAATTGTTATCGACAGTGACGTACACATTCTATATTTGTGTTTGTTCATTAAATAAAGTATGCATAAACTGCACTATTGTATAGTTCGTTAACGATATAGACTCATGATAGCACAAGTTTAAGCCTTAGTATGCCTAGGGGTAGCGATGCTTAGGGGTAGCAGATAAATTCTGAAAATAAGTTACCGCACCCCTGGGCATGTAGGCAGGGAAGGAACGGGATGAGTTTTAGTCAGTAAGAGCCTGACATGCTCTCCCGCTACACCCAGAGCGGGAGAAGTCATTGGATGATTTCCCACCCCACAAAAAAATTGCCTTAGTGGTTTTCGGTTGCTATTTAATATGTATCTTTCTGTATTCTTTTGTGATTATGATAAAATAAAAACATTTGGAAATATTAGTTCAACTGAGTTTGACAGCTCTAATTTACGTCCGACTCTTTTTTGTTTTATTAATGATAAAAAGATAGCAATAGCCTTAATTAAGTTTAGCTTGTGCAAACAGAATCGGCACCAATATATGTATAGGTACAGGGTGTAACGGAAATGCGTGGTCATATTTTAGATAGGTACTGTTTCTTCTTAAGGTGGAAGCGCCAGGGTAGCCCGCAAATTCAAATTCTTTAGGTTTTTTGCAATTTGCAGGTTAGTGTCAGGTTGTATCCTGACAAAATTAGATTCGCGGCCGTAGCAAGTATGTATTTATAGAATTATAATCATTAAAATCATCAATACAACTCTTTCAGTTAGAATTGATGTCAAATTTAAGTATATCATGCACCAACATGCCATTGCCAACCCAGAGAGTCAAGATAGATGAATTCATCAGTGAAGAGCTACCACTTACCTACGGAACTCCTCAAGGTTCAGTCCTTGGACCTACACTTTTCCTCATCTACATCAACGGCCTGGGTGCGCTCAATCTCACTGGTGGTAAAATCGTCAGTTTCGCTGATGACACTGCACTTTTGTTCAGCGCAAGATCGTGGGATGAAGTTTATCAACTTGCACAATCAGGGTTCAACACAGTGTACAGGTGGCTACAGGGAAATCGGCTGACCCTTAATACTGCCAAAACGAAATACATGTCATTCTGTCTGAAAACCAATGGACCAGCGAAAGCTATTGTAGCTCACACTTGTATAGATGCACCTACAGGTAGTTGTGACTGTGTGACTCTGTCTAAGGCAGAAAAAGTAAAGTTCCTTGGAATAACAATTGACGATAAACTGAGATTTCAAGAGCACATTAACATCCTTAGTAATAGATTGCGTAAACTAATATATGTATTTAAAACACTAAGACACGTAGTCGATAAAGACGTCTTGAAATCAGTGTACTTTGCCCTTGCTCAGTCCATAATAAGTTACTGCATCATCTCCTGGGGTGGAGCACCAAAAACTACCCTACTGGAACTGGAAAGATCTCAAAGGGCTATCCTGAAGGTCGCTTCCTTTCGTTCGTATCGATTTCCCACTGAACAGTTATACAAAGAGAGCAAAGTTCTCACAGTCCGACAACTATTCATACTTCACACCATAATGAAACAACACTCTCTCTTAACGTATGACCCGTCGCTGTCTAGTGGAAAAAGGCGGTATAATCCAGTGAAACGTCGGCACCCTCATCTAAAAACAACTTTTGCTAGACGCTTCTTTGGTTACTTGGGTAGTCATCTTTACAATAAAACTCACAAACTGATAAACATATATAATCTTAAAAAACATGAATGCAAAAAACAGCTAACTGAATGGCTATTAAAGCTTAACTATGATGATACCGAGCACATGCTTACTAATATAGTCTAATCATTCTTAGGTAACTAGAACAACACAAACGCACATACACACACATGCACACATTCACACACACTCATATACACTTCGCATGTCACTAACACTACTTTTTACTTAAAATTAAAAATATTATTGTCTACATATTTTCATCGAAATGAATTTTAAATTTTTGACATCTTAATTTATTAACCGTTTCAATTTCCTTTTAATTTTTGACATCTTTATTTATAAACCATTTTAATTTCTTTTTAATTTTGACATCCCAATTTATTAACCATTTTAATTTCTTTTTAATTTAATTTTTGACATTTTAATTTATTGAATATTTTAATTGTTTTTTTTTTTTTTTTTCTCGTTTTAATTTAAATTTTATGATTCATGGACTAACGTAGGTATAAGAATTACTAACAAATATTGTGGACCAAAATGTTGTCCTAAAAATTAATTAAATAATAATTATTATTTTTACTACATTGTCAGCGCGCTAATAAACAATCTAAGTTATGTAAAAGTTAAGGGGTGGGAACCTGGTGTCCTGAAACACAGGCCTAGAGCCTAGCTTAGGTACCAGTCTCCTACAGTATATTGTAATTAATTTGTTTTCCTATACTCATTCAAATGTTTGATTATAACTGTATATTGTAGTGAGAAAATAAAATATTATTATTATTATTATTATTATTGCCGTGCCATTGCCTTGATAAGATATATCTGTAGGCGACGAGCTCTTCTACGCGATCGCGGCCTTACTATGACGACGTTTGAATGGTCTATCCAGAAACTATGTATATTACCAATAATATATTATTATCAATGTGATTACCAATAAGTTTTACTTGGTATTTTGATTTTTGGCTCTTTCTTCACTAGCCGACACGACGCGTAATTCTATGCAAATGTACGGAACACCGACAGACATGTTCTATACATTTTCACGGAGGAAACTTGGTATGTAAAGATGGTCACCCATCCATGGACCAACCCTGGCAAGCGTAGCCTAAGCTGATGGATCGACCAATGCGGCTGTTATTATTTAGCCTCGAGTCACGAGCTCCGTCTTAAAGTTAAGTGTCATTTAAGAATTCGTGAGTTAGACTATAATTCAATGTCGTGTCGGCTAGCGAAGAAACGGCTATTACATCAATTGATTTCTCGTATTATTTTATCTACATTTAAAACATTAAAACTCGTAATTTTTCAACATTGCTATTCAAAATGTTTAGGGTTATTTTATTTTTCCAATTTAAATAAAACTTAAACTATTGTAAATACATAGTTGTAAGCTATAATAAGACATACTGTTTGTCAATGTACATGAATATTTTTTCTTAGGGCACAGCTCCTTACAAATTCCGGCCATATCCTTTCTTGGATGTTATAGTCAAATCCCAAAATAAAATTGAAGGTACTTACCGTACAAAATCATCAGCTGCTCGAAATTAGTATGGGAGATTATTTTTAACCGACTTCAAAAAAAGGAGGTTCTCAATTCAGCTGTTTTTTTTATGTGTACACATTACAGAACTTTTTTCTAGGTGAACCGATTTTGATGATTCTTTTTTTATTTGTAAGCTAGTGAAGATTTGATGAAGAAATTTGAAGATACACAATGGAACTCTTCAATACATGATAGCAAACCTTCCGGAATTGCTGCAATCGCATGTCTTTTTATTGTTTTCCCTACTTCATAACATAACATCACGCTGATAGTGCTGGTACGCTCTGAAGGTTTACACAGATTTGTACAGTTCACCCTGATACACCCTATTTTCATTTCACCAATTATGTTCAAATTCCATATTTTTTACTACTACTTTTTACAATTTATTTTTAGTTATGGGGTAGGTACAACTAAAAAGTGAAAAATAAAAAACTTTTTTATAGAAAAATACAAAAGACTTCCATAAAAAAAAACACTAAAATATGCAAAATAACTTTAATTTTAGTAGTCGGTGTCAAATAACAAAGAAACAAACGAAATTAAAGTTATTTTGCAATTTTTTTGTGTTTTTTTTATGGAATTCGGTTGTATTTTTTTTATAAAAAAGTTGTTGTTTCTTGCTATTGCTTATCTTGAAGAAAATTCATTTTCACGAGCAGAAGCGGTATTTAAAATATGACCACGCACTTCCATTACATACATATATTAACAAATTATTTATACTAAAAATAACAACGTACCTACATTATTCTAAACAAAATCAAAATACATGGCGTCAAAGAACACTAATGAATTAAAACAAAAATAATGTAACTGGGACTAAAAAAACCGGCCAAGTGCGAGTCGGACTCACACATAAAGGGTTCCGTCAGAATTATACACGCCTACTTGTTGCCAGTATTAAGATCGAGCTAAAAATTTTAATTTTTTCCCTTTTATTTTTAATTTATTCGTATTATTTTTTGTTATAACGGCAACAGAAATACACATTCTGTGAAAATGTCTACCTATTAATTATATCATATTTATATATTGATCATGAGATACAGCCCACTGACAGACAGACGGACGGAAGAACGGATGAACAGCGGAGGCTTAATAATGTGGTCCCGTTCGTTACTCTTCGGGTACAGAACCCTAAAAATAATGTCAATGCACTTCACAAGATTATAAATAGGTACATAGAACCTGTTCTATGTACCTATTTATAATCTTGTGAAGTGCACCTATCAAGAAAATCTTAAGGCAATTTGTATCAAAGAAAAACTACTATTTTCAATGCAGGATTGATTTTAAAGTTGCAGTAATTTATTGGCAGTCTAGTGAAATATTACACTTCTTCACTACCGCTCGTTCCACGTTTCGGTTGAAAAAGGACGGAAAAAGTGAATAAAAGAGGACTTGCCGGGTCTTGAAGTTTTACCCGACGAGAGCCATTAAGTACTGTTGGATAAATAAACAGGTTTATCTACGAGTATATACAGTCTACAGAGAGGTGACTGAGTGTCTCTTGAATATAGCTTTCATAGTCTCTCCTTAATTACTTTTTACTTCATTACATTATGCTTTTAAATGTGTAGGTTTTTAGGTCAAGTTTTTATTTATTTGCAAGCTGTTTTACTAGTAGAGCGGTTTATTACTTTCACGTAAGTACTATGTTTGTATGTTTATTTCTTTGATACGCCCTATAATCTAAATGGCTGGATAGATTTTAACAAATGAGGTATTAGCAATCTAAGAATACCTACCTAATAGACCAATGTCTTGACCGCCAAAGTGACATAGGTTACATGAATTTTGAGGGCTGATGCAGTTGGTGGTAGATCTGCGATTGAACTAAAACAAATACCATCAACTGCATCAGACTGCTTGAAAATTAACTTTTTTGTTTTTAGCAGTCGGGTTTTATTGTTTCTTTTTTTTTTAAAGGTATTATAATAATTATGTGTATGATATTCTGTAGTTTGTATCTTCCTATACCAGTTTTACTAAGGAAAGTGTAACCCAGTAGATAAATGGGTTGTTGAGGTCAGATAGGCAGTATCTTTTTGTAACAGGTTCAGCTGCATACGGTTTGATTGAAAGCCGACTTAAACATAGTTGGCTGCCTTTTTCTATGTTCAGGTCAGTGATGACTGTCCAACTGCTATGCATAGGTGAAGATTTATAGACACAGCAGTTACCTTCATCATCAGCCTTTTAATGTCCCCACTGCTGGGGCACAGGCCTCCTCTCTGTGAGAGGGTGTGGGCTGTAATCCACCTCGCGGGCTCAATGCGTGTTTGTGGAGGTCACATGTCTTCGAATTTTTGGTTCTAGGACTTGCCGGTTTCCTCACGATGTTTTCCTTTACCGTTTTGAAAGCAGTGCTGATGAAATAATTTACACAAAGTAAAGCGCCTGTCTGGGTTTGAACTCACGACCTACAACTTGTAAGTCGCATCCGTTACTACTGGGTCACCACTGGACCAACAGTTAGTATATATGAAATCAAAGATTCCCACATCCCTCTGTCTCAAATCAAGTGTAACAATATCCATCTACTACCAAAATATTGCTCTTTTAAAGATAGATAGCTACTCGTAAATATGTAGAATAACCTTTATTATGCACCAAATAAATTACACAATTTTATACACTAAGTTTAATCTATGGATACAATGGCGATCTTATCGCTAAAAGCGATATAATATACAAAGATGCTCATAGTTACATAACTTTTACCGTTTTTTTGACAATACTATATTTTTACCAATTAGTAGCACAGCTACCAGAGTAGGTACCAACAGAAATCGTGGATTCAATTAGTGAAACGATCCATACAAAATGGTACTTATTATTTTCCTACGAATCATTGCACTGTGTAATATGAAATCTCGTCGCTATGAGATTCCATACCTGAACGTTCCGCCATTATGTGAAGGCAAAAGGCATTTTTGAATTATTGGATATTAATTTCCTTCGATGCCAGCGATAAATTTGATGGCAGAATTATTTTATGAAAATACCTATAGGTTAATACGACGTTGTGGTTTTCCAACGTATTTGGTTGTGGACAGATATAATTACTTCTGGTTTTTCAAACTTATAGCAAAACAGTTTAGGTGTCATTTCTGAGAAATTGCAGCAATTTGGGACCCTTTCATGCCGAAATAGATTGTGGATTTTGATATAAGATAATTTATTATTTCTCTGAAATATTTTATACTTCCAACAGATTAACGATACACCTACCATGTGATCTCTTCACCACCATGTTTGACGGACAGAGAATGCCTAAGGCATTAAATTCAACTTTGTGCATGATTTTTTATTATTATTCCGTTTATTCATTAGTTTATACATACAAATTATATGTAATTATATTTTTAAATATTTAATTAAAAACGTATTTTATACATAACTACACACGATGAAAAGACCACTATAAATACAATTGAATAACAAGCAAGAGTCCACAATTTAATTAATTATTAAATATTAATAAATAAATATATACTTTCGGCTTTACCTATTTAGGAAAATCATAGGATCTGCAGCTGATATCAGATACGAAGGTGACCTGCATGCAGTGTACAAAGAATATGAATAGACAAAAACAAAACAACAAATTCTTCTAAAAATGTATCCCATAGCACTATACTCTTGATTAACATTTTAGCTACTACCAAACGCCAGGCCATTATGTTCTTGCCATTTGGAAAATGTAGAAAGCACTCTATTACTAAATACTAAAGCATTTTAAATAAAATGCTGCGAAAATTAATTTAGACACTGAAGCAACGATCCTAAAAACAAGAATTATGGTTGTTTTAGCTTTTAGATCCAGGAAGTAGCAGTAGACTATAATTCCTGACATTTTAATCCAGCGTTTCATACTGGAAGCTGGGTGCCCAATATTGTGTCACTGAATTCAATGGTCAGTTGATTTACAAACGTGTCAGTGGTAGAATAATCTGTTTACTGCTATCGATCTATAAACGGTACCACTGCTACGAGACAGGGTTCTTCTCTGTGAAGCTGCGGTCCCACGGCCCATGAATTATCGTCGCATTCATTCATACATAGCAACGCGCCGTGTCGCGCCGTTGAGGTCACACAGCCCGTTAAACGACAGGCCGCGCCGCGCCGTTCCGCGCCTTTGAGTCGGTAAGTTCGCAATGGATCGGAAGGGCGACGACAGGCCTCGGCGGATGCGACGGTTCCCACGGCCTGTCAACCCGGCGCGGCCCGTTGACGCACGGACCGTGGTACCGCTTGAGAGGAATTGAGCCCGGCTTGTCGAAGAAGCCCGGTGACAGCCCGGGTTGTCATCGGGACTATAAAGGTTAAGTTGGATTCCACCTACCACGCGTAAAAGTGTTCCTTGTAACCTATTACTGAATAAACATTATTTATCATTTAACGTGTGCGTTGGTGACACCAAAAATTCAAAAACATGACGTCTTTGAATTTTTGGTCTAAAACGTGCCAGTTCCCTCACGAAGTTTTCCTTTACCGTTTCGAGAACAGTGGAGATGAAATAATACACAAAGTAAAGTCCCTGTTTGGGTTATAACCCTCGTACGACACGTATGTAAGTCGTGGTTAGACCTCCCGCTAAAACAAAAGAAGTTTCAGCTCACCACAAAAACTCCCTGCAGTCAATGAATATCTCATGAATGTAATTCTATTAACAAGGGCAACATTTTACGCGAATACCACACACCGTGCATGGGTTGAGATTACACCCCATAGCCACACAGGTCACGTCTGGAACATTCAGTGTGACCGAGACTGGGTCCCACATATAAAATAATAATATCATTCGTTATACTGTATATTGTAAAACGATCCGTCTGTTCGTACGTGTTATAATAAGGAAAGAATTATAGGAGGATATTATTGGAGAAAGAAGGATAGTGGATATGAAAAGAATTATATTATGTGGTGTAGTATTTCTTTCAGAAGCTGAGTATCGTTAAGGATGAGATACTTTTATGGAAATTAAAATAAAGGATTGCCACGTACGCTTGAGAGTGTCTACACTTTAGGATATGAGCTTACTTATCTTACTAAATTATGTAATGTAAAAGTAGGTATATTACATAATTTAATATTTTTAGTTACATACATTATTTATTTATTTAATTAGCAACGACTTATTTAGAAATAAATATCATCAACATAACAACATTAAAGAGGAGATACTGTGAAAAAAATTCACTTACTGTCCTGCACAATTACACAACATTTACAAAGTAGTTCGTATTCATAATGTAATAGGAATTTAAAACAGACAATGAACATTACGAGTAAAATACTTACGAAAATCAAAATCAAAAACTAATGTCCTAACGTAAAATAAATTATAATCACAGTAATTATTATTAACTTAAATTTAAACCATAAATTGAACAACTTTACTAAAAAATATCATTACTTACTATAAAATAAAGTGCCCAATAAACGAAAGTAAATAAAAACTATTTTGCCTAATAACAACGAATTTTATATCGCCATTACTGTACAAAAAACATGCTTTTAACTAACAAATTAAAGTTGCATTTTGTATTTTTTGTCTATGAATTAGCAATTTGTAAATTTTATATCAAATAGTTTCTGCTCGCGAAAAAATTTATGATTGTACTTTTAATGTATATTTCTTTTTAAACTGGAAAATAATATCACTCGTTTTGTTTTAAATGAGAACCATATTTAAAAACTAAAACATTACAAAAATATTAATGTGTTTAAACCTCATTCTACATTAACCTAGCACGACCTTTCTCAGACACGGTGTTATTGCTAAACTTATGCTTAAAACACTCGTAATTTGCAAGATTAAAAGCTTAGTTCAGACAAATGAAATAGTCTGTCTCACGTCACGGTGAAACTCAAAATGACACAGACTCGAAACGCCGTGAGGCACAGTTAGTCTTAATAGTCTAGGAGTCCGTTTTTAAGCAAAATTGTCAATAAAAGTTTTCATCGAAATAAAAAGAACATAACGAAGATAAATGAACATAGAGAGGTAAGTATGTGATGGCTTTTTCCATAGAATAGCATTTGCCAAATGCAATCAGGTCAAGCCTATCCTTAATTAAAATGAATGCACTACTGATCAAAAAGTACGGTAAATAATTTTATTACGTCAAACGTAATAATTTTACATCAAATTTGAATTGATTCCCTTCAAAGTAATCTCCTTGGCTAGTGATGCACTTATTCGATCGTTGATTCTATGATTGGAAGCACGTGGTGTACAATACAGTTATATAGGTTGTCTATACTAATATCAGAATTTCCAAGGAATGTGAGTATATTCACCTTTATAAAAGAAAAAGAGTTATGAATATAAATGTGAATGGATGGAGAGGGAGAGGGAGGCCAAAGAAAGGATGCATTTATTGTGTGAAGAGTGATAGGAAAGAAAAGGGAGTTAGTGATAGCGTGACGGCTGACAGGACAGAATGGAAGAAAAAAACGTGTTGCGCCGACCCCAAGTAACATGGGGTAATGGCAGGAAGATGACGATGTGAGTATATTCACCTTTTACCTTACACCATATTTATTCGTGAGCCCTATTACTATCAGGTATGCCAGTTTTATTTAGACTTGTGGGTTATAAGGATCAGAATAAGATGAGTTTAAATCAATGTTACCCAGGCTCTTGTACTACAGTGACAATAAAACACGGTAGACGTATTTCACGCTAAAGATTTTCCGTGTCTACACGGCTGCAGCCATTTGTTGTAATTTCCTGACTAAATACGCCTTGGTAAGAACATAAAAACATCCTTTTGTAAATTGTGACAGATTATTATGTCTTGGGCACAAAAAGCGACGCAATTATAAAAGGAAGTTTAAAATTAGAGGTCTAATGGTGATGGTGGTATTTTTAGAAAATGGTGAATAATATTTACGTAGTTTTATAATCCTATTAATTAAAATAATTTATTTTCTAATCTAGTTTAAGTTTCCTTATCTATTTTAAATACACTGTGACTACATTTCTCATTCAACTTTCCTGTCGCAGGTTCTTTTGAAATAAGCAGCAACGTTGTACTCTTCTATCTCAATTTATTCTTTTCTCTTTTATGTGTAGGTACATAAATAAATAAATAAATAAAACAAATAGTACTTAAATGTTCAAGCAAATTGGTTTGTAAATAATCTTCTTAAATAATGTTAACAGCTCAATGCTTTTGTCTTTGTTACTTTTATTAATTTACTATTTAAATGTACATAGGTCCCATTTTGAAATTATTATTAGATGTAGTCATTATTGTCAGAGGCTTGGTATTTTACAGAGAAATCGACAGTGACTTATTTCCTCCAAAACCTTTTTAAAGCTTTATTGACTAAGTCTTCCTTTGTGGCTTTTCGTCGTTTGTGTCTATAGGCTTTTATAGAAAGTAACTAACTTTTAATGATTGTCTACAGTTAATGAGTTTTCATGTTTTTAAATGTCATATCATCTATTTTTTTTTATAAAATCATTTCCCTCAAAAGTCAAGTTTTATTGATACAAAAATATTTTACCTAAGATGTGAATCCCTTGGTCCCTAAACTAGCGTTAACTGTATCATTGTCATGAGTGTCTTCGTCTATTTATAACAATACAGTATTATGTAAAATATTAATAAAAATTTAAAGTTTTACAAGGCGGAGATGACAATAAATGAAAACAATAGCAGTACACATCATTATGGACAACTTTTACTATGGGACCGACCCTTTTTTTGTGGGATGGGAAATCATTCAATGACTTCTCCCGCTCTGGGTGGAGCGGGAGGTGTCAGACTTTTACTGACTAAAACTCACCCCAGTTCCTTCCATGCCTGAGTGCCTAGAGGCGCGGTAACTCTGTTTCGAATTTATCCGGACCCCTTTTTTTTGTGGGTTGGGAAATCATCCAATGACATCGCCCGCTCTAGGGTGGAGCGGGCGGGCGTTTCAGACTCTTACTGACTGAACCCACCCCTGTTCCTTCCCTGCACTGAATGCCCAGGGGTGAGGTAACTCTTTCGAATTTATCCTCAACCCCTGGGCAGGCATCGGCCATGACGGGCCCCGTCATGTTTTACTGACAACTGTGGAATACTACGCGCCGTCGACTCTCGGGCCTGGAGCTGATCGGACGGCGAGTTAACCAATACTCGCACTCCGCCCAGAGCGTCTCCTACGGCGGCTGCTGCTGAGGGCGTGAGGGCGAGTCTGTTGTTGTTGCCTCTCCCTCACCCATTCCGCCTCCTTCTTCGCGAGCATTACTGCTTCGCAGAAGGAGGAAACTGCTTCCCATTCCGTCTCGCTCCGGCCGGGCGCGAGAGGTTACTGCCGCCGATCGCCTCCACGAGGACACGGCGGGGCTCCGCCCATCCGCGACCCCTTGGTATGCATGCATCGGCCATGACGGGCCCCGTCATTCGATGCTAACATCTCTTCGAGGCGTGCGTGGAACACTACGCGCCGTCGACTCTTGGGCCTGGTGCTATGGGACCGACCCTGAAATCGCGAAAAAATATTCACCTGCCCCATACATTTTTGAATAACTTGACAAAATGTACTGAACAGCTGATTCGTTTTTCGCGATTTTAGTGTTGGTCCCTTAGTAAAAGTTGTTCATAATGATTTGTACTGTTGTTTTCATTTAATGTTGTATTGTCGTTTCTACCTTGTATAATAAAATAAATACTTAGGTCTAGTTTAAGATTATACAGTTGGTGACAACTTGTATGCACCAAACACTATATTTTCATACCATAGAACCCAGACGTCTTGTCTACGCTGTTATCACGTTTGAAGTTGCACGGGTTGCATGTAAACGGGATCTTATGTTGGAATGCCCTTAAGACGATTGTGTGATCTCCGATGGAAGGAGATTAGAAATAATTTTATACAAGACAAGTATCTACTATACAAGTTTTTTCCAGTGACTTTGCCAGCGTGATAGTCGATTTTTTTATTTTTCCAAGAATTCCCAAGGAAACGTTGCTAAATAAAATTTTCGGGATAAAAGTATACTTTTCCTAATCTTACCCTAGGGGCCGTGGATAAAGAAAGAGAGTCACCACGCCCCTTGGCACAGGCAACCGAAGGAACAGGGGTGGGTTGTAGTCAGTAAGAGTCTGACACGCCCTCCCGCTCCACCCAGAGCGGGAGAAGTCATTTGATGATTGGAACAGGGGTGGGTTTTAGTCAGTAAGAGTCTGACACGCCCTCCCGCTCCACCCAGAGCGGGAGAAGTCAGACTCTTACTGACAAAAACCCACCCCTGTTCCAATGATCAAATGACTTCTCCCGCAAAAAACGAGCAAAACAGCAATGTGAAAAAGAAAATGTTACTACATAGTGCCTATCAAATTGATGACAACTGAGTAAGCGAATACACCTGCAGGTCATCAGTCCATCTAGTTTCCCTTCCAAAGCTGCATCTTCTGGTACGCGGTTGCCACTCCAGAAGTTTTTGGCCCCACAATGTTAGTAGAAAGTGAGATTACTAACTAGTTTTGTAAAACTAAATAAAATTCGCCTACGTTTTTCTTGAAAGTTTTATTAAACCTTATACATATTTGTGTGTGGTAGTAGTTAGTTTAGTAGTTATAGTTAGCTGTTGCCTGCTAGTTCATTCGAAAATAAACCCAGTCCCAAAACCTCTAGTTTAAGCATAAGGTTTGAGTGAGTTTCAATTATGAGCAGTGGTGGCCCAGTGGTAACGGCCCGTGACTTTACAAGTTGAAGGTCGTGAGTTCAAGCCCAAGCAGGCGCTTTACTTTGAGTAAATTATTTCATCACCGCTGCTCTCAAAACGGTGAAGGAAAACATAGTGAGGAAACCGGTATGTCCTAGAACCAAAAATTCGAAGACATGTGACATCCAGCAACCCGTATTGGGCCCGCGTGGTGGATTACCCTCGCAGAGAGAGGAGGCCTTTGCCCCAGCACTAAGAACATTAAAAGGCTGATGAAGATGAACAAGAGTTTTGTGATATCGGAACGTTACGTACCTATATCTGAACTGCTCACTGGTTCGGCGATCTCGCTCTCTCGCGACCGGTCAGCCATGTTGTAAAATCGTGAGTAATTTGTTGGTGAAAATAAATGCAAATTTAATTTAATACAAGTGTTTATCTTCGTACACAACAATTTGACGACGATCTCTAAAGAACCCAATTTTAAATAAATATAAAGTTGCAAATTGAAGTGAAACAACACAGATTTACACAAAAAAAAGAAAACCCAAATCATCAGCAACTCAGCTTCGTTGTGAATGTCCGAGTCCACCATCTTGGTTCGCTAGCGGTTGGCTAAAGTCACGTTGGCTTATAAAAAACCCCGGACAAAGTATAAAACGAAAAAATAAATAAATGACTTCTTGGATTTATAAATTAAATAGGTAAATCGCAATTGTAAAGAGCAACTATCAGAGTACGGAATCGACACTCAAAACGAAATAGAACAATTACTGGAAAGGGCAATTATTAAAACGAAACGCCACTAGTTTTACAGCACAAACAAAGGCAATCATGTCAAATTATGATCTGCAATCATAATTAAATAACTAAATAATGGTGAGTGCTGGGAATCATTTGAACAACAACTACGATGTATAATAACGTAAAGTGAGGTTCCCGAAACAAAAAAATTACCTCTACTGCTCACCAAGATTACACTAAAAGTTTTTGAGACATTGACTAGTTTGTGAGCTCCTTCGAAAGCAATTGCGTTTATTATGTCTGCCATGTTGTAAAATTGTGTGTAATTTGTTGGTGAAAATAAATGCGAGTTTAATTTAATACAAGTGTTTATCTTCGTAACTGGGTTGTGGAGGTCAGATACTCGTAGGCAGTCGCTCCATGTAAAGTACTGGTATTCAGCTGCATCCGGCTAGACTGGAAACCGACCCCAAGATAATTGGGAAAAGGCTAGGCAGATTAATTGATTGTTTATCTTCGTACACAACAAGTAACAAATAAAACTTTCAAGTTATCCTCCAGACCAGACCTTAGACATTTTCTTTAAGTTTCAATCTTCATCGGTTGTACGTTGTTTTGTTGACTTGGTTAGTAACATTCGTAAGTGATACATACTGTTTATCTAGTAGTTTCTGTCAGCAACCCACGTGTAATTAGTAATTCCCTCACTATAAATTATAGCCATGTGCTATTCCAGACTGTAATATCTATTTCTGTGCCAAATTGCATCCAGATCCGTTCAGCTGAACTGGCATGATTGAGTAACAAACTTCCATCCTTCCAAATCTTCGCATTTATAATATTAAAAGGATTTTGAACCAGTTCTTTCCCGCGGCTTCGCTCTCTTATCTTTTCCACAGGAGCCGTGCTTTGAAACGGGATAAAATCAGTGGTGGTATAGCTTCCTATCGAAAGAAATGTGAAAGAATAGAATAGAGTACAATCTAAACCTACTCACTTAAGCTTAAGGCTAGCCGCTGACTTGTGATTTTTGTCACTGTCACCTACTGTCACCCACGATGCGCCCACTTGAAAAGTCACTGGGCAACAAAACGCGCTCATTCTTGAAATGGATTTCGTACAGATTGTTCTATCATAAGTGCTCTTGAAATAAGAAGAAGAAAAATGAAACGAAAAAACGCTTCTGGGTGCATCCCATATACACTGAAAGATTGTTTCAAGGAAAATTTTACACAATATATTCTAAACTACGTCAGTATCCTTCAAAATTCAGCCACCTAGGAACTATTTGTCACCGTATTGTCACGTCACCATGATCAGCGCACTTCTATGTATCTTCTTAGCACTCAACTGGGTAACAAAAAGTCACGGTGACAAAACTCACAAGTCAGCGGCTAGCCTAAGTCATCTATGTACACTACGGTACCTTATTTATTTAAATTAATTCAGCCCAAACTCCAGCTTTCAAATCGCAAGCTTGCACAACTGTGTTGTAAAGATACTGATGACAGGTCCACGAGATAAGGCGCTGTAAAGCCAAACATCAACACGTTTACTATCGCTTAGGCGTTCAGTTTAGGGCTTACACAGACCCATCAGTCACGTCACCGTTAAGTCACCCATCAGTCACGTCAACATTGGGATTGGATATGACTGTCGTGTGGCCCTATGTCCTACAAATTCTCATAATCATAATTTCCGACACGTCCACGGTGCTGCACATATTATGTGTCTCCCAAATGTCGCCACATTGACCAGTCCTGTGCGTCTCCCATCCAGCGGATTCCCGCAGCCTTCATCAGATCATCGGTCCACCTCGTGGGAGGCCTTCCAACGTTGCGACATCCGGCACGTGGTCGCTACTCCAGTACCTTTTGGCCCCATCGACAATCTCTTCTGAAAGCAGCTACAACTTTTCCGAAAATAATTATATTTCTTGACGTGACTGAAGGACAATTTCCGTATTTTTAAAAACCATCACATTATAATCTCAGTCACAATCTGTCAAAAACACGTCTAATATATAACTTATTTTAGGGAAAATTCCCTCAAATAAGTTGTTGACGTCAATTGCCAACAAGATAATTGCGACTTAAATTTTAACGTTTTTCAAGTAGGTTCGAGAATCGGCCTTCTGAGGCCAAGGGGCCTCAGAATTATGATGATTTCTAGACGTCATGGTAAAGGTACCATGACGTCTAAAAATCATCATAATTCCGATGTCAGAAAAGAATAGTACTATTCGTCCTGTATAGCTCTCTTTCACACCGGAATTATTAACACGTCTTGGTGGGGGGCCCCCGATCGGTGACTTGGCAGTGTCGTGACTGACGTATCTGTATGTGCCTTTAAGCTGTAAACCGTAGTCAGGCTATAAAAATAGCCGTAAACCATACGTATCATAGATGGGTTGGTTTAGTTTTGCTGCAGTGATATTGTTTCAAACTTAGAATGGTTTTTACACAAAGTCGGTTCGGACGGGACGAGTGGACAAAAATTACTATAATTTCTTGTTGGGAGCACAGTTTTCATAATAAATAAAAACCAGCCAAATGCGTGTCAGGCGACGCACAATGTAGGGTTCTGTAGACGCCCGCTAAATAAGGATTTTGTGTTGTGTACGAAATTTTCTAAATAGGTACATTTTATAAGTTGGGCGACTATTACTCTTAAACCAACAGAGTTAACTTAGCCGTGATGGTTTTTCTTCAAAGTTCGTTATATGTACTACCATCACGATTATTTTTGGATGTTTCTATCTAACAGTTTAGCTTTTCGTGGGGACTCATACCAAAAGTATCACTTTAAAGTGTAGTAATTCGCAAACGAATCACTGTATCGAAAAGTAGTCTTTTTAACCTCTCAATGATTTTAAAAAACCTATCAAGCGATATTCCATACCATAGTATGGAATATCGCTTGATAGGTTTTTCCCTTTAGGGTAGGCGAGAAAACTATAAATCATTCCCACTTTTCATGTACGGGAGCTACCATTAAATATACCCATGCTAAATTGCAGCTTTCTAGTACTAATTAAAAAAAAGTACTAACAGTCTCTAAGCTATGCCTCGGACGGACAGACGGACAGACCGAAAATATAAGGGTTCCTTGTCCTTGTTAGAACTACGGAATCGGAAAAAAGGCATAAATTATAATTAAATAATCCAGTGAAACTCATAATTATACGGGATGGGTATACCTAGACCTAAACCTAGAAAGATAATCTACGTCATTGAGACTTCATGTCTCTTTTTTATTTTGCATCGTAGCGTAGCGCAATGTCTCTCTCTGATCATTAGATGGTATTGATACCCGTCACTTCAAGTTTTTTGCTTGATAATTTAATTTGACCGTGTATTTCAGAAAAATAAACCAACTAAAACGACGATCCCTGCATGCAGGAAACGGATGTGCGGACGTTTATCTATTACTTGTCTCTTGCAAATTCCCACATATACCAACACCATAGATTGCCGAGCCGCCTCAGCGGTCACTGTTCCCACATATACCAACACCTTAGATTACCAAGCCGCCTCAACTGTCACTGTTTCCACATATAACAACACCATAGATTACCGAGCCGCCTCAGCGATCACTGTTCCCACATATACCAACACCACAGATTACCGAGCCGCCTCAGCTGTCACTGTTCCCACATATACAAACACCATAGATTACCGAGCCGCCTCAGCGGTCAATGTTCCCACGTATACCAACACCGAAGATTACCGAGCCGCCTCAGCGGTCACTGTTCCCACCTATACAAACACCATAGATTACCGAGCCGCCTCAGCGGTCAATGTTCCCACATATACCAACACCATAGATTACCGAGCCGCCTCAGCGGTCACTGTTCCCACATATACCAACATCATAGATTACCGAGCCGCCTCAGCGGTCACTGTTCCCACATATACCAACACCATAGATTCCCGAGCCGCCTCAGCTGTCACTGTTCCCACATATACCAACACCGTAGCTTACCGAGCCGCCTCAGTAGTCAATGTTTCCACATATACCAACACCATATATTTCCGAACCGCCTCAGCGGTCACTGTTCTGCCAGGGTCGCGGGAGTAATCGAAAGAGTCACCTCGGCCCTGGCACAGGCAACTGAAGGAACACTTGTAGGTTTTAGTCAATAAGAGTCTGACACGCCCTCCTGCTCCACCCTGAGCGGAAGAAGTCATTTGATAATATCCCACACTATAAAATGAACAGGCCAAGTGCGTGTCAGACTTCGCAAATTTAGGGTTTCGTATAAAAATCTGATTTATCAATCTATTGGTATTTGTCAAAATTTCACGTTCGTCTGAATACTTGTTTTAAACTGTGTTTTTTCATATTTAATAATCAAAGGGAAACAATCTTGCTTATTAATATTAATTGAACAGTAATGTACTTTACGTAATCGAATCAATATCTAGGTTGACACAAAATAAACAGTATTCTCATGGCGACATGGAGAGAGCGACGAGCGGCGGCGCCACAATTGCGGCGGTAGTGTCCCTCTTTGTGGAGTGGCTGGAGAGGCTTCACGGCGTCCTCACTTTCCGCCTGACGCGGTTCCTCACCGGACACGGCTGTTTTGGGAGGTTCCTTTGTTGGATAAGGCGGGAGGAAAGAAAAGCCCGGGTGTCACCATTGTGCGGATCGCCCAGAGGACACGGTGGAGCAATACGGTGGAGATCTGCCCCGCTTGGGTGGAACACCTCCGTGTCCTCGTGGAGGCGATCGGTGGCAGCGACCTCTCGAGCCCGGCCCTGGTCCAGGCCATGGTACGGAGCGAGAGGGAATGTGAAGCAATCTCTTTCTTCTGCGAAACAGTAATGCTCGCAAAGGAGGAAGCGCAACGGGTGAGGGAGACATAACGGAATCGGCCTCACGCCCCCAGTAGCAGCCGCTGCAGGAGATGCCCTGGGCGTCGGGGGTCATGAGACGATCTCCGGCCATCGTAGGCGTGGGCCTGCGGCCGGCGAGTAATAGGTAGCTCGCCGTCCGATCAGCAGTAGGCCTGAGAGTCAACGGCGCGTAGTTTTCCACGCGCACCTCAAAGAGATGTCAGCAAAAATTTACAGGACCATCGTCATGCATGGCCGACGCATGCATGCCAAGGGGTCGCGGATAAATTCGAAACAGAGTTATCGTGCCCCAGGGCACTTAGGCCAGGAAGAAAAGGGGTGGGTTTTAGTTAGTAAAAGTCTGACACGCCCTCCCGTTCCACCCAGAGCGGGAGAAGACATTGGATAATTTCCCACCCCACAAAAAAAAGGTGTAAATTATTGGAAAAAAACAAATAGTCTACAATTCAATGTCACCATATTCAGCCAAATTCTGATTTACCAAGGTATTGTCGATGGACAATATATCTGCAACCTTTATTATAAAATGCGTAGCTGAGTGATATTCGTTGTCATCAAGGCGCACTGCTTTATTGTTTACTTAGGGATGATACGTTGGATCAAGTAAGTATGCTGCCAAATGGATTGGGTTCGGACAGAAAGATCTACGAGCCCAGTCAGTATCCGTAATACGAAGAATTAAATAATACAATTTGTATGACTCAACATCATTATAAATTTACCCTCGTAATACCATCTTATTATAATGTAATGATGTGAAAAATACACCGTAAAATACATGTAAAAAACTTAAACTTGCGAATGACTCAACCGAAGATCCGCAAGGAAAGTTTCTGTATTTTATTGAAAAATACAGTGATGTTTGAAAGATACACGTATTTGATATGTTGTTTACAACGCTAGTACGGAACCCTAAAAAACCCGGCCAAGTGCGTGTCGGACTTCACACATTTAGGGTACCTTTGACTATTACCTTTGGGTATTTTTGACTATTTATATGGCTTCGGGTCAACAAGATGCTTATACTGTAAAAAATTGAAGACTGTAGCTCCAACCGTTTGGCTGTAAAATCTATGTGATAGACGACGGACAGACGGACAGATGACACGTGAGTGACAACAATAGGGCTCCGTTTGAACCCTTCGGGTACGGAACCCTAAAAAGTGGTCACCGTTAGATACGGCATTGTAAAACTTTTCTTTTAACTTTAATAGGCTCACGTTTGACCACTACCTCACTGTTCACTATATAATATTACTAGTAATGGCGTTCCCACTCACTGCCGGCTGCGGCGATTCCGTCTCTGTACCCACACGAACCGAGAACATTTATAATGATTATGACACAACAGATTACATCGTGTTAATGTCACATCAACGACTCGTCTTCTCTATATAGATATGTTACAGCCAAAGTGATTAATCTGGATATTTTTTATGCTATCCAGTCATTACTATCACTATCCTACTATAATATTATAAATGTGAATGTAAGTTTGTTTGTTACGCTTTCACGCGAAAACTACTTAAGCAATCATCATGAAACTTTGTACACATATTCTTTTTTTTTAAATAATAAATAAATTGTTTATTTTGACCTAACACTTTTGCACATTTAGTTACACCCACCAAACTGCGTAACAGTTTGTCGGCGGGCGGCGGGTTTCTTGGAGGTATTAGAAGTAACCTAAGATACTTTTTATGAAAAAAATAAATGGGTTATAATTTATAGCGAGGGAAGTACTAATTCCACGCGAGCGAAGCCGCTGATAGAAGATAGTATAGTATAAATACTCTCTACCTGCGTCTGTATTTCCGAATGCATACAACCCTAATCTCTTCAAAGTTAGAGTGAACAAGCTTCTTCCGGGTAAGCTCGCTCATTGTCAATCTCTGTCTCTGTCATCTCTGACCTAGACTAGAGTCAAGAGCAAACCCATCTAAAATAAAAAATAAATAAATAAAGTCGTTTTCCGTGTCTGTCTGTTTCTACGCCAACTCCTCCTAAACCACACAACACGATTTTAATGCGGTTTTCACTAATCGAAAGAGCGATAAACGAGCAAAATTTGTGTGTATAATTTGTACCCATGCGAAACCAGGGTGGGTTGTTAGTAATGTTTAATATCTCCCCAATTTATACAAAGTGTTTATTGGGACAAATTAATCAAATTGTCTAGCTATTTTACATAATATCAAGGTAGTCTTGGATAAAGTAATAAAACACTAAACATGTTAGTTCTTTTTGCTCGACTGAGTTACAGCAAAGGCAGGATAATAGGTTTTCACGCGTATCTGGGTATGTACTGTAAATATATATTTGGTATTCTAAGAGTGTCGTGGCTGGATGGATTTTAATCACTGAGATGTCCATCGATTTGTCTAATCCGTATTTTTTGTAGCCCGTATTTTTGTAGCATTTAAGTACTTTGATTTACTTATAAATTGTTAAAAAAACAAAATCGATGCTTTACTAGAAACCAATATTAGGGTATCATAGTAAAAATCATAATTAAGGTTTTGTTTCTATTCACCCCTTCGTTCCTATTTACCCCGTTCGTAGGTACGATGTTTAGAG
The DNA here is from genome assembly GCA_951329385.1 of Polia nebulosa. Taxonomy (NCBI): domain Eukaryota; kingdom Metazoa; phylum Arthropoda; class Insecta; order Lepidoptera; family Noctuidae; genus Polia; species Polia nebulosa. The sequence goes on from OX589604.1 coordinate 12,153,633, forward strand.
CCTAGATTTTGATTTTATAAAACCAAAATGGCAGCCGCCGAGCCATAATAAGGAATTGGTAATAGAGAACAAAATAACATTTTAAGAGGCAATTCAATAGGTAGGTCTTTCAAAAGCAAGATGTTGTTTCCCTGACCATTTAACAGCCATATGTTCTATTTAAGAATGGTACAATTTAGAAAAAAAACGACTTGAGAAGCTGATTCCAAAAAGTAGCTCACTAAAACGTAGGAAATTAAAAAAAATGCCTCAAATAACCTCAACTAGTTTTGATAATAATATACAAAGTAATATCTCAAGTGACTCACGCATGTATGTTTGTAAACTCTATAATTATGCAGCAATAATAAAGTAAGTATTATTGTAATAGTATTTAACATTTTAATATTAAAGAAAAAGTAAAATGTCAAAGAAAATTGTAATTATGGGGGAGCAATCTGGACCGTGTTTATTACTTTACCTAACTCCAACTAGCTATTATGAATTATATATCGATAAAGTAATGAATTTATCAAATCATCTAAACAATTATGTCAATATACATAATATCTAGTAATTATGTATAAACACTAATAATCACACTGTCTGTAACAGATGTATTAGAGTTTATGCATTTTGAAGTTTTGGTTACTAAGTTTGGTGATCTTAGGATGTTCTCACTGATTTTTTTTTTTGTGTTCTGGGAAATCATCCAATGACATCTCCCGCTCTAATGTGGAGCGGGAGGGCGTGTCAGACTCTTACTGACTAAAATCCACCCCTGTTCCACAACAACAATTTATCCACAACCCCTGGGCAGATGCACTCACTCGTAGGTATTTTATTCTTACTCGTGATTATTTATCATTGTAATATTCGTTAAAAACAAGAATACGAATGGAGTACTAGTGAGTGCTCAAACGTTCTTAGTGTTTTCATTATTGGTGTTGTACTTTGTTCAAGTTTGATTTGGAATATTAACTATATTTATTATTAATTGCTGTATTCTTACATGCAGGTTCAACGATCTTTAATCAGATTATTTCAAGAATCCCATTATATTTACTGGAGTTGTAGTCTTTTTAGGCTTTTATTCAAAATAAAACACATAAGTTATACAAACAATTTATTTTCTCTCCGTTTGCTGATTTAACATTTAAGTAGACATCAACAATGTTTTTAATCATTACTTCATTATGTATAGAAGAAAAGTATTGTGCGATCTGAATAACTTTAAGAATTTCCCTTCAAACAGTCTTATTATTATTTACATACAGAATAAATTCACATTAGTATCAGTGAAAGATTTATACATGAAGTTATAAAGAAATATAGTAGACGAACTAATTTTATAAGACATTAAAATTAGAAATACACAAAACCTTTTTCATTACATTAATGTATAGGTATAGTTTCATAATCTCCAATTCGACTATTACAAAAAATACAAAACTTCCATTACCTGATTTGATACTAAAACACTCGGTACCTATTCATACGTAGTATAAATATTTACGTTACACAATATACTATTCTTCAGGGAAAATTATTTACACAAACATCCGTGTCTCCCGAAGAGGTAGTTGGAGATCACAAATTTCTACGTCTATATTCTTGGCACAGTTGTTTCAACGTCCATAAGTCACATTCACACACTATTGAATCATTTACAGAAATCAGACCCGAAGCTACTGGTCCACATGTACTTAATCCTAATATTTATCTTCTAAACCATCAAACAACTAAGGATGTCTTTTAACTGACAATAAACACTTTTGCTTACAATGGTGTCTATGTTCCGGGGATAAATCCAAGTGAACAACATTTACCGCCTTATCGAAGGTAACCCTCGGAAGTCATCGCGTTAACGTCACTTCAGTGTCACTCGAGCTCCTCGAGCTCTCTTTAATAACGTCAAGTTCTCTATTAGATAGCGATGAAGTACGAGAGAATTTATGAGCACTGTAATCACTTTTTTCATCATGAATGTCATGACCACAACCGTTACCATAGTCTTTGTTTTCGTCTGAATCGTCTTCCACAATATCATTTACTTCAACTTCTAATAAATTATCATGTTCTTTTAGTCCGTAGGCGTTAAAGCTTCTCTCGTGACTTAAACTGCGTATTCTATCGAGATTATGTTCTAAATTTTGCAAATCATCGTCTACACCAGGCGAGTCGTCGAACTTCCACTTAATATTTGAATTAAAATGTTCCACTCCAGGGTACATACTTATGCTATTACTTCTATGCCCGAAAACCGGACAGTTCCGAAACTCTCACAACTCCGGATGCCTGCCGTTACAAGTCTTGTTGAAGTTGCCTTCATCTAAGCTTAAATTGGAACGAGAGCGACCACATTCCAGACCAGGACTAGGTCTAAACAGGCACATGTCTGAGTTCTTCAGTCTACACTGACGTGAACAAGATTCAATTTGGAAGGCTGATCTATCCAGGTGTCTGTAATCTGTAGGGCCATAGCCATCGAAGTACCTGGGGTCTTGCTTACAAGCACTACTTTGGCAGCCAGTTCCTTTGAAAGAACCGGAACATCGTAGAGGATCACGATGGCATGCTTTCTGGATAGCATGAAGGGATGAAGATGATACAGTTCGTTCTAATATTTCGCCCCAATATTTTTCTCCGAGGCCTTCAAATTCTCCCTTTGAATGTAGACCATCAGATGTGACGGGGGACCCACAACATCCTGTTGTAGGTTTCTCATAGCTCGGGAACGATTTTGATCTCCGACAGCAGACCTGTAAGAAACATTTTATAAAAGGTTTTAGGTATGCAAGTTATCCCCACAAGTACCTACATAAAATAAACTATTATGTAATAAACAATTTCTTTAAATTCCTAGTTAATATTAATAACTTGAACACAATTTATGACAAAAATTGAGAAGGTTCAGGAAACCTATTCGAACCTTTTTTTTTTGGTGATTTTTATTTTTCGAACTAGAATTTTCACATTGTCACTAAACAATACATACATTCAATAAAGAAAAACCTCAAAAAATACAATATAAACACATAGCAAGAGTACCTAACTACTTACATAATATTGTAGTAACTCATGACTAATCCTCCTAAAGTGACTATTTAGTAGCCAGTACAGGAATGGGTTCCAAAAACTGTTGCTTAAAGCCAACCATGTGACTATAAAATCCAAGGAAGGTGGAACCTGCAAAAAAAAAAAAAATAATATTAAAAATATATACGACTATCCTAGCAAATGCTCAACTAAAGATTAAAATAAGAATAGAGAAGTATAGTTCTAAGTGTAAAATTCATTTGAAAAAACTTCGTTTGGACAAATAAACAAAGAGACTTTAATGCGCAATTGCATTATATTCATTCTTGAAGATAATAACCAACAAAGGCTTTGGTTATTCAGTAGAGACAGCAGCAAAAATAACAATTTCAAAGAAAACGAGAAGGTTCAGCAAAATTTCTACTTGGTCAGGCGAAAGTTGATAAAGACCTTTTAATTTGTATGTTTAGAAAAGGACACCTTTTGAAATGGTATTCTGTAGCCATTTGTGAACTTAAACAATATAAATAAAATAATCGTCTCAGTAATAATAATAATAATAATACTGCTCTCGTTGGGCAGTTGGATCAAGGGCTTGATCCAGAAAGCAGTACTCCTGGACACGGCGCGTATTGTTAGGAGATTCCTTTCTCAGGAGCCCTGACCACCAGTAGCTTGGACCCTATTCCCGATACCGGTGGGCAACTACTTTTTATATTTTTAAATGTTTTTGTATTTATTTATGTTTTTCTAACTTCCTAAATATTTAAAAATTTAAAATTGTATGTATATAAAATTGAATAAATGGAATAATAATAATAATAATATTCCACAACTATCACACAACGCCATCTAGTCCCAAGCTAAGCAGAGCTTGTGTTATGGGTACTAGACAACTTTCAGTAACTTGAAAGCCTACTGAATAATCCCATCTTGATCGACATAGATATTGATACACCTAAAATGACATACAGTGACACAAATAGCTATGATTTTTATAATAACACAATATTTGGTCCAAACAATATCGAAGCAGAAATCCATACCTTGCACCCGGTACAAGCCGCAACCACTTCCTGTATAGTAGCCGGAGTGACCATAACGATGAAGCCTAATGACATCGCTGCCATAGTCCGTGATGTACTGACACTGTGCGGTCTTACTGGGGCTTGAATCTGTACCGCAGAAAATTATATCGTCATCATTTGTTACTATAATGTTGGCTACTGTATGTGATAATGGTTTGAACTATAGGGAGACTGTTATTCTAAACATGATATGTATTGAGGTAGGATCATGATTGCAGATAAATACAAACATATCTAAAATTGTGCCATAACTCCCAACTTGATGTTGCCTCATTTCGTTATTCAACAGAGTGATATAAAATTGACTAACAAACTAATACAAGAGCCGTGGGTTCAAACCCAGGCAGACGTTTTTCTTTGTACAGATTATTTAATCACCACTGCTCTCAAAACGGTGAAAGAACGAAAACATCATAAGGAATCCCTAGAGACATAACTTCCTAAACATGTGACATCCACCAACCCGTATTGGGCCCGCGTGATAGATTATGGCCCACATCCTCTCGCAGAGAGGAGGACTGTGTCCCAGCAATGGGCACATTATTGGCTGATTATGCTACGCTATTTTTATGTTATACACAAAAGGTTTATAAAAATCTAAAATTGAATAACTCCCTTCACTTTTACGATTAAAAGAGAGAGATAACTAATCCAATCTTTACAACAATCTCGATTTATAAAGCAGAGTCGTAATTCTAGACTAATGTTTCACTCGATCTAATACAATCTCCGCTAGAACGCGGCACTTAAATCAATGAAACCGGGAAAGCGTCAGCCGTACTTATAAGGAAAGACAATATATCATAACTCGAGTACATCAGTAACGAAGTTTTGAAAAAAGATAGGGAATGATGCGCACACAGGAAAATTTTATTATTTTTGATACAATTACTGCGAGCGAGATTTTATTTATCATCTTGATTTATAAAAGCAACTTTATCTGTATAATGAATGATTATTGTATTTTATATTTCTTCTAAGGATGGAGATATATTGCGGATAGGCAAACCAAGGTATTCTTGTAAATTATGAATATGCGTTACGTGACCTGTTTGGCAAAATAAATATTTAATGTAACCATTTCATAAATTGTTTACAGGAGAAATTCTACAAATTATGTATAATGGAAAATCTATAAACATGAATATTTAAGAACATTGCGACTTCGTGGAACTGGTACAAACTGTCGAACTCTTTGACAAAAATGTATAGATTCTAATAAAAAATAGAATAAAAACAGGATGATGACAAACCCTTCGGTTAATTTGGATATGGAGCAAACCTGTTCTAGAGTTAAAACAACAAAATAGACAAGATAGGCTTTCAACCTTTCTTTGGCTATTTTGAGGTCTGCTATTTATTTATTTATTTATTAAAACTTCATGCAACACAAATGTACAAAGGCGGACTTAATGCCTATCTTGCTATTGACTGCTATATTATAAAACTCAAAATGAAAGAGTTCCTTACCACTACTTCGAGTTCACCATGTGATGTCTTTGCACATGGTACAGGTACTCCGTTAGGTCTCAATGGTTCTGGGTCGAATTTTCCTCTAGTTTTGCTGACGTGGAACCCAGAACCGTAGCAATACATCAAAGCCATAGTTGTAGGAAAGTAGTAGGCGCAACATGAGAGGATCCTGGTACAGACAAAAAAAATGAATCTTTGAAATGTTATAAAATTATATGTTTGACTAAAATCGAATTTTTAACAGATCGAAAGTTTTGAAATTATACTTTGGTTTGGTAGTTGGAAATGACTGTTGAAATAGATAATTAATTAATATATAGAGTGTCTAATATTTTAGTAAATTCTTTCGTCACATTACCTGTCAAAGAACCATTATGGCTACAACTTGAACCAGTGCAGTTAGCTATGCTGTTTATCATCGTTAGACGAACGTAAACAGTCTTATTTATTAGTTTTATTCTAATAAAATTAAAGTTTAGAATCTGCGAATCAGTAGATATTTAAACTAATTATGTGGTTAAATCTTCTACATATTATATATAGAAGAGAGAGAGATATTTAGAGATATTTTATATATTATATATATGTAATATATAAAAAAATCAGTTGCCAAATGTTAGCGCATAACTGCCGAACGAAAGAACCTATTTGGCTAAATATTTTATGTTGTTAGTATTTGACAGGACAAGGTTTGTATGAATGAAAATTTGGGAAAGCGAAAAAAAAAATATTGCACCCGTGCGAAGGCTGGAGCGGTTGCTTAATATTTTGAGCCTTTTATACAGATATAAAAGGCTCAAAATATTTTTTCATTCAACTCGAAAAATTAGTCTACAATATACCTGAAAGCCACTCTGCTATGGAAAACATCGCAAGCCATGAGTCCCGTTGAGTTGAAATAGTATCCAGATCTCGGTAGCACCATGATAGCAAACAGGGACACTGATAGTATCCAAGTTATACTTATTACTAATACGCAACCCTGTGAAAGAATGAAAAATATTTCAATAAAAAAGTCAACAATAACAATATTTTTATTCATCAAAGCCATACAAACAAAAAAAAAGGTTTATAGTGGTTACATATAAAAACGGAAGGCTAAAACTACAAAAACATGAAACTCTGATTTCTAAACTAAGCAATTGCCTAAAAACTAGGAAATTTATTTCTAAAATAGGCTATCAATAAAGTTTGTGTATTTAAATATTTTTATAAATTATAGTATCCATTGTTGTTTCTATCCCACGAATATGTCACATAATAACTAATTCAATAAAGTGAACTCGTCCTTTTCGACCTCAAAATAATATTTAATAAATTGTATTTTCAGTATATTTTATACAGTCTAGTGACTCCTAGAACTTAATTTACGTCAACGTTACGAATAATAATCGCTTTTATAATCTGGGCACTCGAGGTCAGTGAAATATTAGCTGTCAGGACAGTGATAACATTTCTCTACTCTCATACAAAAACAGTATAAACCTTTGTCTCCGTATGTATAACTAAAAAGGTCTCAAAACAATTTGAGTCTCTAAATCTTTTTAAAGTCAGCTTTAACAGATTTCAAATACAAGACTAAAAGTTTCAGCATAAACCTAATAAATTATACAAAACATCTTATTTTGAAGCACGAAAAAGTTCAATTTAATCACGTTCTGAACTACCCTTTGCACCTAAGTAAGTTTAGCCCCAATACTTTGAGCAACTTCCTAAGCCGCTCAAAGAGAGATTTCTGAGAAAGATACGTATACATAAATGTACCTATGTGTCCCCAAATAAAGCTCTTTAAAGGACTAGCAAGTTAGTAAAATATATCAAATATTTAAACGCTTAACTTCTTACGTGAAGTGATTTTAATTTTAGATAAGCCAATATTTTCTACTACATTTTTCTGCGACTTAATAACATAAAAATTTACTATACGCGGTATGGTTGTTGAAGATACGGTTAAAGGACGCCTGAGAACTGAAGACCTCATTATGAGTAGGATTAAAGCAATAAAGAACGGAATATGTATTTCCCCGAAGCTTACAGAAATATAAGCAGTTGTATGAAAAGCCGGTTAAGAGCCAGTCGGACACGCGCGAAAAGGGGTCCGAACGAATAATATTTTCTAGGCCTCTACCGTATCTTTTTTTTTGTGATTAAACTACAAATTCACGGTTTTCGGTTTTTTTTCTTTACAAGTGCTCTATGCCAATGCTTCTTGCCAAATTTCATGATTCTAGGTCAACGGAAAGTAGCCTATAGGTTTTGACCCCCTTGAGAATGTTAAAATATGCGGCACAAACGGAGCATAAATGCCCGTATCTTTTGATTCCGTTGAAGTTTTCAAAGTTCTGAGTATTTGATATTAATTTTAGCTTGATACCGCCACGCGTTTCTGAGATAAAGAGCTCTTGGCAGACAGACAGACAGACGGATGACAAAGTTATCCTTTAAGGGTTCCGTTTTACCCGGATCTGCGGACGGCGAGTAATGGGTAGCTCGCCGTCCGATCAGCACCAGGCCCGAGAGTCGACGGCACGTAGTGTTCCACGCGCGCCTTAAAGAGTTGTCAGCAATTAGGACGGGGCCCGTCATGGCCGATGCCTGCCCGGGGGTTGAGGATGAATTCGAAACAGAGTTACCTCGCCCCTGGGCACTCGAGGCAGGAAGGAACAGGTGTAGGCTTTAGTCAGTAAGAGTCTGACACGCCCTCCCACTCCACCCAGAGCGGGAGAAGTCATAGGATGATTTCCCACCCCAAAAAAAAAAAAGCCCCCGGGCACTAAGGGCAGGAAGGAACAGGGGTGGGTTTTAGTCAGTAAGAGTCTGACACGCCCTCCTGCTCCACCCAGAGCGGGAGATGTCATTGGATGATTTCCCACCCCACAAAAAAAAAAAGGTTTCCATTTTGTCATTCGAAAGTTAGGAACCCTAAAAATGAAGAACAAATTAGTAAGCAATATCGAAACAACCATCCACTCGCCTTTTTACTCGAATGTTTATGATAGGTGTCAGGGTGCAACAAGTACAAATATCTGTCGATAGCCATGCAGACCAATATAACCGCACTTTGTTGGCTCACAGCTCCACGAAGGAGGGCCTGAAATAAATAAATAGGTTTTAATACAAATAAATTTAGAATCAGGTCACGTGAAAGATGAGGAAATATTGGTGGGCATCTAAATAGTCTTGATCTACGAAACAAAAGGCCTACTTCGTAAAAGAAATAACGAGTCAGCTTCGGGCGTCAGCTACAAAGCTTAAACTTCATCCCTACTTTGTGCTCGGTCACTATAAACCATTAGCTGATACCGCATTATATGCTTTCAGAGAAGTTTTAGCAATTTTATTGTTCACGGATCGCCGCTTCGCCGGAACGTCAACAATAACCCTTTCATAAAGTTGATCTTGTAACTGTAAAAGGAAGAAGATATTTTTCTTTAGTAAACATCTTGATGGCTATTGTTGAGTTGTTTCTATATTTTTTAACGAATTTAGCGAAAAAAAATTCGCATTCCAAAATGATCATCAAGCAACAGCAGTTATATTACACCAATTTATCCCTGACATCCGATTACCATTTAACTTTGCTTTGCGAATTGCGAACTTTTTTCCCTTGAGGTAACTTTACTCATTTTCTCTTCATCTCTTGTTTAAACAAAGTTTGCAAGGACCTCGTAACTTCGCCTAGCTCTAACTAAATTAAGTAACTCTCCTGAAATTTTGATGGCAAACTAATTTTAGTGTACTCATTCTATCTTCTGTTTACTATTTAAGTTTGAGTGCAAGGCAACATTTATTTAGTGTTATAAGACTAAAGTTAGTTTCCCACTGGGTTGAATATAGAAATAATAAAATAATCCAAGTAGGCTTTAACTGGAACAAACTTGAATGAAAAACAATCTACTTATATCACGACATAAGTTTAGTAACATACCTGTATTTGACAGAATATCTCTCCGTATGGCCAGCACTTATACAAAGCCGGGAGAAGGGCTACTGGAGCGATCAAGATTCCCGTGAATAAATCGTTGAGTGCGAGCGAGGTCAGTAAGTACCTCGGCTGTAAAATATGGCACCACATAAATTACTTTCGTTGAGAACTATCATTGTGAATTAATGACCAAGAAAGATGTCTTATGATGCCAAATAACTTAGGTAGAACCTAGTAATATCCCACCATTATTCAGCAGCCTAACATTGTTATTATCTGACAAGCAATTATTCAGACACAAGCAAGGTTTTATTATAATTGGTGGTTTGAAAATTGAGGGAGTTCTGAATTGAACGTAATGAAAGTAAATAATATTGAAATAGCCAAGAAAAATTTACAACTAGTAATTGCCCACTGTGGAAAATTTAACAGGTTTACTATTGAGTTAAAAAGGTATCACAAAATGGTTTTGAAATAAAACAACGCTGTTGTGTGAAACAAACAAGTGATATTACATTGGCATAGGCAATTACTTTTGGCAAAACAAACAATAATGTTGATGAATATGCAAAAACATACCTGATTATCGATATACTTGATATACCTCCTATTATTAAGGACACAGATAAGAACCAAGTTGCCAAAAACAATTGACATAGATAGAGCAAATATGAAGAATGCTTTCAGAATATCAGCTGGTGCAGGGAATGTCGAAGGCCAACCTTTGCCGTTCAGCCAACAGGAGCTGTTGGATAAAGATGGCGCTACGAGTAGTGCGCCTTTGGTCGAGTCAAACATAGTCGGCGCCTGTCGGCAGCGCACTTTTCTCTTAAATAAGGCATTTAGATCATATGATGTACACTGTCTTCAGACTTTCTTGGTGTTTAATCTTATTAAGCATAATACAAAGCACTTGAGTTCTTTTTATCTTGGAACTGAGGTTTTCAGATGTGCACCCATCATAAGTTTTTAAAGTTGGTTTGGTGTTTTTCCAATTCTTGTCTTGTCTTCATGTTTTATCTGGAACAAAATTAGAAATTTGATTGAAGTCGTTCTGCAAACATTTTGTTCCACAGAAATGTGAGGAAGGTAAATAAACGAAGGTACTTATTTTCTTGTAACTATATCTTAAAATGACTAAATAATGAGGACTAGCGGTATGATTACCAAAATTAAGTGATTAAACGTTTCAAAGAACCAATTACGTTTCCTAGCCTCCAAGATAACTCTGACAATTTGTCATTGTATTCTGTAAGCCGAGTAATATTTCAAATGGTTTAAGTTTTTCTAAACGCAAAAAAGAAACAGCTTTCGTAATCACAATCTAATTGAAGTCAAATACTCTGTTGGAAGTAATTTGTGTAGCTCCTTAAGGACTAAATCCTCCAGTCTCTAGCGCTGTAACTTCAAAACATTTTATGATAGCAAGAATTCTTCAACATACTCGTAGTTTAAAGAGGAAAAATAAAAGGTCATATGTGGAGCGTGCGTGACAAGACACGTCTTTGGAATCTTTTCCTGGAGATATATTTTTCCAATCGGAACTTTTCCTCAGATTGGTGGCGAGTGCTTTGTCAATTTCCTGGAGGAAATAGAGTCGTGTGTCAAGGGTGAAGTGGCTTTTATTGCTTCATACTTTAACCAATTTTGTGTTAATTAAGAGTCTGTCAAGGATAGTGTTAAGAGAAGTTTGAAAAAGGTTCTGTACATTGCTTCAAATAGAAATGCAGACTAAGTTTAGATACCTTGAAGGACAGTAAAAAATACAGTACCTAATCTTAATAATACTCAAAGAATATTGGACAAACAAAAATACACACATTATGTAACTTTGTAGTCTTAACACTGTCCAAAGGTTGTACACACCCTTACACCAATAAGGGAAAAGGGATCCCAATGCGAAATTTTACTGGCGCTCATAAATTTGTTTTTGTTCAAGAGACGAGATATATTAGGAAGTTAATGCTAAGTAGATTGATCCATCTGATGGAGAAGTGGAATGCGCCTATAAAATAGTGAGTACTTCTTTTTGTATCTACAACACATCAGTCCGTGAAGGTCTCTATTTAAGAGGGACCTTTTTATAGATCGAAGGGATGAACTTGAGGACCATTGCCATGGATATATTAAATATAGTAAAGTATTCAATTCACTAGAAATATTGTTTTTTGTAACAGCCAGTGGAAGTGATACTGATGGCTAAATTGAGTTTGTAATCATTTCAATTCCTAAGGAATCTACCTAAAAAATGACATTCTGGTAAATAATTTTAACAAACAATGCAGACCCTATTAGCAACTTTGCTATTTGCAAAAATTTAGTTTCAGTAGACATTTTAAACTAAGGAAGAAAGCTATAAAGCATTAAAAACTAATTATTTTTGTCTCTCTTTTAGCACCAAAAACATCTTTCGATTTGAGGCTGAATTATGTACCTACCTATGTAGTTTTTTGGTTTTCATTTTTTAGTTAAAAAGCCACACTTTAATTTTGGATAGCATTACTGGACATCATTTTCAGTTATTGTATTCTAAAGTTCTTAAGCGGGTTGAAAAATGAGCATATTTTTAAGAACAAAAAATTTTTCGTGTACCATTTTTCGTGTTTCGTATGTTAGTGTTGGAAAAAAACACACTTTTTGGCGGAAAAGCATTCTTAGTCGATCCACGCAAAACCTATAAATCTACTTCGACTGCCTAATAAGGTGCAGTAATAACATTATTATTCTTTAAAGAACCCACATGGCAGGTGCTGCTGTTACTGTGACTGGTAATTGGTACTATGCGGAGATTTTAATTTTTTGACTTCATAAATTAATTAGTTGTGCTAAGAAAGCACATGGTTTTGAAAGCCGGCAACGCAAGTGCATGCATGCATCACGAATAAGCCCTTAAACCCCGAAGTCACCTAATTAGACAGATCCTTACTTTTTAGGGTTCCGTACTCGAAGGGTCCAAATGGAGCCCTATTGCTGCCACTCACGACGTGTCCGTCTGTCCGTCCACCGTCGTCGGTGCTTTTTGCTTCCCATGAACCACTTGAAATTTGGTGATAATGTTTATAATAACGTATATTTTATTATCACCAATAAAATATATTGATAAATCAGATTTTTTCTTTGAAATTTGGTACGGAACCCTAAATGTGCGAGGTCTGACACGCCCTTGGCCATTTATTTATTTTTTGTAGAGTTTAGTAAAAGGGACGTGTAATGTTCAATTTTGATCACTAAAGCAGAATATTTATTACTTTAGTAGTGGAGTACCCAAAAAACTATGCGAAAATTTAATGAAAAGGTGGAAAGGCAAATGTTATTTAACACATAAACTCGAATAGCCTATGTAATGTAATCATGAAAAAATATCTCTTTATTTTTGTTTTTAAAAAAAAATATTCATTTAAAGTTGTTGCGTTGTGTAGTTGTAGGGAACATGCATGATCAAATCAGGGATGAAGATATCCGTAGGAGAATCAAGGTTACTGATATTACCCGAAGAATCGCCGGACTTAAAAAGACAGTAGAGAGCCACATTGCTCGTAAAACGGATGGTCGATGGAGCCGAAAGTTCATGAATGGTGACCAGAAGATAGTACCAGAAGACGCAGATGCAGATGACCTGGTGTGAGTCGCGGGAATCCGACGGATGCGAGATGCACAAGACCGGTCGTTGTTGTGAAACTTGGGAAAGGCCTATGTCCAGCAGTGGACGTCTTTCGGCTGAAAGTATGGTATTTTTATTTTTTTGGGGGGGTGGGAAATCATACAATGACTTCTCCCGCTCTGAGTGGAGTGGGAGGGCGTGTCAGACTCTTACTGACTAAAACCCACCCCTGTTCCTTCCCTGCCTGTGTACCCAGGGGTGCGGTAACTCAATTTCAGAATTTATCCGCTACCCCTAGGCATCGGCTGAAAGTATGGTGATGATGATAGTGAAAGTTATAGGTATACATTTCATTTGGCCACCCTGTGTGAGCTCAAATTGAAGTCTTGGCTCGGCAACTTTATTAGCTCTCAGAGCTTGAACTGTAAATACAAAGATCTCTCGGCTTCTAGTGCCAACGGAGAAAAACATAATAAAAAACTTCATTAGAAGTACCTACTTGGAAGGTCACTAGATCCGTAATGTTTTCGTGTAAAAAGTGCAAAGGCTTTAAACTCTATTTTCATGCCTTTGCAATAGCCGTAGATATTCTAATATCTACGGCTATTTTTAAACAATGAAAAAGTCAGACCCGAAAATATTTTTGTTGGTTCCCATAAAAACAATTACAAGGGGGATACAGATTTCCATGTAGACGTGACTTTGCCTTTGGGCTTGGCTACTATCCAAGAACATTATTCTTAAACTTTGATAGTTCTAGAAATTACTTTTTGAGTATTGTTCGTTACCAAAATTAATTTATATACATACGTTAAGGTTTCTACTACCGTAACGTTCTTATCAGCATCTTAACAGATTACAAAAAGTGGTTTGACTTACATAAATAATAGTAACACATTATATTTGAATAGATATTTATTTATTTACTATTACTATTTTTTATTTTTATTTATTAAGATAATATCATGCTGTCATAGTGTTCTGGGCACTTTTCATATTCACAGCGATGTGAATTTTTCGATGCCCAATGAGTTCTAAGCCTTCCCTTTTTATGCCGCTTAGTACATTTTTTTTTTGTTAGCTTGTATATTGTATATTTATATGTATTTTAATGCATGTGTTATATATACTTTTTATTCCTGTGTATTTTAATAGTTTGTATTTATCCGTAAATATATTTACTGTAGACTTTTGTCGAAAAAAGATATCATTAGCAATTAGTGTTCTTGAGTTACAGATCCAACTAAATGGAATACCTTCCAAATAACGTCAGGTCCTACCTTGAATAGGTACAAGGTCTTCAAGACCATCTGACTTGAAAATAGTCCTTTGATTACATCGAAGATCAAAGAAAATTCTGCCCTTACCGACGTTGAATGACAACCCACCGTACTACACTATCGGTAGATACTTCGTTAAACTCATTAAGGTAAATAAGTAAAAGCTCTTGACGTAAGAGATACCTGAATAAGGGAAAGTGCTGTGGTTTTAATTAATTATTGAAACTAAGGTTGCCTTATGTGTAGTCTTAAGTTTGACTGCCCATTGGTGAGTCTGCCCAAAGTGTTATTGGGTCCATCTGGATACAGTGTTTTTCCCGGTTGATAGCAAAAGGCTTTTCCATCCCATCCTACTTCCTAATAATATTATAAATACAAGTATGGAAGGATGGATGGATGGATGTTTGATAGTCAAGCACGCCAGAGAGGCTGAATGGATCTGAATGGAATTTTATAGTAGGGAGAGTACTGTTTCCACGTGGGTGAAGCCACTGCTATTATATGCAGCTTAAACTGCTGAAATGTTGATATACTACATCTCTGTCTTATCCCTCATGAAACACAGGCGTGATATTTGTAATTTTGTAATACATGAGACCTTAACATCTTGAAAAGATCTCGGTAGCTCTGCAGGGGTCCACTCAGTTTTAGTAGCTCCATTTTATTACTTACGGAAGAGTAAGGATGGTGGATTATAATGCTGGTTTTATGGGCCAAGGAATATCTTTCGTCAGATACCAGACACATTTGCTAGAAACAATCTAAGATATTTCAAGCAATCAAAAGCAATGTGCTTTTAATCTACTTAACTTAGGATAGATTTAATTGAATGATATGTACTATCTAATGGAACGAAGTTTATCGAAATAATTTAAAACATTCTAAATAGAACAGAATTATCTTACATTTAATTTTCTCCCACCAATAAATCTACGATAAACAATAAAAACTGCTACAAAATAAGTTCCATTATATTCTTGCGATAATATCCTCGGTTCGGCCAAACTTAATGCCACATTTGGCGACAACGTGTCTGGCCCCTTGTGTGGTGACCTTTGTTTTGGTTTTTCATATTTTTATTGGGAACGCGGCTTGAATAAAAATGTATACTTTTTTATTAGTTCTTCTACGGAACGAGTATCTTGGTGGCATTTTGTAACGTCGTGAAACATATGAAAACGTGTGATGGGTTTTGATATCCGTATTTATATCTTTAGGCTCTTACTTAAAGAAAAAGCGTAAATTTTGATGTCACATAAAAATAATGATAGCAGTGACACTATAGCTGCTACCGCAACACCTCGTGGCTCGGCGGACGGAGCTCCGGCAGGATCTCTTGGCGACATGGAGAGAGCGACTGTCGCAACCCAGTGCTGGGCACACCACCATCGCGGCGGTAGTGCCCTCTTTGAGGAGTGGCTGGAGAGGCGTCATGGCGTCCTCACCTTCCGCCTGACGCAGGTCCGCACCGGACACGGTTGCTTCGGGAGGTTCCTGCATCAGATCAGGCGGGAGGAAACGCCCGGGTGTTACCACTGCGTGGATCGCCCAGAGGACACGGTTGAGCACACGGTGGAGGTCTGCTCCACTTGGGCGGAGCACCGCCATGTCTCTCGCGTCCGGCCCTGGTTCAGGCTATGGTACGGAGTGAGAGGGAATGGAAAGCAGTCTCCTCCTTCTGTGAAGCAGTAATGCTCGCGAAGGCGGAGGCGGGACGCGTAAGGGAAGCTCAACGGACTCAAGGCCCCGGTCACTACCACCGCAGGAGAGGTACTGGGCGTAGGACGTTGCCAGACGATCTCCGGCCACCGTAGACCCGGGCCTGTGGACGGCGAGCAGTGGGTAGCTCGCCGTCCGATCAGCAACAGGCCCGTGAGTCGACGGCACGTAGTGTTCCACACGCGCCTCAAAGAGATGAGTGTCAGCCACCACTGACGGGGCCCATCGTGCCCGGTGCCTGCATGCCTAGGGGTAGCGGATAAATTCTGAAAATGAGCACCCCTCAGCACTCAGGCAAGGTAGGAACAGGGGTGGGTTTTAGTCAGTAAGAGTCTGACACGCCCTCCCGCTCTATCCTTAGCGGGAGAAGTCATTGGATGACTACCCAAATAACAAAAAAAAAAAGTGACACTATAGCTATACTTTTGCGTCATAATTTTGCCACCTACACTCCAAACGCACTCGCACTCGAACACACATACACAAAACACACACGTTATTATGTTATAGTAAATAGTGAATCCTCCCACAGAATTTATTAATGTTGGTACTTATTTATTTATTTATTTATTTATTTATTTATTTATTTATTTATTTATTTATTTATTTATTTATTTATTTATTTATTTATTTATTTATTTATTCATTTATTTATTTATTTATTTATTTATTTATTTATTTATTTATTTATTTATTTATTTATTTATTTATTTATTTATTTATTTATTTATTTATTTATTTATTTATTTATTTATTTATTTATTTATTTATTTATTTATTTATTAAAACTTCATGCAACACAAAAGTACAAAGGCGGACTACCACGCGGACTACTTAGCCAGGTACTTCTTCTCAGCTCCTAAGAGGACCACAAAGAGAAAATTTATACAACAGAATTGATAATTCTGAGAATTGCTTTAAAATATTTATTTATTTACCCATAAATAAATATACTCTTAGAGGAGAACGAACAATTTAAATTCTTTTCGCTTCAGCAACACCAAGACTTGAAATATCGGACATAAAAGTGGAATTTATTATCTGAACTGATATAAAACTATTTCAAACCCATGATTAATCCATGCGTTATTTTAAACTTAACTTTATCGTAGAAAGTGACCCGCCCCAGCTTTGCGTGGGTAAAATTATACACCTAAACCTTCCTCATGAATCATTCTGTCTATTGGTGAAATCCGCATGAAAAGCCGTTCAGCAGTTTTTGAGTTTATCGCGAACAGACACGGCGGGGGACTTTGTTTTATAACATGTAGTGAAGTGATATGGTTGGCTATCCGATGGTTATACGTGGGGCATACTGAAAATTTCTGGATCTGGCCACTTACAATAAAAGAACGAAAAACATTATTATAGAATTCGAAAATAGAACTCTTTGGGAACATGTTACTTTTTAATTTGCGAGACTGTCATTTGTTTTTTCATTGTGACGTCCTTTCGGAAATTGTGTGACGATATCAAAATTAACTTAACTTTTGAACATTTTCGTGCAATATTTTTTTTTGATTTTCGCTGTGGCTTAAGTCAACAACAGAGTTACCAGAGACTTCAATTGACATTTGATTGGTGAAGCACCATGTCGCAGTTCTGTGTATTCGTGGTTTGCATAATTTAGACGTGGACGTGATCACGTGATCATCTCCATTACGAGGTACGTGAAGGTCGACCGGCGACTGAGGTTACAGAATCTAATATTGATACCGTATGACAACTTATTGAAACTGACAAAAAAATACTTGTACATGTGTTACATGTGCATCTGAAGGTTCGGAAGCTTTTCACTCAATGGATACCGCATAACTTAACGGAGAACCAGAAACGACTGCGTGTCCAGTGGTGCCGTAAAATTATAAAAAAGTTTAACGGAGGACAGTCATTGGCTGTTTATAATATCGTGACAGGTGACGAAACCTTGGTGTACTTCTTTGAACCCGAAAGAAAATCCCAGTCAGCAAAGTGGGTCTTTCCTTTTGAAGATTTGCCGAGGAAAGTTAAGAAAAATCGAACCATTGTTAGAAATTTGGTTGTTCTTTTTTCGGCAAATCAGACCTTAAAGTCTTACCAATATTTTCTCACACATTGAGGAATTACTTAATAGTATTTTTGGCACTTCATAACAATTTTACTGTTTCAAAATGTGTCAATAAACAAATTTTAAAGAGGTCAATGGATAAACTGTAAAACTTCAAACAGCGCCATCTATTGGTACAAGAAATATAGATGCGTATGGATTCGTTCCAATACATATCTTAATTTGAATTAGGAACCAATTATTCCACAATGTTTATTGGTAATTTATTAAATAGGAAAATACAGTATTTACCATATTTTTTTTCTAAATATTAATGTTACATAAACTTCAATAAAAAATCGATGCATATTACGCCATCTGTTGAAATTTATTTCAACTAAGTTTTCTTTGTTTGAAATGAGACCCCGTGGTTGGGGTCAGTTTCCAGTCTTACCAGATGTAGCTGAATACCAGAATTTTACGTGGAGCGACTGTCAATCTGAACTCCAAAACCCAGCGAAATCATAGAATACTGGCGACCGCATGGGCGTCGCACGGGAGCAAAATAATTTGAAAGACACGAAGTGCCATCTAACGCTCTAAAACAACTGTGACCATCAAAAGATTTTGTTCTTTCCTCAAGAACAGTAGTTTTTTCCCCTATGTCCTTTTCTTTACCCTCGGTTTAGGTGAAGTGATTCAAGCTTGAAAAAGTAACAAACAGACTTACTTAGCATTTATAATATAAGTTCAGATTTTTATCTCAGTTAGGATCTTCTACTTGTGTCAACGAGTCGTATCTATATCAGTGATCATACTTAATGATCAATGAAATTATAACTAAGCAAAAATAAGGTTTGGGCGTACCTGTACTGTAATTTAATTACAGTATAGGTACGCCCAAACACTTAGTTAGTGGTAATATCCTTCACAAATATACCCTAAATATCTTCCAGAGTTGTAACATTACATCCTACATTTAGTCACATCCTACGCCAGTTACGAGAAGCCATCCTTAGCTTAACACTTACAGCCAAATGGGGCATTACGGCGTTGCTAGTGTAATTAGTATTGCTAGGGCTTCAGGGTAAATTAATTTAGAGATTAGGCTGGCGACTGACCTGCAATAACCTGCAATGGGACGTGTGAACATGGTGTAGTTGGAATTGAATTGATTGCAAATGGACTCGTGTCAACTAGTACTACTAGGCGATACATGAGTACACGTCAATCAATCAATTACGTTGCCGTACGGTTGCGCGACGTATGTTACGCATTCCCCGATGCTAAACGCACTCAACGCTCTCCTAGAGTCCAGCCCAGGATTAGATCTGTTCGCTGAAGAATAGAAGGAGATACTGACCGAATGTCTGACGATTTGCGAGAAGACTAAGTGAAAGGATTAATTATAGTATACATTGTAATATTTTATTATTGATGTGCTTTAAGCATTTTGTATTATAAATTATCAGTTTTATTGGCATTTTGTCGTTCTGGTTAACTAAATAAATATCTTTATTTTTGCACATAGGTACAATTTAGGTGTTTTTTATTTATATATAGATTATGAATGCGAAAGTTTGGATTGTTGTTTGTTACTCAATCACACCAGAATGGGTTAACGCATCTGGGCTGGTTGACACAGAGTTATAGTCTGGAATAACACATAAGCTACGAGTATAATTTATAGTGGAAGAAGTACTAATTTCATGTGAGCAAAGCCGCTGGCAGAAGCTAATGTTCAATAAATTAACTGATGAAACTTTACAGATGAGATGGGCTATCTTATGATGATAATACGAAAAATAATCTGACTATGGGGAAACCGAGCGCTAGTATATTCCGAGATGTAGAAATTTCATAAAAATATTAAGAACAATTCTTACAAAATATAGTAATTTGTTTGGAAATCCGCTACAATTTTTCTCCTGTAAGGTCAATTTGTCATAATATTTTATGTGTGAGCATCGCTTAAATCTAATAAAAGCTATTGGGTTTGCCGCTAGGGACCTATAAATCTTAGGGTTTTTTATGAGACTTGACTCTAAGCTTTGTAATCTAGAGCTCTAATGTGATACCGAGCGAGAGTCGAGCGGTTTTTTACTTTTGATAATAATTTATTAAATAAGAGGTGTTTTTCAAACTTAGCCATGAAATCCATGATCACGTGAGGAAAGGCCACTATAATTTTATGTTGGTTGGCTGTGAGAGTTCAGGTGATTTATGGATTTATTTACAGAAAAATATTATTCGGTCGGTATTGTTTTTTATTATCATGTGCAGAAAAGTTGAAAGGGAATCGCTTATCTTGGTATGGTCATGTGAAGAGGAGGGATGAAACACATGTAACTAAAAGAGTTATGAATTTAAATGTGGATGGATGGAGAGGGAGAGGAAGGCCAAAGAAAAGATGGATGGATTGTGTGAGGAGTGACATGAATGAAAAGGGAGTTAGTGATAGCGTGACGGCTGACAGGACATAATGGAAGAAAAAAACGTGTACCGCCGACCCCAAGTAACATGGGATAAGGGCAGGAAGATGATGATTGTATTTTTAAGTGTTTATTTAATTTTAATAATTTGTTTGGGATAATCAAGTGTTGTCTTTTTCAAGGCGGTCAACCGAACTTTTTAGTGATAAGAGTATATTTTTACAAAAACGTAAAAAAGATGATGGGCAAACTGCCAATTTACGTTTTTAATTCATCACCCTAAAAAAAATTGATTCAAGCTGGATCAAATTTGATTCCTAGATACAAATTAACAGTTTTTCTTCTTTTTACGTTTTTTTTTATCCTAAAAAAAACCATTGTTATTTCTTAGAACTTTTTTCAAAATTCGTCTTTCTTTCATAACCTCGTTAAAGATAGTGCGTTTGCTGTGTAAAAATGTGACTCAATTTAACCCTGCCATATTTTTTATGACAAACTACCACCAGAGCCTGATGTTAACGATTACAGACCCTAAAGATGTAAGGCACAATGCCTCAGGGATATAAAAAATAAGCAAAGTGGTATATTTTCAGTTTGTTTGACTATGAGAGAAAGAAAATATGGAAACTAAATGAACCGAAAACTGTACTAATGATTGGTGAAATTTTTCAATGCCAGATCTAGTAAGCTAGTCAAAAGAAATATTTTGCATAAATTTATTTATTTTAATATAGATAATGAGATTAATTTTGCATAAATTTCATGATTTTAAATAGTAAGAATTTTTTGTTACTCAGCTTAACATCATGGGAAAATTCATAAGACCGAAATTTAGAGTTACGAGTATATCCCCACAGGCACATTGCCAAGGCGATAAACTAGAATCACCATTTGATATTGTAAAGGGCAATGCACACTTTTTCGTTGCACCCACAATACGATGGGGGCGTAATCACGTACTATATCAGATTATGAGACAGCCTTGGCAAGAAGGTTTAATAATACTTTCTTGCCAAACAGTTTGTTATAATATGAATTCAACAACAATAGATAAACTTTGGTCACAGTTCATTCCATACAGATATTGTACGATAAACACGAGAAAGCTTTTACTGTTGTTGCCGTTTTAGGTTTTTGATCCTTATGTTTCCGTACCTTTTCTGTTGGAACCAGGCCAGCATTCAGAAAATATAAAAACTGAATTCGACCAATAAAAATAATTGTATTTGTATAAAAAGTTGTGGCGATATCACGGAACGCTGGCGCGTCAACGTTGCGTGTCGAATTGGTCGCGATTCCGTGCGATTTCGTTACACGCGTGTGTATTAAGCTTAACAACCCCGTGTCGCGGCGTGAAACCGAATAATATTTTCACGAAATGCGTTATTTGCACAGTCGCAATCGTAAAATCCGTCTTTTATGCTTCGGCGCTCACACGACTTCGTGCGATGATAGCTTCTAAAATTTCCTTGGAATAAATCCTGTCAGCCGATTCACTTTGAAATCTTATTGAGTAAGCTTCTTTTATTTTTTACCTCAAACGACTGGGATATTTGAGATACTTTATGTTCTCGAAACTGTTGAGCTTAAATAGATGTCTTAAAACTAAAAGATTTAAGACCGACAGTAAGTTTTATACCGACAGTGGCACTGGTTACAAATGACTGCGATTTATTTTCTTTGTGTCTTTTATAGTTCGGTCTAGAGATTTTGGAATTTGAACTAATTTGTAAGGTTGGAATTTACTTATTTAATTTCGAGGAGGACCTGATAGCAATGTTAGGTATCTAAATTCTTTTTCTTTGTTCCATTCTAGGGTATCTCCAATCAATTTGAGTATTCGGAATACTCGGAACGTTTAATTAAAATAGGATGAATAGAACATATTTATTCGACACACACACAACCAAACAGCAACAAACACATAGCAAAAGAGAAGAAAAGAATAGTACAGAATAATACAATAAAATTGCGCTGAGCATGCCCAAACCGAATTGGTTACCATCTCAGCATTTGCTGGGTGTCAGACACCCAGCACTGTTTTTCAGTTGGCACCCTGCAGTGACACACGGATGAGGCTAAATAAAATAAATACTTAATTAAATATGGAGTAATGACTTTAAACCTCCAACCCATATTAGGCCACCAAACCGCATTGGGCCGGCGTGGCAAATTACGGCCCACACCATTCACAGAAAGGAGGCCTGTGCCCCAGCAGTGGGGACATTAAAAGGCTGATGATGATTAAAATATATATAAATAAATATTTTTAAGTAATTAGGCAATGTTATTATATGTGCCACGATGGTTAAAAACGATTATTTAACTTCGACTTTGTCGTGACACTCTTGTCAGAGTGATCGTAATCTTCACGTAGCTGATATCTGCAGAGGTCGATGTGATTGGTCCCACGATCCTTCGCCACTTTTCTCTGCTGCCCGACATCCTGGTGAACTCGGGCAAGGGACCTAATTTGGTCATCATCATTCTATCAGCCTTTTAATGTCCCCACTGCTCACAAGCACAGGGGCACAGGCCTCCTCTCTGTGAGAGGGTGTGTGGCGTAATCCACCACGCGGGCCCAATGCGGATTGGTAGATGTCACATGTCTTCAAATTTTTGGTTCTAGGACATGCCGGTTTCCACACGATGTTTTCCTTCACCGTTTTGAGTGAAGTGTCTAATTTGTTCTAATTTGACTTATTTCGTCGGTTCATCGCAATCCAACCAAACCTCTGGTGCCCTCTACCTTTCCCTGCACGACAAGGCGCTCGATGGAACAGCTCTCGCGCCTGGTGACGTTTCGCAAGAATTTAATTTGAATGTTGGTGCGAAATTCGGTCTACGAGACTCCCAACATTCTCCTCCAGCACCATACCTCCAGAGCATCGCCTTATTTTTCTTGACTTGTCGCAAATTCAACTTATTCCAATATTTTTTAACACATACCCACAAAATCTTATTGTAACTAAAAATATACAATTATGAGGAGTCTTGACTCGTGACATTAGTCACGATTCTGCCAACACCGCTATCTCGGAAGCCTAAGAACGGTTTCGCACTACGTCCAATACTTATCCGTGAAAATACGGTACGGCCTGGTCGTAGAACAATTTGTATGGTAGGTTACGCACTACCGATCCGAGCTCGGTCCGAGTTTTCTATAGATCTGTATTTTGACGGATAAGTATCGGGCGTAGTGCGCAACCGCTCTGACGTCTACCGCATACTGAGTTGGCTTCAGTTTCACCACCCACTGAGTGACCTATCCACGATTCATTTACCAATAATTTGCCCCACTTTCTTATGAAAAGAAGATATCCTACTAATACTATAAATGTGAAAGTTTGTGAGGATGTATGAATGTGGATGGATTTTATTGTTATGGATGTTTGTAACTCTTTCACAAAAAAGTACTAAACGGATTTTGATGAAACTTTACAGTAATATTGGTTACACATCACAATAACACATAGGCTATAATTTATAATGGGCGAAGCCGCTTGCAGAGGCTAGTTTGTAATATATAGGTGTAAAAATCTGCTTTTTAATTACAAATGCATTAAAATAATTAAAAACGTACATTTAACTACTAGAAACGTACTGTCAAAAGATATTGTAACTAAGGACTGAAATCCTACTAATATTATAAATGTGAAAGTTTGTGAGGATATATGTTTGTTACTCTTTCACGCAAAAACTACTGAATAGATATGAATAATATTTTACAGTAATGTTGCATAAACATCAGAATAACACATAGGCTAATTCTTTTTTATATTACCTACTAATACCACGCGGGCGAAGCTGCTGGCAGAAGCTAGTTTTATAAATGCGACAGTATGATTGGATGGATGTTTGTTACACAATCACCTCAAAACAGATGAACGGATCTGGATGCAATTTAGCACAGAGATAGATTTTAGTCTGGAATAGCACATAGAATACTTTTTATTTCAGGAAGATGTTCCCTTAGGATGATTTTCGCGAGCTACTAGCTTCTGAAAGCAAGCGGCTTTCAGAAGCTTGTAGATAAAATTAATATTTTTATGCGATGAATGAGCTTATGAATAGAAAAAATCAAATCACAGTTTAATTCTGTAGGTTTTTTTATATACAGAACAAAACTGTAATTTGGTTTTTTGAATTGATATTGAATTAAAAAAAATATAACCAATAAAAATTGGAATTCTGGAATTGGAATTGAATTGATTGAATTGATCTGCCGACAGAAGTGAAAACTTGAAACTTTGGAATAGTACACAGGCCGCTGCGCGTCGCCAATCTGAAGCAACACGTCACTAGCATTTGGGTGACGTGAACCCAAGTTTTGTCCCTACCAAAAATCACTCAACGCGGATAAAAAAGCTTTTTATCTTATAAGTCATTGACCACCCCAGATATACCTACAGAATTGGCTTCGGATAGAACTCCCACAGAGCGACTTACTACCAAACTCACGAAATCACGATTCATTTAACAATTTTCCTCACTCATTGGGCTCTTGCTTGTTTTATTTCATGTAATCGTGTTTTCCTCTATCTTTATTTGTCTGTTTCTAAAATTGGCTTTGCCAATTTCTAGTGTTATTTTCTGAGTTGAATTGTTATTTTATATTTATAGTAATATTTTGTTTTGATGTTTATAAAGTTTTTTCTAAATTAAAGTGATTGAAAAAATCGTCTTAGGAAATGCAATAAATAGTTAGACACTGAAACAGTGGTTGTACCTACCTTAGCCAACAAAAACCGGACAAGCGCGACGGCCACGCGCAGTGTAGGGTTCCGTAGTCGCCCGTTATAACACGCGGACTTAGAAAGGGGACTTTATGCTTATAACTATGAACATATTAATTGACTTCACGGTTTAACGTTTAAATTAAAAACGCAAAAAAATATTTAACTTTTCCTAAATTTTACATGTTTGCTATCCATTTTTAACCGACTTCCAAAAAGAGGAGGTTCTCAATTCTTCTGTATGTTTTTTTTTTTTTTTTTTGTATTTATGTTACCCGATTTCTCCGTCAGTTGTGAACCAATATTCAAAATTCTTTTTTCATCTGAAAGAATATACTCCCGAGGTGGTCCCATATAAATTTTATCGAAATTGCTTCAGCGCTTTTTGAGAAACTGAACAAAAACGGAAAATACGTGTACCTCGATGACGTTTTGATGTTCTCCAAATGTTTAAATTCCACGTTCCATTATATTGGGGTTTTTAGTTCTGGGGTATAACAACTAAAAAGTGAAAAATAAAAAACTTTTTTACAAAAAAAACAACCGACTTCCAAAAAAAAAATACACTAAAAATTTATAAATAACTTTAATTTCGGAAGTCGGTGTCAAATAACGAAGTAGTAAAAATACAAACACCGACTTCCGAAATTAAAGTTATTTATAAATTTTTGTTGTATTTTTTTTTTGGAAGTCGGTTGTTTTTTAATATTAAATAGGTAACAATTTTACTGTATTTTTTTTTCTAAGGTATTTCTGTTTTGTACGAAATCTCCCAAGTAGGTACATTTTATAAATTGGCGACTGTTAATCTTAAACAAACAGCGCTAACTGAGCCGTGATAGTTTTCCATCAAAATTATTTGTGTATACTAACCATTACGAAGTTTTTCAGATTTTCCAAGCTAATAGTTTAGCTTTTAGTTTAATATTTCATAATAACAACACTTCCAAGTTTAATATTTAGCAAACGAAACACTGAATAGAAAAATAGTTTTCACAACCCCGTTTGTCAACCCCAATGTTTTCAAAGACCTATTCAACGATATCGCACAGTAAAGGATAGGCAGAAAAAAATATACCCACTTTACGTGTAGGGGAGCTACCATAAAAAATCTATTTCAACATTATTGTTTTTTTGGCGTGATTGATATTATATTACACCCATGCAAAATTGCAGCTTTCTAGTACTAACAGTCTCTAAGATATGCCTCGGACGGACAGACGAACGGACCGAAACTATAAAGGTTCCTTGTCCATGTTAGGACTACGGAACCCTAAAAAAGGCGAATACATTTGTAAAGCCAAATCTTTGAGAGAAATGGAAGGAAAGAGGGAAAACCTTTACTAGGAAAGGGGCAGATCAGGATATTTAAAAAATCTTAGACAGGAGATCGGTTGGCGCAGTGGTTGAGCGATTGGCTGCTGCGCTGCGTTTCGCGGGTTCGATTCTCGCACGGAACAAATATTATGTATGACCTACAAATAGTTGTCCCGTATCTGGGTGTCTTGGGTGTGTGAGTTTACATGTTTGTTAACGCACCTATGATACAGGAGTATTATTTGTGTGGGACAAAGTTCTTAAAAAAAGGAAGAAGAAAAAAATTAGGGACCCCAGTGAATTTAAAATGGTGCCTAGTATCAATAGGTACTTCTTGATTTCAAAAACTAACGTCTGATATCTTGCACGTTGCAACAATATTATTACTTTAAGGACAAAGTTTAAGAACGGCATCACTTCTCTAACAGAGTCGTTATCGTCAAACTATCGCCATTATTGTGACGTAATGGCGTTAAAGATATTGACAACCTTTAACTCTCATAAATCCTAACATTTTTAGTGGTTTTCTATACATAGAACGTTGGTACACACAACGTTGATAAAAGTATTTAAACTCTTCCTGTTTCTAAAATTGTTTTGTAACTTAGTTGTCTAAGAAAAATCTTGACTTATTCAAATACCACTCATATTGTAAACATAAAGAAATCATTATGTATTTGACCTATATTTAGATTACCATATAAAATAGGCCGGTGAGTTGGTTCTACTACAGTTGAAAGGTACCTTAGAAAGTAGTGGGAAAACCATATTTCTTTGTTATATAATTTTTATTAACAGTTTTTGCAAGTAAAAATAAGCACTAGTCAGCATTCATTCACAATTATGAGTATTAAAATAAATATAAACTAATAGCAGTGGTGGTTCCGCCAGTGAAATCATTATGCACAACATTTTTCAGTATCAGCCAAAACAATAATTGTTTTTAATAAAATAACACAATTTCCTCCTGGTTTCACCGATCGCTTTTCGTCTGCATTCTCCAAGAATAACTTATCACTTTCGCAGCATAATATTTAATGAAATTACATAATTTCAGGAGAAAATCGCCACGCAACAATCGAGGTTTACGTCATAAAAATATAATGCAAAAATTATGAAAAAAAACAGCTTTCGAAAGTATGCAAAGCATCCTTAATTACAAAACCGCAACACTAAATAACGTCCATTGGCACATCACTAGCGGAAGATAAAAACAACAAATTCAACTAAGTGTCCCTAAAAATAAACGTGCGAAACAGGTCAGGGATATGTCGTCCCATTTGGCTGCAGCATGAACTTGGCTGGACGGCCAAGACTAGAGTGAGCGAAACCAACCCCTATATTATAAGTACGAAAATTATTCTCCCAGTTTCTTTGTGTTTGCCATGTAGACACTGGCTTTATTACGACAACTGTACCACGTTTGCTGATTAAAAAGTAAAAACCTTTTGTAGATATTTAGTAACAGAAAGGGTAACATCAAAATTTTATTTGAATAAAGTTGCGGAATTTTTAATTGACATTGTTTTGGATTAAAAAAGTAATTGAGCACTGTTCTATGTAAATGTTGAGATAAAATGGGGAACAGTATCTGTTTGTTTATTATTCTGCGCAATTTATAAACGTCAGCTAAAAGTAATGAGTGTAGTGCTTTCACAAGTAGAAAGCACTGAATTTTATTCCTGTTTGTATGTGTGTCAATTAAAATATTATTCTCTTTGTAAAACACTTTTTGATATTAATTTTATTTTCAACACACTTATTCATAAATCCACTCCAAGCTGTACCGCTTTCAGGCTTGAAATGTAGTGTATTTCACACTAGTGTGAATTGTCATTGTAGATGAGGAGGAATACATACCCGAGCCGAAGTCTAGGTCGTTTTGGAGCCGAGAACTTTGCCCTCTTTCATCAAAATGTACTGTCTCAGCAAGTGTAGTTTTTATAGATGGTAATACTACAGTTTATATCCTTTTGAGACCTGGAATCTACACTGATATTAGGTATAAATGCTAAAGTAAGTTTGTCAGTCTTTACCTTTTCACGTCTTAACGGCTTCGGATAAGACTACACACACGCGTAGACCATGTCCTGGATTAGGACATAGGATTATTTTTGTACTCAGGAGTATGTTACCTTGGAATAAGTTAGGCTGGCAGAAGCTAGTTATCGGAATATCTCTTTGTGAAAATGAACAAATCCAACGAATCACCCATTTCCTCCTCAATGATCATTACACCACCAATAAAATTGCAAAGACCACAATCGAATCACAAGCCCTATTGTATAAAATAACATCCACAGCAATCACTGTAATGGTCAGTTTTCCTGCACTACACCGCACTAACTCCTTTCCTTTCCGGCTATCTGACATTACATGGCAATAAAGGGCAAACTTTAGAAGTAAGCGGAAAACTTACTAAGCTTATTTTCGTAGCGACACGAGAATTAGCGGAGGCGAGAAGGAGGTTCATTCTCGACACAGAAGAGATAGATACAGAAGTTCAACCGCATGCAACGGGCGAAAACAGGCGCACGCACACACGCGTACGTATAACGAATTCTAACAAAATAATGACAGTCGTGAGTGCGCTTAGCCTCTCCATGGCCGCACAGCCCATGATGCCAAAAAAGTGTATGGTTTTTTTTTTTGGTGGGAAATCATCAAATAACTTCTCCTGCTCTGGGTGGAGCGGTAGAGCGTGTCAGACTCTTACTGACTAAAACCTACTCGTGTTCGTTCAGTTGCCTGGGCCGGGGGCCCCGGTGACTCTTAGAAACACACCCGCGAGCCGAGAATGCGTGACCATGCGGTTGCCAGGTGAGGCACCCACCATAAAGCTTAACCAAGAAAACGCGTGCTTTTCTTGGTTGTGCGAACTGGCAGCGCCGCTATGGTGTCCCAGTGAGGCATGGCCCTTACTCTAGCTGTAAATGAATCGTGTTTATGCGTGCGTTCATTTTTGCTCGCCATACAAAGCCAACCTTTTGTACTCATCTATTCTGTGTCCCAAATTGCAAATTGCTGAGACGAAAACAACATTTGATACGGTCTGGTACACTTGTGTTTGGGGAAACCTCACATTTTTACGATCAGTTGTTCAAAATAGGTTTCTGTTCGAAGAAATTGTTATGCCGATACCGAAATTATTGCTTCTTATTGAAACGGAGACGTTTACTTATATGTGTAGGTTTGGTTTTATGTGCCCTTTTATGTGGAATCTATACATCGGGATGGCTATTCAATAAAGAGTATATTGCAATAGTACTTCAAACTTATAGGACATAATATCACTACTATTATAAAACAAAGTCTCCCGCCAGACAGACAACTGTCTGTCTGTTCGCGACAAACTCAAAAACTACTGGATGGATTGTCATGCGGTTTTCATCAATAGACAGAGTGGTTCATGAGGAAGATTTAGGTGTATAATTTATACCCGTGCAAAGCTGAGGCAGATCGCTAGTATGACAATATAAATTGCTTTGTTGGAATTACCATTTGGAATAAGCGTTTCTTTCCAAAGTAATGCACAACTTTGTATATTCTTACGCAACAACGGAACGGAGATAAATGTACCTTTTTAAGGAAGAAGGATAATCAGATTGGCTACAAAATTCTCATCCTAAAGGTATAATCAATAACGTCTTATACGTCAGAAGCTTAGCTACTAAGAATTTGCAGCAATTTACATACGCAATATCATTTACGCCCGACCGCTTATCTTATTCACGTAAGTCCCAGGAGGTCTAAATGTCTGTTAGGTACTTTCTTGTATCCACTTTGGGTAATAGTGAGGTTAGTGAGACGTTTTATGTTTTTGCAATTGTATTACTCTAGTAAACTTGTAAACGTTCACCTAGGGAAATAAATATTGATTAGGTTATAGCTTTCAAATAAAATAAGCAATAATTTTATTCAAAATATAGTAAAATATTCTAAAAAAGCCTCCAATGCCAAGCATATGTATGGAACTACTTCCATTTCTAAGCATACCTGTATACGTAGGTATATTGTCAAAAAACTTCTTCAAAGTCTCACAAAGTTCGCAGGCAAATTAAATTTGATAACCCTGACAGTTGAAAAAACTTTTTCCAACGCAAATTCTTAGCGAAAAAACAAATAAACATCCTATCAGGAAACGGCACCGAGTTCGCCTTGCTCTTTAAATCACGGCTTGGATAATGTTCTTTGTGTTTTTATGATCGCTTCCCCGAAGAGAATAGCTAAATAAAGATAACAGAAGTGCGATACGTAGACTCACATAAGTCCTTATATACCAACATATATTCGCGATCCCTGCTAATCGGAAAATGTGGAGACACACGACTCTCAGACAAATCTTACAAGGAAAAAGTGAAGGCAATTTGTTTGACCATTTTTACTTTCCGACAGTGTATTATTAATATCAGGGCTAAAGTGGGATTATGTGTAAATGTGTCCGTCACGTTTTTCGCCTAAAGACCTCTAACCCAAAGACGATTCATTTTAATTTTCATATTCAGCTGCAAAAATTTCTTTGTTCTTGTTTCGTCGCTATTATCGGGAGATTCGATTGCAAGTATTCATTAAAGAGCGTTTGATCAGTTCCTATAATTACGATTGAATCGAGTGTAGCTACTAGGTACTCAAAGCTGACAACGGACGGCACTCCTAAACATAACTACGTTTTCGTGGAATTTGGTGCCATTGAGCATGCCATTGAAGCCTAACAAACAATGTAAATTTATATACTTGTATGTATTATAATTTTATTTATTTTGAATAAAACTATATTACTTTTGTCATTGTCATCTTTGTACATCGACCACAAAAACCTTGTCTCAATTTCTGAAAAAAACTTAGTAAAGGCGGGGCATGATCTTGTCTCTTAGGGGAAACCCGAACTTCCACACAAAATCTAGCATATTTAGGAAAAACGAAAATTTTATCAGCCTAGGGTTTAGGAACAGTGCCCACAACATCCCCTAATCTAGTGCAGAAATAGTAGATATTATAGCAATGAAACAATGAAATATGCATCTAAATTATAGCATTAACTTGAGCAAACTCAAGATTTGGCTGTACGAAATATAAGTATATTTTTAAAAGTCGTTTTACGTGAATATCTCACAAATATTGTAATGTCCGAAACTTTATTCTTAACAAATATTTTTTATGTACCAATATTATTCAGCTTCATAAAATCTCGGAGATGAAAAAGTAAAGAAAGACGTTGATCGTATTACCGAAACCTCCGCTACAGTAATCGAATATGAGATGTGCCACAATAAAACCAAATTCCCCGCTAAACGAGTAGAAAAGTAACCACATCCAAAAGTATTATGACAACTCATGCGTGAAATTCAATGAGAATCATATAATCTGATCGTAATAATGTTCATGAATATTTTTGGATTGGAAAACTAAATTATCTTTGGAATTTATACGATTACTTACTATAATTGGTGAGCAAAATATAAGTATTTCTGACTAAATTTAGCCAGACAATCGTTTATACTTTGACATATTTTGTCAAAACTAGTAAATTTTGAAATGAAACATGAAAGTGCCCATCAAAGTTTTGGTAGAGCATATAAAATTGTTTTGACAAAGTAAAGGAATACAGAAATGCCATTAGAACAAAGAATTTGATTGTATTCAAACGTTATTATTAGATAAAAAAGGAAAACAACAAAAGCTCGATGTGAAACTATTATTTCACGTGTAGGAAACAATCACCCATTATTTTTATCGTTCCAACATGTAACAGTCCCATACTGAAATATTGCCGAGTCCTCGCAAACTAATACCGTTTCTTTGTCCCATTATTTGTATTCACAATTCGTAAACAATTGACAGAGAATAACTTTTGCTACATTTACGGTTCCCCCACACGATTGATGTTCCTCAAGTTCCTCTGACTTCATCAAGAGCGAGAAGAGAAAAAACGTTCGTTCGAGGAACATGTCAATTCCACGAAGACAGGACTGGATAAATTATGTGAATACTGTGAGGCTTTGTACCGAGTACACAGCTGTCGCAAACATTTTAGTAAAAGAAGTCGTTGGATTTGTTTTTTTGTTGAAGAATCAACACGTGTGGGAGGACTAATTTATTCTGAGTATTAATAAATTGGTTGGTTGTTTCTCTATGTGTGATAATTATGTATTTTTCATTAGAACACGCTTTAGCGCAACTGTTAGAAGAAAAATTTCCTCTTTACTTTTCTCGCTATTAACGATGACTTTAGCGTAAAATACTGTTTCGGCATTTAAAGGACACCGCTTCTTTGTGACTTACCGCTATCAATTTTTAATTTCTATTTTCTATGCTCTTTTCAGCTTCTTTCGATTCGCTGTAAGCTAAGTTGTCTCTTTGCATGCTCCAGGATACGGTCTAACCGTTTGTTAAGTTTCATTTAAATCCGTTCAGTCGTTACGGCGTGAAAGTATAGCTAACAAAAAAACAAACTCACGTTCGCATTCTATTGGTTAGGATTAGGATTGAACAATAATTTTAATCTTTTGAATTTCAAATACAATTGACAATTGATATTGAATATATATTGAATGTTGATTAAATTTGATTGCTTTTTCCTTTATTATCATCATAATAAAGGCACAAATATCAAGTGCCTATATTACAGCTAGTTTTGGATTGTCAATATAAATGATCTTTGCTAACCTAGTTATACATCTCCAGTTTTCCAAGTGCCCTTACCTGCACTAAAGATGACCTCAATACAGCTTTTGATGACGTTATGAAGAGAGCACTTATGGAGCTCTTATCATAAGATCAGTGTTTTGAGTCTGGGATACCATAATGATCTAGAAATAAAACCAGCTGAAGAAGGTGATATTATTATCAATGACTTTGAGATTAATGTTTTACCCAACAACGACAAACCCGAAAAAAAGAATTATGATTTTAGCAGTTAGCACAAAAATGCATAATGTTTGTGGGTACGTATTTTCCACTGTAGCGGTTGAGCTACTAAACCGATTTTGGTGAATGTCAATTGACGAATTGTCAATAGATTCGTTATTAGAGTTCGTTTTATTCTATAAACATCCCAAAATGCGAGAAAACAAATATACTTAAATACCTTTGTTAATTCCATTATCTATTTGCAATGAATTAATTTACTTTAACCAACATTCCGTTGATTGCATCTTTGAGTGGGTTCGCAGATCAGTAAATGGAACGTACGTGTTGTTTACCACTCACTTTGGTAGTACTGTTGTTTTCCATAACGCTTTCCATACATTTGCATATTTTTGTTGCATCGTAAGACTTGAGCGAATAATCTTCATACGCTCCAAGTCTATTCCCATGTTAATGTTATAAATGCAAAAGTGTTTGTTTGTTTTGCGTCATTGTAGTTGCTCAAACAATGTTTACATCAAGAATATTTGACGTAGTCTACTTTTGATCTTTAAGCATATTAATTTCTGTCGTCATGTATCGAGTAGCTTTAAAAACCTGTAAAGGTTTGTGTTTAACTTTTTCCAATACATCACCCCCACTTAATTTAATATAAAATTGTGTTCTGTACTCAAACATTTCTACATGACACAGCTATTTCATTAATACATTTCAGTATAGAAGTTAAAGGTATTCAAGAGGCATTCTCTGCGAAGACGGACGA
This sequence comes from Polia nebulosa, assembly GCA_951329385.1. Classification (NCBI taxonomy): domain Eukaryota; kingdom Metazoa; phylum Arthropoda; class Insecta; order Lepidoptera; family Noctuidae; genus Polia; species Polia nebulosa. The sequence goes on from OX589604.1 coordinate 12,187,878, forward strand.
GGTTTCCACACCTGATGGAAAATCAATAACTGTATTTGCATATCTTAACAACGAGATATTTAATATTTCCTGATATATGTTCATTTTATTCATTAAGTACTTAATAAACTGTGTCGATGTGTTTCTAGAAAATGTACTCCTATATTGGAGAAATGTTGTCAACTTTTTGCGAAGATAAGCTTTATGAGAGCTGATTCTAAAGATTTGCCTTGAAATAAACTTATTGCAATAGCTCAAAAATACTTAAAGAAAGGACGAACACACGAGGAACGCAACATGAGCTACTCAAAAGTTAAAGTTAATTTTGAGATAATATTATTGAAGCTGTTATTATGAACTGGAAGCTTCACGGATCAGTCTCAAGTTTGTAGGAGCAAATCGATCATTGTAGTCTCGCGGGTGCAAGTAAAGACTACTCAATTGAATTGATATACCTACGTCATTGTTTTAATTTAAAAAAAATCATTGATATTGTCATAGATTTTGAAAAGTATCAAAACACAGCCACTATTATATTTTACTCGCTAGCAAAAGCCTTTTGACCCATCAAATAGGTATGATATTTTTCAAGAACGTTCTGGACGTTAGATACCCTAAATTGGTGTCCATTTCCGAGCTATAATCGCATCGTTTGTCTCTCACCGTCACAAAAGGAAGCGTTGGAGAGTGCGAAAGCAGACAGACGACTAATGGTCCGTACTCGGCGAATCGACGTCACTTGCTTTCACACAAGTGATAATGCATAGTACGACCATAGAATAAAAAGGCACAGAAGTTCAACTCTAAAGAACGAGCAAAAACTGGCGCACGCACATATAGACGCGCACGTACGGCAGATTCGGTCGAAAGGTGCGGTTCACACCGCGACCGCGACTGGAGACCGAGGCCAGAATAGAGGCAGGAGACCGCAACCAGTGTCTCGGTTCCTTCTGCATGTACTGCTCGGTTCCTTTAAATTTTCGTCTTGTGTCTAGTTGTGCATTGTAGATCGAAGGGTGCTGTCTGATCAGTTCAATCAGCTATTCAGTCTTCGTCAGAAAAAGCAGTCATGTTTTACGGTTCGACCGCGACACGAAGACACTACATGTCCTGGTAGGCAACAGTCTTCTTGTCTTCGGTGTCTCATGTCACGGCGCGAACCGTCACCTTAACGCCAGTCGCACCTAGTCGCAAGCTCTCTTGCACTTGCTGTACGTTAAGCGTGTCTAAGTGTGCGTGCATTTCGGCTCATTGCATGTAGCCGACCTTCTGTATCTATGTATTCTGTGATTTCCGGTTTATGTCAACTGGCATCTTTACTGATATTTGAACAGCAACGTAATGGAGGAGCGTGTATTCAATTTTGTGTGAAATGTATTCAAGAACATGACATGTGTGTTTGTCAACGAAATTAGGCTTACGAGTATGTGAGACCGTTTGACCTCTCCACACTTCTGTATACAAATGGCTTCATTTTTTTCTAGGCTGTAAGATTTAGGACTTTCTTTTTTACGTCAAAGCGTAAAAATAAATGTAGTTCTCTTGAAGAAGCTGTTGACGGCTTGTTCAATTCGGTTCGTAAAATATATTATTCGTACGTGATATTTGAGTTAAGCAGTGCTTTCTCAAAGGTCAAAGTCTATTATCCATACATTCCAAGGAATCCTACCTAGTGCTACTCTTTTGACAGCTGTTCGATACATTTATGGAAAAAAATGTAAGGAATAGCAGAAAAGAAACCTTTTAACGAAACTGCATATGAACATTTCAAAGTAACCGGTACTAATGCATATAAATCAGTTAACCTATCACTATAAACGCTGAAGTGCTTGTAAACACTCAATCATAGAGACAATGCCATCTGGACAGCTGTCCGCACCTTTGTGACGTCACTTGATGGCACTGAATTACCACCATTGTTGCTACGTAATGGGTACTTAAGGAATCTGAACGGGCATAAATCGAGAAGTCTAGACGATTAGTCAGCCACTTCATATTGACGGTAAATAACCCACCCTCCCATAAAATGCATGCTTAGGTACCTATTGCCCACCTTTCTATTAAATTGTAGGTTCCCACATACAGGCGCAGTGCGACAATTCGACAACACGTTCTCATAGTAGTAGTTTTCCGGGGATTCTGTATCCAAATAGGTAGCTATAATAAAACAGAAAATATTAGGTAACTCAAAATTTTAGGTAGGTACTACTGACAGCAAATGAAGGAACACAGGGATAGACTTAAGTCAGTAAGAGTCTGACACTCGCTCCACCCAGAGCGGGAGTAGAGAAGTTATTCAATATTTAAAGTTTTAGTAAAAAAAAACTAAAAACACGCTTTTGAGTAATGTCATTTTATTTTTCGTAGGTATTGTTTTCCTTTAATTTGATACCAATATCATGGGAAAGCATAAAAAATAACTAGTTCGCCATCTATGAAAGTTCGCAATATTGGATTTAGAATTACGTCACCATGCATTGTCGTCTCAACTATCTAATCTAATCATGTATGCAAAATTTGAGCTCAATCGGACACCAGAAAGTTGGTCAAATTTTACTTCTAAGACTTTATTTACATGGTCAAATACAGGTTATTTAAAAAGGTTTGAAGAATCGTTGTCGTATCGATAAAAAATCCATTAGACAATATAAAAATAACTTAATGAAAGCTCATTTAGCTCGAGTGGCCTCAAAGTAAAGAAGAGAATAGGTTGACATTATTATTTAGTTACTTAGAAAAACCTTTGACGACTAGTTCCTTTTTTTTTTACAAATTAGTTATCATAAATCAAAATCAGCCTTTAATCTTTCCACTGCTGGGACTCAGGCCTCTTCTCTAGGAAAGGGACACAAATTAGTTATGTAAGCCCAAGTCAGCAAACATACAAGCAACTCATTATTCACTTAACAAGATTCCGATGTCAGATAATTATTTAAGTAACAAACAGTTTTCTTTCCCCTCCAGCGATTTCCGAGCCACACGTACATAACTTTTTCTTTATACCAAGTTTCCGACCAACTTTGGCACCAACTTTTTGAATTTACCGCTTATACACGTGCAACGTTCGAATAGGTATTGTATCCTTTGACATTTTTCGTACGTTTCGCACACTTCGTACCTTTTTTCCAACATCACGTGCGATAAAAATGCGTACCTAGACTGAAAATGGAAAGAAAAATTCGGTTATTCGGCGTTTTGATCTACGCATGAAGATAAATCGTGATGTGGTTGTATATTTGGCGGAATTGTTAGAACAGGAAATAAAATATATCGTCAGCATACAGAACTAACCTATTTATACCTTGCTGCTTTGGTAGAAATGTACTTACATATACTAATAACAAAGTTGTACCCGCAAAAAATATTTTGAAGAAAAGTATTTTTGTATAGGTCGTACACTAAAAGCATTCCAAAGAACCTTCCGATGCGAATTCTTAAAATAATCGATATGAAGTCAAAATACTGGCTTACAGACTATTGTCAGCCTCATTATGAGAACGCGTAATTACAAAACTTTTTATCAAAAAATATGCATCCAATAGAAGTTCGAATTTCCCGCAAAAAAAATTTTAATTGGTTACTGACCTGTAACACATAAAAATACGTATTTTTATGTGTTTTTGTGACTCCCACCAACAGTATGGCATTGGAGAGTCTACATCTCTGACACATTTTAAGAAATTTGGTTTTTTGTTCCTGCTGTAAAGTTTGCTTATATACGGTACTAGAATTTTTATAATGAAGCCGACGTTATAGACTTGCTTAAGTTTATAATAGTTTTAATAAGTCCTTTGTTAAAATTTTCTCTATATAATCAAGCTTTTCGAAAAAATCTCGTTTATGCCTTTGTTGAGCCGAAATATAGCATTACCTTCCTTCCATTATAATAAAAATCAACCTACCCACCATTTCCCGCAAACAATAAAATCCCAATGTCAATACCATACCTTCCCATTGATCATTAGAAACAAGAACTAGAACGTATATCACTCAACACTTAGAACAATGGCCGCCGCTGAGACAAGCACACAGCGTGGGATAGCAAATCGTCTTGTTTTGACACGATGTGACGTCACATCGTTTGGCAATATGCAGTGTATAGATATAGACTATAGAGTGTAATAGGTACATAGAATCGAACTGAATAGTATAATATAATAGGCTTCTATTTGATTGACATTTGAAAACTTGATCATATTCTGAGCCCACACGGCTCAGAATATGATCTAGTTTTGACGCTTGTTATTAAGATTGTAATTTATGTCAAGTTTACTAGTACAGTCGGCATGAAAAGTGGACACTGTTGGGGTTGATTTTATTACAGAGTTTTGGTTGTTTTTTATTTATACACTGAGCGCTTGACAAAGTTCACATACTGTTTCGTTTGATAGATGCCGCCTGAGCGAGACAGAGTGCCTACAGCGCGGCTAGTGCAGGGCGGTATCGTTTGATATAAAAATTGGTAAAAATAAAATGATTTCGCCGGCCGGTGGAGTGCTGTCAACTTATGAAAATTTGCCATATTTAGTGTTAAATTTCGCATATTTTATAAAAATAAAAAATCTATAACTGTTGGTTTGAGTTACATTTTTTTACAACTTTTTCTAGTACGCAGATTAAACAAGGAATATGCCTTTATTGGATCGGACAGGGTTTTTGTACATGCTGTATATCGGGTGTAAAAAGACAGTATCCGAAGCCGAAAGCCACATATTCTACCCATTATTTGGAACATTTTTTTCCACTATACACTATACATATCTCCAGAACCAGTGGATTCCCAGGTATGGTCGGGGAATCCACTGGTTCTGGAGATATGTATAGTGTATAGTAGAAATTTTCAGATGTTTTAATAGTTATTCTGCTATTCGGGACGTAGAAAAATCCAAAAATTTTAAAATCATTTGAATCGGATTTTAATGATTTGATTCCTATTACTTGAGTTAGAAATGGTGTAACTAACCCGACTTTGTTTTATACAACGTGGCGCTACAATAGTGATACTAATTTAACACACGAGTAGGGCTAGTGCCCATTAATCATATAAAATAAGGATAGGTTCAAATAATTCGAAAATTGAAAAAAAAATATTTTCGAACAAATAGTAATAAAAACTATTTTGGAACAGGGCCTGAACTAAAAAAACTTAGTATTTTTTCAAAAGAAGTTAATTTTTTTTTTTAATTGTTTATATGTTGTTGTCTTTCTTTCAAGCACGAAGAAGAACAATTTATTACTGTTGGAAAACTAATTTATCTGCGTCAAAGCAATTTATAGTGCACTCCTTTTATTTATGATTTTATGTTTTTTTAAATATTAAAATAATGTTTTAATGTGCTTATGAAATCGTTTTGCCATCAAGCACCACGATTTTTACAGGATGTGACGACGTTGTGAATTCAAATATTTGTAACAAAATAATTAAGATTAAATGTTGAGTTAGTTTAGGACATCATTGAGTTACAATTAATAAAGCGTTAGTGTTCCTTTCCACCTTGGGCAACCAGCCCCGGCTACGCACAGGAGTAAAATGATTCGATGTGTAGCGCCATCTAGCGTCCTAAAGCAATTGAGACCGTCGAAAGTGATTGTTTTTTCCCTCGGGAACAGTAATTTTTTTCTAGATGAAAAGTTAGGCGTGAAAAGGTAACAAACAAACTTACTTTCGCATTTATAATATTAGTTAGGATTAAATTAGCCTCCAAAGTAAACAGGCGTATTCAGTTCTCGCTCCTTCCATCAGAGACCACATCCATCACTTTATATCAGATACCACTAAGGTCAAGAGCAGGCTCATGAAAAAAATGAAAACATCTTTCTCAATCTATTACTCTGTAACCAACAACCCAATGTGAGTAAGTACGATAAAAAAATCATTGCTCTCTAAAAGAAAAAGCCCTCATCTCTGCAGTGCGACAATTACTAACATGCTGATATATAATTTATTAATTCGTTATCAAAATAGCAGCATTTAATCAAGGCCTACACGTGACCTGTTAACTGAATAAATATTTAACACACACGGCCGCATCCCGCAGGGTACAGTCACGAACAAAATGTTAGGTACGCACTTGTCTTAAGAATAATTAAAAATAATAAATTCTATAGAGACAGAGCTTTTCTTTATGAGTTTCGATACAAATGAGAAACAGAAAATATTGTAAGCCATAACTGACGCTTGGTTAAAAATGATTATATTTTTACTCCGTCCTAGTACTCCGTCCCTAATAGGTAATAATATAAAATATGTATATTCCTTTTATCAACCTTGATATCGTAAAATAAACAGGGTTAAATTAATTTTGATAGCCAGCTCAACTTTAAAGACACGATAAATAAATAAAAAATATTTTAAAAAAATCAGCGGTAAATTTACAGCAGCCTATTCCCAGTAGTCATTTATAGTTACTTGAAATACAAGTTTGGATTTTTTCCCTCATTTCACAGCCATTAAATATTGATGCCATCGTCGTCGTGAAGTTTGCTACCTCCTTTTATTTGGCCCAGTATATTAAAGAGATAGGATCGATGAGCAATTATATACTAGTCAAAAACTAATGAAGCATAATCCCACGTGGTGCATAAACCAAAAATTCCCTCAGAAAATCTTAAGTGGGATTTTACAGTCCTAATAGTCTGTGTTGCGTAAAAAAAATATAAATTTTTACTAAGTGTTTTACATTTTCTAGTGACTGTACACGCAATTAATCGATAAGCTAATTTCGTCATCTACCTACGTAACGAGGAAACAGGCAAAGTGCTCAGTAATAATTTATAGGCGCTCATCAAATTTCAAAAGTTTTTTAGGTAGGCAAGTTGGTACGAAGTTAGATTATTTCCTAAGAACGGGACGTCATCTTATAAAAAAAGTTTTGCGATCACTACGGAACCAAGCGTTGGACGTGGGTTTTACCGAATGGTGATAGAAAGACATTTATTATAAGACTTTCGGTCGCGATGGTACCTGTTTAAGTTTGCTTTAAGATCCCTTGTTGGGAAACTGTTTGATCAGTGATTGGTTCCATATATACCCAGACATACACCACCACCACTCACTACATTTTGTAAAGGCGAGCTCTACACATATAGCTATTTATCGATGTTAATTTTGTTCATCATTCGTGGGCGTCCAAGCAAAAAGGGTCCAGTTCTCGACATTTAGTTTCCGAGATATACGCAGTTTTGTAAAGTTAGGTGAAAAAATTGCATTTCGCGATTTTAAATTTTTTGTTAATTAATGCTCAATTATGTACAAGTTTATATATAGTAAATGACTTTATATGATGTGTCTAAGTACCAGAAATTTCTTTTTTGCTTCAATTTTTTTCAATTATTTTTATGCTTTTTCTCAAATCAATCTTTTTTAGAGTTTCAACTTCAAATGTCTGATAAAAAATGTGTCAGTTTTTGAATATTTTTTTAATCCTTAGTAACAATTGACTATTTTAGATACTGAATCTAGTCTTAAGACTAGTTAACCCAATACCCCACTACTGGACCTTTTTGCTTGCACGCCTACATTTTAAAAGACTAGTGTCTAGCCCGGGAGTGAAGCCACAGGTAAAAGGTAGTCCTTTTACCCCTGGCTTCATTCCCGGGCTAGTTTCCACAGACTCAGTGATTTTTTTTTCGGGATAAATAAATAGCACTTTTGACATAACGCGCATGTCAGTTGAGTTTGTCATGCTCACTCAAATGTCGCACTGATGGTGACGCGTGTGTTGGGTCGGTTTTTTGGTTTTCTTCAAAATGGTTGAGCTGAGTGGTGCTACCCACGCGTCATGTTCGTCAGCGGGCGCCGTCTGTTGGGACTGGTCATCTCTTAGCTACCATTGGCTTATTTTATCTTTATTTTCTGAATTGTTTGTTTTTTTTTTAACCGATGAAAAAAAAAGGAGGAGGTTCTCAATTCGACCGTATATATATTTTTTTATATTTTATTTTTTTTACATTGTTCTCACCTATTTAGAAGCAATGAGAAATATGTAACCAGAAATTTTGTAACACTTATCATGGTTTAAAAGAGTGTCCTTCCATGGAGTTTCTTGGACGTTCTTCTCCATAGAGATCTACGTTTTGGAATGTGCAATTAGCTTCATCTTTCTGACTGACCGACTTATTGACAATTCAAAAGTGCCTGTAAAGGGTTTATTTGAAATAAATGCTTTGATTTGATTTGATATCCTATATAACTCAGCAAAAGTTTTGCTTTCTATCAGTTAAAGAATTTTTGAAATCGGTTCAGTATCTACATACCTACTTCAAGAGATTGAGTTTTACAAACATGAAAAAAACATAAACAGACTCTAATAGAAATCCACCTTATCATCAAATTTCATTGGCTGTTTTATATTACCATAACATGCCTGGGTTTATCTGTCATTTATTCTATGGGATAGGCCACGCGAGCAAAACCGGGGTTAGAAATGAGTTTACTCATAAATAAAAGGCAAGCATTGATTTTAGGAATGTAAAGTTTAAAACATGACTGAAAAATTAAACTGAATTTAGTTGTACAAAACAAAAGGGTTCAAATTCAAAATAAATGATTTAATTGTTTGTTTTTATGCATTGTATGATTTAAATTATTATTCGAGATAGATTATTTACTATTAATACCATTAAATAGAATTGAGCTTAAATAAATCGGAACTTTAACTCACACAACGACATACCTAATTTTTATTCACGTGTATTTAATTTGTCTGTTAAGAATTCACCAACGGAATAGTACGCTTTTCTAACCATAAAGTCTGTTAGCATTCTTCTGAATTTGTTTACATCATTCTCTGCTCTTATAGTCGTATCATATTAAAAAGGTAAAGGTCAAATAGACACTAAATAAAGTAACCCTTGAATCTATCACACCAAAGTGCTATTTAAAGTACCAACATTAAATCGATTCTAAAAGGACCTTCATGAAAACGATTGAAAAACATGACATTTACTTTAACGCGACCACTATCCACTAAAAGGAAATCAGCTTTACGGGTCATTTGCTTTCCACCGTTTAATTTTATTTTCCTAGCGTTTCGGTACTTAAGCGAGTAAGTAATATGCAACGGCTTCATATTTTATTCAAGTGTTTTTAAATGTGATTATTTTTACAATAAGTATTGTTTTTGTTGTGTGATATAAAAACGTAAAACTATTAGTTGATCCGATCGATAGAAAATTATATGTATTTAACCCTGGATAGCTAACGTTCGTCAAAATGACGAGCATCTAATAAATATCTCCCTCTCCCTTTCTATTGGTTTTATCTACATACTTGCGGTTTCGCACCAACTTAGTGACTGTTTTTTTTTTTTTTTTTTTTGTGAGTTGGGAAATCATCCCATGACTTCTCGCGCTCTGGGCGGAGCGGGAGGGCGTGTCAGACTCTTACTGACTAAAACCCACCCCTGTTCCCTCCTGCCTTTGAGTGCCCAGGGGCGAGGTAACTCTGTTTCGAATTTATCCTCAACCCCCGGGCAGGCATCGTCCATGACGGGCCCCGTGTCTTGCTGACAACTCTTTGAGGCGCGCGTGGAACACTACGCGCCGTCGACTCTCGGGCCTGGTGCTGATCGGACGGCGAGCTACCCATTACTCGCCGTCCGCAGGCCCGGGTCTACGGTGGCCGGAGATCGTCTCGCGGCGCCGGAAGACCCCGGCGTCTCCTGAGGCGGCTGCTGCTGAGGGCGTGAGAGCGACTCCGTTGTTGGTGCTCTCTCACGCGTCCCGCCTCCGCCTTCGCGAGCATTACTGCTTCGCAGAAGGAGGAGACGGCTTCCCATTCCCTCTCGCTCCGTACCATGGCCTGAACCAGGGCAGGGCGCGAGAGGTCGCTGCCGCCTATCGTATCCACGAGAACACGGCGGTGCTCTGCCCAAGCGGGGCAAACCTCCACCGTATGCTCCACCGTGTCCTCTGGGCGATCCGTGCAATGGAAACACCCGGGCGTCACCTCGCGCTTGATCCGAAACAGGAACCTCCCGAAACAGCCGTGTCCGGTGAGGACCTGCGTCAGGCGGAAGGTGAGGGCGCCGTGAGGTCTCTCCAGCCAAGCCTCAAAGAGGGGCACTACCGCCGCAATGGTGGCGTGCCCAGCGCGGGGTTGTGACAATCGCTGTCTCCATGTCGCCATGAGATCCTGCCGGAGCTCTGTCCGCCGAGCCAACTTAGTGACTGCTAGACTGTGACGCTGTAAGTACTTTTTTTTTTCTTTTTATCGCGGTAAGTACTTTTATTTTTGAGATACCTACTGCATACTTGTCATTTTGACTAGCTACATATAGTTTAGTTTAGACAAAAAAATCTAAGTCCTTTTTTCTGTATTATACCAAAAAAAAAAGAAGAAATTTCTACACATTTAATCATTGTAAGATTAAACGCCTTACTGATCTCAAAAGAGACAGATTTAAGATTTGTGATTTAGTACTATAATGCCAAAAAAAATATTCGTTTTGTAATCATTATATTCAATTTATATACCATATTTCCTTTAAATATAATAAAATTGATTAAAATAACATAAAATTTTAATAAAAAACACGTTAAAAAATGGTCGTCAAAAAGTCGAATGACGAAGAAGCTAACGTTCCTGAACTTCTATGATAACATAGAAGTTCTAGGGTTAAGAATATATAAAATATGTTTTACTTTATTTAATTAAAAAAATAAAAAATAATAATATAAAGATAAAAGAAATATTTAGAAACGTCTAGTGATCAGGTATTTTTACCTGACTGCCCTAGTAGGAGGATAATGTTTTTTTTTTATTTTTATATAAAAGGTGGATACGACAATAGGTACAATAAGAATTGAAAACACTGGCAGTACTCCCATATAGTGGATTTGTTTCCTTAGTGACAAAACCGTGAAATCGCAAAAAAAAACCCACTGTCCAGTACATTTTATCGAGATATGCAAACATAAATGTACGGGGCTGCTGATTTTATTATTCCCGATTCGGTGTTGGTCCCACAGTAAAAGTTGTTCATAATGAGTTCTATCCTGTACATGGAATTTTTAAGATCCAGAAAGATTTGACGGATAAACTGGCCTCCTTTTGAAAGCAGTGGTCCGAAATCGCAGAAGATCGGGAGAAGTGGAAAGGGAGAAGGCAGGCCTTTGCTCTGCAGTGGGACAGTAGGCTCACAATGATTAAAACATCCTACTTATCAGGGTTCCGTACCCGAAGGGTCCAAAGGGAGCCCTATTGCTGTCAGTCATGTGTCCGTCTGTCCGTTTGTCCGTCTGCCCGTCTGCTCGTCTGTCCGTGTGTCCGTCTGTCCACCTGTCCGTCTGTTCGTCTGTCCGCCTGTCCGTCTGTCGGCCTGTCCGTCTGTTCGTCGTTCCGTATGTCCGACTGTCCGCCTATCCGTCTGTCCGTCTATCCGTCTGCCCGTCTGTCCGTCTGTCCGTCTGTCCGTATGTTCGTATGTTCGTCTGTCCGTCTGTCCGCCTGTCCGTCTGTCCGTATGTTCGTATGTTCGTCTGTCCGTCTGTCAGTCTGTTCGTCTGTTCGTCTGTTCGTCTGTCCGACTGTCCGTCTGCCCGTCTGTTCGTCTGTCCATCTGTCCATCTGTCCGTCTGTCCGTCTGTCCGTCTGTCCGTGTGTCCATCAGTCCGTCTGTCTGTCCGTCTGTCCGTCTGTCCGTCTGTCCGTCTGTCCATCTGTCCGTCTGTCCGTCTGTTCATCAATCCGTCTGTCCGTCTGCCCGTCTGTCCGTCTTTCTGTCTAACCGTCTGACCGTCTGTCCGTCTGCCAGTCTGTACATCGACTGTCACAATATTTTGTTCCGAAGATTTTTTTAACTTCCGATTGACCTATGAAATTGAAATTTGGTGATGATGTTTATTATTACATATATATTTTACTAATAAAATATTGATTTCCCTCATATAACCCTAAATGTGCGAAGTCCGACACGCACTAGGCCGGTTTTATTTTAAAGGTGAAAGTTTGGATGGAAGCATGGATGATTGTTATTTGATCATGCCAGAACGGCTGAACGGAGATCTGGATGAAATTTGCCAAAGAGAGATTATAGACTGGAATAGCACATAGGCTTTAATTTATAGTAGGGGAAGTACTAATACCACGTGGGCGAAGCCATTGACAGAACATATGGTACATTATAGAAATTAAACCAAAAAAGTTTCTCCTCATATTGTTACAGCGTAGATAAATTGTCTTGTACTTTTTAGCCGAAACAAGATCGTTACGCCTGACCTCTTTAAGTTTTTTTTAATACAAAACAAATATATTAACGCTATATAGAAATAAAAGAAAAGTTCTCGATTTTTTTTGAAATCGTTAACGCTGTGCCTGCAATGTGTTACTAGCTCTTGCACTAACATGTAACACGAGCGTAATGAATTTAAGGAATTATAATGTTATTCCATAGAAGTTCTCGGACTCATGGAAGAATTCGCAGTATACGAACTGGCAGCACATGTAGCAACATTTCCCAATACACATTTGTGGGTTTCATTAAATATCTGAACTTGGATTAAACCACACATGTGGGTATCGTTTCCAGCCAGCTCGTTTAATTCGGCACTCGAAATTGTACTTGTTTCAATAGTCTGAACAAACCACATTGGAAACATTCGCACTGATTCATTATATTATTACGTTCTATTTCCAAAAACATCTCTAACTAAGCCTTATTTGCTTGTATTAGGAGGTTCACGTTTATAGGTAAAGGCAAATGCGGAACTAAAATGCCAGTTTAGTGTTCTTTTTTTTTACTTTTATGCACAAATCATTTTAATAAAATTTGTGCTTTTAATGTTTGACATCGACTTTAATACCATGCTTGTTACATTTACTTTTGTGTAGCAGGCGCGCGAACGACGCCACACGCACTTCATGCAACTGCAAGCGCGCTTCACTGTGCAAGCCTTGCATGAGTTGCGCTGAAGATTCGCACCAAACAATTGCAGTAACTGCACGCGTGCTGCACTCGTGCAAGCGGCTCGCAAGCGGCGCGCGAGCGGCGCATTTGTCAGATCTGGACACTCTCTTAGAGAAGCCATTCACAAAAAAAAAACGAAAATAAATAATAACAGCCGCTCGGTGAATCTCCAAGGTTAAGCAACGCTTGCTGATATCTCTCCTTGATAAATAATAAATGATAAATGATGTTTATTCAGTAAATAGGTTACAAGGAACACTTTTACACGTCAATGTTTTTTGTCAGTTTAAGCTAGATGAGGCCGGTGTTTCCTAGCTGACTACCCTGAGAAGAAACACCGAAACAAACTCAGAGGTCAAAGTCTCTTTTAGTGTTCAAATCCATACAATGTGTACTGGTTAAATCATATGAGAACCATGTACGTTTATGTCTGGGATGAGCTTTATGAAGAAAGCAACACACGAATTCGAGTGGACCTGTCCAGACAGTGCAAGCATTTGTCAGTCATCGCGAAGCTCAACTCAGAACTTTGAGGAGCTCAACGAACCGACGAACAATACCAAAGTAAGGACATTTGAGTAGGCCGCAAAAATACTCAAACTGCCAGACAATCATAAAATCTACATGAATATAACGACATACATAGTTCTCGCATTCACATTATTCTATGTGAGGACCATGCAGCTTAGTGTCTGTAGTGGTCTTTTGAAGAAAGAACCAAACATATTTGAGTGGACCTGTCCAGTCAGTGCAAGCATTTGTCAATAGTCGAATAGCTCAACTTAAAAACCACTAAGGAGCTCAATGACATGACGAACAATACCAAAGAAAAGACATTTGGGTAGGCCGCAAAAGTACTCAAACTGTCAGACAACGTTGAAAATTACTATAAAAAGGAGGAGAAAATAATAATAATAACCCACATAATCCTCACATTTACAATAATTAAGTAATAAAAAAAAATAAAAAAAATATAACACTTTACAAAGTAAATATTTGTGTCAAACAAAATAGTAATCATAATATGTCAATCCAAAAATAAAAAATAAATATAATACTTAACAAAGTATTCAAGTCAAAAAAAAATAATAATAATAAAATGTCAATAAAAAAAAAAAAATTAATATACAAGTATTCATGTCAAAAACGAATATTAAAAAAAAAATATATATATATATATATAAAAAATTTCATCAGTAAGTAGTACATATGAAAACAATGGCTCATGTATATCATTGAAGCAGCTCAATCCCACGCGTTTTTGTCCTCAAGAAAGTCATTAATTGTGTAAAAAGCTTTCTGGCATAGCTTACGTTTAATAAATTATTTAAATTTATTTATGCTTAGTTCCTGAATTTCGCTAGGAAGTTTATTATAGAAATGTATACATTGGCATCTAAACGAACCACCTATTTTTTTCTTGAGCCTGGTTTTAGGTACAATAAATTTGTGTTTGTTCCTAGTATTTATGCTATGGATATCACTGTATCTTTTAAACAGATTAATATTTTTATGTGCATACATGAGATTCTCATAAATATATTGAGAGAACAGTCATAATATTAATCTCTTTAAATTTGTCTCTGAGGGAGTGTCTGGGACTTAATTTATAAATTGCACGAATAGCCCTTTTCTTGGTTGTATATATGCATATATGTCGTGGATATCACTCATCCACGACATTTATATGAAACCATTACATACCGTACCGAGATTCCTCCATGCCTCAGACGGAAAGTACGCTAAGCCTTTTTTACCAGTTCTCATTTGAAAATCTTTGACAGTCTTTACGGAGGACTTGGGAAAAAACCTATCAATGATAGGCTCGCGTTTGACCACAATCTTCAAAATCTGTTGGTAAGCGATGGTGAGAAGAGAAGAGCTCTCTACTTACAAGGAACAAAACACGCGTCATCAAACTTGCACGGAATTCAATTTTCCATTACTGTACCATCTATTTTAAATCCATTTATATGGAACGCAGCACATAAAAAATGCAGTAACCGACCGTACCACAACGAACTGCGCTCGGTTTGTAAAACTCGACACGAACGCAAAATTTTCGCAAAAATAGTAACATATTTTTTTGTTTTTCCCAAGACAAATAGTTTTCTCGACCCAATATTTGATATTTATACTTGTACATGCATGTGCATGTCACCAGGTATTGCAAACACCGTAAATATGTACAAAATCTTGAGACAGTGTAAACTTTCGATATATTGTTAACAGATCATTTCAAATACGATAAATCCCATCCAAATTCTATATTTGACAACATATCCATGGTTTTATCTAGAATTACAATTTTATATTCTCACGCAATTTGTTATAAATTTACAGTGTTTGCAATACAAAAGATAATATAAATAACAAATGTGGGATAAGTTTATGTTAAAGACGATCGTGCATATATATGTAAAGCAATCATTACTATACTGTTGACATGGGTCTCATTTGATATTCTATTAGGGGATACAAAACCCAACGGTAATAATGTTGTAAATTACAAATGAATTTATAATTGGTAATACTAGATGCAGAAGCCGTCTAATGTTTCTGAGGCGGTCTGTAATATAATAAAATAAAATGGAGCTACCTTTATTACAATATGTTTTGTAATAAACATTTGTTTAATTATGTTTTACCCGGATATTTAGAAGCCTGTTCAAGTAGCTGACCAGAATTTTTCGCTAAAAGTTATATCGGTTGACCGTAAGAACATGCCAATAAAATCCAACACATATAGTTTTATCAAAAAAAAAAAATTGGTAATTGTATAGTCCATTCCCGCGCAATCAATTTCCAGAAAAAATGTCATTTCGTAAAAGTTATCACCTTGATCGCCTGTTAAAAAATAGTATGAGAAGTACATTTTTTAATTAAGAATTGACTATCATGGATAGAATTAGGAATGAGTATATAAGAGGAAGTCTGAAAGTGGCACCGCTGACTGAAAAGTTGTGTGGAAATCGGTTGTCGTGGTAATGTGATGCGGAGGAATGAAGAAAATGTCGTGAGGAAAGTCTTGTGTATGGATGTGGATGGCTATAAGAGTAGAGGAAGGCCAAAGAAACGATGGTTGGACTGTGTGAAAGAGGATATGGGTAAAAAGAGGGTGACTACAGAGATGACGACTAATAGAGGAGTATGGAAGAAAAAGACATGTTGCACCGACCCCAAATAAATTACGATAAGGGCAGGAGAATGATGAATTGAGTATGACTTCCTAGAAGAAAGTTGTTCATTTCCCTAAGCAGAAAACACCTCAAATTAATCGCATATTACAACCGAAACCCCATAGCACTTAATGTTACGTCTGCCTATGGTGTGCAGTGTGCAAAACAGTTTAAAAGTCTCAAGAACCTGTAATTTTCCTGGCTCACACGTTAACAGAAGAGCAATTATACTGCATATTATATGTCGTAGTACTCCGGTCTATATAGTGCTAAACTGCTACATGGCACAAATGTAACTAAAATAAACATTTTCATCCTTTTGTATTTGTAGTTATTGCACCGAATCAGTTCTAAACCTACCGTGTCTTTTTTCAGAATCCCATCTAAAAATTATGAACGACTTTTTCAACATCCAATCATCGAATATCGAAATACAAATTGACTCTTCTGCTTGCAATTCACAAGCTGACGCCAGCGGTTACACAGGATAAACATATTACAAATAATTTATTACAAAACGCATGGCTTCATGTAACTCATTTCCACGAAACCGTCTCGAGTGAAACTGGCCAAAATGGCAATCTATATAATAAGGGATAACGGAGACAGATAACCACTCTATGGCGTCATGTTGTCCCTTCCTCCCCTTCGTGTAAAACGAGTTTCTCTGTTGTATTTAGAGAGTATGTCGCGAGAAAATAATAAATGGGCAAAGTCGTCCTTTTATATGTATTCAAAACTCCTTGGTGACTTTACTTGTGGATGGAATGAATTGAATGTTTAAATCCATGGCACTTCTAAAAATCAGTACAATTCATTACGAAATTCTGAATTCAGATAAACAGCTGATCCTGGTAATGTGCGGATGCGGACCGAAGCAAAAGCCAAAATGTGTTATTTTCAGTAAATCTTATATAGATTTTAGAGTTAGCTAGATTTATATGAAGAAAAATAAAGAAACATCTTGAAAGAAAACAGACCATGTCCTATGGTTAGCTCCACCTACTCTTCTAATAAAAAGCATTAATAATAAAGCTGACACCACAGCCCAGCTCTAAAAGCAAGACCCTGAATATTTGTATTCATGAACTGTAGGCCCATGAATGTGTATTATGTCCCATCTAGACTATCTTACGCAAGCATAATATCAGCGAGAAATATTCCAATAAGTTATTGCTCCTTATGAAATGTTAAATCAAACCAAGTCGACGCAGACACCGAAATATGTGAATGAATGGATTAATATAAACTCAAATAAATCTAGAAAGCCCGATTATTTTATAATGGATGGGAACATTTAGAATGAATGAATTGGACTTGCATACGTAGAAATATTATCAAAGAAAAAAGAATTCGCACCGTGGAATAATGACGAATAGGTAGGCAAAAGAAAAGTAACCCAGATTCGTCTTTTAAAAGCAAAAATCTCCTGGGTGTAGATTATAAAGACGATTATTTCCACAAACTTTTGTCGACATGAAAGATTAACTTGGAAACACAATCCGTTCACATCAAAGGTGTTGTTTTCGTTATTTTCATCAAGATTCTTCTTGCTAAATAAATATACTTTGCTAATGCTGGATGAGTATTTAGAGAATAATCTTTAGTTCATAAAAAAATACATATTAAGGTTTACAGATAGATGCTTCGATAAAGCAGTATTTTTAACCGACTTCAAAAAGAAGGATGTGATCAATCCGGATGTTTGTATTTTTTTTATGTATGTTTGCGCATAACTCCATCATCGTCGTCAGCCTTTTAATGTTCCCACTACTGGGGCACAGGTCTCCTCTCTGTGAGAGGGTGAACGCCGTCATATTATATTGACAGATCTGCAAAATTATTTTTTTGTTCGAAAGGGGTTAATTCCGAAATGGTCCCATTTGAATTTCATATAGATCTGATTATGAGTTTCGGAGACAGACAACGGAACTCTTTAAAAATTGACAGCAAACCAATCGCGATTGCTGCGATCGTACGTCTATTTATTGTTAACACAATTTAATGTGGAACCACAGCTAAAAAGTGAAAAATAAAAAACTTTTTAACAAAAAATAGAACCAACTTCCAAAAAAAGTTATTTTAACTTTAATTTCGGCAGTCGGTGTCTAAAAACGAAGACACAAAACCTGAAACACCAACTTCCGAAATTAAAGTTATTTTGCACTTATAGTTTTTTTGTTATACAAAAGTTTTAGCAGCCAGAGCCGAACTAGGACGAACCTGTATTTCGATTTACAGTGCGGTAATAGTGCGCTAGCGAATATGAATACTTTTATATTTGATTTGTCAAGTTCAAAGTAAGAAATTTTGCAGCATTTTTTTTAGAATTTAATTTTGCTATATTATAACGGTATTTACTGACGTACACATTAATACTACCACAATTATCACTTCCCATTACAGGAGACAATCAGTAATAGTTTACAAACAAAACTCAAATATAATTTTTTTTTTTTTATATCTTTTAATAGGAAATTTTTGGATGATGGTGGTGACACATTCCATTTCAGGATCACGGTAGATGTTGTCATTTCTTATGTACCAGGGTGCCTTTAACGCATTCCTGAGTACTTTATTTCGGAAAGACAAAGTACTCAGGGATACTTAAAAATATAAAGTGGCTTCTCTATTTTAGTAATTATCACTAACTCCTTATAACACTACCTTAGCAAACTCTTACCAAAATTAGTCAGCTCCAGCATTTATAGAAATAGGCGCTATTACCACAGTATGTCCATTGATCACTCGTACGTTCTCAGCTCCATCACTTTTTTTTTGTGTGGTGGGAAATCATCCAATGACATCTCCGTCCGGAGGGTGTGTTAGACTCTTACAGACTAAAACCCACCCCTGTTCCTTCCCTGCCTCAGTGCCCAGGGGAGCGGTAGCTCTGTTACGAATCTATCCGCTACCCCTAGGCATGCAGGCACCGGCCACGATGTGCCCTGTCAGTAGTGGCTGACAATCATCTCTTTGAGGCGCGCGTGGCACACTATGCGCCGTCGACTCACGGGCGTGGTGCTGATTGGATGGCGAGCTAGCCACTGCTCGCCGTCCGTAGGCCCGCGTCTACGGCGGCCGGAGATCGTCTCGCGACGTCTTACGCCTAATGCGTCTCCTGTGGTGGTAGCGGCCGAGGCCGTGAGGCCACTCCGTTGAGCTTCCCTCACCCGTCCCGCCTCCGCCTTCGCGAGCATTACTGCTTCGCAGACTGAGGAGACTGCTTCCCATTCACTCTCGCTCCGTACCATGGCCTGAACCAGAGCCGCGCGAGATCACCGCCACCTATCGCATCCACGAGGACACGGTGGTGCTCCGCCCAAGCGGGGCAGATCTCCACCGTATACTCCACCGTGTCCTCTGGGCGATCAGCGCAGTGGTAACATCCGGGCGTTTCCTTCCGCCTTATCTATATCCGGTGAGAACCTGCGTCAAGCGGAAGGTGAGGACGCCGTGACGCCTCTCCAGCCACTCCTCGAACCTCCTCGCACTACCGCCGTGATGGTGGCATGCCCAGCACTGGGTGGCGACAGTCGCTATCTCTATGTCGCCATGAGATGCTGCTGGAGCTCCGTCCGCCAAGCCGCGAGGTGTCACGGCATCGGAGTTTCGCCCTGGCGTTTGGCCTCCTCGCGCCACTACCAGAACAGCGAGCTCCGTCACTTAGATAAACTTTAGATAAATGTAATTATAAATAAAGATCAGCCCTTTCAAATTTAACAGACCATAAAAATAGGTAAGGTATTAAGAGTCTCTAGCAACCATACAGTCCCAGAAAAGCAATTACGTAAGCATTTTTCTTTTAAGAATTTAAACACTTTAATTTAAAAGGTTGGTTTTAACTGTTTTGGGTTTCTAAGTGTGATAAGGGTTTGGGACTGCAATGTATTTAATAATTCAATTATTGTCAGTCGCGGACCCAATAAAGACCCTTGTGGAAACCCCAAACAAATATTCTATCGATCTATCTCTATCATATATTGTATGAGATAGTCTGTGTAATGTTGTTGTTCTAAGCATCTACTGAACAAAACGACTTATTTAACAGTAATTTGGTTTAAAAAACGTACACAGAAACACGCAGAAAGTTATGAGATTTACTAAATGCTTGAAACCGCTTCATCAATATTGTTTAGATAATGCAATATTTTGTAAGTAGGAACGGTAAGAAAAGAAAATAGAAAGAAACGCGTTAACACAACACAGATGATGAAACTTAGCCGAATAAATCTATTCAAAACCCATCTAAAAGTAGGTCGATTAAAGGTAAAATGATTTCGTAATTGAGTAAAATAGGGTGGGTTAGAGTGAATGTGGCACGTAGGGCCCCGGCACGTCTGAAGGCATCCTTCTCGCTTCCCCAGCTATTTCAGATATTCAAAAGGTCGCCCGTTTTAAAGGACCTCATTATTGAAGCCTATCTGTGTTTCGACTTTGAATAGACTATTTATTTGAATTAATTTTATCACGGACGTTGGGCTTCTATGATATTGTTTGGCGTCATGGGACTAAGTTACTTTTGCCCTGGTTTGGTTGTTGTATTTTGGTTTCACGAATATGCCTTATAATTTTCGTTATGATCTGAATACATTAAGGGTTAAATTAATTTAGCTAGCGGTACACCACTGACATGATGATTTAGGATAGTTAGATTTCTAATCCACAAATATTAAACAAGCCAATCAACAAATTGGAATATACCTAACTGACTGAATTTAACAATTTAATGTAACAAACGCAAGACCCATCGACATACATGTTCACATGATTCTAAATTATTGTCCAATTTGATCTCTAGTTTGAATGCACTACTAGTAATTAACCAACGCAATAGAAATGACTATGACATTTCACGGTAAAATTTATTAGCAATGTTGGTAGCTTAAAATTTATTAGCAATGTTGTAGCTTAGCAATAGAATAGAATAGATTAATGAAACTTTATTGTACACCAAAACAGTCACACAATTACAAAATCACTGATTAAACTAATTAAAAGCTATGAACTCTTCTTTGTGCCTGTTTCCAAAGGAGTGCATTAAAAAAGATTGTCTTTTGACTACAATGAAGAAGAGAAGTGAAGAAGAATCCAAAATCAATGGACCAAGGTATAACATACGTATTTAAGTCAAGAGTAAATAGGTTACTTTTAGGAAAGCGTACTCCATCATCGACCTCATTATTGCTTACCATCAGATGAGACAGAGGTCAAGCGCGAGCCTTTCAATGATAAGAAATAAAAATATTTTACTGTAGATATAAGTAATGTATTATGTACACACAAAGGAGGATAAAGTAATAAAAACTCTATAACACACAGTTCAATATACGGAGTTCAGGAAGGAAATCTAATTTCGGTAAGTCTATCAAAAACATTGTACTATCAGAAAATAAAGACGTTTACACACGTGAGACTTTCATTTGTTTTGTCTTCAAAAGGTAGTTTATTGTGGGTCTGTCCATTAAAGGCCCTACTAATGGAGAACAATCCGAAATAAGCGGTCAAAATCAGGGTCCGACCCTACTGTACAAAATTCGTTCGTAAACATTTAATATCGCAGCTACGATAAAAACAAACCTATTATCGCTTTGGAATTATTTTGCAACAGGTAAATTGTTTTTTTTCTATAAATTGGTAAAAAGGATATAAGACTGTTGTAGCTTGACGTTATCTAAATAGATATCTTGCACATGAACGGGGTATAATTACTTAAAGTGAGCTCCGCAATAATAAAATCAATAATTATGCACAGTCTATTCGTCTCGCTACTGACCAACTATTCAAACTACATAGTAGGTAGTCTTTTTGCAAGCTTTAATTTAACTTGCAATGTTTGTATGTATGTATGTTCGGGTCAAATCTTGCAAGCTGAATTAGAATCACTTTCTCTGATCAGAGCTGAATTTTTACATGTGGATTCAGTTCCGATGACAATGTATTTTATGGTAAGCATGACCTGAATCGAAATCCAGGATTAGCTCCAGATGAAGGAACTCTTCAATGCTCAACAGCACGGACACGAAATTTTGTGTGCGCATTTAATTATGATAGCTGGTATATATGAACTACTTTAATAAAATGTTTTTTTTTATTATCTCATTTTTACATAGAATCGAGCCTACTTGTTTAGATTTGACAGATGAAGGCTTACTACGCAAACATATAAGACGCGGGTATCTGCTGAATGTGAGAAGCGATGTGGTGGCTCTTAGGGCCTGTCCAACAGCCAACATTTAGAGTCATGCTTATGCATAAACATAATCAGCTTTTTAATGTTCTTACTGGTAGAATCTACGCCTCCTCTTTATGAGAGGGTGTGAGCCGCAATTCACCACGTGGGCCTAATGCGGGTCGGTAGATGTCAGATGTCTCAGAAGTTTTGGTTCTAGGTCATGCCGGTTTCATGATGCTTTTTTTTTTTTGGAACAAACCCGCCTCGCTATTCCCAAACCACTGTAACTTCTGTAAGCCAGAATCAACAGTGGCGACCACCAGAAAAAACGCCGAGGCAATGAAGCTCGACAAGTCCCAGAGAAACGATTAAACTGTCTTGGGTCCCGCAATGAAATTAATCAGAAAAGTAGGTAGTAAGTAGTAAGAAAAACATAATTTCCACTTCCCTCCTAATCAAGCGGGAGACAGAACAAAACTAGGCCATTAGGCACAAAGGGGGCTTTTACAACCGGGGTAAGCCCAGTTGCCAAGCACCACTGGTTAAAAACATTAATATTAATGGGTCCTAAAATTGTGAGCTGTTACACTTGATTCCAATAATAGGTATGGCAAAAACGCTTGAACGCACGGAAATTCGTTCTAGTTTCCACTAGGTCCGTGTAATAGACAACTCCAGACGTAGGCTGAATACTATCCAACATAATATTGCGTTCAGTTTGCCAAAAAGTACACTCCCACAGGATATGATAAAAGTATTAAAAAAAATAAATGATGTGCGGATTGTTCGTATTCGCAATCAGGTGTAGAACATTGACATAAAGGTGAGGCAGCAAGCTTGAAGGAAAATAATTTATTCTTAAAGTTGCCATGAACTGTGAGAAATTGGGCAACACAGTGATCCACCTCCAGGGAAGAACTGGTGGAGGTGTCTGCCTTTAATGGAACTTTCCCACCTACATTGCCATTCGGATAAAAGGTCCTCCCAAACGTCAGTTTGAGGTTTAAGTAATCTAGAAATCTTGGCACGATCACGTTGAGGTAAAAAGTCTGGTTCCGTAGTCTTTCGTGCAGAATAGTACATTGCAGCACGTCGCTGCACCTCAAGATCGACTGGAAGTACACGTGCAATTACCGGTAAGGCTTCAGTGCTAACCGTCCTATACGCTTTATATAGGAAAATCAAAGCTAAACGTTGACTTTGTAGCAATTTACGTCGTACCGCCCCAATGGTGGCCCTATCAGCCCAAACAGGTGCCCTGCAGCACATACAATCCAGATAAGTAGCCCCATAGATCGTTTTTAACGTTAGGAATGATAGGCCCCAAGTAGCCTTGGAAATCCTCGTCAACGCATAGAAGTTCTTTTTAGCTTTTTCACCCACTGTTTATACATGCTCAATAAATGGAAAGTTATTTTCTAATACCATACCGAGGTAGCATACAGACTGTTTTTTTTAACGTTTCATCATGATGTTGACCTTCACCGTTTTGAGAGCAGTGGTAATGAAATAAATAATTTACACAAAGTAAAGCGCCTGCCTGGGTTCGAACGCACAACCTACAACATGTAAGTCGCGACTATTACCACTAAGCCACCACTGCTCCTGGATTGACGCTGTTGGCGAAATATATTTCAATTTTGAAACAAGTCGAATAGAATTTTGAAAGAAATAAAAAGCTCAAAACGTATCGCAACAAAGCAGTTTTACCAAAGTTAAAAGTTTTTGACAAAGCTTTGGGTAAAACCGAGTATTAATCAGTATTACTACAGTACAGCTAAATACCACAACTAATCTAAATAACTTAATAGGTATACAAATATACAAACTGATAATAATAACTAATATGTACAAATGCGTATAAAAACAACTCATTGGGTATCAAAAAATACATCCACATCGCTGTCAATGGAAAAAGTAAGAGTAACACTAAAACAAAAAAGAAACAAAGAATATCAAGTACTTAGTGAACTCAACTGTTTTGTAGTCAAAGTGCCGTATTCCATTAAATTTCAAACAAACGACTGCAAAGTTGCTCCTGTATATTTCACTCAGTTTGTATGCAACGTTGGCGGGTAATTCCAGTCACTCTCGGGACTGGCCAGGCAAACTTTTTAAGACTAAATGTTTCGGTCAAAGTTGACAAACTTCGACGATTTGTTTAAATGTTACTGTTCCATTATTCCCTGGTCTCACGAAATCATTTTTTTTTGTTAATATGCGACTTTTAATTTGCAAAAGTTTTTATCTATTAGCCTCCCCGCGGAAAGAGCCTGTGGTTTGGAACATGTCAATAAAAAAACCCTGAGGCCATACGATTAACAAAAAACCCGACTGGCACTTTTTTAGTTCAATTATAAATTTCAACCAACTGCATCAGAGTGACTGAATTACCATCAGACTGAAAAATTACTTGATTGGAACTTTTGAGTTGTTTTTTGCAGTCGGTTTTTTTATTTTCCTTTTTTAAATTTCAACATTTTAATTTTTTTCTTCTTTTTTTTGGAA
Source organism: Polia nebulosa (assembly GCA_951329385.1). NCBI lineage: Eukaryota > Metazoa > Arthropoda > Insecta > Lepidoptera > Noctuidae > Polia > Polia nebulosa. The sequence continues at coordinate 12,212,627 of OX589604.1, forward strand.
TCGCCTCCTCGAGCCCTTTATGTTGCTGTTTTTTTTTAAATTCATATTGCCTATGTCACTTCAGCAGTCAAACCAAATCTAGTGATACCTCATTTGTTAGATCCATGCAGCCGATTACGCTACAGGGCGTGCCAAAAAATAAATAAACAATGTCAAACATATACATTCACTCAAAAAACCTCCTTCGGGCAATCGGGTAAAAATGTTGTTTTTTTTTTTCAAAAGAAACTTATAGACTTGATAAACTTATACATTATATAGAATCTCTGCATCCACACATGCCATCGACATCGTTAAAACAACCCCTCAAAATCTGAACGCTCCACTAAGTAAGATTAACAGCGTGCTAACCCAAACGGTATTTATCCACAATTTACATCAAAGTGCTCATTTAATTCTTCCTCGCTAAGAGTAAACCTGGGGATTATATTCATTATTACTATAATATATTAAGGCTGAGCAAACTTAGAGCCTTAATTAAAAGCGAGTAACTCTACGCACACCTCAGTGAAATTATGTAGATGTATTGTCACAAAGGGCCTCAGAAAGTGATGCAGACGCCTTATAACTTCGAGAGTTATGAAAATTTCGTGTTAAATGACGATGTTTGTGTTAATTAAATCCTGTTTCACCAGTTAAATTTGTTTCACGTAGACAGAACTTGGAAAACAACAAATAAATGTCTCGTTTCGGAAAAATTCGCATGATTAAAGTTTCTCTCGAATTTTTATAACATCATCTGTTGAACTTTTTGAATAAACGACTTTATAACTCTCTCCATGAATAAAACAATTTGTTTTCGAGTTAAAATAAAATGAATTGTGTACGGCAGGCGGAGTATAATCGGACACTGCGACTGTAAAGTTTTATGTTTCAGTAGGAGAATGCGTTGTAAGTCATGTTTTGAAAAATGTCGTATATTTTCTTGATACCACATGAGTAGTGGTGGTAATAAATAGTGGTAGTAACATACAGCAATAAATAAGGCACTGTTGCCGGGGACAATATTTTTAAGGACAAAAGTTTATCATTGTGTCAACAAAGATTCTGCAAAGAACGAAGAAAATAAACAAAGTCATACGGAAAATAAAAGCTTCATCAATCTATTTTATATCTTCTTATAGCTATCAGAGCAAATTCAATTACCTTTATAATGTTCCTCTTCTTTTTGTACACACATGAATAACCCAAGTGACATAGCCATTATTTTCTTAATATTTAAATCATCAGTATCTATGACCTCAACAGACACTTGCCTTGTATACGGAAAATGACATTAAACATTTATTCAACAATTTAATAATTTCATAGTTTACCCTCCACACCAACCGCCCCCATTCTTCTAAAACTGCACCATTCCCGCGCATAGTTCTGCCATGACAGCTACAGTACTAAATAAAATCAAAGCGAGAGCACCTACACGTCACTTTCAAGAGCCAAGACTAAGGAGTGTAGCCACCAGAGCGAAGTCTGAAGCCGTTCCTAGATTAGAACCGAGTAGGCGTGCCTAAACCCGGTTTAAATTGAAGAGCTTTGGTATTCGCGAGGTGTTTCCAAGTCGTATTTAATTTAGAAGTTTTGCAGGTTACTCGTATTTCCATTTTGATTTTGGGAAAAATGGGTTGTTGAAGTTTGGTGGAAGTGGTAACGATTTAATTGGTGAAAGTTTTAGTAGTATTTCGGATTAAAAAGAATGTTGAAAATCTAGAAATCTTGATTACGGATATTTCTTTACAGGAGCACCAAAACCGAAAAGAATAAAGTTGGCTTCGACCCCTTGTACACTTTTTAAACATTTAGAAACCCAGGGTCTTAAGAATGTAAAAGTTATAATAAATAATTAAAATAATCAATACCGTACATTTATTGTACAATATGGTTTCATCAGTTAGGGCTCGGAACGCGTCATGGCTTTTCATTATCACAACGGGTCGTGGCCATTTTTTTTTAAATGCCACGATGCTATATTCGCGATGTGGCTGCTTGAAAGAATTCATAAGGCGCTGTGAACATTTTTTTCGCTCATTGAGCATTTCCGGTCTTTGTGCGTAACGGCAACATTGAAAACAATACAAAAGCTTTGATGATTTCAACAATTTGTTCTTTTGATATTTTCAACATTACACAGACACATCAGCCATTTTACGTTAGGTTTTCAATCAAAGAGCAAAGCTTCATTCTGGAATAAGCCAAAGACACTAATGAGGTGTCAACATACTGGCATACATATTTTTTTGTAGTACAGACAAATTTTTATAATTTAACGGCAGTATTGCTCGGCAAGTTTTCCCTTGAGATAGTATTTTGCTCATTTTTTTGGAAAAGTTTAACATAATATTACTTTTTGAACAAACTGGTTGACATAAAATTGTTTGTCACAAGGTTGTCGTAATTTTATGTGAACTGACATAAATAGGAAATAAGTGGATAAAAAGGTTAATTTAATAATGCTGTTATTCAATTGTGTGGGAGCAAATAGAAGTAATGAAACCGCACGTGTACCAAATCAATTCATAAAATACAATTGTTTAAACAATATTTGATTTTGATCACACTCATCTCTAAATGCGTGTGTGATAGTCATTTTAATTTTACGTTCAATTATGTGAATTGAGCTAGCGTGGTGAATAATGGACGTACCTTCTTTATAAGAGAAGAGGACTTTACCTTGTTTTGTTTTTGTGGGGTGGGAAATTATCCAATGACTTCTCCCGCTCTGGGTGGAGCGGGACCGCGTGTCAGACTCTTACTGACTAAAACCCACCCCTGTTCCTTCCCTGCTTGAAGAGGACTTTACCTGTTTGGACAGGGGACAGTAACGGTTTGGAAATTGTCGTTCATCGGACAGAATTCTTTTGGATATTGATATATATTATTTAGTTCATTTCAACTGTCCCACTTTTAGGCATAGGCTCATTCCTTCCATTTCTTTCTAAGCTGTGGTCCTTCGCGCCAATTCGCCAGAAAGCCATCAAAGGCGTCGATTTTGACATTATTACGAAAAATTTAAACCGTCAGAAGTTTAAACAATTGGCGGTTCAACTAGCTTTATTTATCTTGACCCTACTTACTAAATTTTGAACCAACTGGATTTGAAAACGGATCCTCCGCACAATTTTTGCTGTTACAGCAAAAATTGTACGTATCCTTTTTTAAATCCTCTCAAACCAAAATACTACAATAATTAAATTAGCATACTAATGAAGAAAGTCCTGAATCGGGAATAAGGTAGAATCTGACATTTTAATTGAAAATGTTGAATAAGTAATTAGCTGAAGTAACGAAATTCATGGCGAGATAATTTTCGGATGAGACCGCTTGATAATAATATTATTGAGTCGCTGTAAAAATTAACATTGCCGACGGCCCTACATTATCATTAAGATCTTGGGCGAAAAGTCTTTTCATTTCGTTGTAACTTTGCGGTTTCTTTGTGTGCAAAAAAAAGTGCGTAGTGGATTTATTTCACCTTAATTAATGATCTGCCTAGGTCTTTATAAAAGTAGGTACTTATTTTATCTAAAAGATAGTTTCGCAAAGGATGAAAATTGACCTTGTGTTTTTGAAAGCTTTTTAATTATTTTTTTTGGTTTCGTTTGTTTGTGCATTTAGCCACTGTTAGATAGTATTTAGTTTTTTTTTTTCATACAGAGTACATGCAGTTAGTTACATTCTAATGTTTTTTTAGTATTTGGTAGCAAATGGATCGAATCCGAAGTTAATTCTGCAATAAAATTCTCAGCTTTTTTTACCGAGATCGCGCCTGTTTCAAGGATGCCACATATTGTCCGCGTAGACACTTGGGACACAAAACTACACCAATTTTACATCACAATATCCACTAGGAATCAATTTTCGAATAATTAAAGTAGCCACTGAATTTCACTCGAAAAAATCTCGCCAAAGCTCTACCTAGTTCAAGTTTCTGAAACTGTCCTTAATCAGTCACCACAACTTTATGCTGTGTATCTATAAACTAAATATTAACATGCGTACAATTGAGTGATAATAATCTTTTATGTCTGCAATATTAGGGCCAAAAAACAAAAATTGAATTATCTCTAGAATTCTCAATAGTTCGTAATTTCAAAAAAAATCGTTAAAAAAATACAGATAAAGCTGGGTCCACACTTGTATCACCTTGGATTTTAAAATCAGGCGTATCGTATCGAGTATTCGTATCCTAAGTGTGGACGCCCATTTCGACCGCATCTTATCATTCACCGTGTCATGCCAAAAACCACGTTCACACTTACGATACTGTGTCTTGTCAGCGTTTCGCCAACGCGTGTCGTCATTTATGTAGACGCTCATTTTTTCCTACGACCCCCGTATCCAAATCTCTCAAAACATCTACGTATGCCGTATGCAAGGAATTACGAGGAGCGTGCCCGTGCGATGATCGCGAAAAAAAGTGCACGTCCAAACTTGTCTAGATCGTGTATCGGCATTGCGTATCCCCTTTAATGAAAACGGCCGGGAAAAACCGCATGATGTATCAAAAATCTGATACACTATAGATACACTACAATGATAGGCCGTTGCAAGTACAATTTGTCTAAAAGGGGATAATTGATCCCTCAAATACTGAGTGCGAGTGCGGTGCTCCTATTCAGACTATGACCCATTTACTGGAGTGCCCAAAATGTCCATTCACCTGTACCCTGGAAGACCTGAGTAAAGCTTACACTGAAGCAATAAACGTGGCCACCTACTGGGCACAAACAGTATGATTGTATAAGCACAAACAATGTACCACCGATACGAAAAGAAGAACTACAATGATACAAGTGTGAACCCAGCTTTAGGCATATCCAATTCTGTATATACAATTAATAGCTGTCCAGAAAATCCAGTAGGACAGTAACTGCGCTCACAATTTGGGAGATTATCCGAACCTTCAGGAATTGTATGAGTAGCACAAGTATTTGTGTCTTGTGCGGATTTATCCCGAGGTGTGTTAATAGATGCTACAAAGTTACCTACACCTGGATTTATCCGCCGTTGGCTATGTTTTAGAAGCTGAAAACTGCTCTGTTGCGGTGAGCGGTATTACCTATGATGTTGCGGAGAGTTCTTTGTTGTAATTACCTAGTTAAGAACAGAATTAATGCTGATTTATTTATTTATATTCATGTACAATAGTGGTACATATTAAGCGGTCTTGTTCTTATTGCAGCAACGATATTTCTCCTAGTAAACCTTTGGGTTAAAGGGACCATTCTGTGGTAGGTGTACAACAAATAAATAATAATAATTCATTCATTGTGTTTTCAGGACTACCGCGACTAAGGGATTCGAAATTATTCAATGCCATAGATTAGGTATTAACACAGCATTTCAATCAGAAATGCCACATAATCTTTTTTTCCAAAAAAATCCTCGCTTAAAAGTAAGACTTAAGATTTCTTCCTTTCTAAAAAGGCTCCCACTAAAGGAAAGATTTTATATTTCGTATTTTGCACACGACAATAAAAATACAAAACACTTTACAATTTCCTTGTTAAAAGGAGAATATTTTCCCGCATCACTTCAAGTGAAAGGGTAACCGTGTGGTGCGATAATGGATGCTGCAACTTATCCTGGGCAATTTCCACAAAATAGATAAGTACAGAAGTTTTGTTCCGCACATGTAGTAACGGGACGCTGGTCACTGTTAGGGCATTGTAAAAACTTACCAAACAAACCAAGTGTGTCAGTGTCATAGTTAACTCATAGAAATTGACGGCCTGTGACAATTACTGTGACAGTCAAAACTTGGACTCAGAGCAAATAGGGTCTCGCGCTCCGTAGTGGCGCGAGGAGGCGAAACGCTGGGGCGAAACGCCGGGGCGAAACGCCGCTGCCGCGACATCTCGCGTCTCGGTGGTCAGAACTCCAGCAGGATCTCATGGCGACATGGAGAGAGCGACTGTCACAACCCAGCGCTGGGCACGCCACAATTGCGGCGATAGTGCCCCTCTTTGAGGAGTGGCTGGAGAGGCGCCACGGCGTCCTCACCTTCCGCCTGACGCAGATCCTTACCGGACACGGCTGTTTTGGGAGGTTCCTGTGTCGGATAAGGCGGGAGGAAACGCACGGGTGTCACCACTGTGCGGATCGCCCAGAGAACACGATGGAGCATACGGTGGAGTTCTGCCCCGCTTGGGCGGAGCACCGCTGTGTCCTTGTGGAGGTGATTGGTGGCAACGACCTCTCGCGGCTTGCCCTGGTTCAGGCCATGGTACGGTGCAAGAGGGAATGGGAAGCAGTCTCCTACTTCTGCAAAGCAGTAATGCTCGCGAAGGAGGAGGCGGAACGGGTGAGGGAGACTCAACGGAGTCGCCCTCACGCCCCCAACAGCAGCCGCCTCAGGAGACGCCCTGGGCGTCGGGGGTCGCGGGACGATTCCGGCTACCGTAGACGCGGGCCTGCGGACGGCGAATAATGGGTAGCTCGCCGTCCAATCAGCACCAGGCCCGAGAGTCGACGGCGCGTAGTGTTCCACGCGCGCTTCAATGAGACGTCAGCAAACATTTACGGGGCCCGTCATGGCCAATGCATGGCCGAAGCATGCCTGCCAAGGATTCACTCAGCACTCAGGCAAGGAAGGAACAGGAGTGGGTTTTAGTCAGTAAGATTCTGACACGCCATGCCGCTCCACCCAGAGCGGTAGAAGTCATTGGATGATTTCCCACCACCACAAAAAAGTGCCAACTAAGGTGAGCACGTGTATAATAATATGCTGTGTGACGTTTTTAGAAGCTAAAGTGCGAATGAAGGTTACACAATGCTATCGTATGTGTTTGCTCGTTATAAAGAGAGGATCTTCTGTACCCATGTATTTTGTGGTTTATATTCATTGTTGATATTTTTAGAAAACCGAAAACATTAAGTTAAGCTCTGCTAAGCAGAAAATTCTAACAGCATTTGTTCAGTTACCACTTGTTCTTTGTTCCGTTAAATTCGTAATTTCATGTGAATTTCAGTATTACTTGGTCTGCAGGTAATTCTATTATATTATACCTTTTTCAAACTGGGTTGAGTCAGAAAATAAATGGTCTCTTAGTTTTTTTTGGAATGGTAATCCTTCTTTTGAATTCACTTTCGCAGCGATGGGTAATTGAGGTTTGTATTCTTTTACCTTTTGGTAATGTTGTATTGTATCTAACTGATACTCATTCCGTAACACCCTTGTATTCAAAGCCCGTTTAAAGGAAACTGCCTTCAGTCTTCTCTACTCAGTCGCCATGACAACAGAAAAATATCTCGAATCTAGAAAGTCAAAGCCGATATACTGTAACTGTCAATATAGTTGTAACAATTTTTTTTTTTTTAATTGATTTATTATTTAATTTTTCAAATCTGTTTAAAATAAGAAAGGTAGAAAACTTTCAAATTTGGTGGTGGGTGCACTCACTGACGTACATATGACGTCAACGCCATTAGGATAAGCACGTGCAAAAGAGATAGCAAAATGTCCCCACCACGCCTCCACTTTTCCTCATACCAATATTGGAAATGCTAATTGGTGCTTTATTTTATATCTCATTTGGATGCTGTTTTCAGAAAAAGATATATTTTTTGTATTACGTGTGGTTTCATATAAAATGCTATACAAAAATAAACACAGGATAATACCCTATTTGAATGAGGCAGGCTAAGTCGAGTGGAGAGAAAAGGCGTTAGACTACATCGCCATAATACAAAATACGGTTAGAAATCTTAACCAATAAGTAACCGCCTTCCCTTCTTATTGTACGAGTAGCATGTCCCATTATTTTTGTCGAATAGTTGGCCACTTCAGTCGCGTCTCCAGTGGCTATTGAGGTCATCTCCAGAACAAATGTGAGAGTACTTGGGATCCTCAAGCAAATGCGATATAATTGAATAAAGAACAGGCTTTAGCGCGTTATAATAAGGGTCTATCTCTGCAGCTTTCTACTACTCTGTAACAGGATTAGTGACTTCTGGATTGGTCACCGCAGTTCGCAATTCGGGCGATTGTGTTTTGTTTGTTTGTATTCAAGATAATTTTCAAGGGATATTACCCTACCCAGCTTGAAAATTATCCAAGCAACATTTTGCTTACCGACTTCTTGGTAAATGGCATAAATGCGACCCATGTTTTTGTCTGTCATTAAAGTTCCTCGAGAAGGGCCTACTGGGTATAAATTAACGTAACATCTTCTTGTACCTTGTCATCGTAACCGTGTAGTATCCGACCAAAACACGAATTTTAGCCGAAACGATAACCGACGGTTCGGCCTCCCTTCCAGTCAGCTGAAAACGAAACTCAAGTGGTAACAGAAAAACTGCGAAATAGTTAAAAAAAACCTAAAATCAAACCAATGAAATATTAGCAGTAAAAAAATTTGCCTAGCATTTGCCCAACTATCTTGGGGCCAGCTTCCAGTCTAACCGGATGCAGCTGAATACCAGTATTTTACATGGAGCGACTGCCTATCTGACCTCCACAATCCAGTTACTGGGTAATACGATACCCTTTGGTAAGACTGGTTATCAGACTTTCGAGCTTCTGACGACTGTCAAAGATCCATGATTGAAAGTCACGGAGAAGTCTCGGTATGTAAAGATGATCACTGATCCATGGATCAACCCCGGCAAGCGTAGCTTAACCTGATCGATCGACCCGTGCGGTTGTTATTACTTTAGCCACGAGCTCCTGAATATTACTGCTGAAAAATCATCAGTAATATTCATAAAATACTAAATGAAATTATGTTTACACACCTGAAATGAATGTTGTGATACAGATTTAAAAACCAGTGGTTCCCAAAGTTAACTGTACCGCGACCCACCTGACAAAAACTACCAAATACGGGACTCACGTCTTGGCTGTAATGACGGAAAACGCGGCTTAACTGTTACGAATGAAGAACTATTGCTATGAAAAATACAGGTATAATCGATTAATCTTTACAAGCTCTACTTGGAATTCCAGTATTTAATTAAATACAAGCTGTTTTTTAAGAAAAAAATACGTTTGTTTCCCATTTTTTGTCATTACAGCTTTAGCATCGCTTTTTCAGGGCCCATCCAATATTAGCTCGCGACTCACCAGTGGGTCGCGACCCATAGTTTGGGAACCACTGGTCTATACGAATGAGACGGTTTTTAGGTCTGTATCACAACATTCAGTTTAAAGACTCTAGTTTCAATCGAGCCAAAACCGATACTACAGTCTAAACCCACCAGTTTTTTTAACCATAATTTCAATTATAATTCCTGTTTTAACCAGGTTGAATATTCGTTCAAATAAAGTTATATCGACCGTAGGTACCTCTGCCATTTGGATGACCTACAGAAACCAAGAGAGTATTCTCGTATTATGGCCCTTAAAATGGAAATGTATTATGATTAATTTTGACGATATACGAGTATATTACCTACGAGTACCAACCAATATCTTCAAAATTAACCAGTCACGATGGTTGGCTGTAACATATTCCTAATTCATAAATAATATTATCCTACGCTTCTAGGAAAAGTATCATTTAATAACGTAAGGTAAGATGTTGGAAATCAGTTGATGAAATCCAAATATACATTAAAGGAAGATATAAATATTAATGGGAGGCAAAATATGTAAGAGTTTACTTCATATTAAATATTAATACAGCAATTTATTTCCATGCTCAAACTACGCTTTTGTAGCAAAATTATATTTACAAAATGAGATTTTCACGTGAATAGTTTTAGACTTAGTCTATAAAAGGTTAGACGCAACGTCAATGGACATTAAATGAAGCAGGATCGTTAAAATGTGTGAGTGACCTCGACGAACATAACGATGACGTTTCGGCTTCTCATTTTGTCTGTGTGAGTTTATTTCGCGTGTACAGATACAAGCCGGCTTTTCATTCTGGTACTTCAGATTGCTGGCTTTTGACACTCTGTCTAACCTTTCATAGTCTAAGGTTTTAGAGTAGGATTTACTGAACTGTTTTCTTGTAACCCTATTAATGTAATAATTGCGAAAGTTTGGATGGATGACTGTTTGTTATTCGATCACTCCAGAACGACTGAACGGAACTAGATGAAATTTGGCACAGAGATAGATAATAGTCTGTCAGCTAATTTCCTTGGTCAGGCCGAATGTGCACCAAGGGGGTAAAGCAGTGTCTTACGTCACGGGTAGCATATTGAACCCTGAGCGTAACGAGGGATTCAATTAACTCCCGAGCGAAGCGAGGGGGTTATGCAGAGTCCTGAATAAAGCGAGGGGTTCAATAAGACGAAGATAGGCTTTACCCCATAGGAACATACTCTACTTTTCACACCTTCAGCGACACAATAAAAAGCCAAGGGCTCACTGAAAATAACAGCACCAAAGACCGTCTTCTGTTTCACATTATTTGAAATCGCGCTTATTTTCTTTTTTTTTTTGAGTTCTGCTGATCAATTTGAATTTCCATATGGGCATTGTTTTGTATATTGCACGAATTTGACGTTCCAAATGCCAATCACTTTACTGCCTAGGGAGTTTCATACAACTTTACCTCCCTTGGGAGGTATTGCTTTACTTCACGTTGAGATTGCATGATGTGTAGTTGAACATTGTCGAGCAGGTAGTGTGAAAAAGTGTTATGTTTTCAAACCGCAAAATTTACATGAATAATATGTACTACTAGCCTGATTCCCGCGGCTTCACTCTTATTCTATTCTAGACTATCCCTAGGACTGACATTATATTTTAGACGATATATCTTTATGTTTCTGTTTTATATACGTTACATACACATATGTTAAGATTGTTGCATATAATTGTATAGATTCAAGTTCTTCAAACTTAACAGACAGATGTTTTGCTGAGGAGTTTGTTGGCCACTTCTTCTTCACAGCTAAAACACTAGGAAGTGGTGACGGGCGGGTGTTTTGGGGGACTGTCTTTATGTAGAACTTTGACGTTCAAAAAGTGCTGGCTCTCAGCCTAGTTTGAATAAATGACTTTTGATTTTGATTTTGACAGCTAAACCTATTTTTTATTTCCATAGATTTTCTTTCGTGAAAACCTTGTCCTGACAATTATTAACATAACTAATAAAGAATTAGCCAAATAGATGCAGCCGTCCCAGAGTTTTGCGCTTATCAACACATTTATACGTTAATTTTGACTAATATAGATTAGGTTGTACCTACCTTTAATTACCTATATAATTTTAATATTTCACTTCGAGATCTATTTATTGATTAGACTATACATTCTATATTGGTATATTTTCAATCAAAAAAAAAATAAGGCTGACAATATAAATCAAGTGACAACCCATAATTTCACCGTCCATTTATACGATAAGTGGTTATGTTTTATGCAACAACAGACACTAAATACACAGTATAATATCCAAACCAGACGCTGCTTAGTCATCATCATTGGCATAAAAAGTTACAGTTGAAAAAAAAAGTCTGCTCTCTCGAAAAAAGCGTGCAGATGAAGCAGCTTTTCGTCGGCACTTATAGATAAATTACATTTAAAAAAACAAATAGTAATTTACATGATATGGTACGTAATTTGGTTAAGCCACCATTCTTCTAACGGTATCACATAATTAGAAAAAAAAAACCTCCAAATCACCTCCAAATCGTTCAGATGAAACCATTTCACTCATTCATTTTTTATCAAAAGATTAAAAAAAAATATCTGCTGCTTTGCAATACAAAGGAAAATGATTTAGTTTTGTTACTAAAAAAAAATGTATTCCCTCGTACAATAAAACGTAATTTACGTCCCTTTTTTAGGGTTACATATTGGAGAAGACGAAACTATTGTAGAGAATGACTTATATGCGTATGGAGAATGTTACATATAAACCAAGGTACAGCAGTATTATTGCTTAATCTGCACAAGAGATTTACGACCTTTGTATAGAATTAAAAAACACTAACAAGATCCAAACAAGATACTTTTCAAGGAGTCTGATGCAGTTGGTAGTATTTGATTTTTTAGTTCAAGCTCAGATTTAAAACCAACTTGTTTGGAACTTTTAATTGTTTTTGGCAGTTTTTTTTTTTTATATATCTTACATTTATATGAGTTATATTTTTGAAATCGCCTCGTGAAGCCCTTAATTTTGATACCCCACATGACCATGCCACAACAAAAAAATGACCAGACTAATGGCGGCCTACAATTTTTTTTTTTTTAGAAATTCTTATAGTTTATATTACTTCGGCGGTTCAGACCAATCCAATGATACCTCATTTATTAAAATCCATCAAGCCATTTAATCTACAGAGCATGCCAAAGAAATAGACATACAAACATACATACATAGTCTCGAAATACATTAGCATAGACACATATTATTTATCTACACACTTAGGGAAACAATAATTTTACAGGTTATTCGGTAAGTGTGACTATATTGATTAGTTTATGGCAATAATGATTTTACAGGTTATTTACAGTCATATTATAACTTTGTACAATTATCAACTGAAAATCACCTATTTGTGAAGAAAAGGCTTGTTGGACAACAATGCCACCGACAGAACTAAAAATTAATCCTAAAGTCATACATTATGATTAAGAGCTCCTTTTAATGAACTTCAGTTACAAATCCACTGGAAATGAACGCCAAATGATAGTGTAACAATAATTGAATTTATATCACTACTGTACAATATGAATGATTTACATCACTACTGTACAATATGAATGATTTACATCACTACTGTACAATATGGATGATTTACATCACCACTATACAATATGGATGATTTACATCACTATTGTACAATATGGATGATTTACATCACTACTGTACAATATGGATGATTTACATCACTACTGTACAATATGGATGATTTACATCACTACTGTACAATATGGATGATTCCAGGGTAAAGAAAAAATATTCTATGTAATCCGTAAGTTAGATTATCAAAAAGTACTAGACACATAATTTTTGCTTTATCTGATTTGATAAAGCAAAGAATACGTGTCCATTACTTTTTGATAATATAACTTACTTAACATAAAAAATTACAAAGATGAAACGCATCAAGGAGTGGCGTCACTTTTGAGTAAATATTGGTACAATTTTAACTCGGGTGTGATGTCATGCGAAATTTCAACGCACTGTCTTCATTTTTTGTTTGCGTGACAAAAGAAGAAATACGTGTCCGTTTTTTGATAATCTAACTGACGGACAGATTAGATTTTTTTGTCATTAGCCAATAAAAAGAAACAAACTTCACATTTAGGGTTCCGTACCAAATGTATTTTTGACTATATGTGTGGCTTTGGGTCAATAAAATACTTATACTGAGAAAATTTAAAGACTGTAGCTCCAACCATTTGGCGGTAAAGCCAGCGTGACAGACGACGAACAGACAGCAAACGAACACGTGAGTGACAGCAATAGGTCTCCGTTTGGACCCTTCGGGTACGTGACCCTAAAAATGACAAAGATAAAACGCATCAAAGTTCAGGGGTCGGGGGCTCGTTACGCCACTTTGGATGTAAAAGGTATCGCGCAGCGTGACGGCACGCGAAATTTCAACGCACTGTATTCCCCTCATTTTTTGATTACGTTACAAAAGAAAATAACTTTTTTACAAAAAAATAGAACCGACTTCCAAAAAAAGTGCAAAATAACTTTAATTTCGGAAGTCGGTGTTCCTGTTTTGTGTCTTCGTTTTTTGACACCGACTTCCGAAATTAAAGTTATTTTTCACTTTTTAGTTGTGGTTCCCCATTAAACTGTGTTAACAATTCATATATATACGATAGCAGCAATCGCGGTTGATTTGCTGTCAATTTTTGAAAAGTTCCGTTGTCTGTCTCCGAAACCCATCATCTGATCTTTTTGAAATTTAAATGGGACCATTTCGGAATAAACCCCTTTCGAATAAAAAAAGAATTTTGCAAATCCGTCAATATATGACGGAGTTATGCCCGAACATACATAAAATAAAAAAATAAATAAAAAAATACATACATCCGAATTGATAACCTCCTCCTTTTTCGAAGTCGGTTAAAAAATTACGTGTCCAATGTTTTTTGATTAATTAAATGACGCAATAATTCGATTTTTTTAGTAAACTACCCTCCTATCTACAAAAAAAGTCGAATCTGTTCACAAACGTCAAAGTCCGCCTTTGTAGCTTTGTGCATGAAGTCTAAATAAATAAAGCTATCCAAATAAAGAAACTTTCCCTTCCAAATGCCGAATTATAGATATTTTTTGAAAATATCAGATACGATCCCATTACTTAAAGAAGTAGATGTCGATACAATCGGATATGTCGATAATTTTTTTCAGTAATGATATCCCTAATCCACGTATGTATCTGTAATAATGTGAACGCTCCGATTCCTGCGAATTCCGGAACGTTGCCACAACGTAACGTCTTCAATATACAAAGGTACAAGGAAGGTATCGGGTTTGACTCAGACTGGTGTAAACCGAAATTATGTATAGGTACGCTTGCTTGCTTTCTATGATTCATTTGATTCCTAGATCTGGTCTTTAAGAAATCAATCTATCAATTCTGCTATTCTTTAGTTTGACTCAGATTGGTGTAAACCTAAATTGTATAGACGCTTGCTTTCTTTCTGTGATTCATTTGATTCCTAGATCTGATCTTTATGTCATCTATCAATTTTGCTGTTCTTTAGTTTCAGGATTTACGTGTCAATTTCAGTTAATCTCCCTAGAAATTGGTTGTCCAAGAAAATTATTGCCGTCTTCGGAAAAGAATAACTGGGACTGCAGTTCATGCTAAGTTGGATAGGCTCGCTTACGAACAGTATTCCATCTAATTTTAGGTAATGGATGCAAACTTGCCTCGAAGTAACCAGAGTCCGGAGTCTGTGTTTCCTGATAGCGACAATACAACGTTCAACGGTTCTTAAGTTAAAAGTGAATAGGTTACTTCTAGGCAAGCGTGCTTACTATCAGGTAAAATAGTGGTCAAGCGCGAACCTAACAATAATTTAAAAAAAACTTGTGTGCAATTCACACATGGTAGAAGTGAAACCTTCAAAAATGTTGGCTCAAACAAAACAAAGCACTGTATAAAGCTTCCTATCTCATTTTCTCCCACGTTATATCTTATGAATTTATGTGTCTGTCTCTTTTTACTGTCGCTTTTTCGTTTCATCGACTTTCATATCACAACGATGATAAAGAAGTTTTCACTTCAAAATCTTATTCAACCGAGTCTTGAAAATCCTACACCTAGCTGTCGGGAAAAGGAGTTCCACTCCATAGATATCACATTAATTACGGAAATATAATTAATACAAAACACGTTTCAAACGCCCACCTTATTTAGATCTTAAAACAATAACACAAACAGCTTCTAAGATATCTCAAGCAAATTATTTATTCACGCGAATTAAACCTGGTAAATATGATTAAACTTGAAGAGGAAGTTATTGAATACAAACCCAAAATCCTTAAGAACATCTAACTGCTTTCGTCTAACGAAGTTGATAATATAAAGGAGCTTGGCAGAGCTTGGTCTGTATGGGTAAACTCTAGATCAATTTTGGTCAAAGGACTAGTGAGTGTGTTAAGTTAGTTACACCTACGATGCTCAGTTGTTCTTAGTTGGTATTGGATGTTGAGTTGAGATCTTTTTGCCAGTTGTCTTATTATTTGTTAGACTTACTGCCGTTCACAAACTTTAATGCCGTTATCAGGCTGTTTTTAACCGACTTCGAAAAAGGAGGAGGATGTTCGACTGCATGTTTTTTTTTTTATGTATGTCCACCGATTTCTCTGTCATTTGGGGACCGATTTTCAAAATTCTTGAGGGAGCAGTGGTGGCCCAGTGGTATTGGCTGTGACTTACAAGTTGTAGGTCGTGAGTTCAAACCCAGGCAGGCGCTTTACTTTGTGTAAATTATTTCATCACCACTGCTCTCAAAACGGTGAAGGAAAACATCGTGAGGAAACCGGCATGTCCTAGAACCAAAAATTCGAAGACATGTGACATTCACCAATCCGCATTGGGCCCGCGTGGTGGATTACGGCCCAGACCCTCTCATGAAGAGGAGGCATGTGCCCCAGCAGTGGGGACATTAAAAGGCTGAGCTGAGCTGACGTATACCTAGATGACGTTTTTGTTTTCTCCAATTACGAGTATGTTTAAATTTCACGTTCCATGTTATTGGGGTTTGTAGTTCTGGGATATAACAACTAAAAAGTGAAAAACAAAAAACTTTTTTACAATAAAAAACAATCGACTTAAAAAAAAGAAAATACACTAAAAATTAAAAAAATAACTTTAATTTCAGAAGTCGGTGTTTTAATTTTTAAATTTTTAGTGTATTTTCTTTTCTTGAATTCGGTTGTTTTTTTGTAAAATAGTTTTTTCTAAGCAGTGTTGAATTACATAGAAATCAAGTGAACTTAACGGTGATAGTAGAACAATGAAAACCAGCCAAATGTTAGATAAGAGCACTTTAATTTAAAGTTATCCAGAGATAGAAAGACAGTAAGAAAATCAACGAAAGACAGATTGACACATGAAATCTACGTAAGACGTAAGTATTTCATGAAATCATGACATTTGGCATCAATTGTAACTGAAAGAGTTGTATTGATGATTTTAATGATTATAATTCATTAATGATATACATACATGCTACGGCCGCGAATCAAATTTTGACCAAGATACAACCTGACACTGACCTGCAAATTGCAAAAAACGCAAGAAAATTTGAATTTCGCGGGCTACCCTGGAGCATTCACCTTAAACACCTCTTAGGTACTTACCTAGGTTCTTGTTATCCGAAAACACAGACCCCGGCAGAGAGTTCCATTCCTTAGCTACCTATACGCACAAAAAAAAAAAAAAATACGCACAATTAATGTGTTCTCAAAACGTTTTATGCCTGAAATGTTGTCAAGAATTGAAACTGTAAGATACCACCAAGTCTTAGATCTTCTTATTGATATTAGATTTAAAACTTCTTTTTCTAATATGTAGAGGATAAAAGGCCTTATTGATTGACTGGTTCCAATACTTTATTTGAATAAATTCACATTTAAATTATCGTTAAAATTACAATGAAGAGTTCTAACGTCTTTCCTGAATTCGAATTAAATTTACATGTGACCAGAGGGCTATCCGGGCCTGTGGACGGCGAGTAGTGGGTAACTCGCCGTCTGATCAGCACCAGGCCCGAGAGTCGACGGCGCATAGTATTCCACGCGCGCCTCACAGAGTTTTCAGCAAACATAAAGGGGCCTGTCATGGCCGATGCCTGCCCGGGGGTTGAGGATAAATTCGAAAGAGTTACCTCGCCCCTGGGCATTCAGGGCAGGGAGGAACAGGGGTGGGTTTTAGTCAGTAAGAGTCTGACACGCCCTTCCGCTCCACCCTAGAGCGGAAGAAGTCATTGGATGATTTCCCACCCTCTCAAAAAAAAAAACCAGAGGGCTGGGCATTTCTTTGGCCAACGAATCAACATTGCTATTCAACGTGGCAATGCTGCTAGCGTTCTGGGCACTTTTCCCATTGACAGCGATGTGGATGAATTTTTTGATGCGCAATGAGTTACATAATTATGTCGATTATGTGTACTTATTTTAGATATTAAATTAATCCAAAAAAAACTTGAGTTATTACTGAAACCATTAAAAACTAAATATTCATATCTTAACTTAATACAAAACTCTGTAAAAAGCAGACCGTTTATAAATCATCTAGGCCACAGCCGTCAATATACAGCAGAATTTAATAAAAGTTCACAATTAATTTCCGCTCGACAAGACGTTACAAACATAGCTTCAGTTTGAAGTACACTTGCAATTAAGATGCTTATCTACTGTGTAAAGAGGCTTAGAAACAAAAGAAAGATGTAAGTCTGGATAATTTGTTTGGTTGAAAAACAAAGGCTGCCAGACCGTTAATGTTGCAGCCGCAGATTTTGTTGAACGTCTTGGCGATGACACGAGAAAAGGACTCAAAATTGTTGAGTAACAATAATATTTCCAAATCAAGTATGTGAAAAAAAAATCAATAATAATGTGACCAATATCTTTTTTTAAACTGCTAGACTAAATTGAATACTTTTTATCGCACGTCGGTAAAACATAAAAACACCGTAATATTAGAATGCAAAACTTTTTAATTTACTATTACTCGTAATTTTTGAGGAAATAGAAAATAATTTCATATTTATCATTAAATTACAAGCTTTCATTCACTTTTCTATACAATCTGACAGAAACCATGCTTCAGGTCTTGTCCAAAACTGAGTGGCTACGTGAAAAATGAAGTACATATTATATATCTACGAATAACTACCAATTTCCATACTTCACCAAGTGAATGTCGAAAGTTTCATATAGTTTCATACTGCAGTAACAATTCCTATGCATTTGTCAGTGGCGTCACGATAACTGCAGTGGCTATACCTACTATTTTGCTTGCTATTCGACTACTAGTACAGTAGGCAAAACGCCAGAGTAAGTTACTCTTCCAATGAAAGCGCAACGTAATTTTAAAAGTCGTTTGAATATTGACCCAGCAGAATAAAACTAGCCGTGTTCGCGGATCCGGTGAAAAGTTATTAGTTTTCTAGAATGAAAGGCGCTTTATGTTAATCCAGCATGAAATTAATTTTATACTTGTTTACCATAGTAAAATTAGTAGTAAAAGAACATGTAAGCAAGTAGTATAAAATCATAATCACTATCCAGGATTTTGTTATTATGTTTGAAGTTTCGACACAAAAGAATTAAGTAATCGAAGAAAGATGCCACGTATTATCTGTAAAAAATCATCTATAACCAAACATTACGTTCAGAAAACCGACAGCGTAAAAACAGCCTTCATATTTTACTACCCATAAATTCGAAAACTCAACAAATGCGCAAAAATTTTAGCAATACCTCTAACAAATGGGCACTCCATTTTTTAATCCAAACCCATATCAGCATGGAAACCGTCCTACAAAAACCGCTCGTTTTCGTTAAACGCACAACCGACATCGGTTACTCCGTGGTTAATTCTCCTAATAGTTCACAAGGAACATTGTTCAGCCCCACGAACAATGTTTACGCATCCTTCGCCGTGATTTGTTGCCAGACTTTTATTGTCTCCTTTTTTATTTTTTTCATCTAGCCACACAATTCGTGAGCTCCAAATTCAAATTGTTCCCCTACCCAAAATTTCCGCTGGGCCGAGTTTTAATTGAGAAATGTATTTATTGTTTCAATATTCACGGATATTTTATGTATTTATTTTTTATTTGCCGATTTGCACAAGCGTCGGATAATTGTTACAAATTGCTGAATCTCGAATTTCTGGAAATTAATGAGATTGTATTATTTACTCAACTCTACTTACGATCTCTTTGGAAAAGAAGTAAGATACCTAAATATATCCAACCTTCCAAGTGTTGAATTCGTCTTTCACCTAATTTCTGAGCCTTCCAATTTTAGGCCGTCCTGATAAGTAATTAATTAATGCGATACGATCTACGGCTTTGTCTTACCGCACTAAACTTTTCGGGTTTCAAACCTCTATGAACAAACACAGTGACAATGATAGATAAAATAACGTTTCCGTTTTTTCATTCGGATATAGAACCCTAATAACGTGCAGGTTTTAAATTCCTATTCTTATACTCGTATTAATCACTAAACGGTCTAGATTAACCAGAAATATAATCGATTGACCGCTTTAATTGAAGCGTCCTTAGACTTATTTTTAACTGATTTATAGGTGGATGCAAAATCAATCATCATCAAATCATTGAATAACTAGGTAGGTATGTATTAATTTGATGATATTATTACAGTATGGTAAATCAGAATACCATTACTCGTATGAATACTAATAGTTAAACGTAAATTACATTGTCATCATATGCTTTGATGACAGAATTGACGGCAATCTGAATTTGTCGATGACAATGTCCTATCCAAAGGTTTTAGACAAAATAAACGATCTTTGATCGTAAAATGCGGAACTACTACTTAAAGTAATTATTGTATTTTAAGTGTTTGTTATTGTAATGTTTGATATTGGTCATAGTATTTCTTTTTTTATTCGTGTATTATTTTAGAGTAAAAATGTATTTTATTAGTATAACAATGTCGATTTTAAACATTACTATTTATTTGTTGTTGTAAATTTACCACAAAGAAGTCTGTGTAACCCAAAGGTTGACTAGTAGAGAATACCTTGTTGAATTAAGGCGCAGATATACAACTTCTAAAGATTTTTAAGTTTCGTTTAAACAACTAGTCCTATTTCTTTGAAAAAAAATGTTACTCTAGACAATTTCTTTCATAATTTGATGATGATATTTTAAAATATTTTTATAAAATTGTGTAATTAACTTGTAAAGTTATGTCCAACTCGGATAAAAATTGAGAATCACGCAAAAACTATTGAGCGAATTTTAATAAAATTTTCACCATTTTTAAGATTATTTAATTATTTATATTTTAGTATACGTGTTTTAGTATAACGTCTGTTTTTTATGTATAATTAATTAATAATGCGTCTAATTTCGGACAGCGGTCCTTTTTGGGCGAGTCCTATTACTGGGTGGAAGTAGGACGCGTTACGTGAGCTCAGCACAGAACACGCAAGGTGGTTGGCATTTAATAACGCCTTAAGTCCGCCTATGTATCATTAGTCTACATTAAGTTTAAATAAATAAATAACAATCTCTCAGCGAGAACGGTTATCATAAAGTTCAAAGTAAAATGTACGGAATTTTACGTAATCAATCCCTAACATTTTGAACTTTGCTAACAGAATGACAGTTTTTTCTGGAGGTCCTAGACGACATAATATATTCACACACATCAGTACTGCTGCGACACATCTACTCGTACAGCCTTAATTATAGAATTCGCTAACCATGTGCTTAGTTTAAATACTGACTAGCGGCTTCTAAATTCAAATTCTCCATATGCCATTGAATTAAAAATTCAAATTCTCCATACGCCATCGAATTAAAAATTCAAATTATCCATATTATGACATCGAATTAAAAATTCAAATTCTCCATATGCTACCGAATTAAAAATTCAAATTCTCCATAAGTCATCGAATTAAAAATCTGTTCATCAGTGTTTATACTAATCACATTGTATTTTTTTTAAATAAAGCCTCTAAAGCAAGTCACCCCAATGCTCATGATCAGACATTTTTGGCTTGTCCTTGCTGACACTTATAGAGTCTCCTTTGAGGTAGTTTAACGTAATTTATTCATTATAACTGTCCCCAGTGGTTTTACCCGCGTGTTTGGTTGCTGTTCTGCTCCCGTGAATCTCAGCGAAATGCTAGACAGGCTATCGCCTTCCTCATGAATGTGGCTATCCTATTAAAAAAGAATTTTTCAAATCCGACTGGTAGTTCCAGAGATTAGGGCGTTCAAGCAAACAAACAAACTCTTCAGCTTAATTATATTACTATATATAGTATAGATTTAAGAATAAAAACTGATCTTGATAGAAAGTGTTTTGGCTCCTATCTAGAGCGCTAAAGGAATACACTTAAAAAGGAAAATTTTGAATATTTTACACTCATTACCGACGGTGACGGAAGGTGCAAAGGTACCTATTATAGGTACCTGTGCACCTTCCTGAGAATCACCGAAGCCCCTTGTAAAAAAAATTTACATTAAAAGGCACCCATAAAGATTTTCAGCGGTGAAGTTTGTATTCTAGGAACATGCCAGTTTGCAAGTCTCTGACATTATGATGCAGTTTTGACAGTCAGTGTCAACACTTTGCACTCAAGACTGAACATTTTGAAATGTGTAGACATGCGTCTTGTGTGACTTTCTTTCAACAATTTGTTTCATATAAGAACAGCTTCGGTATAGTTGTTCTTTCTCACTAAGGCGAGTTGGTTTTGGATGTGAGCGCTCGGGTTCATAGAATAGCTTACACACATAGACACAACGGACACGTAAATCTACACACACACCCAAGACCAATACGCCTTTGTGAAATAGAATATCTTTAGTATCTGTTTGCTAGGTCACTGAAGTACGTTAATTTTGAAATAATTAATCCAATAGAAGCAATCAATTTTGAGGATCCTATTAGAGCACTTAAGTGCATGTATACATTAAACTATTTCAAACTGAAGAACTTTACCCACTACTTATGAGAAAAAAATATCCCACGAATAATAAGGAAAATGAGAATTTTGGCTTTGCTTCTCTCTTTCTCTCTGGTATTCATTTGTCGGGTATACAATGTGGGGTGTAATATACACACACCCCACATTGTTATATTTAAGTGCTTTCCAAAAATACAATATCTGTCAAGTATTATTTCCAAGTAAAGGCATCAATAAAACGGGACTCAAGTGTAATTCAGCCATTGTCTTTAGAAAATATTTCGTTATATTTCGGTTCCTAAAGAAAATTGCTTTAAGGGAACCTTTCACCGGGGGTGGCAAACGCCAAAGAAAAGTTAAACCAATTATTATGGAGTAAGAAATATCAAAGTGTTGATGTTACGAAGTTATGGATTCATTTATAGATTTCTCGCTTCTTGGCTATCTTCGATTGAATCAAATTATTTTTGTGAGTAAAAATTTTAAGGAAAATGGACCCGTTTCACCCTAAAAACGATATGTTTTTAGATACAAATTATAGACAAACATAGTACAACTAATAAAGTACCCTTTGATCTTATTCTATGCAAAACCAACCCCGTTAACGAATACTAATGAATTACAAATTCAAATAAACACCATCAAAGTTATTTCCATCCAATCATGAAAATTTTCAATCTACAAAAGGAACAAGGTTCACAGTTTGATTACTTGAGTCAAGATTGAACAAAAAAGTGAATTAAAAGCGGCGCTAACAACGACTCCATTGTGATTAAAGTGAAAAATTAGTCGGAAAATTCATTCCTCTGTCAATCTCGGGTTCCACTTTGTAACGTTGACGAATCACTCGAGTGTACAGAACCCTTCGGTCGAACTTGGACGAAAGTTTTATTTCGTTATCTCTCCTGAACGAAACACGAATTGTACCATTTTGATGTCACAATCCAGTTCTCCGAGTTCTCCGTATTTTCTCGTTCCATTTTAGAAGAGATTGTTAAGCCGTTCTCTAAAGCACTGTATAGGGCGTGAACTCTAAACCTAGTTTCGCTAGGACTTGACAAAAATAGTTCAATTTCGTAGATTTTAAAAAAGAAATGGTAAAAGCGCTAATTGGTTTTCACATCCTTTACAAATCGATGTGTCATTCGGTATTGCCACTTACCACGTTCATCTGTCAACATCGTCAACATTCATTAACTCGAAACCACCAACACTTTAGCAACACTAAAATTTTGACCTAAAATAATAAGTAAAAGAAAAAAGTTTCAAGTCCACTCCGAAACTATTTCACATGAATTGTCTTTGATGATTAAGGATAGTCAGTGTCAAACTTTTAATTTCGAATTCGAGATATTTTTTCGAGCGGAGTGTGGGCGACGCGGTCGGCCCGCGCTGACGTCCTACTCCCGCAACGTTTCAGTGAAGACTGAATGGTACTGAAGCTGAAAATTTGAAATATTTGACGATCCCTGTGGACAGGCAACCGCTGCCGTGAAGATAAGTCCAATAGTACTTGCGCTAAGCTGATTACGAGGCTTGTTTCAGATATTCTCTATCTTCAATGTTCAAGTTTTGAGATTATAGACACCTTTAAGTAGCCGTTACCGGATTATTTGGGGACGGTTATTAAGCGTTATTGTTCTTGTTTCAGGTTTGCTTATTTAAATTCTAGTTAAAATAATCTCTTTATAAATGTGATGATATTAAGGGTGTAAAATGAAAACTACATGAAATGTTTCAGACAATTTACACCTCGTCGGAGTTAATGAATGAAAATTGCTGCTGAAACGTATTATCACACACGACCCAAGCTGAATAATGTTGACCTCAATCAAGTAGTCAGCTAGGGAGTCTTAGTATTACTATCAGGAAATATGTTATTCCTATTCCATGCATCAGTTTTCAAATAAAGACCGCTTGGGTAATCGCTTCTAATATTTCAAACTTAGGTAATAGTATAAGTTTTTAAAATACTTTCAGGACCATGAATGTTAATGTCATACTTTTTTTAAAAAAATACTCTGTACATCTCATACTTCAAATATTTACTTTTCGATCAAATATGGTTGAAGAAATTCAGTTTGAATTTAGTGTAGTCAACAACGTAGATGGTAGAGTCACGGTGCGTTTGGTGCGCAAATTGGTGCCAAGGGCAGACATCTTGGACTAGTGAAGCCTATCCCTTATATTGATGTACTGACATCTGCAATACCCGTTGCGTGTCAAGCGGACACCAAGTGGGCGTAAGAGAAAGTGCTCGAAATATCAAGCGTACACCATTTGTGGGCGTAAGCTACGTCGTACGCATCGTCACAGCTGCCATTGGACTAAACATAAATAAAAAATCTGAACTAGATCGACACGATAGGCCTCGATGGCTCAGCCGGCCAGACACGGGAGGGGTTAAATACCAAAGATGAGGGGTAAAATAATTAATTCACTAACATCTCAGCAGTCCATGCATGCCCTTGAGTCAATTGAGAAACGAGCCAAGAGGATCATCGGCAATGATAAGTTCGTTGAGTCGAAACTCCAAAGTCTTGAACATAGAAGCCGAGTGGATAGCCTGTCGGTTTTCTATCGATTACATTTTGAAGAGTGTGCGACGGAATTGCATAATTTGATTCCATCAAGCCCGTTTCATCAACGGACCACAAGACGTACGGCGAAGTGCCACTGGTTCATGGTGGACATTCCATCCATACCTAAAAGCGTTTTGAGAAAACATTCATTGCGCGTACAGCTAGGGAGTGGAATTCCCTACCAGTCTGTGTTTGCTGATAGCTACAACCTG
Organism: Polia nebulosa; assembly: GCA_951329385.1. Classification (NCBI taxonomy): domain Eukaryota; kingdom Metazoa; phylum Arthropoda; class Insecta; order Lepidoptera; family Noctuidae; genus Polia; species Polia nebulosa. The sequence goes on from OX589604.1 coordinate 12,237,474, forward strand.
GGAGTCCTTAAGTCAAGAGTGAAAAGGTTACTTCTAGGCTCCATCTTTGACCACATCATCGCTTACCATCAGGTGAGATAGTGGTCAAACGCGTGCCTACCAACAATAAAAAAAAAGTACTGATGTTCACTGATATAAATACAATCTTTATCACTTATTAGACGTGTTGTATCGATAAAGCAACTGTTTAGATTTACTTTTCGATCAATATGGATGAAGATGTTTAGTTTGAATTTAGCGTAATCAACAACTAACTAGACGGTAGGTTCACGGTGTATTTGGTGCGGCAAATTGGTGTCCCCAAGGGCAGACATCTTGGATTAGTGAAGCCTGTCCCTTATATTAATGTACTAACATCTGCTATATTAAAATATCTAAGACGAAGGGCAAACTAATTTATGTAGGCACATCTTGGTTAGGTTCACTGATAAAAATATGCTTTTTAACCAACTTCAAAGAGGAGGAGGTTATCAATTCGGATGTTTATATTACATTTTTTTATGTATGTTCGGGCATAACTTCGTCATATACAAGGTGTAACGGAAAGGTGTGGTCATATTTTAAGAACTGCATCTGCCCATCTATATGAACAACTGTCTTCAAGAAAATCTGAGGAAATTCTCAAATTTTTTTTTTACCTCCCATACAAATATTGATCAACTAATGATAACTTTGTATGGAAAGTCCAATTTTTTATGTGAGAATTTTCTATTTTTTCATAGAGAAAGTTGTTCATTTCCGTGGGCAGAACCGGTTCTTAAAATATGACCACACCCTTCCGTTACACCCTGTATAGACGGATTTGCAAAATATTTTTTTTGTTCGAAAAAGGTAATGAGTTTCGAAGACTGACAACGAAACTATTCAAAAAATGACAGCAAATTAACCGCGATTGCTGCTATCTCAGAAATATGGATTGTTAACACAATTTAATGAGGAATCACAACAACAAAGTGAAAAATAAAAACTTTTTTACAAAAAATAGAACCGACTCTCAAAAAAAAAACAAAAAGTGCAAAATAACTTTAATTTCAGAAGAAACAAAACCAGAAACACCAACTACCGAAATTAAAGTTACTTCGCACATTTTTGTTTTTTTTTTTTTTGAAAGCGGGTTCTATTTTTTGTAAAAAAAAAAATTACCACTTATCAGATGTATTGTGTCAATAAGGCAACTGTTTAGTTTTACTTTTCGATCAAATATGAATGAACATAGTTATTCAGTTTGAATTAAGTGTAGGGTAGGTACATATTCAGCAACCAAGTTGTTCAATGGTTGAAAATTTTAATTTTTTAGGGTTTCGCAGTCCTAACAAGGACCTTAACTAGGAAACCTTATAGTTTCGGTCTGTCCATCTGTCCGTCCGAGGCTTAGTTAAGTGACTGTTAGTACCAGAAAACTGCAATTGTGCATGGGTATAAATATGAATTACGCCAAAAAACGAAACAATAAAATTTTTAAAAAGATTTTTTGTCATGGTAGCTCCCGTACATGTAAAGTGGGGAAGATATTTTTTTCTTACCTATCATATAGTGTAGTGGGAATTCGATTCAGTGATCAGTTTGCGAAATATTAAAGTGATATTATTTGTTCCTTCGATTAATACTAACCAGAAGTAGCACATTTTAACATATACTGGGTGTAAAAAGACACATCACATAGCCGTCAACTACGCATACTGTACATCTAACAAAGTAGATTTGAGCAAAAATTACTGATGGGAAACGACTTGTATTTTCAGGCATGAAAAAAAATACCTTTTGTATTGCGTGAAAAGTAACGCGAACCCAGGCAAGTGGAGTTAAGCCCCGCCCCTTCGCTATAAGCCGCGTAGGTACTTGTCGGATAAGTTTGATATTCATTACGTTTTTGTAACTGCAAACGCGTAATTTCGAAATTTCGAAAAAAAAAACAGTATTTCAGGTAATGTTTGTTTGGAAAAAAGTTGGAACACTTTGAATTCCTTTTTCGTAAAAAAGTTAAAAAAAAATTGCTTCTTTAACCTTCAAAATCTCCAGAACCAGTATATTTCCAGGTATGGTCTAGTGGAAAAAATATATCCAAATAATGGGTAAAATATGTGGCTTTCGGCTTCGGAAACTGTCTTTTTACACCCGTTATAATAAAATATTATTGGTTTCCCAAGTGAAAGAAATTAGATTAAAAAAGCCGGAAGCTGTTTTTTCCCCCTTACATCTCTTTTCATTCAGCCTATAATATAAAGCCATCGTTTTCAACCAAGGTTGCCAGGTTGTATGGGCCCTCCTGAAAAACAATAGCTCTATTGAAATCGATTCTTTGTCATACTAAGATCAAGGGCGACGTACTAAGATACGAATCTTGGGGCAAGTTTGTCTTATAAAAACTTTTTTCTTTATCACTAGAGGGAATAAAATGTAAAGATCACTATGTAAGTATATTTTGTGAAACTGTTAAAAGTAATTCTTCTTAGAACAGACCTTATGACATGGTATTTTGCCATCGCAGTCATTACGGTACGAGTTAAATATCTTACTTACTATAGTTAGCCATTTTTACCCGACTGCGCGGCGTAAGGGAGGGTAATGTGCTTATCAGCCTATGTATAGATGTATGTAGGTATGTATGTTTGTTCCTTTGTAGCACTTTAAGAGACCAAACGCGTTGACCGATTTTGATAATTCTTACGTCAATTGATAGAGTTAATCTCGCGAGTGCTACTAAAGACATGACAGTAATCAAAATACAATATGGCGACCACCCGATGTGAAAAAGAAAAAAATGAAAGCAGACGAACTATTAAGTGAGGTATCAAAATAAAGAGCTTGAGGAGGCGATTCCAAAAATATAACTCACTAAAATGTAGAAAATAAAAAATAAAAATATTTTCAAAAAACCCGACTGTAAAAAACAACTAAAAAGTTCCAAACAAGTCGCTTTTCAAGAAGAATGATGCAGTAATATTATATAATATATTATATTATACCCACTTATATACCTAACTAAGAAGTAACAGAAAATAAATAAATGAGATGACTCTGCTTACTGTTATCATTTAGATTTATAGGAGTACAAGACGCACATGCATTCTGTGTTTCTACGTTGTAAACATACAGCCCTATGACAGACAGACGAACAGAGAGACAGTGTACCGGTGCCGTGATGGCTAAGTGTCTAATAAAACATCACACCTTTCCTGAAGGGTTAGCCTGGGCTGTTCCTATGGTATGTAGGTACCTACGGAGCAAGCCGATTGCCATAAACCGGGAGTAAAGCCAGACTCCGAGGTAGTACTGATTAATTCTAGAATCTCAATAACACTACTCCGCCCGAGGATTCATGCAAAATAGCAGTTCTTACGACCACCTTGACCAACAAGGTGGTCTTGGTTTATATGGACTCGTTTTCACCTTTAATTCTTTCCCTAGTATTTGTTTCTCTAACAAATAAAATTTTAACCAAAAAATTGGAATAACAATGACATTTTTCATACAGATTACCATAATAATGTAATTGGATTTCGACAGTTCAATTGCCTATAATTGGTTAATTCTCGTTTAACATATTGCGTGCGGCAGTAATCCCTTAGATTAGGTACCACGCAAGGTTTCTAATGTACCTACCTATGTTACTGATACGTTATAGATACCTACGCCTATAGAGTTATTATATAAGTTAAGTCTGTTTATAGAAAATTAAAAGTCTTGACTGACTGATTGACTGATATATCAACGCACAGCTTAAACGCTGCTGCAGTCTCCGCCTTCTGCGAAGCAGTAAAGCTCGCGAAGGCGGAGGCGGGACGCGTGAGGGAAGCTCAACGGAGTGGCTCTCACGGCCCCGGCCGCTACCACTGCAGGAGAGGTACTGGGCGTACTGGGCGTAGGACGTCGCGAGACGATCTCCGGTTCCGTAGACCCGGGCCTGCGGACGGCGAACAGTGGGTAGCTCGCCGTCCGATCAGCACCAGGCCCGTGAGTCGACGGCGCGTAGTGTTCCACACGTGCCTCAAAGAGATTAGTGCCACCACTGACGGGGGCTATGGTGGCCGGTGCCTGCATACCTAGGGGTAGCGGATAAATTCTGAAAATGAGTTACCGCACCCCTGGGCACTCAGGCAGGGAAGGAACAGGGCTGGGTTTTAGTCAGTAAGAGTCTGACATGCCCTCCCGCTCCACCCAGAGCGGGAGAAGTCATTGGATGATTTCCCACCCCCCAAAAAAATTAAAAATAAAAAAAAGCTTAAACGCTGCTGGTCATAGAGACATGAAATTTGAAAGGTGTGTTCTTTGTAAAGAATTGGTATCCACTAAGAAAGGGTTTTTGAGAGGGTGAAATGGGGGTTAAAATTTTATAATAGGGAAGTACTAATTCCACGCGGGTGAAGCCGCTGGCAGAAGCTGCTAAGTTATAATTATAATTACTTTTAGAACTAAACGATCACAAAACAGTTGTAGTTGGAGGTTCAGAAGAGCAATTGCCGTATTTTTAAGAATCTCAGCGACAATCAGGCACTTTGTGTTAATTATTTCATCACCACACCAGAGTCCTCTCAAAAGGTGAAGGAAAACATCATGACACAATCGAAACTTCTAAGACATGTGACATCCACTAACCCACTTTGGGCCCGCGTGGTGTATTACTAACGGCCCATAATCTCTCCCAGAAAGGAAGCTTGTGACCCAGCTGTGGGAACATTATAGGCTGGTTATGCTAATGCTTGTGCAACGACAATCAATATCAAAAACTGGTTTTAAAATGTACGTAAGCTAGAGAAAAATATACTTTTCACAGATGGGAACAGGGGTCTACTCCGAAGTGTTTTTACGAAGTATCAGCCGAATGTTCGGACATATTTTTGTGCAGTTTTAAAATGAATGTGCCATACCTAAAAATGTAGCAAAATTCATTACGTATGTTTTTGGTGAAAGAAGCTCTCAGAGAAGAGCTACAATTTTAGACATGGCACATTCACTTTAACACTTCACACAAATATTCTGAACATTTAGCCGATACTTCGTGAAAACCCTTCGGAGTAGACCCCTTGAGATTAGAGCAGTAGAGAGACCGTTCATAAAAATACGAAAATTGACAATTTAAAAAAAGAAAAATGGAAATTGGCTTTTAAAAAATTATCGCTGGCCAGTGTGCTAACGAAAAAGCAAAGAACTATGTCACATCGTTTTCAAAACTACTAATAAAATAGGTCCGCAAAAAGGACCTTTTAAATGCACATCGCTGCAACTTCAAACAGAAAAAATATTTGGTACGGTTTTTCATCACTCATTTTACAATGCTCTTATTACATAGCGGGTATTTTCCGTAGAACTTTTTGTATGGAGCACTGACACGCTGAGTTTGAAACATGGAGCTCCATGAATAATGGGCAAAGTTGTAAGAGTTTAAAATTGAACTGTCCATATTTCGGCTGAATATTAATTTCGTGGATTCTAGTTGGCATTCATAATGAAAATTAATGTAAAAATAGTAAAATGATAAATTCGTTCGAGAGAGGATTGCGGTCTTATGGTTTGGCGAGGGAAATTGAGTGAGTAATCAGAGGTTTTGGTAGTTGAAAGTGTCGTAGGTATATGTTGCAACTTAGAGTAGGTATGTATCTTACCTATTGGTAGGTACTCTTGTCAGTGATAGTTTGCAATCAGCCATATAATTTTCCCACTGCTGGGACTCGGGCCTCCTCTATAGAAGGGGAAAGGGGCTGTAATGCACTACGCAGCCGCAGTACGGGTTGACAGATTTCGCATGTCTTCGCAGTTTTGGATTTAAGACACAAGTCGGTTTCCTCACGATGTTTTCCTTCAACGTTTTTAAGAGCAGTGGTGATGAAATAAATTACACAAAGTAAAGCGGCTGCCTGAGTTTGAACCCATGACGTAAAACTCGTAAGTCGGGGCTGTTACCACTGGGCCACCATTGCTTTGTGATCTTATGTAAATATATCAATCTACCTAGCCTTTTCCCAACTTTCTTGGGGTCGGCTACCAGTCTAACCGGATGCAGCTGAATACCAGTATGGAGCGACTACCTATCTGACTTCCACAACCCAGTTACTGGGTAATACGTTAACCCTTAGTAAGACTGGTTGTCAGATTTTCGGGCTTCTGACGACCCGTAACGATCGATGTCGAAGGTCCACGATTGACAGCCGGGACCAACTAACGACTTAACGTGCTTTCCGAGGCATGGAGGAGTCTCAGTATGTAAAGATGGTTACCCATTCGTGGACCATCTCCGGCAAGCGTAGCTTAACCTGATGGATCGACCCGTGCCTTTGTTCTTTAGCCACGAGCTCCTCTTATATAAACAAACTTTTATTCCACTTTACAGAGCACAAAAGTAGCCTTTATTTTCTTATGCATAACTATGCTTTTATTTTTATCAAAGCATTGATACCCCATCCCCTAGTCTTCAACAATCTCCCCAACTATTCACTCATATGTAAAACATCTAACATATTCACAAATTAAACACGACTAAACCCAAGTCTCAGTCAAAATGGCATAACTTAACTATGAATATGTCACCTTAATTAATAAAATTTGCATAACAATCGTATGCAATATAGTACTTATGTTTGGTATTCTAGCGTAATGGTAGCGTCCCATGAGATATAATTAATAATTGTTTTATGCAAATCAGCAGCCCTTATCTCTAGTGAGACTCACAGAGTATAGAAAGTCACGCCGGCGGAAACGGATTCTAAAATTCGTGCCCACGCATAGACATAGAGAACTAGACTAATCATTCCATGTCTGTCAAGTGAATGCGGTCTGAAAAGTGTAAGAGAGTCAAACTGATCGTGCGGTCATTTGATGTATTTTTCTAGAATGATTTCTTTCATCATACTTTCATAAAAAAATATTTCCTCACACTAGGAATTACTCTGTATCCTGGGTGCGATCACAAACATGTAAACTCACCGGAACAAGTATATGTAGGCAATACAATGATTCGTGCGAGAATCGAATCCGCGACACGCAGCACAGCACCCGAACGCTCAACCACTGTGCCAACCGTATCGTCAGAGTCAATTCTGATTGGCTCCCGTCTCAAGCTGCCAGCGACTCTTTCGTTTGGTCATTACGCCTACAAACATATTAGATAGATACGAGAACTGACTGCAAATTTATTTGGTCTCTTTCTACAGATAACTCAATTTAGTGACAGTAATGTTCAGTTGAGTTCTATACCTACATCTACTCCAGTGACCCACCCTAAATTTGCATGGATACAAATTATACATTGAAACCATAGGAATAACTCTGTCTATTGGTGAAAACCGTATGAAAATCCAAGTAGTTTTCGAGTTTATCGCGAACAAACAGATAGACAGACGCGGCGGGGGACTTTGTTTTATAATATGAGGGATTATCTATGTCCTCAGGCTAGCAAAACACCTGCCTGGGGTCGCGAATAAATTCGAAATAGAGTTACCGCGGCCCTTGGCACAGGCTACTGAAGGAACAGGGGTGGGTTTTAGTCAGTACATGTCTGACACTCCCGCCCGCTCCACCCAGCGTTGGAGAAGTCATTGCATGAATTCCCACCCCAAAATAAAAGGCTAGCAAAGCACAAGTTTCGGCTGTTATGTCTTCTTCTTCGTTGTCACACTCTTGGTAGAGAGGTCATGGTAGTGGCAAGTTTGACAATCCGTCGCCCTTCCTTCCGTACTGTAGCTCTTCTTGTACATTCGTGGAGTAAACCATTGAGTACAGTTTTGACTTGGTCGGTCCAACGCATTGATGACCTTCCACGCGCTCTAGTGTTTTCCCTGCACTGCAAGTCGTTCCACAACAGATGTGTCTTTTTTACGTAGGTATGTCCAAAAAAAGTGGAATTACAACATTGGGCGGATGGAAGAAAGACGCTGTTTGATACCGAGTTCTTGGAGGATTAAGACGTTGCTTTGCTGTTATAAGTTATAACACAGTGTCAATTCTCAACGGCTGTCAGTCTTATGCAAACGGTGACACTCACGATAGTGAGGATACGACATTGGACGCTGGAAGAAAGATGTTGTTTGATACCGAGTTCTTGGAGGATTGAGACGTTGCTTGGCTGTTATAAGTTATAACATAGTTGTCAATTCTCAACGGCTGTCAGTCTTATAAGCAAACGGTGACACTCACGATAGTGAGGATACGACATTGGACGCTGAAAGAAAGATGTTGTTTGATACCGAGTTCTTGAAGGATTGAGACGTTGCTTGGCTGTTATAAGTTATAACATACTCGTAGTGTCAATTGTCAACGGCTGTCAGTTTCTATAAGCAAACGGTGGCACTCACGACAGTGAGGATACGACATTGGACGATGGAAGAAAGACGCTGTTTGATACCGAGTTCTTGGAGGATTAAGACGTTGCTTGGCTGTTATAAGTTACAACATAGTATCAATTCTCAACGGCTGCCAGTTTCTATAAGCAAACGGTGACACTCACGACAGTGAGGATACGAAATTGGACGATGGAAGAAAGACGCTGTTAGATACCGAGTTCTTGGAGGATTGAGACGTTCGTTGGCTGTTACAACATAGTGAAAATTGGCAACGGCTGTCAGTTTTTACAAGCAAACGGTGACACTCGCGACAGTGAGAATACGACAAAACACGCCGAAAAACAGCAACAAATCAGCAAATCAGGCCGTCAATTTCTAGTAGCAAACGTTAACACTTACTGACGCGCTTAGTTTGTGTGGAAAATTTGACAATACCGTCTCTAGCAGTGACCAGCATCTCGATACTACATGTATGGAGCCAAAGTACTGTTCTTATCGGTTTTGTGGGAATAACCCAAGATAAGTTACAGCCTCTATTATCACACCATATAGATACTCTTTCTTTTAAAAATAATATTCTTCTGATAACAAGGAAATCATAAGTGATTAGAATTTTTATTTTCGTATATAAAATAGAAATCTTTACTTCGGTGGGAACGTTTTTAGAAAGAAAGACATCTTAATGGTACTTGTAATGAGTGAAATTTTATTGGAATAATAATATTATAGTTTAAGAAAACTAGAACTCGCTTTTCGTATTCTTTTTAGAAACCCCTTTGATTTGAAACCCATATCATGGGAATGCATAAAAATAATTAGTCTGCCATCTTTGGGAGCCTGCCATATTAGATTTAGAATGATATTCTTAGCTAAGCATGCATTGTCATCCAAACTAAACATATATAAAAAAACAATTAGCTCAATCGGAACCGCGAACTGGGTCAAATTTAATTTCTAAAATTTTTTACATATTTACAGGTGAAGCATTGAAAAATCGTCCACCGGTCCGTCAAGTTGACAATGCCGTCTCCAGCAGTGACCACCGAGTTGTTTTATAGCTCTGTGGGTCAGACTACATAAGGTCCTGTGCGAAGTCGAACGAGGGCTCAAATAATTGAATTAAGCACAAAATTGTCCTTAAACGCTTAATCCGTTAAGGTGAATAAATATAAATATGAACCTTGGGATTATAACATTTCGGAATGACCCTTACACGCCTTTTTGGCTTCCATGTGGGGAATTAAAATATTTGAATATGGAAGATTTGCTTAAAAGTGCTTTCATTCATGTAGGGAGGAATATATAATGATTTAGTTATAGTATATTACGTGTAATGCCAGATTGAAACATCATTTCATTTCGTTTAAATGAATGGAATTAGTTTTTATTTACGTACACGAAGGGTCCAAACGGAGCCCTATTATTGCCACTCACGTATCCGTCTGTCTGTCTGTCTGTCCGTCCGTCGTCTGTCACAAAATATTGTTACGAAGAATTTTTTAACTTCTCATTGACCTATGAACTTGAAAATCGTGAAAGGACATTGTTGGAAATGGCTCCACGACCAACCAACCTCTGACATACATAGTAATTTTAAGTATATTTTATTATATTTATTGCGAATATCTGTATGAAACGGACACTTGGCGTTCTATATTGAACAATTAAAAGAACTTAAACGATTTACGACGTCACAAATCCAAAATGTTGCCATCTTTGACAGTTACATTTGAGATAATAATGCATCCTATATGATTACTTATCTTTTTCTATACAATTACTATACTATACACATAAGGATGTTTATGCACTACCTCGTATTCGATTCATTCGTGTGCTTTACGAGCAGCTTAAAAACTGATCAGAATTCACGAATAGGCGCTGTGCACTAACTCATAGTCGGTTCGTATTCGTGATTGGTTTTAGGGAATTTTTCATTGTCCGTTTTTAAAAACACGAATACGAAAGGCCACGTGCACCAATCTGAGATTCGAGTATTCACTAAAAAAATCACTCGAATCGACTCGAATATGAGTGCACAAAACCCCCATTATTAAGCATGACGGCTACTTCGATCTGTAAAAACTGACTCGATGTGAGAGATTCACGAATATAAAAACACGAAAACGAAGCAGTGCACAAACCACCACACGTTTATTATGAAGGCTGTTACGAATCGTATTTTCACGAATACAAACCAAATACGAGGTATGGCACACACGCCTTAGGTGAGATGCATTGTAATATTTCAAATAGAATAGCACGCACATTTTAAACAAAAAATATCGATACGGATTTTATAGGGCATCCCTAATCCTTGTCATGTCAACTGTCACCTGTCTGACTGTATTGTGTAGTGATTTCATTTTGTTATTTTTGGAAAACATTCGACGACCTTGCTATTTTTTACTGACTCTAATTGCTTTTATTAACGTGTTACCTGGCTGTGATAATAAATAACTTTAGTGACAGGCATTTACTAGCATATTTCTAAGTATTGAAGGGATTAAATCCTACTAAAAATAACCTCAAAATCTTTGTTTTCTTTTTAAATAAATGCTTTCTACAAGACGTCCGTCATTAAACTTTGTCTTCATGGGCATATACTCGTAATTTAGAACACACAAAGCAAATTTCCTTCGCTGTTGGATCTGGGGCGAAAGATGTGTGGATGCAGAACAATCTCCTTTGGTGATAATGATTATTATTACGCATACTTTACTAACAAATACCAATATTTGGTACGGAACCCTTAATGTGCGAAATCTAACACGCACTTGACCAGTTTTTTTTTATAATTGATGGGCTTGCGGTTGACCACTATCTCACCTGATGGTAAGCGCGCTTGCCTAGAAGTAACCCCTTCACTGTCAATTATTCTTTAATCTTATGTGTTAATTTTTTATTTTTGATAAGTTTGCGCTGACTACTATCTCACCTGATAGTAAGCTCCATCGCCAACCACATCATTGGTTGGCGATGGAGCACGTTTGCCTGGAAGTAACCTATTCACTATTGACTATATGATATGCCTAGGTGATATATATCAGAAATCACAGCCTCCGGCAGCAAATTCCACTCCTTGACTCCTTCGTAAATTAACCATTTAAATTCATGCGGACACAAGTGAACTACACAAAAAATATCTACTTTCAAATAAACTCTGAAAAGTTCAAATCAGTGACAAGCACTTATCGTCAAAGTATTAATGAAAGATTTAACGCAGTATTAACAAAGGTAATTAAAACAGCGCCGAGTATTTAAACACTTTACAGGGCAATGAATTTTAAACAAATCATAAAAGAACAATAAAACCAGTTGATTGTTAAACTTATTGGCTTTTACAAATTCCCCCATCGTTTATCTTTTTAACGAATTGATTCAGAAGTGAATTATTTTAGGCAAGCACACTACTGACTTCAATAATAGAAAAAATAAAATAATCATTAAAATAACCAACTTTTTTGTAAGTAAAGTGTTGCCTTACTTCATATTACTGACAGATGGATGTTTGGTACTCAATTACTCAGAACGGCTGAACATATGTGGATGTTATTTGATACAGAGATAGATTATAATGTGGAATAGCACATAGGCTATAATTTTTAATGGGGGAAGCACTAATTGCACGCGAAGCCATTTGCAGAAGCTGGTATTATAAATGGTAGATATTCCCCGCGATTCCAACTGCATTTACGCGGACTTTTTTTAACGTAATTCTGTTAAAAATATCACTCGAGAATAATGTAGCTTTTCATCACTGAAAGTTTTTTTTTTTTTTTGTATACAGATGAATAGGTATTTCCAGAGATAAGTAATTAGAAACATACACACCCTCGCCTTACATCTTTATTAATGTTCAAATTAGATTAAAATTATTTTGATTAGTAAACAAGTTGGGCAGATTATTTGGGATGGCTAACTCGGATCTTATACAACTTTGTTTTACCTTTACAGTTGCTTGGTACCCATTTTAACACGATTATAAGCTTCACCTGTAATCTACGAGTGTGTTCAAAAATCTTAGAAGTTAAATTTGATCCCCTTCCCGGTTTTCGATTGAGCTGAAATTTTACACACCTGTTTAGTTTGGATCGCAATGCTTGGTTAACTAAGTGACGTCATTCTAAATTTAATATGGTGGACTACCAAAGATGGCGGACTCGTTGTTTTCTATGCATACCTACCCATGATACGAGTATGGATATCGACTGAAGGTTTTTTAGTTTTTTAAACTATAATATTTTATTTAGTTATAGATCCGCAATTTTGATTTAGATAGATTTTAAGACCATGACCACTGCATTACCTTAAGTAAGTAATTGTATTCTAAAATTACAACGTGGGCTGAAAACTTACAAAATATACCTATTAACAAAATGTCTAAGGTAACGAATCAATTGACCCTCAAACTCACCAGATTGGATAGATCCTCAATATTTCTGTAGGTTTAATTAAAGTGACTTATTTAGATCAATCTTGAACACTGAAAAAAGTAGAAATTTCATTTTGTTACTTTAATAGTGGGATAGACGAACAATGCGAAAATTTGATGAAAAAGACGACAAAAAGCTATTGCATTTTTAAGCTGCAAAAAGGTGGAGATTTGGCAGATATTTTCACTACACAAAATTACAAAATATGAAATAATTATTTATAAAAAAAATATTAAGTTCCTATTAATAAATCGAAGCTGTACTTTTTCAACTTAATTTTATCTTTAAAAAAAAACCGTCACACATTAACAAACCGAATCTTTCCGATCTCCACCGACTACTGTCACCACTTTGTTGAAGAAAGGGATAAACCAAACCACTGGACAGGTATTAATGCAGGACAAGTGTGCTAAGACGTGTGTGCATTGAACTGAATAATAGGGAACCGGTAGATTCCGACAAAGTCGGTAAAGGAGAGGAAATCGCTCCTTTGTGTCGGACCTTAGCAGTGACAATTCCGATTATAAATACAAAACATCAATAAAACTTACTGTCTATTTGATTATTTGGCGCCTTTCGACTGAGTCAGTTTATTTTGATAATTCTTCTGTTTGTGCTATTTTCAGCTTGTTTATCAAATCAAACTTCAACTGTTATGCCAGCTACAAGGTGGATTTTTATATCCTTCCTATAATGTGATGTAGAGGTATAAGGATTGAGGAAAAGGTTTTGGGTATGAATGTGGATGGTTTTGACTTGGGCACGCTCAATAGAAGAACCATGAGTTTATTTATTTAACCAGAACGACCAAACGCCAATTGCACTTTTTATACTCATTTAGACATAGTAAAATTTTTTTTAAGCAAATCAAGAATAAAATATTACAAATACCCAATATTATACATAATATAGACTGCGTATCAATCAGTCTTCTCGGAAATCTTCAGACATTCTGACAGTATCTCCTTCCATTCATCAGCGAACAGATCTAATCCAGGATTTATGGTTTTATAAATATGTATATTCCTTGAATATTTTAAATAAAAATCCAGGATTGGATTATATGAGAACGTTGAGTTTGTTTAGCATTCGCGGAATGGGTAACGTACGTCGAAAAACCGTACGACAATCTGGCACCATACATAATTTATGCCAAAACCATGTTGATTATGCGAGCAGTCTTTTCAGGTTCTAATGGCCGATTTCCGAATTTAATTATAGCAATATTTATTTTGGGATACCTCATTTCAATTCATTTCCATTATACTATGGGAAAGTCCCTAATTGAATACAGAATTTAAGAACCTCCTCCTTTTTTTCGTCGGTTAAAAATAAATGTGGATATGTGTGTGTGTGTGTGGTGTAGAAGTCAAATTCTATGGAACGATGGGTGGATTGCGTGAGGCTAGACATGGGGTGACTATTAGAATTATATAGATGTTTGGAATAAGCAAAAATGCTGCACGAACCACAAAATAAATCTGGAAAAAGGCATTAGACTATTATTGATGAAACTATTCAAACAATGTAACTCCAATTCTTGACAACATTTCAGTCAAAAAACGTTTTGGAAACACATTCGTTGTGCGTGCTGAGCTAAGGAGAGGAATTCCCTACCGGGGTCTGTGTTTCCTGATACCGACAACCTGGGGGTATTTAAGTTGAGATTAAAATAGGTTACTTCTAAGCAAGCTTGCTCCAGCGTCGACCACATCATCGCTTACAGGTGCGATAGTGGTCAAACGCGAGTCTAACAAAGTAGAAAAAAAAACTTGATCCATCAGACTGTTACAGTGTGTAACAATGTCTTTGTAATCTTACACTATATTCTCTGGGGGCTTAGACAAAGTAAGAATTTAAAAACGATAACGAAGTTAGAAACGACTAAAATGTATGAGATTGACATAAACCGCGCTAAGTCACGTGGTCAGTCGACATCGTTATCGCAAGTTGGTAGACAATGTTATAATTCGTAACGAAACCATAAAGAAACGAATTGCTATCGTGTTTATCCCATACAAATGCGTAGACAAGCAGCGCTTTCAGAGTTCGCCTTCGCCTCGATCGTGATCGCCAAAAAAGATAACGATGGAACGCTAACGCTAGCAAATGTTTATCGATATCTCAGAGACGAGGACGAATTTAGATATCGTTTCGCTACGAAGCGATGTTACTTTGTCTACAGGCCCTGGTTACCTATTATAGTAGATCTTCTCACTACTTAAATAATCATCATCATTAACTACTCCTGTAGCTCCATATTGTAGGATAACTCATCACAACTCAATATGATCTCAAACTATGACAACAAGCGCGTTAAACTCACTCATTAATACAATCCCTTGTGTCAGTTCCGTAAACTTGTAATGATAACGTTATCTGCCCTAATTAGAGACAGCCTTCAAGGTAGGGTGAGGCATATTAATCAACGTCCGTTACATCGATAGAATAGGGGCTGGGACATTGACTTGACGAGCGGCCTCCCTACGAAGAGGTGTCAATGCCATCACGATTCCGTTGTAAGGGATCGTCCTGTATAACTCCGTCTCTTTCACACAACGTAATCGTGATGGAAATGACACTTCATAGTTTGGAGGCTGTTCAACTTATCGCTCATTGGTTTTAACTCGGCAAATTGTTTCATGAACGTTATAACTTTGTGCAACCCTCTACATTCCTATTGTTGTACAAAACTTTAATTCGATTCCAACTAGAATATAATTTCAGCCGAAAGACGTCCACTGCTGGACATAGGCCTCCCACAAGTGTCGCCACAATGACCGGTTCGGTGCGTCTCGCATCCATCGGCTATCCGCGACCCTCACCAGGTCGTCCGTCCACCTTGTTGGAGGCCTTTCAACGCTGCGTCTTCTGGTACGCGGTTGCCACTCCAGAATCTTTCGGCCCCATCGACCGTCCGTTCTGCGGGCAATGTGCCCAGCCCACTGCCACTTCAGTTTGGCGATTCTTCGGGATATGTCGGTAACCTTGGTTCTCTTGCGGATCTCATCATTCCTGTTTCGATCGCGCAAGGAAACTCCATGCAAAGCCCTCTCCATCGCCGTTTGGGTGACTTTAAGCTTTAACTAGAATATGCGATTCTTATTTGGAATCCTTTATACGAGAAGTACAGCACTAGATTGGAAATGGTTCAGAAAAAGTTTCTACGTGCTATGACTTATAGATGTTATCATTCTAAGGCTCCTTACGTACAGCTGTTAAAAAAATACTGTGTTCTGAGTTTGGAGTACCAGGCGTTTACTTCTCGTAGTCATGATACATGACTTGTGTAACAATAAGTTTGACTGCATTGATTTGTCTAGACAGACAACAGCGAGTAGTGCGTGTACCTCGTTTATTTCATACAGACTCCTGTAGGTTTAACGTTGGTATACGACCACCTTTTCGTCGCCTTGTGGACACGTATAATTCACATTTTATGGAACTAGACATACTGTCACTTTCCAGCCATAATTTTAAAGCAACAGCACTCAGGCTTTTATCTGAGAAATATTAACTTACATGTAGTACCTAATCAGTCGCAGATTTTCCTTTTTATTAATCATGAGTTAAATTTAATTTTAATTTTAATGATCTTAGTCTGTTTTTAACCTTCCATTTATTCATTTGTTAACTTATGGACAATGGTGTGGGTTACATGTTTGTTAATTTAGTTGAAGGACTTTTATTGTACGATCTAATATGTAACTGTTTATGGTCCCTAATAAATAAAATAAAATAAAAATATAGCTTGTACCTAATCAATTTGTTTTTTGGGCAATTTTTAGGGTTCTGTCCCCGAAGGGTCCAAACGGAGCCCTATTGCTGTCACTCACGAGTCTGTCGGTCTGTCTGTCCGTCGTCTGTCACACAGGTTTTACAGCCAAGCGGATGGGAGCTAGTCTTCAAATTTTCACAGTATAAGCATCTTGTTAAGCCAAAGCCATACAAATAGTCAAAAATACATTTGGTACGGAACCCTAAATGTGCGAAGTCTGACGCACACTTGGCCGGTCTTTTTTTGGTATATTTTTTTTAATGTTGATTTTATTTGTAACTAGCCACAGCTTTGCCGTTGTGAAGAGTGTTTTATTATCACAAAGGAACTTATTTCCAGGTCGAAAAGTATCCACGATTTTAGTCTATGCGTTTGTCAAGTTGTATTAAAATCCGTTTAGCGGTGTAGCCGTAACAGACGGACACACTTTTGCATTTATAATAATAATTAGCATGGGTAAGTGGAGGTAAGCAAATACATGTTTAACATGACAGAAAAAGTGTGATTTACAAGAGGTTTGTTGGAATTAAGTCGCAAAAGTTTTATGTGTAAGTATTAAAACTTTGCTGGAATGCTTCATTCAGCGTAAGTAACAGTCTCCAAGGAAAAATGCAGCATAACTATCCCTGTGACATAACTGTCGAAATATGGGTGTATAATAGGTACTTCCACTTCTGCCTCATCCTTCGAGGAAATCATACATGATCTTACATGTTTACTGCCCGGAGGGAATATTTGACTTTGTTTTTCTCATCTCTTCTTCTTCATCGTTCTCTCACAGCTGAGGATCTCACTCTCGGTAAATGCTGCTTCCAACAGCTAACACAACAACAACAACTTCTTTATTACGTCAGACCATCTTTCCAGTGTTTGACCTTGAACGCGTTTTGCTTCCACCTTGCCCAGTAGGTATTATAAGCCTTTCCAGACTATGCATAAGTGAGTGCATAATATGTCCGAAAAAAACTGATGTGCTGCTAATAAAGCTGTTTTTTTCATACGAAGAGCAAAACAAACATAAGCCTAGGAATTGTAAAGCCCAAAAAGTTACAAAATAACAATAAAATCAGAATACACTCCCTTTCAAAATAATTTAGCACCAAAACACGCTGGCAGAAATCAGCAGGGTACACACGATAAAAAATTAACGCCAACATTGTAAGGGTCCGTTCGTGTATACCAACTGCGTCAAAATAAAATATTAATACTGCAGTCATATCAATGGGCGTCTGGCTGGAAAAATGATATAATCACCTACATACAGGCCGAATGTTAAGGCTGGTTTACACTCGTACATTGACATGATTAAATGGAGCATGATGATTTTGAAACTTTGAAGAAATTTTTATAATGCCAGTAAATAAGGTTGATGAATGATGATGCCACTGAGTGACATCATCATAATACGAGTATCAGCTGATACATGTCCACTGCTGAATAGAACCCCACATCCCGTCACTATAATAATATCGACTGGTCCCATGCTTTTCGTTTCCAGTGGATTCCCGCGGCTTTCGCCAGGTCATCGGTCCACCTTGAGGACACCATGCGGTATATATAATATTGAACAATCCAGGCAAAATGGACTTCATACCTACACTATATTGTGGGTTGTGAAACGTTTTGAAGAAGAGATCCCTCAAAGTTAAATTTCGTTTTTAAATTGTAGAGTGTTATACCGGAAATTCAAAGTTAGACGCAGCTTGCTGATGAAAAGTCTTCAGACAAGTATGGAAATTCGTGTTTAGCAAAAAAGTTTTACTCATTAATTAAACTTGAAAATTCAAATCCAAAGACTTTCATTATTAAATTTTCCGCATATTAATCTAGCTTTTGCCAGCGGCTTCGCCCACGTGAAAGTCGAATATTACCGAACGAGAACATGTGATAAAAAGTTTTCCATGTTCTAAGCCAGACCTCTACCGGGTGCCAAATTACATCTAAATCCGTTCACGCGTTAATCGTTGCCGCGTTGAAACGACACACAGATTTTCACTTTCATAATGTTGTAGGATATTGAGATATACCTACAGGGTATAACGGAAACACGGTGGAGCATACGGTGGAGGTCTGCCCCGCTTGGGCGGAGCACCGCCGTATCCTCGTGGATGCGATAGGCGGCAGCGACCTCTCGCGCCCAGCCCTGGTCCAGGCCATGGTACGGAGAGAGAGGGAATGGGAAGCAGTCTCCTCCTTCTGCGAAGCAGTAATACTCGAGAAGGAGGAGGCGGAACGGATGAGGGAGACTCAACGGAGTGGCCCTCACGCCACCAGCTGCAGCCGCCGCAGGAGACGCCTTGGGCATCGGGGGTCGCAGGACGATCTCCGGCCACCGTAGACGCGGGCCTGCGGACGGCGAGTGATGGGTAGCTCGCCGTCCGATCAGCACCAGGCCCGAGAGTCGACGGCGCGTAGTGTACCACGCGCGCCTCATAGAGAACATGTCAGCTACCACTGACGGGGCCCATCATGGCCGATGCGGGCATGCCAAGGGGTAGCGGATTAATTCGTAACAGAGTTACCGCTCCCCTGGGCACTCAGGCAAGGAAGGAACAGGGGTGCGTTTTAGTCAGTAAGAGTCTGACACGAAGGGTGCAACAGAAATGAGTAATGTTCTTCAAGGAACTCATACTGAATTTCCAAAAAAAAATTGGACTTTCCGCACAAAGTTATCTCCAGCTTATCAAAATTAGTACAAGAAGTCCAAAAAAACATCGGAATTGAATAAGACGTCTTGAAGAAAGTTGTCCATTTCTATGGGCAGACGGGCTTTCCAAAATTTAACCTCGCATTTCCATGACACCTACTGTGATCATCAAAAAATTGTTTTTGTCTAAATACTAATATTATAACGAGGAAAGATTTGTATTTTTGTATGTAACAAATAAGCTCCGAAACTACTGGACCGATTTTAACCATTTTTTTAACCGACTTCCAAAAGGAGGAGGTTATCAATTCGGATGTTCGTATTTTTTTTTTTTATGTATGTTCGGGCATAACTCCGTCATTTATGGACGGATTTCCAATTTTTTTTTTTGGTCGAAAGGAGTTTGTTCCGAAATGGTCCCATTTAAATTTCATAAAGATCTGATGATGCCTTTCGGAGACAGACAACGGAACTCTTCAAAAAATGACAGCAAATCAACCGCAATTGCTGCTATCGCCTAGATATCCATTGTTAACACAATTTAATGGAGAAACACAACTAAAAAGTGAAAAATAAAAACATTTTTTACAAAAAAATAGAACCGACTTCCAAAAAAAAACAAAAAAGTGCAAAATAACTTTAATTTCGGAAGTCGGTGTCAAAAAACAAAGAAACAAAACCAGAAACACCAATAACGGAGCGAAACCGCGGTCAAAGTCTTTAAAAAAGTCGTCATTCATAGCATGATAAAGTGTCAATCAGCTTTAAACTGAAGTGACCGTAGAACAGGTGACGCGAGGTCCTGTCTCCAATAATTACTCACGTAAAATTCGTATTTTACCCATGTTTATGATCAGCGAATTAAACGGCCCGTCCGCTTCCAAACCGTTTGTTTTATCTGCTCTGACATGGTTATTGATACAGGTCAAAAAAGTTAAAAATTGACAGAACATTCTGTGATGGCTTTGTGAGTGAAATCGTCGTGGTTCGTTAGAGAATCCAAAAAAAAATCTGTTCACTTTTTTTTTTAAGTGAAAACTTCTTTAGGCCAACGCGCCTAAAGAAGTTGCCATTTTTGAGATGGGAAAAAACTATTGAACTCGCGCGTCACCGTCACCGACCGTCTTATCACTCGTTGCGGATTGTTTTTATTTGAAGTAAAAACCGACACTGACACCCATACCCACTACGAGTGCTACGTACGCGTCGTAGCACTTGTAGCGGATCGTATAGCGGATTTTGTTCAAGTTCTCACTTTTGTCGGTACTGCCGGAATCCCATTTTTTTATCGTTTATAGGCACGCGTTTGACCTCTATCTCACCTGATGGTAAGCGATCAAAAATCAAATCAAAATTAAAAATCATTTGTTTGCATAAATAAGGTACAGAAGGTTGACAAAATGGACAAAATTGATCTCTTATGATGATGAGGTCGAAGATGGAGCACGCTGATGGTGATGGTGTTTCTATGAATCTTTCACTCTTATTTTATGCTAGCTGCGTCCCGCGGTTTTACCCGCCTAGACCAGAATAAAAAGTAGCCTATATGTTAATCTAGGCTATAAGCTATACACATACTGATTTTCATTCAAATCGGTCCAGCCGTTTGAGCGTGAAGAAGTAACAAACATACACACTCACAAACTTTCACATTTATACTCGTAATATTAGTAGGAAAACTCGCTTACTATACCGTATACGGCATACTAGTAATTTATTTTTAGATAATTATTAACGTATTTTTTTTTTTTTTATGTTTGATAGGCTCGCGTTTGACCACTATCTCACCTGATGTTACGCGATGATGCGGTCGAAGATGGAGCACGCTTGCCTAGAAGTAACCTATTCACTCTTGACTTAAAGACTCCCAGGTTGTATCTTACAGGAAACACAGACTCTGGTAGAGAATTCCACTCTCTAGCTGTACGTGCAATGAATGTTTTCTCAAAACGCTTTGTGCGTATGGATGGGATGTCCACCATGAACCGGTGGCACTTCGCCGTACGTCTTGTGGTCCTTAGATGAAACGGGCTTGGCGGAATCAAATCATGCAATTCCGTCGCACACTCCCCAAAATGTAATCGATAGAAAACCGACAGGCTAGCAACTCGGCGTCTATGTTCAAGACTTTGGAGTTTTGACTCAACGAGTCTATCATTGCCGATGATCCTCTTGGCTCGTTTCTCAATTGACTCAAGGGCATCAAGCTGGTTTCTTGCAGATCCGTCCCAAAGATGAGAGCAGTACTCCATACACGATCGGACTTGCGCTTGATAGAGTTGGAGCAGCTGTTCCGGCGTGAAGTATCGTCTCACCTTTGCGAGGACCCCCAACTTTTTGGCAGCCACTTGAGCCTTAGCCTCTATGAAGGGACCAAAATTGAGGGTAGATGTTAAAGTAACACCAAGAAGATCAAGTCGGTCGGTTATCGGCACGGTTACACCTCGGAAAGATGGAGCCGGGTGAAATTGGCTCCTTTTAGTAGAAAAAAGACACGCCTGGGTCTTAGCAGCATTGAACTTAACCAGATTGGCATCGCCCCATTCTGAGACAGCCTGCAAGGACAAGTTCAAGCGCCCAACCATAGCCTCTCGGAGGGACCGGACCTGAGACCCACTAACTCGTGCGTCTGGCACGTATCTCTCGGCAACAGTGCTGTCGTCTGCATACCCAAAGGTACCGGGTTTTAGCAGATCGTTAATATGCAGCAAAAACAATGTTGCCGAGAGCACCGACCCCTGAGGAACACCGGCATTAATAGCCAGCAGTCCGGACGAGCAGCCATCTATGACTAATCGGATAGACCGATCCCTCAGGAAATCTGCTATCCAATCACACAATCCAGCGGGCAGACCGAAGGAAGGAAGCTTGCCAATTAAGCTGTCGTGCCAGACCCGGTCGAAGGCCTTCGAAATATCAAGGGAGACCGCAAGGGCTTCCCCTTGTTTGTCGATGGCCTCACTCCAGATGTGAATGGCATACGCTAGAAGATCTCCTGTTGACCGATTTCGGCGGAAGCCGTACTGTCGGTCACTTAGGATATCGTTAGCTTCTAGGTATGCTAGGTGCTTACCATTCAGTATACGTTCCATACTCTTACAGAGAACGGAAGTTACCGAGATGGGCCTATAATTTGCTGGGTCAGCTCGACTACCCTTCTTGGGTACGGGTTGCACGTTAGCTTGCTTCCAAGCCATCGGCACTTTTCCAGTCTCAAACGAAAGGCGATATAGGCCTGTCAAGATCGGAGACAACTCAGGCGCACAAGTCCTCAGTACAATTGCCGGTATCCCGTCGGGACCACTAGCCTTGTTCACGTCCAGGTTACGCAGTACCTTCCGGACATCCTTCTGATGAATGCGAATGTCTGACATAATCGACTCGCATCCACCAAGAGTACCAGGGGGCCACGCGCCACCAGGACCTAGACGCGAAGATTCCGCAAACAGAGAGGCAAACAAGCTTGCTTTCTCCTCAGCGGAGTGGGCCAGCGAACCGTCGGGTTTCAGCAGTGGAGGTAGTGAGGGGCGACAGAAGTTCGATTCAACCGACTTAGCCAGGGACCAAAACGCCTTACTACCAGCTGGGTAAGAAGCAAGTTTGTTCCCAATTCGGCCAATGTGGTCAAACCGAGCCTTCCGCAACACCTTCTTGCAGAACTTGGCAGCCCTGTTGAAGGCTCTCTTCTTCTGACTCACGTCACTCGCTTTACGCGTCCGAGCGTCGACCCATGCCAGGTAGGCCGCGTGTTTAAGCGCATCAGCGCGATTGCACTCGGCACCAAACCATGGTCGAGCCCCGCCAGACATTGTTACGTCAGAGAATGGAATGTAGTACTCCATTCCCCGCCGCAACACATCCGTCACGGCGTCCGCGCACGACGAAATATCAGTCGAAGAAAAGCAAGTGGGCCGCCAAGGATAACATGCGAAGAAAGATCGCATGCCATCCCAATCTTCTGACCTGTATCGCCAAACCCGCCTGGTGCCTCTAAGGCTAGGATCGGGTGGGGAGTAGACGGATACAGATTTCACCAGCCAGTGGTCGGAAGTACCTAATGGTGAAGAAATCGACACTGAGTAACGGTCTGGATCTGTTGTCAGCAGAAGGTCCAAGCAATTGGCTGTGTGCGAATCAACATCCGGCACCCTCGTTGCCCCCTGGACCAGCTGGGTAAGATTTAACGCCAGCGCTAGCTTATACGTCTCTTGTCCAGCATGGTCTGTGTACTGGTATGGGAAGAGCCACTCCTGATGGTGGGCGTTGAAGTCCCCCAGTAACACCAATTGGGCAGAAGGGTACCGTTGCTGAGCCACATCCGCCGCTTTACTCAGGTGTTGTGTGAGCCCAGTTGTCTCCAGATCACCGCTGTGCGAACGGTAGACACAGGAGTAGACAATTTTATCTAGGCCTGTGTCCACTAGGACCCAAAGAGTTGAGAACCTGGAGTCCTCAAGGTTACGGAGACGCCGATAGCAGATGTCGTCCCGGGCGTACATGCATATACCAGCGCGTGGCTTAAAATTGTGCTCCAGGGTAAACCCTGGGTAAGATAGGTACGCCACGTCAGACGGACATCTGATCTGCGTCTCCGAAAGGAATAAGAGAGCTGGTTTCTCAGTCTCTAGGTGGTGGTGGACTGCGGCGAGATTTGAGTGCAGACCTCGAATGTTAGATAGGTGCACTTTGTGTGAGAGGGAGTGCTGCCGCTGTACAGCTTTTTTCTTTTTAGTTCCTTTTTTCATGAATAAAAGAGTGAAGGAAGGAGAGGAGAAGGAAGTGAAATGAGGTTCCATGCTGGCTACCTTCAGGCACGCACTGACAGGACGGTATCATTGGGGGACTAGTCTGGAGACTGCGGGGACGCCCGAGCCCCCCCGGGAATGTCCATCGGGCCCTCTCGTCTGGTCGCCAACCAGTACGATGGTGCATTCCGGGATTTTTCGTCAGTTGGCGGGGCAGCCTTTCGTGTGTGGCTAGTACACTACTTGGGCCCCCAACTAACTGCGGTCGGCCAGCGGCGCACCGTGCCTCGGATCCCGCTACCCTCCGCGACTAGTCTCCGGATACATTCATATCAGCGCGAGCCCGGTTGGTCTGCCTGCAATGGAACAACTATTTCGACCCAACTCCTCTGGATTGGCTACACTGAGCATCGTACCGGAACACGGCCAGGCCGCTTGGCGGTACGTCTTTGCCCAGTGGGTGGTCGCAAGCCATCGGTCGAAACCTACCACCAGTTTGTCACCTGATTAGCACCACCCGGGGACCACGTGTAGGGACTCAATGGGTATACTCCTACGGACGCGGGTGACTCGGCCCCCAAAAAAACGTATTCTAAATTTAAATTCTCCTTAGAAAGTTTTGAAATCGGAACCAGCTAATCAGTGTTTCAACTAATCATATGGTTATTTTTTATAATTTTATAAATTTATTTAGATCATATAAAAAATTATAAAAAAAGGTCTCGATACATGGGATTCCAGATGATGAACTGTGAATTTTTATTTACAATTTTAATTTTTCTCGGTCGTTCTTTGACTAAAACGCTTTGTTAAATAAAGATTGGCTTATTTATATGATGTTCTCTCATAGTTGCTCCTCTACCATTTTAACAAGTTAGTGTTCTTTGTCAATAAAGATTACCTTCCCATTGCGACGATTGAAAAACGTATTTTCATGTTGTAGTCCTTTCAAATTGGGTTTGTTTCTGAAGAGCCAACGAAGAGGAAATTGTTCAAATATACTAGCAGGAATCTCTTTGAACAAACTAATAATATTATTGCCCTTAAAATGGGTATGCATACAAAATAACTAGTCCGCCATCTTTGGGAATCCGCCATATTGGATTTAGGAAGACATCACTTATACTCGGAATTTTAATTCGATTCCAGATTTGACATTAGCTACTGTCATTTTGTGAAATAATGATACCACATATAATAGTGTAGTGATGAACACAAAAATCGATAAACAATCAGTGTGTGTGCCATCAGTGTGCCAATTAAAGACTAAATTATTGATTTTTATTTAAATAAATACATAATTGTTCATAATAATTATTTATTAATTAGTAATCGCTGCTCTATTTTATAAAAAGTTAATATTTTTGTTTTTATATTAAAAACAAAACTTATAATAAAAGAGCCTAGATAGTTTTCAGTATTGGCAACCCGTGCGCGCTCGTGCAGCTATCGCCATTTTGTTTATCGTGTCATTCGGCTTCATTTTCCCAGTCTGACTGCACGAATATCTTATTTCATTGCGAATCGATATTTTGTTATTTTGTTGGGTTTTGGTTAAAGTGTTGTTTCGTTGTGTTTGTTGTTACGTTTATAGTTTTTTGTGAACTTTGAGTGAATCTATTTGTTTTGGTTTTCCATCAAAATGGATCCTCAGCCAAGTACAGATCGTTAATTAATCGTCAAAACTAAATTATCGGTTCAGAAATATTTAATTTCCTGATATACTTAGTTTACGAGAGTAAAATTATAAACGAGAAGAATCGATCTGGAAATATTCCATTTCCATATCGAATAATTTCGCAACGTCACTATTTAGTACTTGTCATAACGTTGCAACACTGAAATTGTCAAATCTGGAATCGAATTAAAATTCCGAGTATAGTTAATCATGCGTTGTCATCCAAACTAAACATATAATTTTTGCAAAATTTCAGTTCAATCAGAAACCGAAAAGTAGATCCAAAATTTCTAAGAGCTTTTTTGCATAGTTTGTTTCTACAGGAAAAGCTAATAAAAGTGTATTAAACACATTACCCTCCTTTGCGTTGCACAGTCAGGTAAAAAGTAAAACTTTAAATCTTGCCAAATAGAACCTTTTTTTATTGGAGGCTGGATTGAAACCACACATTAAATATTGATATATCTTACTTAAAAGGCTTTACAATCAATCAAAATGTTCGCGGAAGTTAACGAGTTTTTCATCCCAATAGCTTCCCCGCAGGTTATAAAATAATTAAAAACACGGAATCAACCATTGCGTGGAGTGGCACCCATGTTAAATGTCAACCCTTTAATGTCGTTATAGTCCTTTGGTAAATAGACTTGACAATGTAATCGGGGATGAACTGATAGCTTTCGATTTGTTGAGAATTATTGTTAAGTAAGAAGTCATTTGTTTTGTGATGGTTGTAAATAAATACTATATGGTTTGACCGATTACTTGGAGCCTATTTAATACAGCCGAAAGGTGAAAACATTTTTTTAAACGTTGCTCCACACTAGGAATTACTTCTGTAACGTGGGTGCGTTCACAAACATTTAAACTCACATACACAAGACGCGCATATCCGAAACAACTATCTGTAGGCCACACAAATATTTGTTCCAGCCATCTAATAATTTATTTGTAGCCGATCGCTATAAACCACTGCTTGTGTCGTAAAAATTCGATGGTATTTTAATTTTCTTTCAAACATTTAGCTAAATTAAACGGCACCTGTCTCACATGTGACATTTATGTCTCTTTTACCCAACTGCCCAAGGAGGGTAATGTTTTTCTAGAGTTTTTATGTATGTATGTTTGTGTGTATATTTATTTCTTTGAAACGCCTAGCCTAAACGCCTGGATGAATTTCAACAAATGGTATCATTAGATTGGGTTTGACTACCTCAGTGATATAAGTGATGTATGCCATATGACGTGTCCATTTATGGGGTTAAATTGAATATTTGCAAAACAACTAATAATGGCCAAACAAGTCACTTTTCAAGCAATCTGATGCAGTTAGTGGCATTTATTTTAGTTCAATCACAGATTTGATGGGAGTGACTCGTTTGGAATTTATTTCTTTGTTCTTTTTACATTCGATTTTTAAAGTTATACTTCTTTTGGCCTGGGGAAGGGAAAGGGGGGAAGGGAGTGACTACAAAGATGACGACTAATAGAGGAGTATAAATGAAAAAGACATGTTGCGCCGACCTCAAAATTGGGATAAGGGCAGGAGAATGACTTCTTTTAGCACGTTAGGGATAAATTAAAAGAGTACATTTTTACGTTGAGCGCGCACACCGTCACAAAAAACCGACACCCTGAAGTTAGCTACAGTCTGTGGTTCATGAAGAATTATTGTTTTCCTTTTGTAAACTTTGTGACAGTTTGGTTTTTTATCTTGTTACGCCAAAGAAGTGTAACTTCTTACATGCGTATATAAGTACACACACACTTTTTTTTGAAAATATGTATTTTTTTGACAAATATGTCGCAATTTTCAGTAATATTGATAAATGATAAATGATAAATGATAAATGATGTTTATTCAGTAAATAGGTTACAAGGAACACTTTTACACGTCAATGTTTTTTTGTCAGTTTAAGCTAGATGAGGCTATTAAATATGAAACTAGTGAGAGCCGCAAAAAATACACTGGATGCGTAAAGCACAAGACCAGTCGATATAGCGAAAATATGTCCCGATGTGTCTTTCAGCTAAAAGGATGATGATGACGCCATGTTTTAACACAAACGTATGTTGGTTTGTCCAACGTTTTGAGGCATTTTCGTGTCAGGTTTTACAACAGACATGTTTAGTGACCTTTACAACTCCAGAATTGCTACAAGCCCTGAGGCTGCAGGTAGGATCTTGTTAAAGACAATCGAGACGAGGGTCTATGTATCCATCGCCCAATTACTTTACGACTAGATCGCTAGTTTCGTGCGCATCTGTAGATAAAATGGAATGCCTATTTATTCTAACTAGTGTTTTCGGATCCCCTTCTAGATTTGGCCGAAACCGAAACTCACGTGGTAACACAAAAAATTTGACTTGATAAAGTTATCAGACTGTAGCTGCAATACATCAAGACACATCCGTTCTCCGCCGCTGTGCTGGGAAGACTAGGGCTCCGTTGCTGACGTACGACGTACGTGGTGTTGCGTTATCAGGGCTTGGCCCTATGAACGCGAGTTCAATTGCCGCCCGTAAAAACGGGCGCTTCGTGGGGGGACCTATCTGGTGTGGATGCCTAGGGTGACTGCCATAAGAGCCTACTAGGCAGGTGATGGAACTACACCTGCCGATGCTCTCACAGCATTCGCCCATGTGTGATACTGCAGGCTCGGAACATGTTTCCACGGCAGCTAGGCGGTCTGTCACCGCCGGGTGAGACCCACAGTTCCCTGTAGGAGGCCCAGCGGATGACGACCAGCTCACAGCCGCCGGCTTACAGTGAGCCTACAGTATTTAGTGAGTGGCCCCCGTCCGCCCGGTTTCCAGATCTAGCCGGTTGCCGTCCGGACCGCGGGGCCGTAGATGTATGTGTGGGCGGACTAGGGCTCCAGCGCCGGCCCGCAATATTTATATTATGCGCGCATAATCGACGGCGCTAAGTTGACGGCGAACTGTGTGCCGCGCGGATTTCTCTAGGAACTGTATATTCTTATACCGAATATTTGTCTAGATTCTTATTGGTTCATAATTTTGTCAATAAACCACTACTTGTACACCTAAGTTTAGTAATAAGACATGTGCATATTTTGTAAATATTCATTCCATATTCCTCTTTTCTTGTGACTTAAACTTTCATCGTAACTATACATCTGGAGTATTATTTCTACACACCACCTAAGCGCTACAAGACCATTGAAAATTCAGTCCTTACTAAACTTTCATATAGTACAAAATAAGTTAGTAAAACGATGATTACACACATAGACAAACGAGACAGTCAGTTTTTAAGTTTCTATCACAATCTTCAGGTCAAAGACGCTAATTTTGGTCAAATCCAATATTCGGCCAATTTTTTACCAAAACTCCAGGCGAAACCAGTTTTTAACCGTCGAAAATAAAGAGGAGGTTCTCAAGTCAACGCGTATATATTTTTTATTTATGACCACGCATGACTTTTTTTTAACGAATTTGGTCGAAACCGATATCGAACCTTCGGTCGGCCGCTTATAAAACCTACTGCTATTATATTAACGTGAATGATGATAGATGTTTTTTTTTTCTTATTCAACCATGCTACAAGAGCTGAACAAATTTAGTTTAAATACAAGTTGACCATGACCAGAATCGGGGCATAGAGTTGTTTTTATATCGAGTGTACGTTTTCGTAGGATAATTATATTACTTTTCGATTTTCATGCGGGTGAAGTTACTGAAAAGAGCTACTGTAAAAAAAAACTTTTTTCTTTTTTGGAAGTCGGTTGTATTTTCTTATAAAAAGTTTTTATTTTTAATCTATATTCTTAAATATTATCTTTCATTTGATATATCGCACGATACAGTTTGAAAATCTTTAATTTTTAATTTTCCGATTTTCACCCCAAATTGTCCCCCATATTCCTAATTTATTTATTTAGGTTACACATCTGTTTTGGGTCACAAATATTCATGTGTGTACCAAATTTCAACTCTATTGGTCCAGAAGAATCGGAGCAAATTGGCTGTGACAGACGGACAGACGGACAGATAAACACACAGAGTGATCCTATATCCTATATATATATCCTAACACAAGCATTATCTGCTTAAAAGGAGGCGTCATTGCAAATAAAATGTATCGATTTATGGTTATGAAATAAAATCATTATTATTATAAGGGTTCCGTTTTTCATTAGGGCTTTTGGAACCCTAAAAACAAAATACACTCGAATTGAGAGCCTCCTCCTTTTTGAAGTCGGCTAATAAGAACACAACTCGGTATCGTTAAAATTATGGAGATAAGTTTGCCGTCATCCCTAGTTTCGTTACACGGATACATTTAATAAACAAGAAAAACGTCATAAAACAGAATCAAACCCAAAATTAAATATGCATTGTGATCATTAAGTTAGACTACGGACATTAAACAGTTCAGGGTTTACACAGTTTTCCAGTAATGGAAGAGAAGTTTTCCCACACAGATTCATTTCACCCAGTAATCCGTTTTGTCGTAATAAAATATTCATAAAGCGGCCGAATGGGTTTTGCAGGTGCTACTAAAACGGTTCCCATAAAAAATATTTGGGTAAAAAATGTGAGTGACGGAGGTGACCTGACAGCCGACATGATTAATATTTATAGTTTTTTTTGGGCAGTGATAAACAATTTGTTGTTCGTATTTTTGTTTTTTGTTTACTGAGTGTTTTGACAGATAAGTTATTAAGATTTTTTTTTTGAGTAGGTAAGTACTTATTGCTTATTATTATTGGTATGCGCGTAAGCGATGATAGTCTTAGACTATGAAAGGTTATAGACGGAACGTTATTTTACATTAAATGAAGCAGGATCGTTAAAATGTGTGAGTGACCTTGACGAACGTAACGATGACGATTCGGCTTCTCATTTTGCCTATGTGAGCTTATTTCGCGAGTACAGATAAGCCGGCTTGTCTTTCTAGTACATCATATTGCTGGATTTTGACACTCGCTTCTATGACCTTTCATAGTCTAAGATGATAGATATGATCGAACATTATTGTATAACATTGATTTCACAATTTTCATACGGTTTATTGTGATGTACACTCTAGCAAACCCCTTTTTTTTCCTTTAAAACAAATAATTAACGTGGCGTATTGGTAGACACGTTTAATTCTTTTTTTATATTTTTTAAAGTCACAGCAAATTATAAGGTAAGTAATTGCTTTTCGACATTTTAATATATAGGTACATCTCTGCATCTGAAAAGGTGTAGCGAACGAAATGTGAATGATTGTTTTACCCGACCGCCCCCATTGCATAAGTCCGAGGCCATGTGTTTTCATGGTTATCGGAACGAGCCACCGGCGGGTTCCCAGATCACGGCAGGAGGGGTTCGCATCAGCGTCGAGGGTACGATGAAGTACGCACCTCGCGCACCTGTATGAGTGGCGCGAGGAGGCAAAACGCCGGGGCGAAACTCCGCTGCCGCGACAACTCGCGGCTCGGCGGACGGAGCTAAGGCAGGATCTCAAGGTGACATGGAGAGAGCGACTGTCGCAACCCAGCGCTGGGCACGCCACCATCGCGGCGGTAGTGCCCCCCTTTGAGGAGTGGCTGGAGAGGCGCCATGGCGCCCTCACCTTCCGCCTGACGCAGGTCCTCACCGGACATGGCTGTTTCGGGAGGTACCTGTGTCGGATCAAGGCGGAGGTGACCCCTAGGTGTTTCCACTGCGAGGATCGCTCAGAGGACACGATGGAGCATACGGTGGAGGTTTGCCCCGCTTGGGCAGAGCACCGCCGTGTCCTCGTGGATGCGATAGGCGGCACCGACCTCTCGCGCCGTGCCCTGGTTCAGGCCATGGTACGGAGCGAGAGGGAGTGGGGAGCCGTCTCCTCCTTCTGCGGAGCAGTAATGCTAGCGAAGAGGGAGGCGGCACACGTTAGGGAGACTCAACAACGGCAGAGTCGCCCTAGCGCCCTCAGCCGCAGCCGCCGCAGGAGACGCCAGGGGCTGCGAGACGATCTCCGGTCACCGTAGATCCGGGCCTGCGGACGGCGAGTAGTGGGTAACTCGCCGTCCGATCAGCACCAGGCCCGAGAGTCGACGGCGCGTAGTGTTCCACGCGCGCCTCAAAGAGTTGTCAGCATAGGACGGGGCCTGCCACGGCCAATGCCTGCCGGGGGGTTGAGGATAAATTCGAAAGAGTTACCTCGCCCCTGGGCATGCAGGGCAGGGAGGAACAAGGGTAGGTTTTAGTCAGTAAGAGTCTGACACGCCCTTCCGCTCCACCCTAGAGCGGAAGAAGTCATAAGATGATTTCCCACCCCCCAAAAAAAAAAAACCCGACCGCCCCAGAAGGAGGTTAAAGTTTTTCGAAACTATATTTATGTACCTATGTTTATACTTATATTTCTTTGGCACATCCAGTAGCCTAAATAGCTGAATGGATTTTAACAAATGAGGCATCATTAAATTGGTTTAATTTTGTAGAAAAAGACTACACAGTGGCCGCCAAAATAAAAGGATATCAAAGTAAAGGGCTTGAAATCAAAACTATAACTCAATTGAATATATGAAATAAAAATATTTTAGCTTTTCATAAAACCTAACTGCAAAAAATAACAAAAAAGTTAAAAAAAACTTTTCAAACAGGTTGATAGGTAGTGAAAATTATAGCCATGAGTAGAAAAGAGATATTCCATATCGGGCACCCGTTTAAATGGCACCTGAGGTATTCCACATAAAGCACCTACCAATATTTTTCGCAGGTGCCAAAAGCATTAAACAAACATGAAACGAAAACTCCAAAAATAAACACCAACTAAATTTATTTTAACGCAATCAATAATACAATAAACGGTTTAAGCACTGGTGATCTCTTCAATGGGCATCACTTCGAGGAAGGTCACAATGTTCTTAAATATCCTCTTGGCTGCTAAGTCCATCATGGGTCTGCCAAACTCTGTGGCAATCTGCTTCCAGTTGTCGTTCAGGAAACTCAACATAGCCTGACCTAGAATAAAAAAAGATAAATATTATTAGTTTTATTTTAGGCCAAAAAGCTGGGCATCCTAAATACAGCGAAGCGATACATCTCGCCTGGATAGCTTTTAATCCTTTACAAAGCACAAATCCGATCCTGCATGGAGCATTGGAGTCACCTTTGGGATGGCTCAGCTAAATACCAACTTGCTGCGCTTGACTCGGTGGGACGCAAAGCTTAGAGGCTCATTAGTGACGTAAAACTGGTGGATACCAAGCGTCACAGCTTGGCTCTTCGCCGCAAGATTGCCTACTTGTCGGTTTTCTACAGAATGTACTTTGATGAGTATGTGTGCCCAAGAACTCGACGACCTCATCTCACCGGCCCCCTTCTACCATTGGACTTCTAGACGCACAACAAGTTACCTTGTTGCTATTCCACCATTCGTACGAAGCGTTTTTCAAACGTCTTTTATAATGCTCACAGCAAAGGAGTGGAACTCTCTACCTGCGTCTGTGTTTCCAAGCGCATACAAACCTAATCTCTTCAAACTTAGAGTGGACAGGCTACTTCTGGGTAAGCTCGCTCCATCGTTGAATTTTTCTCTGTCTGACCTCTAGGTTAGTCTACTAAAGTCAAGAGCAAACCCATCTCTAATAAAAAAGAACATGGGAACCGTTCTTAAACAAAGCCACAACGAAGGTCAAAAACTCCAAATGTGTGAGTCGCTAATAGAAAATCATTTTGTCTAGAACCCAAACTCTTTTCAAGTACTTCAATTTTTAAAATAAGAATTTTTCATCCAAAACCGTTCCAAATCGTCTGTTTCCACGAGCTTGGCTGTTAAAACGCACTACCAAATAATAAAAAATAGCCCTATACATTCATTTGATTTAACATTTTAGAGTGGGAGACGTCACATTGTAATTTAAAATCCACGAGAAAAAATGGTTGCTTTGCATTTTTAAAGTGGATATCACAGTGGCGAAAGAGTTAGCGAAAGGTGTGGCTAAAGGCAATATGTGGCACCATCTATTACCGTGGACAAAGATTAATGCCTCATTCTATTGTCAACATTTATTGGAATAGATTGTTGATATTTTCGGTCGAGAAACTCACTTTACAATACATGGCTTTTGAAGCATTTTTTTTTTAGTTAAGTAAACTAGATTGAATTTGGTAGCGACGTTAAATAATCATTATTTGCTTCGCCAACTACATTGGGATCGACTTCTATTCAAAACAAAAACAGCTGAATGCTTGTTTTACATGGAGTAACGTTAAGTTAAATAAATTGTTAAAATTCTCTGACATGGTAAACCGCGTGCTGATAGAAATTAAAAACCTTACTCGGGAGAAAAACTAGTTCATAATAATTTTACGTTTTCAATCTTACGCTGAAAAATCCTGAAAAATCCAGTCTTGCAGTATTTTTTAAAATGAATAAAAAATAGTGCTACCTATTACAGTTACCCAGAATCCTAGATGGATATATGGTATAAGCGGAAAAAACTGAAAAACCACTGTTTAAACATTTAAACCCGTCAGGCCCCAGAATAGCAGACACAATTAAAAACCTATTGTCGCGTCTCCAATTGGAGACGTGCGTGGCGTGACGGTTTATACAGCAATTTTTCCACTCAGGAAAAAGTCCATATTTCCCCAAAGTAATACCTAATCAAATAAAAGCCAATACATGCACATGAATATTGTTGCAAGATTGCATGGTGTTGCTATGTTATGTTATAGAATCCATAGATTGAATAGTGTGACCATATTTTAAACTTCTTCCACTTCACTCGACACAGCCGTCATGACATCGGAAGGTATATATATTAGTTGTTAGTCGCCTTTGATGCATAGCATAGCATAATCAGCATATAATGTTCCCACTGCTGGGACACAGGCCTCCTCTCTGTGAGAGGCTGTGGGCCGTAATTCACCACGCGGGCCCAATGCGGGTTAGTGAATATCACATGTCTTCGAAGTTTTAGTTCTAGGACATGCCATTTTCCTCACGATGTTTCCTTTCAACGGTGAGAGCAGAAGGGATGAAATTATTTATACAAAGTAAAGCACCGCCTAGGTCCGAACTCACGACCTACAACTTATAAGCCGCGGCCGTTACCACTGGGCCACCACTTGACTGCTCCTCCTACTTTTGAGGCTACCAACCAAAATATAGTTGCCCTACTCTTATGGAGAGGAATGGAGAAAGGCAGAAGATACTTACTAAGCTCCTTATTTCCATTGAACAAGTTGGTCAGATGGTAGTGAGCGTTGTCCTTGACATCAAAATCAAAGTTATACTTCTTGGGCTTGATGATGTCCTTGCCATCAGCATTCTTGATTACCTCATAGTGGATGTACAGTTTGATCTGAAGGTTCTCTGAAAAGTAAAGGATGTTTATTAGTTGATGCTTAAAATAAATATGTGAAAGCGATGTCTAAATTCTGCTGAATGCAAGATAGAGTTTGAACAGCTCTCAAATATGCGCTCAAATAATCTTTGCATCATGCAAATAGCAACCACGTCTCGGGAACTAAAAGGCAAATTCTTCAGATGAAAACTTTTCTTGTAAGCATTATTCTCTCAGAGACCGATGAGAATGTATGACTGTGAACCCAAATCTTTGACAAAGGTAAATTTAATAAAAATAACTTACTCAGTTTCAATTTCATCTGTCCATCACCAGTGATTGGCAGGATCAGGATGCGTCCTCCAGCAGTGTAGTGACCCTTCACTGAGTTGTCCATGTGGAAGTCTACAGAGAAGACCTTCTTCTTCGTGTCAAATCTGATGAAGAAAAACAAAAATCAACCTCAAGTAATTTCAAATTCAAAAGTCTACAAAAAGACAGGAAAAGGTTATGAAAAATCCGTTAGGTCTAAAGGATTGTTTAAACTTAGTTCACTATAACAAACGTTTTGCTGTGGTCGAAGAACCCTGGTTGTTAAAATTAGCTTCAGCCCACACTATTAATCTAGTAACGTAATGCGAAAAGTTTTAGGTTTAGATTCGGGCTCAACGGAATTTGATGAAAACCTCTATTAGAGTTAATTGAATAGCTAACTAAAGATTCTAGCTAATGAAACAAAATGATTAAAATTTCTTTTAGAAAAAGTTTCGCTTCATTATTACTAAAGAATTATCCGTTTATACACACTGTATCTACAAACTCTCCTGTCGCAGGTCTGCTGGAAGAAATTTCTTTTGAAATAAGCAGCACCTTTGTGCTCTTATATTTGTATTTGTTATTTTCTCTTTTATGTGTTTTATGTGTGCATAAATAAATAAGAATCAACTTACTCAACATTATCAACAACGGAACTCTTCAATCCCTTCATGATGCCTCCCGTCAGGGTAAATTGAAGACCAGCCAGTTCGAAGGCAAGGTCACCCATTTCCATAGGGTCCAACACTTCAACATTGTTCTCTGGTATTCCCGACATGAAAATTGGTATCATTTGCTGGAACGCCGGTTTCAAACAGGCAGAATCCTCGAGCTTGCATTTTTCTACCGGTGGTAAAACTGTGAACAAAAAATGTGTTTTTCAAGATTTTTATCATAATTTTGTTGTGTCAACATAACCGTGAGTAAAGATTAAACTGAATATTTTCTAATTGCCTCTCTAGGATTGCAATCAAAGGGTGGCCAAATCAGATGTATACAACTTTTTTTGCCAACCTTTGTTTGATATCCCCTTTTTAGTTAAAGAGATGCATTTTGTTTTGGATAGTTTTTAAGACCTTAATAACATAATATGTAACCATTGTATTAATTTCAGTAATTGTTTTCTAAACTTTCAAATTGAATTTTAAAAAAACTATCAATTTTTTACTAACAATTTTTTTTGGGTATGTATCAATTTATTGACCTCTAAATTCACGACATTCAAGAGATCCTGAGTGTTTCTAAAGAGTTATCTAAGGGACGTATCAGGGTCACTCTTGGATACTAAAAACAGCACTCTTGGATACTAAAAGAAGAATCAGCATTCTCCTATCCTTATCTCAATTTATTTGGGGTCGGCGCTACATGTCTTTTTCTTCCATACTCCTCTATTAGACGTCATCGTCTCTGTAGTCACCCCCTTTTTACCCATATCCTCTTTCACACAGTCCAACCATCGTTTCTTTGGCTTTCCCCTACTCTTATAGCCATCCACATACATACACAAGACTTTCCTCACGACATTTTCTTCATTCCTCCGCATCACATGCCCATACCACGACAACCGATTTCCACACAACTTTTCTTTTTTTTAGCTATGTTCTGGCTCAGCATCTTGCAACTAGCTAAAATAGAGGTTTTCAAATCAAGTCTATCCTTTCTGAATTAAGAATTTGACGATGTGAATTTTACAAGATGTTGACGCTAAAGTAGAGTATACTTTGGCGTCAAAATCTGTTGTGTTTGCACAAGAATTCACTAAATAAAGGAGTACACTCAGTATGGCTTTTTGAAAATTAACCACTAAAGGGATTAAATAGTTTTCATGGAACTCCTTAATATTTGCCGATAGGAAATCCCATCAGGCACACAACTGGTACTTACATGATTATACGGTTTCTACTAGAATATCCACATCCGAGGAAATCTCAATTATCATGAACTCGTCGTATGTAATTACATCTTGCAGAAGTCGCGTGCGTAATAAGATGGCATATCAGTTACAACTAACGTCTTGGTGCTAGTAACTAATTGGGCCCACTTATAAGTAAAAAGTCGAATCAATTATATAAATGATGTCCTATTATTCAAGATTATACTATGACGTGGCTGTTTCATAATACTGTTAGGAATCAGAAGTGAAATAAAAATAAAAATAAAATAAACAATCTTTAATTGCTCTAAAATATTCTTAACAAAAGTATAAAACACCAAAACACCGTAAATATTAATCGAATATAAATTACACTAGCCAAAAAAATAATCACTAAGTACCTACACGAATAAAAATAATCGAGCACACTATTATGGTCAGGTAACACGTTCGTTCCGAGCGCCGTCCAAGCAAAAAAAGGGGCTGTCATCCGTTTGACGTTTCCTTTTATAGGCATAATTGGCACTTGATGCCACAGATTCTCAACAGTAGTTGCTGTCACTTTTTCCCAACACGGCC
This sequence comes from Polia nebulosa, assembly GCA_951329385.1. Classification (NCBI taxonomy): domain Eukaryota; kingdom Metazoa; phylum Arthropoda; class Insecta; order Lepidoptera; family Noctuidae; genus Polia; species Polia nebulosa. The sequence continues at coordinate 12,275,091 of OX589604.1, forward strand.
TTTCCTGATCATGCGTCGTCCTCGGCCGCATTTGACCTGCTGCTGGGTCCAGGTACAGGCAGCGCATCATTTTCACAGTTTAGGTCTTCATCAGATTCATCTGAAATCATAAGGCAGTTATCAAACCTGATGATAACCTTTATAGGCAACTCAAGCATCCATCACTCAATCAGTTAATTCACATTTCATAAAACATTTCGCAAAATTAATCATTCGAACATTCATCCATCATCAACTATGAATCAACACCTACAGAGACGTCTCTTTAGCAAACACAAACCATACAAGGTTGAAGTAACCGTTGCGCGCGTTTCAGGAACTTATTGCAACTAGGACACATTCCTCTACACACTGCCACAGGCCTTACAGAATGAACTTGCCTCAGTATGTCGATTTTTAAGAAATCCAGTAGCATCTACATCGGATTTTTAGACAATATCAACCCAATGACATCTACATTGGGTTTTAAATCATATTGATCCAGTAACAACTACATCGGATCATAAATAACACTAACCCAGTAACATCTACATCGGGTTTTAAATCATATTGATCCAGTAACAACTACATCGGATCATTAAACAACACTAACCCAGTAACATCTACATCGGGTTCTAAATCAATGATCCAGTAACAACTACATCGGATCATAAAAAACACTAACCCAGTAACATCTACATCGGGTTCTAAATCAATGATCCAGTAACAACTACATCGGATCATAAAAAACACTAACCCAGTAACAGCTACATCGGGTTTTAAGAGTAGCACGGTCAAGTAGATAGACTTAACCGACTACATAACATAAATGTGCAAACACTCACTTTCAAAGAACGCTGTACAGGTTTCAGGACACCACTCTCCTCGCCAGGGTACCATCAACTCGGCCGCAACCTGAGCTATTTGAGCCCAGTTACGAGGCTTCGTGATGTTGCATATGTGGGCTGGCGCTGGGTTGCGACTTAAGTAATCAGCGTGAGACATATTCACACCTTTTCTGTATTCAATCGAAAAAGTAAAGTCCTGTAAGTAAACCCACCAACGTGCTACGCGGGGTAATAGGTCCTTTTTGCGCTCGGTAGCCTTTAGAGCATTGCAGTCTGTGAATATTTTGAATTCCAATCCCACCAAGTAATGTCGGAAGTGTTGAAGTGCCTTAACTACCGCCAGCGTCTCCAACTCGTAAGAGTGATACTTACGCTCTGCAGCCTGTGTTACCCTGCTGAAGTACTCAACTACTCTTTTCTTACCATCTGTGGAAGACTGCATTAGGACGGCACCGTATCCCGCACTGCTTGAATCGGTATGTACTTCCGTGGCTAGATTAGGATCAAATATTACCAGAATGGGTTCACTAGTCAGACGCTCGATGAACTCCTGTCGGGCTTTCTCCTGTTCTGGTCCCCAAGCAAACTTTTCATACTTTCTGGTGAGTTTGGCTATACAGGCGGTTTTGACTGCAAAGCCTTCTATGTATCGCCTGAAGTATCCGGCGAGCCCCAAGAATTGCCGAACTTGTTTGACGTTTTGGGGTGACCGGCTGTTTACCAGGGCTTCTATTTTGCGAGGACTCGGCCTTACCTGACCCTGACTTACCACCCGGCCTAGATACTCCACCTCCGTCGTAACAAATGTGCACTTACGTAAGGTCCGGGTAGGTTGGAAGGGGGAATATCTAACACGGCCGTTCCTGATAGCGTGATGTCCTCGACCGCAACTTCATTCCCATCAGATCCATCTCTCACAACCTGGCCATCAAAATTATTTTGACCATCATCATTATCTGAAAATACATAAGAGTACATGAGTAATTAAATAACATGACCACTATGGTTTGAAGCTTATTCAGCCTGAAGTAGTTTCATAAGTAAGGATTCACGAATTTGTCCAGTGTTCCAGGCGCAAGCGTGCACTCAAGCGCCAGCAACAAGGACCATCAATAGTTATTTTTAAAGTTGAAACCGCTTCAAACCATTCAGTGCATCGCTAATGATAGAATCCGGATTTCCATCACTCGCAATACATTGTTATCGACAGAGGCCCAAACGTTCGCTTGTCGTTTTCACGAATAGATAGTAGAGGCCCAAAGGTTATGCTTACTATGAATTTGTGACACATTGCGTCATTGAGACAGAGGCCCAAAAGTTCTTCATTTCTCCGCCATGACCGCAAAACAGAGCAGAGGCCCAAACGTTAGCATGCTCATCAATGTAACCACGACAGAGGCACCACGTTTGCTTGTCATCACTTACCAACCACGTCATAAAGACAGAGGCATAGAGTCCGCATGTCTCATATGCCCGCGGTACTAAGCAATGCGTCATGAAGACACAGGCATCAAGTCGGCATCTCTCCACGGAGCGCAAACCATGCGCACCACGCAGCACACGCCATGAAGCGCACACCCAGCGCACCATGCAACGCAGCACAGCACACCATATAGTGCATTCCATGCGCACCATGAAGCGCCTCACTGCGCACCACGGAGCACACACCCAGCGCCTCACTGCGCACCACGGCGCGCACACTCAGCGCACCATGAAGTGGCCAGCGCGCACCACGGAGCGCACACCATGCGCATCACACAGCGCACAGCATAGCGCTTCACGCAGCGCACACCATATCGCTTCACGCAGCGCACACCATAGCGCTTCACGCAGGGCGCCACCGCGCACCACGACGCGGGCCACTGCGCATGACACAGCGGATGCAGGCAAGCACCAGCACCTCACACGCAGCGACTGCACATCTAGTCTGCACTATCCTGAAACAGGTCCAATCCGAGGCACGGAGAAGTCTCGGTATGTAATAATTCAGTCACCCATCCACGGACCAACCCCTTCAAGGGTTGCTCAACCTTGAAAGTTGACCAGTGTGGCTGAAGTCACCCAACTCACACAACTCCAATAGCACTGGCGTAACAAATATTGCTGAAACCGGTTCGTTAGTCAAGCAGTTTATGTATGTGGGTAGTCGCGAGTATACTGCTCAGCGGCACGCAAAATAGTTTTACCCTTCCTCAGCAGGCTTGATATGCTTGCTGTCTAAAGAGGCATGGCCTGCAATTTAACAGCGAAAATAGCTTGCAAGCCCCAGAAACTACAGGACCGGTAACGTTAGTAGGTTCCAATGATCGAAAGAGAGTATTCACTTTCCCTGGGCTCGGCCGTACCTGACCATGTACTACAATCAGTCGCCCCTGGTAACTACTGACTTACCTTCCCGAAAAAGGAATGTCAAACCCACCAGAGTTAAAACTGCAACAGGTAGGTAGTTTTCAACTTAAAAAGTGTAGCCGCTTAAAAACTTGAACATTGTTTGCAATTAGGAGTTCGTTCAACCGTATTTGATAAAAATAACTGGCTTTCGGTATTTGAATGCAACGGACATTCACTAATTGATACTCGGTAACTTACGCTCAATAACTTCTAACCTCATATGAATTCGACAGAGAGCACAGTCACACAAGTCGTCAAGTTTTGCAATATCTACTTTTCAATACTTTTGAACATGCGACCAATTATTAAGTAAAAAATAATAGTGGCTACCCCCTAGGGCCGTAACAATGCGGCGAGCGAGCGGGCGTAATGCACTCTTATGATTTATTTTTAAATCTAAACGTCAAGTCAAATATGTTTCAAATTACACTATTTGCGTAACAAAAATAGAACAAAGATTTTAAAAATATTGAAAAATTAACAGGCATGGGCCTTCTTCTAGTGCAAGATTAGCAATGCTCACTTTTTATTTTTACTTGGCTTGCGACCGTGACCCCCAAGCAAAACTTTGGAACCCCCTGGGGTCGCGAGTCGCGACCTACAGTTTGAAAAACACTGATCTACAAGAACGAGAACTGCCACGAGTTCTACGCAACACACTGATGCTTATAAAATCTGTCGCTATGGTCTATCAATCTATTTTGAGGGTAGTGCCGAGTGCGTGATAAAAAGTGGCGTGTAATTAAAACTATCGCGGCGCAATTCGTAAGAACTGAGACTAGTAAATTATCGCTCCAACGAGTCCTTAAGTCCTCTGAACAGAGACACACTCAACATTGTATAAGGAAACAAAACTTACATACGGTTGAGAAGTCTGCACTTTACAAGTACAACACTTCACTTTAACGTTCACTTTGACAGGATAAAATAACCAAGCACTTAGGTATTTAGATGGCAAAAACGGCTTAGAACGCGTGGTTATCCCTATGTAAGCTCTTGTTATTTTTTGACTGCGTACTGTCACTATTTAGCTTTATGAAGGTAGATAGATAAATAACGAGGTTGTCTGGTGTTAGATTCGCATTAATAGCAGCTGCTTTGATTTGAGGGTCTTTAATCCCTCTAATCACAATCGCGACTATCAACTCGTCTGATAGGCCTTTTACAATCCGTAAACGTAATAAACATCTACGTGGATATTCAGCATATGTTAGATAACTGTCCGAATCAGAGCTCATTACTTCGTACAAAATATCCGCCACGTCAATTTTTTTTACACAAAGTGACTGAAAGTCCTTTTTAAAATTGCTCCACGAACGGTCATTTGTAACCCATTCACTAAGCCAAGTCTTAGCATCTCCCTTCAGACAGTTCCCAACGCGGGAAAGGCACTCATTTTGCGACCACTTATTTAAACCCTGAGCCCAGTCAACCTCGTCAAACCACTGATCAACATCATTCACATTTGGGTCAAAATTAGAAATATAAAAATGATGAGCGCTTACTGACTTTAACGACTGTATTGCCTCCACTATTTTCTCCGTGGTTGCAATCGAGACATCAGTACCAGTACCTGTAGTTTCCGGCGTAGCTATTACCCGTGAACGATCTTCTAAAGCCTTTAACCGCGAGACAATCGTCTCAAGCGATCGTTGGTGAAGCGGTGACACAGGGCTTCGCGTCCTCACGTGGCTCCCACGACGATCTAGTTCGCGCTTGGAACGGCGATCGTAACCACGAGACTTGCTACGTGACCTTCTGCTCCGCTTATGGCGGCTACGAGATCGGTTAGGACGCGGGGCACTACTTTTTGAACGTGAACGACTCGATCTATTCATTATTAACTACTTCTAACTTGTGGGCGAAATGAATCTTTATCCCACTTCTGATGTTAGGAATCAGAAGTGAAATAAAAATAAAAATAAAATAAACAATCTTTAATTGCTCTAAAATATTCTTAACAAAAGTATAAAACACCAAAACACCGTAAATATTAATCGAATATAAATTACACTAGCCAAAAAAATAATCACTAAGTACCTACACGAATAAAAATAATCGAGCACACTATTATGGTCAGGTAACACGTTCGTTCCGAGCGCCGTCCAAGCAAAAAAAGGGGCTGTCATCCGTTTGACGTTTCCTTTTATAGGCATAATTGGCACTTGATGCCACAGATTCTCAACAGTAGTTGCTGTCACTTTTTCCCAACAATACTATTATGTTAATTTATTTTTTTCATAAAATATTTTTTTTTAATTTTTTGCACTGTTTGTACGACCTTAACGCACGCATCATTCTAGACTACTCGAGTCGAGAAGTATGAAATTTTACACAAGAGTTCCTTATACAGGGTATAATGGAAATGTGTGGATATATTTTAAATACTGCTTTAGGTGGAGTAAGGCGGTGACCGAGTGGCGTCCAAGAACTGGAAGGAGAAATATTGGTCGTCCGGTTGCGAGATGATGGTCGGACGATATTGTTGCCACCGCGGGTAGGACATGGATAAGACTGGCATAGGTGTGGGGATTAGCACGAGAAAATACACGCCTATGTTCAGCAGTGGACGAAGTCGGGTTGTGGATGATGATGATGACAAATGACTTTCTTGAAGAAAATTGTTAATTTAAGCGTTACCGAAAATATGATAACCCATTTCCGTGACGTCCTATAGAGTTGACAACGGAAGGATATTTGAATATGTATCGCTAAACCGGTTAAACGGATCGAAGTTTTAGTAGAAGTTCGACATTTTCGCTGATGAGAAATCACATGCAACGCGCGGATGGGAGAGCCTATATATTTATTGAGCTCTATGTAGTTTTTCGTTCAGTTTTCATTAATGCAATTGAATAATAGGTACAATCGCGTGTAACACCTACGTACAAGCTATTGTTTTATAATACTAGCTGTTGCTCCCGACATTGCTTGCAAATATAATTTCAACCGCTTGCAAACAGACAAAAGAGACGTTGGGTGTTATATTTAAGGCCCTACTAACGATCCAGTGGCCTCATTGAATAAAAAATAGTAGTAGGCAAAAGTATCAAAAACGGCCGTTTCTGACACTTTTGCCTACTACTTTGGATACAAAACATTTTGAGACCTGTTTTAACAACGTAAAAATGCTTTATCTTCTTTGTAACAAACGTGAAGTTGGATTTTTTAATATTTATTTTCTGTGCTATGCTACGATTTTTTATTCAATGAGGTCGCCACTGGACCGTTAGTAGACCCTTAACAAGTAAAGTTAAGGGGTACCCAAAATAAAAGAATGAATTATACGAAAGATTTTCTTACAATAACAACCAAAATGCAATTTTTGGTAAATGCAGCGAATATGTCAAACATAGACGTTATTTTAGTCAAATAATTCGCCTACGTGACATAATTTGAACCAATTAATTTTAATGCTGTTAGATATCTTGTTTTTAATTAGTATATAGGTACTAATGTCTGTCCATAGCCAGGTATTGTCACCGTCAAACCAATCCTACAAAAAGAGAAAGTTTGGATGACCATATGGATGTTTGTTACTCAATCACGCCAAAACTACTGAACGGATTTGGATGAAATTTGGCACAGAGATAGATTATATAGTCTGGAATAGCACATAGGCTATTCCAGAAATTTATGGTGGGCGAAGTACTAATTTTTAGAAGCTAGTTAATTTACTCTAGAAACAGAAAATATTGCCTTGTCATTTAATTTCACTTTTTCTGAGAATCTTTTTACTGCTCCCTTTCAGATGGAAATGAGCTGTCACTTCCTTGAAATAAATTTTGAGTTTCCTATAGTTAGGACAGGAATATTATCCTTGAATCTCCTGATCTATTTATTGTAAATCAACACGTGAAACTTTGTGTTGTTAAAACACAAAAATAAAATAATTTATCAATTATTCTTATATTATTCTTTCTTCTTATTTTCATGAATATCGTGGGGAGCGTTTAAACTAGGTGAAAAGCAAACGTAGATCCGAAAGAACCATTATGATATGCGAATCGAACCCCGATCCATAGCGCAGAAGTCGAAGCTTATATTCTTCGTTTGCTTAATTTTACCCGACCTCACTACTGCAAAGACAAGGTTATGTTTTTCGCTTTTGTTTAATTTAAAATTGCTCAAAATTTGCGATATTCTCCGTGCTTTGAAAAGTACGTTAAAGGCCGATTTCACCAATGAAACTAATCGTGATTAGTTTAAACTGGACTCAGTTCGTGCGTTTAAAGATCCTCGATCGACAGTCGTGATCAACGGCTTAACGTGCTTTACGAGGCACGGAGGAGTCTCGGTATGTAAAGATGGTCACCCATCTATGGACTAACCCCGGCAAGCGTAGCTTAACCTGTTGGATCAACCCGTGCGGCTGTTATTACTTTAGCCACAAGCTTGTTATCAAAGTGGGGGAAGACAAATGCACCCGTTTAGTATACAGTCACGAGCAAAAACATGTACACACGCAAACTTTACCTACTTGTAAGCTCGAGTACATTTAAGATAGCTCGAGCTTACAAGTAGAGTCCATGGTGGACATCCCATCCATACGCACAAAGCGTTTTGAGAAAACATTCATTGTGCGTACAGCTTAGGGAGTGGAATTCCCTACCGGAGTCTGTGTTTCCTGATAGCTACAACCTGGGAGTCTTTAAGTCAAGAGTGAATAGGTTACTTCTAGGCAAGCGTGCTCCATCTTCGACCACATCATCGCTTACCATCAGGTGACATAGTGGTCAAAAGCGAAACAATAAAAAAATTAAAAAAAATACACCTAAAATATCTCTCGCGTGGATGGCTGTCTTTGCTGATATTTGCCGCTACGTACAGAATTCGGTCAGGAATATTATTTTTATAACCTTCGATCAAAGGGCTCGTCTTTTGACAAAATACCCAATTACTTATAACGATGCGTAACCTCAGAGAGTCACGTACGCCAAAATTGCAAGAACACTAATTGTTTTCAAACGACCTATCAAATTAATTAGTAAACCAGTAATGAACGCAAAATTACAAATATTAATTGATATTGTGACTAACATAATATTAGGACATCGGTATTTTATCGGTATGATATTCCAAGCCACGTCCTCCAACGAATCAAAAATTTGATTTATAGCTTGTTATTTATTGTCATTAATAGAGAGTTTTTTTCCGTTGTCATGGCAACTTAGTCAAGTGGTGGTTCTTCAAACTAACTTTATTGCAAGTCAGTTTGAAGAAAGTAGCCTTATACTTAATTCTTTTTTTGCAATAATAATTGTTGTTTAATACTTTGATGTCAATAAGTAATAAATTGTATTTTACATTGATTTTAGTACCCGTAAGCGTTGTTACAGTACATATTTTATAGCATCTTGTTACATTTTATACTCATAGATTTTTATTATTATGTTTATAATCATATTTCTCACCGACTGGTTGACACTTTGCGTGACCAGAGAGCTGGCTCATTCTTTGCCCAAAGAATTAGCATTGCCATTCAACGTGGCAATGCTGCCAGTCTTCTGGGCACGTTTCCGGTTTGACCAGATGACAGTGATGTGGAGGAATACTTCGACGCCTAAGTATATTCTGTTTTTTTTTTAAATATATTATTATATTGTATGTTGTTAGGCTATAAATAGTTAGTTATTAGATAATATTATGTTAAGTATTTTATAAAAATATGTGATTTTCAATAAATTATAACGAATCATAGGTTTCATTTGTACTTATTGTCCAGTCAACTTAATTATTTAATAATTCTTCTGCTTTTCGTGTCGATATTGACTCAAATTTTGTGCGACCAGTATATAATAATTAATAATAAATAAATTGGTTTATTTATAAATGCGGCACATTTACTCTTATCTACTCGTATATAAGTCCTGATATTTACCTGAGATTAATTCTATGTCACAAAGTTTAGAATAGGTCTTTGTTATTTAGAGACAAGCCTAGTTCCCTATTAGATTTCTTATCGGTAATAATGTCGAACTTCCAAACAAACTTTCGTCCCTTATTTAACCCAATTGGGGGATATTTTGACGCTCTAGTACATATTGTAATTCGTACTTATCAACCTAGTGCTTTAGACTGTTTGTTTTCTAATATGTGTTGAATTTGGAGATCTTTATCCGTTCCACTATTCAGTTATTTACATTGGCACAATAGTTATCAAATATTTTCTCCGAAAACAATTTTATATAATCAATCCGTGTTAAAATAACTCCTTACTTTCACTACACTTACCAAGGAGAAAATTATAAAAAAATATATTATTTTGTTGATGATTTAGCTTATTTTTATGTTATAATAAAAATTATAGCCTAATTTATTTAAGAAGGCAGAAATAATTTCTAAGAGAGCGCTACCTTTCTCAGAAGAAAAGCTGATTATTTTAAAAATAAATTTTATTCCAAAATAGCTCTTTAGTTCTGGGCTTCGGACTCACAATTTACGATTCCAGCAAGATTAAAATACACTCTATATTTAAATATTAATTCTAATATTCAGAACTGGATTTGAATGTTTTAAAGGACAGAAACATAATTTTGTAGCCTTAAAATAAAGTTTCAATACTCTCAACTCTCATAGGTCTCTACATTAGGTAGGTAGGTAACGCGAAGACAAAAAGGTGCGGAGTAGGTAAGGTCTTAGTAGAAAGAGTTTGACAGCTACCTTCTAACCTTCTAACTAAATTTCCTTCTTTTTCCTTCTTCTAACTAAATGACGACACGGTTGGCGCAGTGGTGGAGCGTTCGGCTGCTGCGCTGCGTGTTGCGGGTTCGATCCCCGCACGGAACAAATATTTGTAAGGCCTACAGATAGTTGTTCCGGGTCTGGGTGTCTTGTGTATGTGAGTATACATGTTTGTGAATGCACCTACGATACAGGAGTAATTCCTAGTGTGGGGCAACGTTTTTTTTTTTAAAAAAAGAAAAAAAAAAAAGAAAAGAAACCCTTTATCTTCCCCAAGGCTTAGGGTTTGATCACTATGATCAGTCAGGGAGGATAACGATAGGGTTAGGTATATACAGGGTGTAACGGAGATGGATGGGTGGGAATGCGTAGGACCAACTATCTTCAAGGTAGCAATAGGGAATTGCCGAGAAAAAAATTGAACTTGCTGTACAAAGCTGTCATCAGCTGATTAAAACTATGGTATGGGAGGTCCAATTTTTTTTTTTTTACTATTGATAGGCAAGCGTTTGACCACTATCTCACCTGATGGTAAGCGATGATGTCGTTGAAGATGGAGCACGCTTGCCTAGATGTTATCTATTCACTCTTGACTTAAAGACTGCCAGGTTGTAGCTATCAAGAAACACAGACTTATGACTGAATTATGACTTTCTTGAAGAAGGTTGTTCATTTTTATGGACAGAAGCTGTATTTAAAAAATTACCACGCATTTCCAAAATGTACGCCAGCTTTCGGAAATCTATGATAGAATTTCCATCAACTAGCATAGGTTTCTTACACAACTAAAAAAATACTGCATAAATAATATCCAAATAATTTAAAAATATTCTTACCTGCCGGTTGAGCAAAACCGAACACCAGGACAGCCAGACACGTTACTTTGAACAACATAGTTAACTACGACACAGTCCCTTCTACGGTCAATGGAGAACTGTTCGTGAACTTGAAGGGAGTGCGTTAATATACTACACGAAACCTCGTCACTGACCATAATTACGTACGTCTATAAATTAAATAATGTTGCAATCATCTTTTACAATTATAAAAAAAAACTTTAACTAGGTATTATTTATCTTTAAAAAATTATTAAGCAAAAAATTACGCATGCAATGTTTGATTCAACTTTAGAAGACTATATTCTTCTAAAGTTGAATCAAACATTGCATGCGTAATTTTTTGCTTAATAATTTATTTTTAGTCTTGCAAGGAGACTAAACTAATACATTCCAGTAGGTACATCTGTAAATTAAATAATATTGCAATCATCTTTTACAATTATATATAAATAAAATATGTATTATTTATGTCATAAAAAAATTGTAGAAAAAAAATACTCATGCAAAGTTTGAACCAACTTTAGAAGAATTTAGTTTAGTCTTGTCTGGAGACTAAACTAAAATATTTTAGCTGTGTTGTTTAGTTTTGTTTAAGTTTTTAGTTTATTTTTTTTTTTTTAAGTAACGAAACATTTTGAAGGTTATTCTTGACCAAAGTTCATGATCAGGTCAATTAATCTTATTTAAATTAATATATTTTTATTGACGGCTTCCCGTGTTGAATATATTTATTTAGAAGAACATAGTATTTGCGTGAAAGAAAAACTTTAGTTTATTTTGCACTTTGACTTTATTTTGCATATAGAATCTATTATTAGTAGTAAAAAATCATCAAAACTAGAAATTAATCATTGGATGAGTCCTAATGTTTAATTTATTTACTTTAACTTATAGTTTAATAATATTAGGTTCGTTCGAATCTCCAGAACCAGTGGATTCCCAGGTATGGTCTAGTGGAAAAAAATGATCCAAATAATGGGTAGAGTATCTGGCTTTCGGCTTCCGAAACTATCCTTTTACACCCGATATATAATTAGGTCCCCACCTATGAAATTAGCGTTTTGTATGGAGAATTTTAAAGAGTAGCATTATTCATACTAACATTTTCTTAATTTACTTAACAACACTAATGTTTTAAAACTTTTATGCAATAATGTTTAAAAACTAATATAACGTATGCCACTTAGATTAAGCAACAAAAATAAGTTTTGGATTAGTTGAAACAAATAGTAGTTTCATTTCTGCTAATAAAAAGAGGAGTCATTTTTAAGGTAGATATTTTTTTTTTTTTGTATAAAAGTATGAGTAATATGGTTTTTTTACTATTGGTTATCTTTAACGGTCATTATTCGATGGAATATCAAGCAATTGATGAATATTATAATTCATAGAAGTGACGAGGTTCTCTATTTGTGAGAAAAAATCGCCAATTTCACAGGTGGGAACCATATTTAAAATTAATTATTGTTTGCTATGGAAAATAACTCATAGATTTTTATTATTTTCTCAAACTTTGAACGACGAGAATCGGTAAAATTCATAGGTTTTCCGAGTGGCCATCAAAGTTCATAGTGCTATATTTACGTGGACAATATTACTACGGTGTGTTTGGAATGCGTAGGAACGTTTAATCGACAAATATATTTGACCCTCAAAGATTAAATATTCTGCAGTGACTGCTACCTTTTTTTTGGGGGGGTGGGAAATCATCCAATGACTTCTTCCGCTCTAGGGTGGAGCGGAAGGGTGTGTCAGACTCTGACTGACTAAAACCCACCCCTGTTCCTCCCTGCCCTGAATGCCCAGGGGCGAGGTAACTCTTTCGAATTTATCCTCAACCCCCGGGCAGGCATCGGCCACGACGGGCCCCGTCGTGTTTGCTGACAACTCTTTGAGGCGCGCGTGGAACACTACGCGCCGTCGACTCTCGGGCCTGGTGCTGATCGGGCGGCGAGTTACCCACTACTCGCTGTCCGCAGGCCCGGGTCTACGGTGGCCGAAGATCGTCTCGCGGTGCCGGAAGCCCCTGGCGTCTCCTGCGGCGGCTGCTGCTGAGGGCGTGAGGGCGACTCTGCTGTTGTTGAGCCTCTCACATATGCCGCCTCCCTCTTCGCGAGCATTACTGCTTCGCAGAAGGAGGAGACGGCTTCCCATTCCCTCTCACTCCGTACCTGAACCAGGGCACGGATGACTGCTACCTTACATGCCTACTAGAATTATTTTAAAATGGATGTATATTTAAAGTCTTCATGTGGGTACTAGCTACGTGGTATGTTCTTTTTCTTGAGGGTGGTAAATTATCAGGTGATTTCTCCTGCTCTGGGTGGAACAGGAGGGCCAGATTCTTACTAAAACCCACCCGTATTCCTTCAGTTGAGGTTCTACAGCCCCGGTGGCTCTGCCGAACACTCCCACGACGCAGCTACGTACATAGTACCTTTAAGAAGAATGATGTAGGGAATTTTTATTCCATTACAGCGATCTTATGTGATATTTTGGGTTCCGTACCCCCACCATGTTATAAATAAATAGAACGCCTCGAGATCTTGAGAACAACTTCCTTTCGACCTGCGCGTACCTTCTCTGCGAGTCTTTTAGTGTGCGTGAGGCGTACTCCACGGGATGGCCGCCCTGAAGCAGCACGGCGCCCAGCGCGTCGCGCGACGCGTCCACCGACAGCACGACAGGCTGGGGTCCAAACGGAGCCCTATTGCTTGCACTCACGTGTCCGTCTGTCCGTCTGTCCGTCGTCTGTCACAAAATTTAGTTCCGAAGAATTTTTTAACTCCCATTGACCTATGATGAAAATATTTATTATTACGTATATTAAACGTACTAGCAAATACAAAAGGGATGAATGAAAAGCAATTGCATGTAGCTGAGATGAAATGGTAAGAGCGATGTGTGGTGTTATGCGCATGGATAGAATTAGGAATGAGTATATAAGAGGAAGTCTGAAAGTGGCACCGCCTGACTGAAAAGTTGTGTGGAAATCGGTTGTCGTGGTATGGGCATGTGATGCGGAAGAATGAAGAAAATGTCGTGAGGAAAGTCTTGTGTATGGATGTGGATGGCTATAAGAGTAGGGGAAGGCCAAAGAAACGATGGTTGGACTGTGTGAAAGAGGATATGGGTAAAAAGGGGGTGACTACAGAGATGACGACTAATAGAGGAGTATGGAAGAAAAAGACATTTTGCGCCGACCCCAAATAAATTGGGATAAGGGCACGAGAATGATGATGATTTTACAAGCAAATACCAATATATTGATAAATCAGATTTTTTCTATTATAATCCACTCATTTGGTACGGAATCCTAAATATGCGAAGTCCGACATGCCCTTGGCCGGTTTTTGGTAATAGTAATACCTAATACATCTTGATGAAAGTGGGCAAACTTAATCATTGCAGCCGAGACGGAATAGACGCCCGAGCCGAGGGCAGGCCATTATGGAGCCAATGGACTGCAAGGACAAATACCCACGTGTATCAAACGTTGTTTTTCAACACGCTTCGTGAAGCTTTCACTGAGAGGACACCCATTGCTGGGGCTCAGGCGTCCTCCCTGTGACAGGTTGTGGGCCGTAAAACACCACGCAGGCCCTATACGAGTTGGTGGATGTCACATGTCTTCGAATAATTCAAGTAACTCATTCAACACGCTTTCTCGAAATGTTGGTTTTCGCCGAATATTGTGCGCCATGTTCGTTTTGTAAAGGAGAGGTAAGCTGGCATAAACCCTGCTACAAAAAATAATTTGCATTTAGAACACAACTAAGAATTAATTTGTCGATTAAAAATAAATAATTTGATGACATAAATTAATTTGTTGTGATTCTCAATTTATTAGCAAAGTTTCAATATATTCACAAAAGTGTAAGACCTCAAATTGTTGGTACTTCTTTGCTGAGAATAAAAATAACATTTATTCTTCGAATAAAGAGATAAGAGCTATCGCATATGAATTCGCAGCTAGAGGCGCTAGTGTAGCGTGAAGTCTTCGAAACTTCACTGTTTATTGTTGACGCGAGTTTGTTCATATAAATATTTGACTATAATCGATTAATTATTACAGATTAAGATACGGTACAAATTGAGACTGCGCGACATTGTTACAATATCGATGTTTTTTTGTATTGCACTTTCAGTTAATCGGTTAAAGGAATGATTTAAATTCAAACTTTACTTCGGTAAAATAAATAAAATACCCTATTGCCATTCATTCATTGGCTTAGTGGTATTGGCCGAGACTTACAAGTTGTAGTTTGTGAGTTCAAAACCCAGGCAGGTGCTTTACTTTGCGTAAATTATTTCATCACCACTGCTCTCAAAACGGTGAAGGAAAACATCGTGAGGAAACCGGCATGTCCTAGAACAAAAAATTCGAAGACATGTGACATCCACCAATCCGCATTTGGCCTGCGTGGTGGATTATGGCCCACTCATAGAGAGGAGGCCTGTGCCCCAGCAGTGGGGACATTAAAAGGCTGATGATGATAATGACTCTATCGCCATTGCGTTCCAGGACCTCAGTGACTATTTCAAACACTCCTGCGACCCTAGAACAATGAAGTACCTACTTCACAAATTAGCAAACCAAGCTTTTGTTGATCGATTTAAATAATATCATCACGTGTACCGATACAAAAAAAACTTAAAATTCAAAAAATACACTAAAAATTCAAAAAAATTAGGTACTTTAGTTTCGGAAGTCGGTGTCAAATATCGAAGAAACCAAACTAGAAACACCGACTTCCGAAATTAAAGTTATTTTTTAAATTTTTAGAGTATTTTCTTTTTTGAAGTCGGTTGTTTTTTTTTTGTAAAAAGTTTTTTATTTTTCACTTTTTAGTTGTACCCCATTCTAAAACTAAATGAATAGTAAAGTTATACCCGAATTGATAGCTCCAAAAATAGGGAATTCGAACATAGTTGGTGAAATTAGGGTGTATCAGGGTGAACTGTACAAATCTGTATACCCCTTTAGAGCGTATCAGCGTGATGTAATGTTGTGAAGTGGTGAAAACAATATACAGACATGCGATTGCAGCAATTCTGGAAGGTTTGCTATAATTTATTTAAGAGTTCCATTGTGTATCTCCGAAGTTCTTTATCAGATCTTCACCAAATTAAAATGGGACCACATGTAAAGCAACAGCTTTCAAATAAAAAAAAAATCTTCAAAATCGAGTCACGTAGTAAAAAGTTATGAGGTAACACACATAAAAAAATAAAAAATTACAGTCGAATTGAGAACCTCCTCCTTTTTTTGAAGTCGGTTATAAATAAACATAAAGATACTTCCTCATGCAAATATAAACAATAAATAATTTGGGATTTATATTATATTAGCTTCAGCCAGCGGCTTCGCCCTCGTATTATTAGTACTTCCTCCACTATAAATTAGCCTATGTGATATTTCAGACTTTAGTCTGTCTGTATTCAAAATTTCATCTAGATCCGTTCTACCGTTCTGGCGTGATTGAGTAATAAACATTCATCCATCTAAACTTGTGCATTTATTATATGAGTAGGATGTTTATTTATTTCGGACAGCCAATCCATTCCTTTATTTAGGGTGCTGTTAACTGCCAATGACCCCCTGACCTTTATAGTTTTTGCGTGATTCTCAATTTTTTATCCGCATTAGACATAACTTTACAAATTAATTACACTATGTTATAAAAATATAATTTCAAATATTCTCAGATCAAATTACGATGAAAATTGTCTTGAGTAACATATATTTTTTTCAAAGAAATAAAAATAGTCGTTTACACGTGTTGTTCAATTAAAAACCATTAAAAGTCGGATAACGAACAACGTAGCCATAAAACGAAAACCGAACTGGGTGATTCTGTACCACCTCTTATAATTAAAAATATTGTTGTTAGTAAATATGATTCTTGTGTAAAAAGATATGTCACAGGAAATTGAGGATATCAAGGATTTCATAAAATACCTAACGAAATCACGGTAGGTAGATGTCGAATATTCTTGTTTATTACGTTTTCTTACTGCAAATGTTTAGTGATATGACAAAATACTAATAATTATAATTGATAATTATGTCGTTTCACTGAACTAAATCTAGTAAAAATTCAGTAAAGCGGACTTTAGAGAATAACATTCGAGGCATGCATTTGACTCGCTCCCTTTTAAAATTGAAATTGTGAAAAATCAAAGGTCCAGTGTAAAACCAAAAAATGTTTTTGCAAGAAACTAAATGTTTTATGTAATTCAAGGTGCCATAAATCGCTACCTTGTTCAAATATATAACAAGGTTTTCCATTTATAACCGACTTCAAAAAAAGAAGTCGAACCACGCATACATTTTGAAGTCGGTTTATTTTATTTTTAATTACTTTTACTTGTTACTTTTATAATGAACGAGTTCAAATAATAGAAAAAGGTAAAATAGTATCGTCAAATTAAGTTTAGTTGATGGAAACTTTAATATCTAATAAAAATGGATTCGCTAATTTGTAATTTTGTTTCATTATTTTTTAATCAACACTTTTCTCATTTTACTAGATATAGTTCAGCGAAACGACATATCACTAAATATTTTTAGTAAGAAGACGAAACAGGAATATTCGATCTCTATCGTGATTTCGTGGTATCCCTAGGGATTTCGTGAAATCCCTGATATCTTTATTTCCCTGCGACAGATACGAAACAAAAATATAACATGGTCGTTTACTAACTACAAAATTATTCGAGATATTTTGAGTTCATCGCCATCAAGTCTAGTATCGACTTTAGCATCCTGTATTTTTTTCTATAAATGATCATTCGCATTAAAAAGGCTCTAAAAATATAGCCTTATGACATTTCTATTGGTAAAAGAGTTTTCAAAATCGGTTCAGTAGATCCAGAGATTACCCTCTACAACCCCACAAACTCACAAACTTTACCTCATTATAATATTAGTATAGATAATTATAGTGTATAGATGTAGTTTGTTGTTCCAAAATTTTAAAATTATCTCGTATTCGAAATTCAAAATATAGGTGTACTAGCTTAGTACGTAGGTATGATATACCTACGTATTTTGGGTACCTTATCATTCCTATTACTTTTTTAATGTTCATCAAAAATTTTAAAACAAGGCTTTACCAATGCGACAGACAATAAAAAATTGAGATGGAAGGATACAACATTTTTTGTATACACTATAAACACGTAGACATAATTATTTTTTGTCTATGTAGAGACACGTTATGGAATAAAAATAACAGAAGCTAAAATTTATAATCACTTGTCTTGCCTTGTTGTTGTTTGTATAAAATGTAGGAAATAGTGACTCGTTTGGAGCTGTTTTAGTTGTTTTTTGTCATTCGGGTTTTTTGAAAATATCATTTTTTATTTCCTACATTTTAGTGAGATATATTTTTGGACTGGTCTCCTCGAGCTCTTTATTACCCGAATGCTCTAGAAGGAGGGTAATGTTTTTGAGAGTATATATTTTTGATACCCCATATGGCAATGTCACAAAAAATACGACTTCACTTACCTAATAATGATTTTTTTAAGGTGTCATTTCTCGTGTCCTAAGGTCGATGGCTCCACGCTAGCTCATAACTTAGACAGTTTTCAATGTGACTAATTAAAATGACTTTTTAAATTCATTTCTTCAAATCCTACGTCATCATTAGGTAAGAACCAAATATTTTTGTCTATGAGTGACAAAAACAGAGAGCAGAGGTGGCTCAGTAGTAACGGCCGCGACTTACAAATTGGGTCATGAGTTCAAACCCAGGCAGGCGCTTTACTTTGTGTAAATTATTTCATCACCACTTCTCTCAAAACGGTGAAGGAAAACATCGTGAGGAAACAGGCATGTCCTAGAACCAAAAATCTGAAGACATCCACCAACCCGCACTGGGCCCGCGTGGTGGATTACGGCCCACACCCTCTCACAGAGAGAGGAGGCCTGTGCCCCAGCAGTGGGGATATCTTTTAATATCTGCTGATGATGATGACGAAAAGAGTCATAGAGATGATTTCCATTATTGACCTTCAATGTTTTTCGCAATAAAATTAATATCTCAGTCAAATCAAAGTTCTCAAGAATTTGTTTCATTTCCGACAGACTATAAAAACTTTCAAGAATTTGAAGGTAGACCCAGTCTACTGCGATTATAGCTACATCATGAAGGTGACACGTTGTTCGCAGAACAGAAAGGTCGATGGGGCCGAACGGTTCTACAGACGCAGCGTTGGAAGGCATCCCACAAGGCGGCCCGATGACCTGATAAGGTCAGGCTGGCAAGGCCGAGGGAACCCCCTGGATGCGAGACGAACAGCAGGTGTATTCACTAACTCAGTGGGCATCAATTCGATAGGCACTTTGCAGTACATTGCTCGGTGGACATCGATTATAATAGCACTACGTAATACATTTTTGTTTTCATATACGTTAAAGCAGCAATGTATTGCATAGTGCCTATCAAATTGATGTCAACTGAATTAGCGAATACACCTGCAGGACCCGTCAATGTGGCGACGCTAGGGGAGACCTATGTCTAGCAGTGGACATCTTTCATGATAATAATGGCGACGAATAGCTGCGAAAAGGCAGATGATGATGATATATAGCTGCTTTCAATATCGAACTGTTATTATTGATCTGCCATTTAGGTACCGTAATAAACATTAAAGTGGCAAGTTACAAGTAAGAGGAGCTCGTGGCTAAAGTAATAACAGCCGCACGGGTCGATCCATCAGGTTAAGCTACGCTTGCCGGGGTTGGTCCTTAGATGGGTGACCATCTTTACATACCGAGACTCCAACTCTAAAGTACTGGTATTCAGCTGCATCCGGTTAGACTGGAAGACTACCCTAAGATAATTGGGAAAAAGATAGGCAGATTAACTGGACATTAAAGTGATAGGTATTCTGATTGATAGATTTTTTATTTTGTACCTTATGAGTCGAATAGGTGTTTTAACTAGTTCACCACCCACTAAGCCCAAAAACAACACACATACAGACACACACACACCCAGCACAGCACACACACACACTCACAGCACACTGCAGCACAGCACACACACACAGCACACACACACAGCGCACACAGCACAGCACAAAAGCGCGCACAGCACAGTTTAAAGTAATACGTCTTTTCACATGTCCATATTGGAATTATTTAATCAAATGCAAAATGCATCAAATGCCTACATTGCCAGGTGCTTTTTCAGGATGTGTTAATAATATTATTGTTTTTTCTCGTCTAACCTATTGTGTAGGGTATCGTTGGATAGGGCTTTCAAAATCATTGCGGGGTTAGACAGACTATTTTTCGAGTCGGTGATTCGTTTGCGAAATATTAAACTTCAAACTGAAATTTTTTGTTGGAATCGAGCGTCACTCCCCCGACCTAAAAGCTAAACTATTGGCTTGAAAAATCTAAATAAATTCGTGATGTTAGTATATATAATAAACTTTAAAGGAAAACTATCACAACTGAATTAGCTCTGTTAGTTTTAGAGAAATAGTCGCCCAACTTATAAATTGTTTCTACTTGTTAAATTTCGTACAAAATACAAAATCGTTGAAAAAAAAATACTTAGGTGAAGTACGGTCTACGGAACCCTACATTGCACGTGGCCCGACACGCACTTGGCTGGTTTTTTCAGTTATCTAAGCTGTCGACCCGCCCGTTACAAGATGGATTTGATGGCACCTCAGCTTGTCATTTCGGTTTTGTTTTCCTGTAAGCCTTTTGGTGTCTTTTAATTGGTTTGCGTACAAAAAGATCAATATTAAGGGGAAATTAGTACTGGTACCACTTTAATTGTTTCGTACCCGGAAATCAATCAATTGTGGTCATAGGCCAATTAATCCCAAAATAAATTGGTTTATTTCAAGTATGCATTGATTTTATGTAGTAAACGAGAGTATTACCTTAATTTTTACCAGTTTATTATATGAAAGCAAACTTATCCTTTTCCCGATTTCCCGGGCCTGCGGACGGCGAGCAGTGGGTAGCTCGCCGTCCGATCAGCACCAGGCCCGTGAGTAGACGGGGCATGGTGTTCCACGCGCGCCTCAAAGAGATGAGTGTCAGCCACCACTGACGGGGCCCATCGTGGCTGGTGCCTGCATGCCTAGGGGTAGCGGATAAATTCTGAAAATGAGTTACCGCACCCCTGGGCACTCAGGCAGGGAAGGAACAGAAGTGGGTTTTAGTCAGTAAGAGTCTGACACTTCCTCCCGCTCCACCCAGAGAGGGAAAAGTCATTGGATGATTTCCCAACTCAGAAAAAAAAACCGTCCTGGATTTGTTGATTTTTTATATTTTTCGTTTCAACTGTTTAGGCTTTCATTTTTAACCGACGAAAAAAATAGAGGAGGTTCTCAATTCGACCGTATATATGTTTTTTTTTTTGTGTATGTTCAGCCCTCACTCCGCTCTTTATGAACCGATCTTGATGATTATTTTTTGTTAGATAGGGTATACCTTGAGGGTGTTCCCATGTCAAGGACATCAGGATCTGGTTATGGAATCCTGATAAAATTGAGAGAAAACCTCGAAAATTGGGCACGAATATTGTTTCTGTTTACTTTTCATAACTTAATCAGATATTTGCATTTAGGAATCATCACATCATGAAACTGAGCTGATGATGGAAACCATACCTATCCTAAACAATACAAGTTAGATATAAAAAACTGGTTTTAGTGATAGATACCACTTAATATGCTTTGAAGAAAAGACGTCTTTAGGATATTGGAGGTAACCTTTTTTTTTTTGTTTTTTTTTTTTTTTAATCGTTGCCCCACACTAGGAATTACTCCTGTATCATGGGTGCGTTCACAAACATTTAAACTCACATACACAAGACACCCAGACCCGGAACAACTATCTGTAGGTAAATAATAAAAATGATTAATTACCTATATCAAGCCTTCTTCATTTCTACGTACATATAAAATTTAGATATTTAATAATCGGATTGTGGTTTGGCGCCGACTCAAAGATAGTTTTAAATTTGAAATTTTATGTAGGTAAATAAGGTCTCAACTCAAGACTTAAAAGGTTTATTTATTTTTGCTTTTTAGTTCTTTTTCGTTGGTTGAATTTTTTGTAAAAAAGATTTTTATAACTTTGTTAGAAAACTGCGGGCACAGTTTAATTCCTATTGAATAAATTAAAAATATTTTATTTAAAACAAGCTTTAGACTCTCGTCATCGTATGTAATGGAAAGTACTCATGATAACAAAACGATAGCATGTTTAATTCAAAAATTTAGTAACCCAAATTCAACTATCATACCATTTGCCATTAGGGAGTTCCAGTCCCTCGTACCTGTGCCATCATCAGATCAGCTTGATGATATTGTAACGACCTTATGTTGTCAACCTTATGGTGAAGACTGGCACGTTGGAAGTTTGGAACATTCTAGAAACTCTTGAAACGCCGATTGAAAATTAAGAAGAAGGAAGAGTTTTGTTTTTGGGTTGACTTCTAGTAGCCCGCTCGAAGAGGGCACATGTATTTATTTTATTATTCAATATAACGTATTAGTGTGCTATCCATCTTTCTTTTATAACACATCACACATAAGCAGTCACTCTTACACACCACACTCTCGCACCGCTAGCGAGTACGACAAACCCCCAGGAACCTAAAAGGAATCTCCAGGGACCAGCACTAAGAGAAGCTGCTCCAGGTCCCTATAATATCATAATATTGCATTGTCGCTGGACTTACATAAATATATCAAACAGCTATATCGGAAACCAAAAACTGGCCAAGTGCGTGTCGGACTTCGTACATTTAGGGTTCTGTACTAAATGAGGGAATTTCCAAGACAAAATCTGATTTATCAATATATTGCTATCTGTTAGTAAAATATACGTAATAATAATCATTATCACCAAATTTCAAGTTAATAAAATTTAATTTAACATTATCACCAAATTAATAAAAAGTCAATGGGACATTAAAAAATTTCTTCGTAACAAAATTTTGTTAAAAAAGCTGAATTTGGTGGCTTCCTTCTTTTGCCTTCCAATATTTTTTAAAACCAAAAATATAGTATTTGTCTACTCAACGAGTTCTAAACAACGAACCCATTTGATGGGATATGTAATTTTTTTTCGCGTCCCCCTTTATCTGAATGGGATCTCTAAACAACATAAAGAAAAAGTTGGCAGTATACTGTGAAAATTTGGAGGCTGTAGCTCCAGCCGTTTGGCTGTAAAACCTCTGTGACTGATGACGGACGGACAGACAGACGGACACGTGAGTGACAGCAATAGGGCTCCGTTTGGGCCCTTCGGATACGGAAACATAAAAAGTGTTCAAAAAATGGTTTTTAAATTTGGATGTTGACAAGTTACATAATGACGAAGAATATTGCAAGTTAAATAAAGTAAGCCTGAGTTACGACAACTTTCAGTCACCATCTCCGTAGACCTTAACATTTCCCAAATACTTTGGAGACAGCTTTCTGTCTAACTGTATGCTGCTGAATGCAATATTTTACACTAGCTCTGCCAGCGGCATCGCCCGCGTGGGATTAGTACTTCTTCCATTTATTTTTTAATTGGGACAAGCCCGCCGCACTATTCCCAAACCACTGTAACTTCTGTAAACCAGAGACAACAGTGGCAACCACCAAAAAAAAAACGTCGAGGCACTGAAGCTCGAATCTCAGAGAAACGATTAAACTGTCTTAGGTCCCGCAACTAAATTAATCAGTAAAGACAGCGGAGGAGTAAGAAAAACATAATTTCCACTTCCCTCCTAATCAAGCGGGAGACAGAAAAAAGCAAGGCCATTAGGCACAAAGGGGATATTTACAACTGGGGTAAGCCCAGTTGCCAAGCACCACTGGTTAAAAACACTACTATTAATGGGTCCCGAAAAAAAAAATATTTCCCTCATTATAAATTAAAGCCTCTAAGCTATTCCAGACTATAATCTATCTACCATAGGCATGGACTTGCGGACGGTGAGCAATGGGTAGCTCGCCATCCGAAAAGGATCAGGCCCGGGTGGACAGCGCGTTGTGTTCCACATGCACCTCAATGAGATGTCAGCGGTAATTGACGGAGCCCTCTAGGGCCGATGCCTCTGCCCAAGGCTCGTGGATGAATTCGAAACAGAGTTACCGCGCCCCTGGGCACTCAGGGCAGGGAAGGAACAGGGGTGGGTTTTAGGCATTAAGAGTCACGCCCTCCCGCTCCATCTAGACCGGGAGAAGTCAATGGATGATTTCCCACCCCAAAAAAAAAAAAGGGCCGATGCCAGTCAGAGTCGCGGGAGTGTTAGAAAGATTCACCGCAGTTTGTTTTAGTCATTAAGAGTCCAACACGCCCCACCCGCTCCACCCAGAGCGGAAAAAGTTATTTGATGATATCTCACCATGAAAAAAAAAGACACATCTCAGTGTTTAGCGGCACACATGTGCGCTATTGAGGAAATTCCGTTTGCCTTGCCAAAAAAATTGCCAAAAACCCAATTCAGGCATTTTAAACCGCTATTATTCCTATTATCCAAGTTCTTTAGACCTGTGGCAAGGTTTATACACCCGGAACATTACAAAGTCTGTAGTTACACGATGGCCGACTGTCAACGAGGCTTGACAGATGTTGACATTTGACGCGCGCACAGCCTGACCCATCTGTGCCTAATTTCATCCAGTGTCGTTTAGCCGTTCTGGCGTGATTAAGTAAAAAACATCCAAACTTTAACATTTATAATATTAGCAGGATGCAGCGACTGCATATCTGACCTCCAGAACCCTGGTTAAAACGAAACACTTTGAAGATCAATCATCGGACTTTAAGACTTCTGACCACCCTTTACGACATCTTTCAGAACTGATATTAAATCTGAGTCTTTGACCTAAGCAATAACGTCAAAATGGATGATGAACGATGCCATCTAGCCTATTTCCGACGTAGTGACTGCATTCTATTAGAATCCATGCACTATATACAGGTTAGAGACGACAGTACAACTATAAATGAAAACATGCGCAATACGAACAACTTCATTAAGAACAACTTTTACTATAAGACCAAACTTAATAACACGAAAAAAAAACAACTGTCCCATACTTTTACGTTTTCGTAAACCCCTCCGCACACGGATCGTAAGCGTAGTCTTCTCATAACCGTGTCGTCATGACGCAACGAGTATGAGACCTGACCCTGCAGTCTCGACATTGATAGCGATCGCTACGTCCTAACGATCGATCGCTAGGTCGGAAAAATAATTGATTTTCTTGACATATGTACAGAGACGGCGTAAATTTTAACTTTCCAGCACTATTTTGCATGAAAACTGATCAACTGATCTGCTAGTCTCTGTACATATTTCAAGAAAATCAATTATTTAAATTTTAATGAATATATTTATAGCTTGTAACACTTAAAATAACTTGTCAAAATATAAAATGACGTAAAAGTTTGCCTCCTTGCACCAATATTTTTTTAGCGACCGATCGTTAGGACATAGCGATCGCTATCAATATCGAGACTGCAGGCCCACGCCCTGCAGTTGCGACATTGATAGCAAAACTTACGTTAGGTACCGATTGCTTCATTACTAGCCGTAACTTGCAAGCACTATTTTCATGAAACTTATAATGTATTTAAATTTTTAATGAATAATATTTACCGCTTGAAACAAATAAAAACTTGTCAAAATATTAAAGTCCATAAAAGTTTGCCTACTTTCAAAAAAACTTTTTTTAGCGAACGAATTCGGTCGTTACGCGATCGTTAAATATGTCGAGACTGCAGGCCCTGCAGAGTTCTACAAACGAATCGTCGCGTAGACTTATCGTTTTGTAAGCGAAAACTCTTTTAGTTGAAATTATAGCGTCACTGGAACCAGATGTTTTCGATAGATTTATCTTACGTTTTCTTCAGACGAAGAAGATTTTTTTATTATTTAAATATGTCAGAAGTAGAAAGCATCGTGCTCCATCCAAACATCGCAAAAAAATCCAAGAAAAGACTATTTGTTGCTGCACGTGAACATTAACATGTGCACATGAACATTTTATTTTCTCGCAATCGTAGTGAAAAGTACAGCACACGGTGCTAAAAACCTATAATAACTCGGTTTCTATTTACTCCCTCGCTAAAGCTGGGGAGTACGTCGTATATATTGGGTCATTTCAGCCCCTTGTATAACAATCTACTATTATACGCTTGCTTTTTTACGCCAGTACGCTACGACTATCGTAATGACAGTAAAAATCTTATACGATTCGCTGCAGCACCGCTTCGTAGGCAGACTTGTTTGAACATGACATGTACGTACTGGTATTGTTCTCATCCTACGCGCGTATTACGATACGCTAACGATACGACGCCGTGTGCGGAGGGGCTAACTCGACAAAATGTACTATGATGATTTATAATGCTGATTTTTTTCGCGGTTGCAGTGTTGATCCCACAATAAAAATGGTTCATAATGATGAGTATTGCCAGAGTTGTTATTTATTATTGTACTGTCGGCTCCATCTTATCATCATCTTCCTGCCCTTATCCCATGTTACTTGGGGTCGGCCGTAACACGTTTTTTTCTTCCATTCTGTCCTGTCAGCCGTCACGCTATCACTTACTTCCTTTTCTTTCATATCACTCCACCGGCTCCACCTTCGGCTCCACCTTGTATACAACAAAATATAGATACTAGGTTTGTTGAAGTAGATACCAGTAACAAACTACATTGTTACATGAGAATCCTCATTAACACCTCCATTTGATTAGAGAACAACAAGTCGTAAATCATAAAAATCGTTTCATGCCATAAAATTGTAGTGTAAAGGTCGAACTATTTGAGGAGCTAAAGAACATTATTAGTACTCACTTAGTAATAATAATGATTTAAGTGCTTGTCCATCACGCTATGATAATTAGTAGTCTATAACAAACAATGTTGCATGATGAAGGGATTTTTTTTTGTAACTAAACGTTTTTCTAATATGTTTATGGTAGGTTCTGGCCGCGTCATCTAAGGAATCAGCTTCGTAATTGCGAGAACTTTTATATAAGATTGTACACATTGCAATAAATCAGATTTAAAAATTGCGGCATAAATAGTGGTGCTGGAATAAACAAAATGTAAAGGCCACCAAAACTTGTTTAAATCCTTCACCCCCTTTTTTAGTCTGAAAATTCCCATGGATGTCGTCCACCCTAGGGCAGGTGGAGAGGTCTGTCAGACATTTTTTTTTTAAAGGTTTCTCATACTAGGAATTACTCCTCTAACACGGGTGCGTTCACAAACACTTAAACTCACATACACAAGACACCCAGACCCAGAACAACGGTGTAAGAGTGCAACGGCGTTCTGCTGCTACCTTTGACCCGGGTGCCGGAGTGCTTGTGCATTTGGGTCGTGGGGCTTTTGGGACCGGGACCGCGGTCCCGGATTCCACCTATATTATTTTGAGTGTTATCTTGGGACCACAAGAATAAAGAATTTAAAGTACATTTAACAAAAAAGCTGATACAGTATTTTGACCACCGGTACAAAATAAAGCCGCCGTGTAGGTGTGGGGACGGCCTAGAATACAATATATTCCTCCGGGATGAAAGACGGGAATAAACGGGTTCGACTAGCTGGCGACCATTACTCGCATCAGCCCGACGTCAAGTAGATCGTCTGCGTTTCGTCCGCGGATGCGAGTGAGCCTGTTCTTGAGAGATCATTGTGCCGACAGCTGGGGGCCCACGGTGTAAGCACTGTCTCTGAATTGTGTGGGTGAGGCTTGTTGGCGTGGTGGCAAGTGAGACGCAGTGAAACGGCTCGCCGATGTCCGCCCGCGGGCTGAACGGAACCCAGGGACTACCTTAATCTCCGCCCTAGGAGGCTGAACCGCCAGCTCTGCGAAAGGTCATTGTGTCAGTTATCGCGTCGGAGGAGGAGACCGGAGTGGACCCGGCTTCGGTGCAGGGCGGGACTGAGGGCCCTTCCGTCCGTCGCGACAGCAAACCTCTAAACTCGCGCAGCTCGATGGTGAATATTTCGCTGAAACTATTGTTCCTTTAACTGTCAGTACAACGCTCCTTCTACTTTCATCACACCCTAAAATAAAAAATGGCAAAAAACAGAATAAGACGTATGGTAATTTTTCAGCGGCTCCCCTTTCCACACTAATAATGGACTTCTGCAACATCAGGGGCCTTCACTCTAACATCAATGCAATCCACTATCATCTCGAGAGTGCACAGCCGACCCTATCTACTATTTCTTACCGAGACACAAATTTCTTGTCCGGCGAACACATCGTGCCGCATGTTCGCCCGAGAGGATGTTTGCTGTCGCGGTCTAAATGGCCTTGAAGACAGGGATCTGTCTACTTTATGGGTGCGCATGGATTACAGTGGCCATACCTGTATTTACGCGTGCCTTCACAGATCTCATATCGGAGATATGGACACTACCCGACTCTTGGAGCACCTGCAAACATCAACTGACCAGTACCTGACCTGACCTGACCAGTAGTTGAAAGCCATATCAGCTCTTTGCTGGACCTTCTGCTGACCACGCGTCCGGTCGGGTATGAAATATCGATCGATGTGCCACTTGGCTCATCTGATCACTGTCTGATCTGGACCCAAGTGCCTCTAGCTACTCCCGAACGGCACCGGCCAATCGGGCGGCGTCGTGTCTCGTCTACAAATATCGTTACCCCCACTCGATCTATTGGTGACATGAGCTATTGAGTTCATTGAATTGTCGTTGGAGTGAATTCCCGGTGAAGTCCCTGCATTCCAGTTCGAAAGAGCGCATTTCGTGAACAATCTTCATCTCACCACCAGGATCCTACCACAAATCGTATGCCTATATCCTATCCTATCTATATTTTATCCCATAACTTCATCAGTCATCTTCCATTAATTTTCGGTTTTTATTTGTATAACTTCTAAATTTGGTTGACCGTACTTTCGCAGGACAAACTTTGTTTATTTTATTTGTGGACCATCACTTCCTCGCAGGAGAAAAGAACAGCGTCGCACTCGCTCTCGCTACCGAACATGGACTGGACCACGACCGAAACCAAGAACATCAACCGCCGTGACCAGGTCGCGGCGCTGCACCTGACCTGCGCCGTGTCGTTAAGGCATCTGCAATGGCGGCAAACGGGTGTCGGCTCCCAGTCTATGCGGCCAACTTTCCGAAGCACCTATACCCGAACAGTACCTGTGTCAGCCGGAAAGTAAGTCCTTCATTATGGGTCTTACTACCGCTATCTGCTCCCCTATCATAACGTCTTAAAATTATCTTTAAACTGATGAAAAGTTACATTATAGCTGAGTCTTAGTGGTTACTTTTTGTCCCGTGTTTATTTTACAAATATCTAGGCAACATTAAATTTGAAAGACCAATAAGAACCTCGTGAAAATGGTCCTCAGGATTGTAACTTTTTTTATTTAGGTAAATCCTCATAGATACTCTCCGTCTGGCGAGAACGGAGTGACATATTGGACCCCAACTGACTAAGACCCCACAGTACCTACCCCTACCATGACTTAGGGGCCCGGGATACAATTAAATTCACGTTCACCCCCGACTAATTCAGGAATATACCTATCTATTCTACTGCAGTGAAGTCTTGTTAATTGCCATTTGCACTACAATTATCTACTTTCCGTTCCGTTGAGACTAGGTTTGTCACGTTGGTTCCATTTATCATGGGAGAAGCCTCACTACAGGCGCTGAGGTAGTCTTTAGACCAGCCATGCTTGCAGTGTTAGAATAATGAATAAAGTGGTCTTAAATAATGACCCTTATTTTGTTTACCTTTATGTTGAGGATAAAAAAAAAAAAAAAAAATATTTGACACTTAAAAATACATTTAACAAGCCAGTCATAATAAAATATCACACGAATGTATTGCCACAAATCTGATCCTAACCCCCAAACTAGGCCTGGACCTGTATTTTAGGGGTCAGCGTTCAGCTATGAGTTCAAATTTCAATCTTCATTTTGGAGGAGTGTCACTACTAAGTTGACAGCCAAGATTATTGCCATTTGGTAATACATTCAGTTAAAAAATGCTTATTCGTAACAAAAGAATGTAAAATGCACATTTATAGGAATTTTAAAATTACAAAAAAAAGGTAACTATGCTTATGAGTAGACGACACGGTTGGCGCAGTGGTTGAGCGTTCGGCTGCTGCGCTGCGTGTCGCGGGTTCGATCCCCGCACGGAACAAATATTTGTATGACCTACAGATAGTTGTTCCGGGTCTGGGTGTCTTGTGTATGTGAGTATACATGTTTGTGAACGCACCCACGATACAGGAGTAATTCCTAGTGTGGGGGACGTTTTTTTAAAAAAAAAAAAAAAAGTTATTTGCTTTTTTTTTTTTTGTTTGTTTGTCTATGTGTGAAATTGTGTGAGTTGATGAGTGTAATATATGTGTGTAGGTGTGCATGTGGTGAAAGTGTGTTGTGTGTGGGCATGTAAGAGTGAATGAGTCTCTGGTTTGGTTTACACCTCAGAATGTGTGTAAGAACGGGAAAAAGTAAGAATGGATGACAGTGTGTATGGATTTTAGATCATATGTATTATAATTATTATGTTATGAATGTGAATAAACTTTCAGTCTCCTGATAGTCCATCTTTTGGAGCCAGTCTGCCACTATCTTCTTCATTTCCTGCCGAGACATTTTAGCTATGTTTAGCTTTTTGTTTGCGAGATTGTAAAGTTTGCTGCTTAAGCTATTAAATTGGTGTTTGGCAAATGAGGTCCGGCAGGGTATAGTAGGGCATATGGAGGATTTGCTTCGCTTTTTTGGGTTGGGTAAGGGAACATTTCCTTGTTTTCTTTGGATGGATTTGAGCACATAGAGCTGGCGAACAGTGAGAAATTTAAATTCAGAGAATAACTGTGAGGTGGGAAACCTGTACGGTTTCTTAGTCATAACCTTGAGCACAGCTCTCTGTGCTCGCTCCAACCCAAGCAGGTAGGTCTTGGCTGCACCTCCCCACACGGTTATGCAGTATTGGATAATGGACTGACATAGGGCCAGGTAGACTAGTTTCAGGTTTTCCAGTGTTGCAGAATCCCTTAGGGTTCTGAACACATTTACGAGTATAAGCCGCCTTGTTCTGGTAATGACCGAGCCAATCTGCCTGTCCCACCTCAGTCCATCATCCATCAGCACTCCCAAATGTTTTGCCGATTCTACCCGAGAGATAACCTGGCAGGTACATTTGTGGCGGTTCTCGCAAGTATGTGCTATTATGGAATAGTCAGGCAGGGGTTTAGTGTTGGGTCTCAAAGAAAAGGGTAGGAAATGTGTTTTTTTCAGGTTTAGTGTAAGGAGATTAAGTCTTAGCCAGGTCATTATTTTGGAGAGGGAATATTCGGCTCTGTCCTTGACCACCTGCCAATTCCGTCCCTATACAAATACTGCTGTATCATCTGCATATGTAAAAATTTTGGTGTCTTGAAGTGACATTGTGCAGAGGTCATTTATATATATGAGAAACAACAGGGGGCCTAAAATACTCCCCTGTGGGACCCCAAAGAGGATTGTGCGTTCCTCGCTAAGATAATCGCCTATTTTTACATATTGCTTACGACGGGAAAGATAGTCTTTAAATATATTTAATACAGTGCCTCGTACTCCTATTCGTTCTAACTTTGCTAAGAGGATGGGGACAGAAACTGTGTCAAACGCCTTGGAGAGATCTAGATATAAACATAGGCATCTATTCCTTTTGTCTAGGTTTTCCACTACTTGGTCTGTCAAATCCAGCACTGCGTCCTCTGTAGAGACACCTGATCTGAATCCGTACTGGTTGTCAGCTAAGATATTAAAACGATATAAAAAAAAATTGAGCGATTTATAGAGAATTTTTTCTAGGACCTTTGAAAAGGCTGACAACACCGATATTGGCCTATAATTATTGACGCAGTCTCTGTCCCCACCCTTGTAAATTGGGTGCACAATAGCTTTTTTCAAAGCATCATCAACACGCCAGTAATAATAGCACGATTACAGATGTGCGTTATAGGTGAGATCAGTACCGATCGGCACTCTCTGAGGAGGGAAGACGGAATTCCATCCCATCCAGTAGCACAATCCGGCCGCAGTTGTAGGATGGTGGTTTCAATGTCCGCTTCATCAACTTCTAGAATAACGAGCGAGTTGGGTAGGTAGTTTTCGGAACAGTTTGAGGCAGGGGGTTGAAGGGAGACAGAGTCATCTTCAGATGAGGTCCGAGACAGAAGGATGTTATTTGCTAGATTTTTACCGACGTCAGTGAAAAAGTTACAGACAAGGTCAGCAGACGACTTTGGGCTATCTGATATTTGAAGTAGTTCTAAAGGATTGTCTTTGACTTTTTGAGTCTTAGTTATCTCTTTGATAGCTTTCCATAGAGCTTTAGGGTCGTTGCCTGCTTTTTCTAGTTGACTTTTCTCATATGCGATCTTTAGTTTTCGTAGGAGTTGGTTTGTGAAGTTCCTATAACGTGTATATGTTACTTTAAGTGTCATGTTATCTGCAGATTTTTTTGCTTTAGTATGTAACCTATCCCGATTTTTAATACAGCGCAGGAGCCCCGGCGTGATCCACGGCTTTAGGATTTTTTGCTTACTATACACCAAAACTGTTTGCGTGTGTTTTTTGATAATTGATGAGATTGTTGAAATTAAGTGGTTGGTTGCGGTGTTAGCATCATCCATTTCTAGGAGAGCTTGGAAGTTTGTGTTTTCAATTTCCAGTTTTATTGACAGATAATCCACACGAGTTTTAGTGTTACTGTACTGACGCTTAGGACACACGTTTTCTATGAACAATACAACAGGCATGTGGTCGGTTATATTTGATTCTAGTAATAGTGTTGTAGAAGGCAGTTTAGATTTTAGTAAAATGTGGTCCAGACATGTTTTGATCCTAGTAGGAAGTGTGTGCGTAGGGAAAAAGCCGTGGGATGCATTAAAGGTAAGGTATTCCTCTGAAATAGGGTCTTTATTCATGCTACAGATGTCGATGTTGATATCACCAACAAGGACGTGCGTACTAGTTTTTAGTCCAGTGTAGACGGTATTTAAACTGAATAAGAAATTATCGTGGTTAATTCTAGTCTTAAATGAAGGAGGGCGATAAATAGCAACAATTTCTAAGTTCTTTCCTATTTGACAAACCATACAATTTGCATCTCTGAAAGCTGGTTCATAAACTAGACAGGTTAGTTTTGTGCTGGTAAAAATAATAATACCGTCATTTTGGTTAAGTATGTTTCTGGTGTAATGTGGTACATAACCATCTAGGATAGGTAGATCTTTTACCTTGCTAAGCCAACATTCTGATAGGACTATGACATCAAAGTTTACTTTTGTAAGAGACAGTAAGATACGAAGTTCGTCAAAGTTTTTATTTACACTTCTAATATTAATATGAATTATCTTTATAGCTTGACTAGTGGTGTCAGCATATTTTTTACAGTCTTCTGGACAGCAAATGTACGAATTATTGTAATTACACGAGTCGAGGTCGCAATTAATATTATTAATATGGTCACTATTAGCAATTTGTAAGGAAAACAGAATCAAAATTGATGCAACATGCGTACGTTTTGTATTTGTAAACACTGTCATACTTATACTTTTTGATACAGAACATGTAGGGTGCGAATAGATGAGTGTAAAAATGCTTGTGTGGTAGGTGCAGTATGGATGAGTGGTAGAGTGAGTGAGTGAGCGAATGAATTGTGTTGTATTTTTGTGTGTGAGAGCGAGTTATTGGTTGTGAATAAGTCTTATAAAGGTGTTTTATCGGTGAAATAGAAGTAGATTTAAAAAAGTTACGATTAATATAAATTAGATGATTTAAAACTAGCCAGACAATAAAGTACCTGAGACAAATTAACAGTCACAGACTCCTGCGCAGGTCCAATAGGGATTGTTCAGACGAGATTAAGAGTTGTTTTTCTCCTTGCACCTTGCGCAGGAATATGTTACCGTTAGAAGACCAGCAAAATTGGAAACCGTTTTGTTTTGCAAAATCCTTTGACAGGTGAAATAGTTTCTTTGAGCTTGCCGGGAGGTGATCACTAACATAAACTGGTTGCCGCTTGCCAGAGATACCAATAATTTCGGTGTTGAGCTTGTTTTCTATGGTGGTGCTGTTTTTGTTGAAAGCTCGCACTGCAGCTATAGTTTGTTGTTTTAACTGCACGGTTTGGAACTCTACAACGATTGGGCGATGATATTTAAAAGAAGTTTGAATATAGCACCTTAATGATGTAAGCCAGTCTATGTTATTATGGTCATAAACTCGTAATTCACGATATCAACATAGCAATCAGACGCATGTGAGCGTTTAGCTAAACCTTCAGATATGTGCGTAACCTATGCATAATCAACATATTATAATGTCCCACTCCTGCGACACAGGCCTCCTCTCTCTGAGAGGGTGTGCCACGTGGTGAGCCGCATTGGGCCCGTGGGGTGCCCACGGGCCCAATGCGGGTTGGAAATGTACGACCACTGCAACAAATCGAAACAGAAAATGCCACTTTGGGCTCATCTTGGAATATAGTAAAGTCCCATCTGTTGCTAAGGCAGGTTGTCCCTCTGTCTGTCTGTCAGCGGAATCATGAACCGTAATTGGTTGGCTGGTGAAATTTTTACAGAATGTGTATTTATTTCTATTGCCTCTTTCTTATTTATTTCTATTGCCTCAAAACATCAAAATTTTATCGTTCGGAACCCTTCGAATTTGAGTCAAACTCTCACTTGACCGGTTTTTCAATCCTAATCCATTCATATTCTGATGGGTACCTACTAAACTCAATATTACAAAAAAAAAACGAAGACGTTTTTTTTTTTTTTTTTTTCTTGATTTTAAGGACTGTATAAAATCAAATGGAACAAACGCTATAAGAGAATCATTACGAACAAAATAGGCTTAAATTTATACAATTGCAACAGTACAAAGACAAAGTATAGGTATTAGGGAGTTGTACCAAAAACGTTGAACAATGGTTCAAAATGATTTAAGACTGGAGTACATTAGTTGGTGCTCTTGGCAAGTCAGAATTACAGTCTGGTAAATTACTGTCTGGTCTTAGATATTTTCAAGAATAGCTGAAACGTAAGTAATCGTTAAGTATAAATGAAAACGGAAAATAGAAACATATAGGCATAGAGTTGTAGTGCATGTAATGTTAAATACTTTGTGTACTTTTGTCCTAATAATTTCAAGTTCTTCAAACTTAACAGCCAGATGTGTTGCTAGGCAGTTTGTTGCGCCACTTCTTCTCAGCTAAAACTAGGAAGTGGTGACGGGCGGACGTTTTTTGGGGTTCTGTCTTTATGTTTAAAAAGTGCTGACTCTCAGCCTATCCTATCAGACTAATATTATATATGCGAAAGTTTGTATATTTGGCTGTCCATCACGCAAAAACAGCTGAAGGGATTTGAATGCAATTTTGCACAGGTAGGTCATAGCCTGGATTAACACATAGATTAATTTATGAAGAAAAAAAAAGGGCTGGAATCATGAGCGGTAAAGACTCACAATAGGCTATAGTTTATAATGGGGGGTACTATAGCCCCCCATTATAAACTAATA
Source organism: Polia nebulosa (assembly GCA_951329385.1). Lineage (NCBI taxonomy): Eukaryota > Metazoa > Arthropoda > Insecta > Lepidoptera > Noctuidae > Polia > Polia nebulosa. The sequence goes on from OX589604.1 coordinate 12,310,410, forward strand.
CAACGCAGGCGAAGCCGCTAGCAGAAGCTAGTTTTGAAAAAATGACTTTTGATTTTGATTTTTTTTTTTTTTTAAAGATTTTATTGTTATTTTTTATTTAATTAAAGACAAACAAATTTAATTATAATCTTAACTTAAGAGCTATGCGTGTTTATTTGATTTGATTTGTATGTTTACTATATCTTGGTGTACAATCATACTAATATTATAAATGTGAATGTAAGTTTGTTTGTTACGCTTTCACGCGAAAACTACTTAACCGATTCATCATGAAACTTTGTACACATATTCTTGGTGGTATTAGAAGTAACTTTTTTTAGGGGTTGGGAAATCATCCGATGACTTCTCCCGCTCTGGGTGGAGCGGGAGGGCGTGTCAGACTCTTACTGACTAAAACCCACCCCTGTTCCTTCCCTGCCTGAGTGCCCAGGGGTGCGGTAACTCATTTTCAGAATTTATCCGCTACCCCTAGGCATGCAGGCACCGGCCACGATGGGCCCCGTCAGTGGTGGCTGACACGACGCTCTTTGAGGCGCGCGTGGAACACTACGCGCCGTCGACTCACGGGCCTGGTGCTGATCGGACGGCGAGCTACCCACTGCTCGCCGTCCGCAGGCCCGGGTATTAGAAGTAACTTATGATACGTTTTACGAAAAAAGAAAACAAGAAAGATACATAAACGCGGGTGAAACTGCGGGCACAGTTAGTAAAGTAATAAATAATTAACTAATAAATATATTGATTTCAACTGTTATAATGTCAATGTTTTACAACTGCCTAAAAAATTAGAATAGAATAGAATAAAAAAGCAACGAAGAGAGGAAACACCAGAATCAGAATCAAGGCAACTTTATTTTGACAACCGGAACCAAACAAAGGCTTGAATTACACTTTTAGAATGCTTCAGCAGAGAAAAATACAAATGAGAATAACAATGTTCAGCAGTAGCTCCATGACAGTTTCATGAACATCTTACTTAGGAATCCTTGCAGAACAGATGGACGATGAGGGCGAGAACTTCTGGAGTGGCAACCGCGTATTAAGAGGGAACAGGGCCTGCGAGAAATTTAAAAATAGTTATTTGAAGTAACTATTGCTGTCGTGCTGTTTCAAGCCTGCCCCCGTAGAGTGCGATAGCGACAGCTGCAGCTCAGACCGAATTTATCACAAAATTTTTGACGATATCGACGTTTTGTATTCCCCTTTTTTCTCCTCGAAAACTGAGCCGATTCAATTATTTTCGGCACAAAAATTTTAAGAAAGAGTATGTCTAGGTTACTATTAAATGTTTTATGTTAAAAAAAAATCGAATTTGTCTGTTTGTCCTCTAATAACGGCGGTAAAAATGGGCCTTTTTTATTTTTGGAGGGTCATATTTTCTTGACTTAGTTGCTGAAAATAAGGAAATGACCGACGTCGAATGAGGACGTGTCTACAGCAGACCTTGACTTTATGAAAAGAAAATGATTGCTCTAAGGGTATTATTGAGGAAGAAAAAAGGTGAATACAGTTGTATGGAGCATCGCAGCCCCTGACCCCTGTTAGAAGGCCTCCCACAAGGTGGCCCAATGACCTGGTGGGGGTCGCGGGAATTCGATGGATGCAAGACGCACACGACCGGTCATTTGTAGTCACATTTGAAAGAGGCATATTTCCAGCAATGGACCTCCTTCTGCTCAAATGATGATGAAGAAATGTAAGTTTTGAACTACTGAAGAAAATAACAGATGTTTACTTAAATTTGTTTTTTCATTGCGTAGGTACCTATTAATTACAGGCGCTTCTAAAAGCAGCAGTCCAATTACCAAAATTATTTATTGTTGAACTTGCTTGCTTTAAATTTATCCCAAGGGAACATACTCCCGGTATAAATATCCCGTATCCTGACATATTCCAGGACATGGTCTTCCCGTGTGCCAAGTTTCAACCCAATCCGTTCTGCCCTTAAGACGTAACAGACAGACAGACCAACAGACAGAGTAACTTTCACATTTTCTGTCACACGACTTTTCTGTAAATATATATATATATTATATACGGGCTGCTAGTGCTCTGCGTGTACAATACAACAACGTCTTCAGGGTGATGATGCGGCTGCCTCGCTATTTTAGTGCGTCCGGAATGTTTGCGGAGCCGAGAATGGATGGCTTTCATGCGGTTGTACGAAAGAAAGTGGCCTCCTTGTTGCACCGCGTGCGAAGCAGTAGCAACAGTATCCTGCAGATGGTTGTATCTCGTGCGGATTGCTCTATCCAGAACCAATGGATGCGTATTGTGATGGGTGTTGACTAACGTAGTGCATAAGATTTTACTAACACCTAGAATTGTAAGAATTGATTTTTATTGATTGACTATGTATTTTAGTTTATTTTTATTTATTTCTCTGTATTTTATAATTGATAATTGTATGGATTTATTTTTATCTGCAATAAACTGATTAATAATAATAATAGGGGTATGGATGGCTAAAATTAATTTGAATTTGTAAGTGCGTAATGCATTTTGCAACCTCTATTGTATCTAAGGGTTCAAAAAACAAGATTGATTTCATTTATGAACGTTCATTCCTATCCTGAGGGAATTTTCAGTCATTTTAATTTTATTCAGTTTAATGAAAATAATAGGTAAGTACAATACTAAATTGTGCCTGTTCATGATAGTTTGAATATTTTAGTTAATTCTTGATAATATTTTCATAAAACAAAATTTCTAGAAATGTTTAATTAAGTACCTAATCCCTGAAATCAACGAACATTTCAGTTTTTCACTAACTAACAAAATAATTTAAAAACACTCAAGATAATCATATTTATTGTGTAGGTATATATATGTTTAGATTCAACCATTAACAGGGTATCTAATATATGAAGAAAACCGGCCAAGGCGTGTCGGGCCAGGCGCAGTGTAGGGTTCCGTAGTCGCCCGATAAAACATGCGGACTTAGAAGGGGGCTTTATATTTATTACTATGAACATTTTATTAATTGTGTTTATGGTTTAACGGCCAATAACGTTTAAAAACGAGCCCACATAGGACGATGGTAACTGAAGAAAGAGTTATAAAATTCAACTTCATTGCACTGAAGCTTTCAATGTTTGAAACACCCAAGCGCTTATTTTTAGGGCGTCTCTAACCACAATGTTTGGGATACAGGAACCCTACCATGACGTCTTATAACCATCATCTTTTCGGTGAGAGAAAGGGATAGTGCTATTCGTCCTGTATAACGACGTCTCTCTCTTTCACCGAAAAGATGAATGGTAGGGCTGCAGGTTATGGCGTTGTGTGTGTATGTGTATGTAATCGTATGTGTCTCTTCTAAGTATTTTTTTTCTACAATTATCCAAGTGAGTACATTTTAAAAGTTGGGCGATGATTACTTTTAAACTACTAAATGTCACGTAGCCGTGATAGTTTCCCTTCAAAATTCATTATGCACAGTATATCGGAATTGAGTGGTCATATTTTAAATACTTCTTCTGTACATAGAAATGAACAAATTTCTTCAAGATAGATGACTGTCCAGAAGGAAGTTGTTCAAGGTCCAGTGTTCATCAGCTGATGATAAATTTGTATGGAAAGTTCAATTTTTGTTTGGGAGTTTACTATAATTTCCTTAAAAAAAGTGCATTTCCATAGACAGAAGCAGCATCTTAAATATTACCACCCATTTTCGTTACTACCATCATGCTTTTTTTTCAGATTTTCCAAGCCAATACTTTAGCTTGTGGAGGGAGGGGAGGACATGACTCCGACAAAAAATAGCACTTTAAAGTTTAATATATTGCAAACTGAGTCACTGAATCGAAAAATAGTCTTTCCAGCCTCACAATGTATTTGAAAAACCTATCCAGTAACACTCCATACGGTGGGATAGACGAGACGCGGCAAATAAAATTTATCCGGTAATGTATAACCATAAAAAGGGTCGTCAGAAGCCCGAAAGTCTGACAACCAGTCTTACCAAGGGGTATCGTATTACCCAGTTACTGAGTTGTTGAGGTCAGATAGGCAGTCGCTTCATGTAAATTACTAGTATTCAGCTGTATCCGGCTAGACTGGAAGCCGACCCCAAAATAGTTGGGAAAAGGCTAGGCAACTTTTTTTTTTTGAATGACCCTAAAAAATATAGCTTTCAAGTAATAGCAGTCTCTAAGCTAATCCGCGGACGGACAGAGAGAAAATATAAGGGTTCTTTGCTAGGACTACGGAACCCTAAAAATAAGTAATGACTCAATTAAACATATTCAAAATATTATTTTTTTTAAATATAATCTAGGCAAACTGTATTTTTTTATTCACAATAACTTAATCATTAGCAATATCTTTCTCTTTCGCTTTCTCCGGCATGGGGTTGCCGAATTCTTGATCTACATGTGACAGCCCAGACATTAAGGGCCGATTTCAGCAATGAAACTAATCGCGATTAGTTGAAACTAAACTCAGTGCATGCGTTTAATCGAGATTAGAGCATCATTTTGCGTTTCACAGAAAACTGGGCGTTTAGAATTTAAACTAAGTTAAGCCTAAACTAGTTTAGTTTGTATTGGTGAAACGCAAAATGAAGCTTTAATCTACCCGGGCCTGCGGTCGGCGAGTAGTGGGTAACTCGCCGTCCGATCAGCACCAGGCCCGAGAGTCGACGGCGCGTAGTGTTCCAAGCGCGCCTCAAAGAGTTGTCAGCAAAACCTGACAGGGCCCGTCATGGCCGATGCCTGCCCAAGGGTTGTGGATAAATTCGAAAGTGAGTTACCGCGCCCCTGGGCATTCAGGGCCGGGAATGTACAGGGGTGGGTTTTAGTCAGTAGGAGTCTAACATCCATGTTCCTGCCCACCGTGTTCGTAGGTTTCATGGTTCGTATGAGGGTCTCGGTATCGAATTTTACAATAAGCTACCCCGTTCTTTTCTTGACTTGCCTTTTAATGCATTTAAAACTAAAGTTAAATCTAGTCTCTGTTCGAAGGCATACTATTCCATCAACGACTACTTAGAAGATAATAATAGTTGGTCGCTGTGTTGAACGCAAGACAATGTTAAACTTGATGTTCTTTCTCCATATTTAGCTTATGGTTATGACAGATTATATGAGTTCATATAATAATTGTCTACCAATTTTAGTGTGATGGCCCTAGTTCATCACTTGTGGCTTCGAATCACAGCCCTTTGATAGTTTCTATCTTTGTTCTTGTAAGCAGGCACACCAGTTATGTATGGAGGCTTCTTTAATTTGGTTTAGTGTTTATGCTAGAGTTTGTTTTTAATGGCATGATTGAGTGTGCTAGCTGGCAAGTGGCGGATTATTTAATTTTATGATTATATGTTAGACGACATATATTTATTTTTCTGTTTTACATAATGTTAAGATTGTTGCATAAAATTATATAGATTCAAGTTCTTAAAACTTAACAGACAGATGTGTTGCTGGGGAGTTTGTTGGCCACTTCTTCTTCACAGCTAAAACACTAGGAAGTGGTGACGGGCGGGCGTTTTTTGGGGGACTGTTTTTATGTAGAACTTTGACGTTCAAAAAGTGCTGGTTCTCAGCCTAGTTTGAATAAATGACTTTTGATTTTTTTGATTTTCCGCTCCACCCTAGAGCGGGAGATGTCATTGGATGATTTCCCACCCCACAAAAAAAAAGCTCTAATCTCGATTAAACGCATAAACTCAGTTTAGTTCCAACTAATCGCGATTAATTTCATTAGTGAAATCGGCCCTAAGCCTCTTATTAATAACTTGCTAACCATATCAATCAATCAATCAATTCAGCCTATCTTAGTCCATTGCTGGCAAAGTTAAAAAAATCTTTGGAACAAAATTTTGTGACAGACGAAGGACAGATGAATATGTGAGTAACAGCAATAGGGCTCCGTTTGGACCCTTCGGGTACGGAACCCCAAAAATCAACAGTGGGAACTATACTATGTTTCAGATAAATTTGCAATAAAGTACATTGACCTTTCCCTATTAATAACTCTTCGTAGGTACCTGAACAATTGAATATAAATCGTTTTTCATTATTAGACAATGTTAAGGATCACGAGAGATGTTGATTCGGGACAGCTTTGAGTCATTTATTCCGTTTTTCAAATTAAAAATGTCAATAAATGTAGGTGGGTCAATGACCGTTATTGCACGTTTATTTGGAGCAACCTCTAGCAATAATGGATTGCTATGAACAAATACGGAAACAATAAAACACGGTATCACTAGGAATTAACGACGATTACAACTCTTTCAACTTTTTGAATCGTCATATCTCAAAAAACGGTGGCTGTTAGGAAAAAAAGTATGTAGCCATTTTTATAGATAATTATCTTATCTACAATTTTGGTCTGAGCTAATTTTATGATAAAACTTACCGTTTTGCTGAAAATCGCGAAAAACCCGTTTTTGTGACCTTTGACCCCGAGTAAATTTTTTTGCACGTGGCGGATCGATGAGGACTTTTCACATTTCCTTTATAATATAGTATTGAACAATCCTACCAATATTCAGCCAAGTCGGAATTTTTTGTAACCTTGGATGTCTAAATTGACCGGACTATTTATTGCATGCGAGAGATAAGGATAGAGCTAATAATCACTTGCTATCGTAATGTAACTCAGTAGAGGTTAAGTTGTTTACATTTTTTATCTAGTCTCATTGGCCTCACTTTATTTTTATTTATTTTTATTTTTATAGAAAAGGAACAACAAACAGCTACATAATGTTATGTTACAAATAGACATCCAGTAATAACTAAATAATAACGTAGCCCACAGCGCTGTTCACAGATTACCATTATTAAAAAAAAAACTATAATTCGCTAGGAGGTAAGCTGTTAGTGGTTACAATATTATTAAAACAAACAGAAGAGATGAAAAAAAAATAACAATAAAAGTAAACAGGAATACAATAAAATAACTGCACACAAAAATTAATTTGAAAGCGTCTTAAACAGTGACCCACGGAACATATTAAATGAGCATATAAAAATATCTATGTGTTCAAAAGCGTCATTGTAAGTTGTCACCATTCGTCTAATTGGTGTACGCAGACCAGTGTTAGATCGGCTGGAACCCACTGCAAACAGCTGGCCTGCGCGCACACGCCGTCTATGGACAGCTCTGGGAACTGCATAGCATAATACATTATTTAAATCAATGCTGTCAAAATGATTGTGAACAATGTTATACAGCGTCATAGCCTCCAGTAGCTTGCGCCTAGAGCTGAGCGTCAAGAGTTTGTATCTACTGAGCAACTGGTTGTACTGCAGATAGGTTTTATGGCATCTGTAGTGCATTGCACGAAGAAACTTGCGTTGGACGTTTTCTATCGCGTCGATGTATTTGTTATAGTAAGGGTTCCATATACACACGGCATATTCCTACTGTGAACGGACCAAGGTCTTATAGAGGCAGAGATACGAAGAGGTACGCTTAAAGTCATGCGTAGATCTCATTATAAATCCGTACATCTTATATGCCTTATTTACAATTTGCTCGATATGCAAATCCAGACAGAGATTCGAGTCAAGCAATATCCCAAGATCACGGACCGAATTTACTTGAGTCAAAGAAACTTTGCATAAAGAGTATGGAAATTTTATTATATTTTTATTTTTCGTGAAATTAAGGTAGTTGCACTTAGGAATGCTTAGGTGAAGCTTACTGGCGTGACAATAGTCCATCAGTCTATCCAGGTCCTCTTGGAGAAGATAGCAATCTTGAATGTTGCGAATAGGCCTGTATACTTTGAGATCATCTGCATATAACAAAAATTTGGAATTGTGAAAACAGTTACTAATATTATTAATGAAATAACGAATAAAAGAGGACCCAGGATAGAGCCCTGCGGAACACCAGAGGTAAGCCGAGTAGCATAAGAGTGGTATCCATTAATTACAACCTGTTGACAGCGGTTAGTAATGTAAGAAATGAACCATCGTAACAAGTTACCGCGAATACCATTAAAGGCAATACGATTTAACAATAATTCATGGTCTACCTTGTCAAAAGCTTTCTGAAAGTCCGTGTACACGGCATCAACCTGAACACGATTGTCGACTTTGTCAAATAGGTCATTTGTAAACACTAACAAATTAGTAGTAGTGGATCGCTTTTTCACGAAACCATGTTGTTGCTGAATAATAATTTTATGCAGGATAGGGTACACTTCGTTGTGTACCAGTTTCTCAAAAAGCTTCGACAAGGCAGATAAAATAGAAATTGGACGGTACTGCTCAACACTACGCTTAGATCCGCTCTTGTGAACAGGTGTGATATAAGCCTGCTTCCAAACAGCTGGCATGACACCCTCTCTGATACACTTGTTATAAATTGTGGCTAGCGGTTTACAGATGACGGTGGCAGTATTTTTAAGGAAAAATGCGGATATACCATCAGGACCTGGACCCTTAGATGGATCCAGGGATTTCAGTTCATTCATAACCGTTTCCTCCCTAAAATGTAAGTCAGAAATAACAATGTCATTGGAAAGGGTTTCGGGAGGTAGCTCCCACTGACAGAGCGTAGGTGATGCGGGTTCATAAACCGAAGAGAAGAAATCAGAGAACATGTTGCAAATCGATTGGGGGTCGCTGGATACATCGGTTTTGTACTCAACTTTTGCCGGTATACCAGGTTTGTCTTTGCGGTTAGAAATATAAATCCAGAAATCCTTAATATTTTTGTGTATGCTATCCTCAACCGACTGAATATATTTAGAGAAACATTTATTACAACTCTCCTTAAATAGGGTTCTATGCTGCGAGAATGCTTCGTAGTCTATAAGGTTGCCATATTTTTTCCATTTTACCCATGCCTTTTGTTTTTTATCAAGTATTCTAATAAGTTTTTTTGAAAACCAGACCGGATAGCCAACGGTCCTTGAAGCAGATAGTGGTGTGTGCTGTTTGATTATGTCGTCAATCTTATTGTAAAATGCACTTAGTGCCTCTTCAGACCCGAATGGGGCAAGAAGTTCCGTCCAGTCAGTGGTCTGAATTTCGCGGTTGATGCGCTCATAATCAGACTTTTAAAAGTTGTATTTCTGTATTGGTCGCTTTTTCATTGGTTGAATATCTATATTTAAACTGCATACAAAAGGTAATACGTGTCGATTTTAAGCAGGGGGAACAATGCAGCCGATACCCTACATGGGTGGTTGGATATAAGCAAGTCAAGAATTTTACCCTCGACATTTGTCACAACATTGTATTGTAAGGCGTCAAGTAAAGACATCAAGTCATTTAACTGGCTACAAGTTACGGATGTGCCCATACCCAGTCCGTCACCGGTGAGGCCTCCACCTATACCCGGCTTGTTCCAAGTAATTTCTGGCAGATTATAGTCGCCCAGTATGTAGAAAGAGTCAACCTTAGGGTCACTCAGCACCTGTCGTAGTACTTTGAAATGTTTCTCGTATACTGAGTTGGCCATTTTGGGAGGTATGTAAGCGGCACTAATGACATGACGCTTAGACGATCGCGCACTTACCACTTCAATTAGGATATGTTCGATAAGATTACTAGATTGTGAATTGGTATGAAACACAGAAACACCTAGTTCAGACGACTTAAATGTCTTTTGAAACGCCACCAAAACGCCGCCGCCATCAAGTTTTTTTGTGGCAATACGATCTCGATCACACCTGTACACAACATAGCGCTGATCAATAAACTCATTGTTGCTAATCTCCGGGATTAGCCAGGTCTCTGTAAAGACGATAATGTCATGGTTACCATTTAGAATATTCATGTATAGCGTATGTAATTTTGTACGGATACCCCTACAGTTTTGGTAGTATAACGATAAATGCTTATTATTAATCACGAGATATATGGTGTGCCAACGTAAGGGTTACATGCGATACATGTTCAAGCAACGAGTATTTGTACGTGCAATGCTCACTATGACAATTAATAATAAAGCAAATGTAATAGTATAAATGATAATGATTCCCAGTTCCACCAGACACACAGCAACACTGAACTCCGACGGTACAGCAATACAAGCATTTAGAATACAACCCAGTGCAATGGTTACTAAATTTATTAAAAATTGATGCAATAATTGCCAGTTGTGGCCGAAGTAGTTTATAACACTTGAAAGTAAGAAGGCGCGATAACAAACACAAAGCACACATTAAATCAATTTTAACGAATATAACAGTATTATTTTTATCTAAGTTTCTATGGCACGGTAGTATGCCAAGAGTAAAACCCTGAAATGATACAACTAAAATGCTCATAAAATAATTATGTTTTCCTTGCCACCTCAAACATAAATCATGACCTAATCTTGATAATTCGGCAAGTAGCTGAAATGATATGGTAGAAAATATTGACATTTTATTATGGCTTTTCAAATTATACCACAATTTCCCCAGATGCAACCATCCCTTTTTAACAAGAACTTGATCGTGCAGTCCAAATAAGCACAGACATTTTAAAACATAGCATCCATACACAGCAGCGTAACTTATTGAAATCGACAAAGTACAGATCTCGATTATGTAACAGAACAAAACCACAGAGTACATTATAATATAGAACAAAACAATACTTACAGAAAGAAAATTAAAATGTGGGTACAAGAAAAAAAAACATTTATATTAGAGTGTGTTGGGTTTTGGACCATTGGTATTTGGCGGACTACTTTTAATTTTACGGATATCGTCGTCCGTGTGAATTGCGAAAGCCGTATCGCCATCCCGTTCGCGCACGAGAATAGTAGCGTTTCGAATCCAGACATACTTAAACTGACGCAGTTTGGCGACATCTTTAACTTGACGAAATAAATGTTTTTTCTTAAGTGTCAGATGCTCGTTCATGTAAACAGTCATCGGTGCGCATGTGTAGCCCCGTTGGTTAGACTTTAACGTTCTAACTTTGCGAAAGGCAGCGAGCAAGTTGTCGCGCAGGATACGTGACGATAATTTCACAATTATGTTTTTAGGTCTATTGGTTTGCTGGTGAGCACGTGGAACTCTGTGAATTGATATTATATCTTTTTGAGCAACCGGAAAGTCAATAACAGTGGCAATTGACTCCATGATGTTAACCAGGTTTTCACTTCTTGTATCGGGTATGTTTAGGATCTCCACATTACACTGTCTTGCTTGTTTTTCGAGATTGTCAAGTTTTTTCTCGAGCAAGCTAATAGTTGCGCTAGACTTCTCAAAACCCCGTCGGCTCACCTCATCAATATGCTCTTTGAGCTCCACCTGCTCCCCGGCATGAAACTCCACTGAAGACCTCAAATGCGCCACCTCATGCGACAACTCAGAGACCTTTTGTTGGAAGGTATTGTGTTCAGCACGAAGACTGCACACCTCATCCCTTATTTCACCCAAGGCAAGTCTCAGTTCACCATTTAGTTTATTTAAACTTGCATCCATTTCATCACGCCAACCACTCAGTGTGCTCATTATATCGACCTTGAAACTTGCGAGCGTATTGTTTATGTCGCATCTCCACCCCTGCATTGTAATCTGTAGCTCATTTGTAAAAGCTTGGAAAGTATCTAAGGTGTCCCTAGAGGCAGAATCATCAGCTGTAATTTTCGAGGTACTGGGGTTACACGGTGAGGCAGTACCATGTTCGATAGTATCGCAAGACATGTTCATGCTGTCTTCATATGTAGGAATTTGTGCGGCCCGTACAGGTGTGAGTAAATTAGACCGAGTCGCGTGACATTGTTACATGACGGGCAAGTCCATGTCACCTTAAATTCATTCGAGAGGGCATCGAATTGGCGGGGCTTTATATTGAGGCATTCAGTATGATAATTGCCATCACAGGTTTTACATTTAAGGAGCCGAGCCCCAGCTACGATCTGTGTATTACAGCCAGCACAGTCCATCCTGAATAAGGTGGTCAATCAGTGTTAGAGGTATAAGTTCCGCTGTATAAATAATTGATGCAGGGCCTCAGCACTCGATCGATGTATCCACTGCACGCAGGAATCTTAGCAGTTCAAAATTTCACTCATAGATGGCGTTGGTTTGTATGGAAGATGTAATGTGACAATGCAAAATAGTAATTTTGCAAATCACCGTACGAGGTCTCAAATTTTTTATTTTTTTAGAGAATGGTAATATAAAGTATTTATGCAACACACACGATTCAGGTGATAGATTATGTGTCCAAATAAGAACTTTTACACTTAATATGTTCAAAATTTTGAAAATTATCCGTGCAAACACCACTGTTCATATCACGCAGTAAAACACAGTTCACACAAAATAGAAATAGTTCACTTCAACTCAGGACTTGTTGAAAGACGTGCTTTAACCGTATAAGGTGAAAAAACACAATATTCATCACTTTTTATATTTAAAAAAAATATATATTTACTGAGAGCAAAATACGTAGGTCGACACACACGCAGCGCCACCTAGCGACCGAGAACCACTTTAACCTGAAGAACCTGCCATTCAGTGTTTAAACTAATCACATCATTATTTTGTTTACAAATAAGGCCCTAAGCATACAAAGGTCTATATTATGTTTGACACGCAGTCTTGCCGAGGGGTATCATATAATTCAGTTACTGGATCGTGAAGGTTAGATAGAAAGTCGCTCCACGAAAAATACTGGTATTTATTGACAGGATGGCGACTCTGACATTGTTTAGAAAGGGTGATTTTGTGATTGATAAAGTAAAAGATTTTTTTTTGTAAAAGTAATTTATTTCTCAATAGCTGAGCCAGCAAACTTCGTACCGCATCAGAATCATAATTATACAAAAAAGCCGTTCCATACAAAATTATCAGAAAATGAATTTTCTTCATGTTTTTTTTCTTGAATTTTCCGATGTTATAATTGGTATTATGCTATTTGAGGTGGAAACAAATCCCACAAATCAAAGATCTCAAAATCGGTCCTGCCGTTCTTGAGTTATAAGTAATGGTATAACTAATTAGACAGAGCAGGTCTATATAGTTAAGGATTCGAATGATCCATCTTAATAAAACAAAGTCGGGTTAGTTACACCATTTATAACTAAAAAATGGCTTAAAGCTTAATTTTTGGCAATAGCTTAAACAATAGCGATATCTTCCATGGCCAGTGACCGCAAGTAAGTTTTCATGGCAGTGAATACTTTTAACATCGGTTTCTCCAGCACGGGTTTGCCAAACTCCTGCGAGATTGTCATCCAGTTCTCGTTCATGAATGTGTGCATTGCGTCACCTGAAATCATAAAATAAATTGAACGCTACGCAAATATAGCAATTTTATTCGATTGGCGTCGGGACGCCAATCGAATAAAATTACATAGTAATAGTAAATTACATAGTTACGGGTAACTATGTGTTTATGACGCATTTTTATTTCTTTTCAAGAACTTCCACAGACGTAGACGTTACTGCAACTGGTAACGACAACTAAAATTGCTACGCCCAGTGCCTTACAATGCTGATTAAAATCGTGTTGCAGTCTCTAGTATTACAATCTAACGTCCGGCAACGACTATTTGATTGCCGTGCGTGTACAACAGGATTAAGTCTAGACTTTCGACCCTCGATTTTATCTTAGCTGTCATGCTTAGCTGTGAAGACCCCTTGCCACGTTCGCGAGATATAAAATAAATTCGTTTCAATAATTATGCAGATATAATCTTAGGTGTAAAAAGCGGGTCGATATACACATGTAAGGTTAAAATAGGACTTACTAGCATATTTCGATTATTATTATTAGGATACTGCTTAATTTACAATCTCTACTCAATGATCCTTGTGCATAACTCAACGTTCAGACTCAATCAACCAAAAGTGATAATATTCGATACTCACTCAGCTGTTTGTTTCCATTGAACAAATTGGTCAGCTTAAAGTGTGTGTTCTCCTTGTTCTCATAAGTGTACTTGTAGCTCTTCAAGTCGATCACGTCTTTACCGTTCTCGTTCTTGATGATGTCGTACGGCATTTCCATAGCGATCTCCATGTTTTCTAGACAAGAGAAGATGTAACAAGTGAATTTCAGTTATAAAAAAAAAATATACAAAAAAAATAGTAATAAAATAACTTCAATTTCGGAAGTCGGTGTTCCTGGTTTTGTGTCTTCGATATTTGTCACCGACTTCCGAAATTGAAGTTATTTTGCACTTTTTTTTTTGGAAGTCGGTTCTATTTTTTTGTAAAAAGTTTTTTATTTTTCTCTTTTTATTTGTGGTTCCCCATTAAACTGTGTTAACAGTTCATAGACATACGATCGTAGCAATCGCGGTTGATTTGCTGTGAATTTTTGAAGAGTTCTGTTGTCTGTCGCCGAAACCCATCATCAGGTCTATATGAAATTTAAATGGGACCATTTCGGAACAAACCTCTTTCGAACAAAAAAATATCCAATCCGTCAATATATGACTGAGTTATGCCTAAACATACATAAAAAAAATACAAACAACCGAATTGATAACCTCCTTCTTTTTGAAAAGGATTGCTAATTCAAACCAACTAGGAAGGAAATCAGGCTTATGAAGAGGATCCGAAAGAAGTTTTGGAACGGACATGAATTGACTTTGGAAAGTAAAAGTAAACTAGCCCCCTTTTTTTTAACCTAGCAGCCCTTAGCTGAAATTAAACTATAGGTATCTAAAGTGAAACAATAATCGATCGCAATTCGACCATTATTACTTTTAATTTTATGTTTGAACGTTATTAAGGTTTTATTGTCAGAGACCATGAACATGACATGACATGACTATGAACCATACACAAAATAGTATACAAGGTGTAAGGTACATAAACGCACATACGTGTACCAGTGATTCAGTGCATGATTCTGAACCCCCTAGCGTTGAAATTCTTCGTCGGCTTTTTCCTGATTTTTGAAAAAAAAAACTGTGTTTTTTTTACATTAAACTGTATAAAATCGTTATACCTATCTACCTCAATGAAATTTTTAATTAAAAAATAATTAGTTCGCTAATTCGCAAAAAAACGCAATGTAAATAAAATTACAAGAAGCTCGCTGCTCAGCTGATTTCCTAAGTAAACCGGAGGTCATCGCGGGCCCAGTAGGTACGCACGTAATATATATATAATTATTATGTAATTATTATCTGTTTATACTGAATCGCTAAGATTGATTAATGAATTTACTAAATGAATTTTTTGAAACAAACTTATTTTCCTATAAGTCAAAGACTGATATTACTCAGCTGTCACTTGTGAATCATACTTGTTTGTTAACGGGTATAAAAGAGCGGAACCTCAGTGGAGCGGCTCATGACCAGGCCCACCTTGACAGGGTGGACGCTGAAGTTGAAAGGAGAGCTTCCCTCCCTCCCGTCGAAGATCCAGATGACCCTCTACCCCCCGTCACTCCAGACGAGGTGGAGGACATCATCAAAAAGCTCCAGGCCCGGAAGGCCCCTGGCGCTGACGGCATCACCAACAGAGTTATCCAACTCTTCCCCGCCCAATTAATTTTGCTTATGACTGCCATCTTCAATGGCGCCTTAAGCAATAATATTTTCCCCCATGCATGGAAGCAGGCCACTGTCATAGGTATTCCCAAACCTGGCAAGCCCAGATCCAACCCTTCCAGCTACCGACCCATTAGTCTCCTTAGTAGCTTCGGCAAGATCTATGAAAGGCTTATTAATAAGCGGCTCAGAGATTATGCCGAGGCTAATAATCTCATTCCAAACGAACAGTTCGGCTTCCGTACCGAACATTCGTGCGTCCAACAAGTACATCGGATCGTAGAACATATGAGCGCTGGGTTCCAGCGCGGTATGACGAACGGTGTCTTGTACTTCGTCATAGCGAAAGCGTTCGACAAAGTCTGGCACAATGGCTTAATTTAAGCTGTATCAACTAGGAGTGCCAGACCGTCTCGTACTCATCTTACGAGACTTTCTGTCGAATCGTACTTTCCGCTATCGTATAGAGGGAGCACTCTCCTCCCCTCACCCCATAAGAGCAGGAGTCCCTCAAGGCTCCGTAATATCGATATCCCAAAAAATAAGATGTCACATCTAGCTTTATTTGCTGATGACACGGCCATATACTATACTGGCCGTGTACCCAATCGAATAGCTCGCAATCTCCAATCCTCCGCAACTACCCTGGGCGAGTGGTTTCGGAGATGGAGAATCGAGGTCAATCCCGACAAAAGACAGGCTGTTCTCTACTCGAGACCCCGACACAAAATATCCCCACCCCCCCCCGATCACCATGTACGATAAACCTATTCCTTGGGAGAAAAAGGCTAAGTACTTGGGTGTCGTACTCGACCAACACCTAACCCTCGCGGAGCACATAAGTCAGGCCCGCTCGCGGGCCGCTTTTGCTCAAGGTAGGCTTCATAGCATCCTCAATAAACGCAGCACTATGTCATTCAAGTGCAAAATGCGTACTTTCACCACGGTCATCCGACCAATCATGACGTACGCTGGCCCTGTCTTCGCACACGCCAAGCCCCACCTCCTACGTAAAATGCAGACTCTTCAAAACCGCTTCCTCCGCAATGCGGCGGAAGCTCCCTACTTTGTCCGCAACGAAGAGCTGCATGTAGACTTCAGACTCCCCAACATCCAGCAGTTCTTGAAACGTCTCACCAAGCGTTTCATGGATACTGCTGAAAAACATCGAAACCCCCTAGTCGTATCGGCCGCCCGATACGTACCCTCCCGCATCTCCAAGGTGCGCCGTCCCAGACATACCCTCCTCATACCTGATGACCCCACCACTCTGCTCCAGGAGAGCCGTAGGGAAACCAGCACACTACGCAAACGCAGACCGCCGTCGTTCCGCCCTCGCCGTCGAGGTCCGTCGCGAAGACCCAGTCAATGCCCTCCCAGTCTCTTGCCAGCACGCGCCGCTGAGCCAACTGATTCCCCAATAAATGGAAACTTGATCCAGCCTTCCCTTGCTGTCCCTCCCCCAGTGACGCCCTAAGCCGAGGCCCGTACTCCGCAGGGAGTGCCCTTAGCGTAGTCACTTAGTATGTAAGAAATTATAAGTCCTGGCTGGAGGCTTTAATAAATTAGAGCCTTCACAGGCAAGTTCGGTTAAGCAGACGACAGCCTCCTAGGCTGACCTGCAAGATGTCCATCATAAAAAAAAAATTAAAAAAAAAATGCAGCGGCTCAGTTGCTGTTCGGCTTTCAAGGCGTTAACATCTAAGGTATGATATTATTCTGACTATTGTTGATTTATTAATGATGTTGATGTATATTTATATCATATTTATGAGCCATGTAATGTAAAGTTATGTATATTGTTACTTAACGTTGTGTTATATACACTACTACGATAGTGGTTGTTATATACCACAAGATATTTATTGTTGTAAATATGGCTTTAATAAGATTTATTGCGATAAACGATTATTTATGATGTGTCGATATAATAATAAAAGAGAGCTACCGTGGAGTTTCTTGCCGTTTTTCTCAACGAAGACCTAGTTTTGCGAAAAGGCAATTAGATTTCGATTGATGACAAGCCTATTGGAAATAAATACATACTCTTGTCTTTGTGCTTTTCTTAATAAATCCCTTCCTTAAAACACCACATTCACAGTAAGTAAATAAGCAAATAAATAAGTAAATGAATAAGTAAAAAAAAAGGTATATAAATGGGTAAATAAATGGGTAAATAAATGGGTAAATAAATGGATAGATAGATAGATAGATAGATTTTCAAAAGATTTTCAATGCACTTTCAGTGGACTTTCAATAGACTCTCAATAGACTCTCAATAGACTCTCAATAGACTCTCAATAGACTCTCAATAGACTCTCAATAGACTCTCAATAGACGCTCAATAGACTCTCAATAGACTCTCAATAGACTCTCAATAGACTCTCAATAGACTTTCAATAGACTTTCAATAGACTTTCAATAGACTTTCAATAGAGTTTCAATAGAGTTTCAATAGACTTTCAATAGACGATCAATAGACGATCAATAGACTTTCAATAGACGATCAATAGACTTTCAATAGACTTTCAATAGACTTTCAATAGACGATCAATAGACGATCAATAGACTTTCAACAGACTTTCAATAGACTCTCAATAGACTCTCAATAGACTCTTAATAGACTCTCAATAGACTCTCAATAGACTCTCAATAGACTTTCAATAGTCTTTCAATAGACTTTCAATAGACTTTCAATAGACTTTCAATAGACTTTCAATAGACTTTCAATAGACTTTCAATAGACGATCAATAGACGATCAATAGACGATCAATAGACGATCAATAGACGATCAATAGACTCTCAATAGACTCTCAATAGACTTTCAATAGACTTTCAATAGAGTTTCAATAGACTTTCAATAGACGATCAATAGACGATCAATAGACTTTCAACAGACTTTCAATAGACTCTCAATAGACTCTCACTAGACTCTCAATAGACTCTCAATAGACTCTCAATAGACTCTCAATAGACTCTCAATAGACTCTCAATAGACTCTCAATAGACTTTCAATAGTCTTTCAATAGACTTTCAATAGACTTTCAATAGACTTTCAATAGACTTTCAATAGACGATCAATAGACGATCAATAGACTCTCAATAGACTCTCAATAGACGATCAATAGACGATCAATAGACTCTCAATAGACTCTCAATAGACTTTCAATAGACTCTCAATAGACTCTCAATAGACTCAATAGACTCTCAATAGACTCTCAATAGACTCTCAATAGACTCTCAATAGACTCTCAATAGACTCTCAATAGACTCTCAATAGACTCTCAATAGACTCTCAATAGACTCTCAATAGACTCTCAATAGACTCTCAATAGACTCTCAATAGACTTTCAATAGACTTTCAATAGACTTTCAATAGACTTTCAATAGACGATCAATAGACGATCAATAGACTTTCAATAGACTTTCAATAGACTTTCAACAGACTCTCAATAGACGATCAATAGACGATCAATAGACTCTCAATAGACTTTCAATAGACTCTCAATAGACTCTCAATAGACTCAATAGACTCTCAATAGACTCTCAATAGACTCTCAATAGACTCTCAATAGACTCTCAATAGACTCTCAATAGACTCTCAATAGACTCTCAATAGACTCTCAATAGACTCTCAGTAGACTCTCAATAGACTCTCAATCGACTCTCAAAAGACTTTCAATAGACTTTCAATAGACTTTCAATAGACTTTCAATAGACGATCAATAGACGATCAATAGACTTTCAATAGACTTTCAATAGACTTTCAACAGACTCTCAATAGACGATCAATAGACGATCAATAGACTTTCAATAGACTTTCAATAGACGATCAATAGACGATCAATAGACGATCAATAGACGATCAATAGACGATCAATAGGCGATCAATAGATGATCAATAGACTTTCAATAGACTTTCAATAGACGATCAATAGACGATCAATAGACTCTCAATAGACTCTCAATAGACTCAATAGACTCTCAATAGACTCTCAATAGACTCTCAATAGACTCTCAATAGACTCTCAATAGACTCTCAATAGACTCTCAATAGACTCTCAATAGACTCTCAATAGACTCTCAATAGACTCTCAATAGACTCTCAATAGACTTTCAATAGTCTTTCAATAGACTTTCAATAGACTTTCAATAGACTTTCAATAGACTTTCAATAGACGATCAATAGACGATCAATAGACTCTCAATAGACTCTCAATAGACGATCAATAGACGATCAATAGACTCTCAATAGACTCTCAATAGACTTTCAATAGACTCTCAATAGACTCTCAATAGACTCAATAGACTCTCAATAGACTCTCAATAGACTCTCAATAGACTCTCAATAGACTCTCAATAGACTCTCAATAGACTCTCAATAGACTCTCAATAGACTCTCAATAGACTCTCAATAGACTCTCAATAGACTCTCAATAGACTCTCAATAGACTCTCAATAGACTTTCAATAGACTTTCAATAGACTTTCAATAGACTTTCAATAGACGATCAATAGACGATCAATAGACTTTCAATAGACTTTCAATAGACTTTCAACAGACTCTCAATAGACGATCAATAGACGATCAATAGACTCTCAATAGACTTTCAATAGACTCTCAATAGACTCTCAATAGACTCAATAGACTCTCAATAGACTCTCAATAGACTCTCAATAGACTCTCAATAGACTCTCAATAGACTCTCAATAGACTCTCAATAGACTCTCAATAGACTCTCAATAGACTCTCAATAGACTCTCAATAGACTCTCAATAGACTCTCAATAGACTTTCAATAGACTTTCAATAGACTTTCAATAGACTTTCAATAGACGATCAATAGACGATCAATAGACTTTCAATAGACTTTCAATAGACTTTCAACAGACTCTCAATAGACGATCAATAGACGATCAATAGACTTTCAATAGACTTTCAATAGACGATCAATAGACGATCAATAGACGATCAATAGACGATCAATAGACGATCAATAGGCGATCAATAGACGATCAATAGACTTTCAATAGACTTTCAATAGACTTTCAATAGACGATCAATAGACGATCAATAGACGATCAATAGGCGATCAATAGACGATCAATAGACGATCAATAGACTTTCAATAGACGATCAATAGACGATCAATAGACGATCAATAGACGATCAATAGACGATCAATAGACGATCAATAGACGATCAATAGACGATCAATAGACGATCAATAGACGATCAATAGACGATCAATAGATGATCATCAATAGATAAATAAATGAGTAACGAATATTAAATATTTACATACATCTGGTTACATAACTACACATACATATTCAGAAAAATTTTAACACACGCAACATCGGCCAAAGACCACCGACGTTCCTTTGTCGGCAAATGCTCATACAGACTTATGAATCTAACAGACGCGACACGTTAGGCATTTTAAGTGTCTACAAAAATTGATATCCCATTGACTACTTTTATTTGAACTTATTTTGAGGAGAGGTTATTTTTGATAAACCTTCATCGAAATAAGTAAAGAAGATCTAAAAAAAAAACATATATACGATCGAATTGAGAACCTCTTCCTTTTTTTTCGTCGGTTAAAAAATGTGTTACAGTTTACTGATAACGACATAATTCTTAGATACTTTTTTTGCTATCAACAAAGTTAAGTAATACAATACAACAACGTTACTTACTCATTTCGTTAAAACCACATTCCTACATTTCGCATATCTACATCAAAATAATTACTGAGTGAGTAGTAGATACAACTTAAGGCAATTGTACAGTCTATCAATTTTATTGATCTATGCGGTCGGCACTTTCAAAAGCGTACCTAGATAATAAATAAAATTTTATTTCTTTAGCATTTCGCCGACGACGATTTTTTGTTAGTTCCGTGTTTACGATCATCGCAAACGGATGTGCAGTTGGTCGCGAATATGGGTTGTTGTCGTAAATTTATCAAAAACATAAGTTATTTTTTGTTTGTTAGTGTATGTGTGTTTTTTGTTTTGCTTATTGAGTGGTTTTGAAACAATAATTCACTGCCCAGGAAAAAAGGTAAGAAATGAACGAACTTTAAGGTGAGTTGGTTCATTAGTTAAGTACACGGTTGTATTGTAAACCACCAAGGTCACTTGTCACGGTACGGAGGTCGTGTCTCGTTGCGGGACCTGAGTGGTGGTGTGACACGTAGAGGAGGTCGTAGGGTAGGAGGACCGTAGATGAGGAGTTCAATAAATAATAACACGACGAGTTAACACATTTACAACAGTGGGCTTTAATATAATATTAAGAACACAAACACTGTGACTAGTAATTAAATTGTATTAATGCAAAATTCTAGGAAACTGTTAACTGACACTTGAAGAGTCAAAAAATAACAATGAGGAGCTTCTACTAGCTCGGCTGCAGAATTAGAACTGATTTTTCAATATGAAAACAGAGACTTGACAGAGAAAACTAAGTAATTTTGAATTTGAATTTAAAAAAAGGTAGCAAAGAACGTAATTTTGGAATAGAGGTCAAAAAATAAACAAGGCTTTAACACTGCCTTGTTACAATACCCGGCTGCCCCGGAAAGAAAAATCGTGCAGCAGAGGTAAGCGATTTTTCGTTGACATTAAATTAATATAAAAAAAATATATATCTTAAATAGGATGGTTATGAGTGAGGTGAAAATTTAGAAGGCGAGGGTGTTATATACAACGAGTATTTACAAAAGGAACAATCTACCACATCCATAATACCTTCCATACTTCGTTCATTCATAGTTATGTTCGCATTAGGTAAGTGCAGAACATAACGCAAAATCAAAAAGAGTTTATCCTATTATTAGGCATAACTCATTAGATTGCCCTTCAATAGTGTAGGCTTATTTTATCAGTCACCAACCGCTGATGTTAAATTATATGATGATAAGAAGCTATGATACAAGTTTAATTACCTACTGTAACAAGTAGTAAATAAGGCGAAGAAGCCTTCGTGCTATGCACGTTAAGTAACTATTAAGGGAATAACCTTAATAAAATATACCTATGTATATATTTAACGGACCTGAGGCTTATTTAAAGAGTAGCTAGCCGCTCTAAATAATGAAGTGGCAAAAATATTACCATAAGTAGTGTGATTATGGCTTATTTAAGGAGTAATCACCCGCTCCGAAAGATTCTTATGGTTTAAAGCCATAGAATAAAGTAATGATCAAGGGGAAGACCATGATCGGTAATGATTTAGGCTTATTTAGGGAGTAATCACCCGCTCCATAGAAATTGAACTAAATAACCACCGATGTAGCAATCGTGGTGAATGTAATTGAAAGGGGTATTAATGGGTTAATGACGTAAACAATAGGTATATAAATAACCTTCTTTTTTGAAGTCGGTTAAAAATAACATAATATCAAAAGAAATAATAATAGAAAAAAAGTTCTAATTCTGTATTGTACGGAGGTTGTGTAGAGAAAATTAAAAAGAAAGATTTGTTATTTTGTCAAAATCTGTGACGTTTGAAATATTTTTTTGCAGACAGATTTGATTGAAATAATTATTTAGTTAAATATTCAGTAACAGGTTTAAATAGTTATGTAATTTATCTTTATGCATACTATTTACGGTGCATAGTGAGAATATGTGAAAACACCATAGTAATGCATGCCTACGGAGTTCTTCAGAGGTTGAGGAGGAAAGAGGGAAATTAATACGTCAAAGCTATAACTCATAGAAGCTTTGATTTATAATAAATATAACGGATTCATCATGGTTTTTAATTGTTAACGGGTTGGTACGTTTATAATAACTATGTAATATGATTAAATAAATTTGAAAGTGAAGTGTACCGTTATTTATTTAAATAGTAATTTGTGTTGTGCGTGTGTAGTAGCCAACTTTGACTATACAGTGACCCCTAGCATGTCGGCAGGATGCCCTAGAAGAGTCACCTTCTAATCAATAGTTGGTATGTAGGATACGCTGTGGATATTCTCCAACAGCACTCCCGTTAGTCAGTACTGGTCACAAACACAAGTGTCTCCGAGGAGTTTAGCACAAGTGAATGCTACCGGCTTATGAGGGTTCAGATGTGAACCTTGGGTAATGTTACTGTCTGTAGGATGGGGTGGTTATGTTTTGTTTTGAGTATTGTAAGTAAGTATTGCACCATGTACTGATTGGATATGTGTGTTGTAAAATAATAATAAAATAGTATGTCGGGTAAAATCTTGATAAGTAGTATGGAAATTGGAACCTGAAAGAAATGTTAATAAATTAATATGCTTGATTTTTATTGGAATGATGGAATTGATGTAGTCAAAAGGGGCCGCAAATTTTTTGGGAATACTAGTTCCTTTTGGAATTTTGAGAAATAAAATAACAGTATAACAATAAATAACAAAACAACACAAAATTATAAAAATTTAAAAATTATTTTAGATGGGATGGGCTTCACTCGACAGACGGGGTCGAGACTAATCCAGAACAGCTTCACGACCAGAGCTTATCCTGCTGATGCTGATGGCTCCGGGATGATGAGCTGGGTTCACGATGAGGCGGCTGCTGGACTCTGGTATGGGAGGGGCTGGGTTCGATCACGTTGAGGCGGCTGCTGGGCTCTGAGATGGGATGGGCTAAGTTCGATCACGTTGAGGGCGGCTGCTGGGCTCTGGGATGGGATGGGCTGGGTTCGATCACGTTGAGGGCGCCAGTGTCACGGTACGGAGGTCGTGTTTCGTTGCGGGACCTGAGTGGTGGTGTGACACGTAGAGGAGGTCGTAGGGTAGGAGGACCGTAGATGAGGAGTTCAATAAATAATAACACGACGAGTTAACACATTTACAACAGTGGGCTTTAATATAATATTAAGAACACAAACACTGTGACTAGTAATTAAATTGTATTAATGCAAAATTCTAGGAAACTGTTAACTGACACTTGAAGAGTCAAAAAATAACAATGAGGAGCTTCTACTAGCTCGGCTGCAGAATTAGAACTGATTTTTCAATATGAAAACAGAGACTTGACAGAGAAAACTAAGTAATTTTGAATTTGAATTTAAAAAAAGGTAGCAAAGAACGTAATTTTGGAATAGAGGTCAAAAAATAAACAAGGCTTTAACACTGCCTTGTTACACACTTCTGTAGGGACGCGATTGGCGACCGTGTAGCAGGCGCTTTATACCTACATTCTTGGAGCGCAATGTAGGTACTTACAAGCTTCTTTATTATTATCTATCTTCATCTTTATCTAACCTTATCTTCAGTATTCTTGAGCGATTAAAAATGTATGTGATATCAATGTTGTTGTCATTAGAATAAACAAATAAAGGTGCCACGGAACATTATACGTTTCGATGTGAAGCATTCGCAGCATTTGTCGTTTTAAACGTTTTACGCAGGTATGCTCTAATGAGTATTAAGTATCTGATCTAGTTATTGATCACATCAATCAGAAACATCGACGTAAATGTATTTTTATCACAAGTAGAAAGTGTATTTAGGTACAAGCGCGTAGCGGCGCGACCACCTGTGTCTGTGTGTATAAGACGTGGTAGGTAACTACGTACTACCACATACTACGTGCTCGCGCGCGCCTACATTCATTGCGAAGCGTTGAGATCGCATTGTTCACAATACATTGGGTGCTTGAAAATGTCAATTTCTGTAACCGATCATTACCGAGATTAATGACTATCATAATTTTGTTACTGACGTTAGGTGTAACCTTTACGCGAAGTTTGCGGTATCTTGTTCCTTACAGCCTGTATACAAATACGTGCCAAACGCATGGTAGTGTGCGTAATGTTTATTTTAAATTATTTCTATTGCATATTATATAAAAATATTAACTTTCACATTCCGTCTCCATATAAACTTTAACTGAGCTAAATTTCATTAACTTCTCCTTCCACGTAATATATATACAACATGTAACAAAACCCTGCCCGATCCTGAAGGGTATTACTTGGTATCGTACTTTGTATACATATACATAATCATTTAATGGATACGAGATAACTATTTTTCCCCAATAAAAATAATTCATTAAAAAAAAAACTTATCAAAGGCAACACTGAGCGCTCGACAAAATTCACCTACTGTTTCGTTTCAAAGATGCCGCCTGAGTGAAACAGAGCGCGGCTAGTGCAGGGCGGTATCGTTTGAAATAAAAATAGGTAACAAAGATTTTGCCGGCCGGTTGAGTGTTGTCAACTTATGAAAATTTGCCATACGCATATTTTATGAAAATAAAAGGTCTGTAACTTTTAGTTTTTATGAGTTATATTTAGTTTTTTACAAATTTATCTAGTACGTATGTTAAACCAGGAATACGCGTTATTGGATCGGACAGTGTTTTGGTTACATGCTGAAGATTGCTTTTAGAATAGAATAGATTTTTTTTATTATGTACACCATTTAGATTACAGAACACATAAATGAAGAAAACTTGTGAAATCTGTATCCGTCTACTCCCCGCCCGATCCTAGCCCTAGAGGCACCAGGCGGGTTTGGCGATACAGGTCAGCAGATTGGGATGGCATGCGATCTTTCTTCGCATGTTATCCTTGGGGGCCCACTTGCTTTTCTTCGACTGATGTTTCGTCGTGCGCGGACGCCGTGACGGATGTGTTGCGGCGGGGAATGGAGTACTACATCCCATTCTCTGACGTAACAATGTCTGGCGGGGCTCGACCATGGTTTGGTGCCGAGTGCAATCGCGCTGATGCGCTTAAACACGCGGCCTACCTAGCATGGGTCGATGCTCGGACGCGTAAAGCGAGTGACGTGAGTCAGAAGAGGAGAGCCTTCAACAGGGCTGCCAAGTTCTGCAAGAAGGTGTTTCGGAAGGCTCGGTTTGACCACATTGGCCGAATTGGGAACAAACTTGCTTCTTACCCAGCTGGTAGTAAGGCGTTTTGGTCCCTGGCTAAGTCGGTTGAATCGAACTTCTGCCGCCCCTCACTACCTCCACTGCTGAAACCCGACGGGTCGCTGGCCCACTCCGCTGAGGAGAAAGCAACCTTGTTTGCCTCTA
The DNA here is from genome assembly GCA_951329385.1 of Polia nebulosa. Classification (NCBI taxonomy): domain Eukaryota; kingdom Metazoa; phylum Arthropoda; class Insecta; order Lepidoptera; family Noctuidae; genus Polia; species Polia nebulosa. The sequence goes on from OX589604.1 coordinate 12,336,860, forward strand.
TGTTTGCGGAATCTTCGCGTCTAGATCCTGGTGGCGCGAGGCCCCCTGGCACTCTTGGTGGATGCGAGTCGATTATGTCAGACATTCGCATTCATCAGAGGGATGTCCGGAGGGTACTGCGTAACCTGGACGTGAACAAGGCTAGTGGTCCCGACGGGATACCGGCAATTGTACTGAGGACTTGTGCGCCTGAGTTGTCTCCGATCTTGACACGCCTATATCGCCTTTCGTTTGAGACTGGAAAAGTGCCGATGGCTTGGAAGCAAGCTAACGTGCAACCCGTACCCAAGAAGGGTAGTCGAGCTGACCCAGCAAATTACAGGCCCATCTCGGTAACTTCCGTTCTCTGTAAGAGTATGGAACGTATACTGAATGGTAAGCTCCTAGCATACCTAGAAGCTAACGATATCCTAAGTGACCGACAATACGGCTTCCGCCGAAATCGGTCAACAGGAGATCTTCTAGCGTATGCCATTCACATCTGGAGTGAGGCCATCGACAAACAAGGGGAAGCCCTTGCGGTCTCCCTTGATATCTCGAAGGCCTTCGACCGGGTCTGGCACGACAGCTTAATTGGCAAGCTTCCTTCCTTCGGTCTGCCCGCTGGATTGTGTGATTGGATAGCTGATTTCCTGAGGGATCGGTCTATCCGAGTAGTCATAGATGGCTGCTCGTCCGGACTGCTGGCTATTAATGCCGGTGTTCCTCAGGGGTCGGTGCTCTCGGCAACATTGTTTTTGCTGCATATTAACGATCTGCTAAAACCCGGTACCTTTGGGTATGCAGACGACAGCACTGTTGCCGAGAGATACGTGCCGGACGCACGAGTTAGTGGGTCTCAGGTCCGGTCTCTCCGAGAGGCTATGGTTGGGCGCTTGAACTTATCCTTGCAGGCTGTCTCAGAATGGGGCGATGTCAATCTGGTTAAGTTCAATGCTGCTAAGACCCAGGCGTGTCTTTTTTCTGCTAAAAAGAGCCAATTTCACCCGGCTCCATCTTTCCGAGGTGTAACCGTGCCGATAACCGACCGACTTGATCTTCTTGGTGTTACTTTAACATCTACCCTCAATTTTGGTCCCTTCATAGAGGCTAAGGCTCAAGTGGCTGCCGAAAAGTTGGGGGTCCTCGCAAAGGTGAGACGATACTTCACGCCGGAACAGCTGCTCCAACTCTATCAAGCGCAGGTCCGATCGTGTATGGAGTACTGCTCTCATCTTTGGGACGGATCTGCAAGATACCAGCTTGATGCCCTTGAGTCAATTGAGAAACGAGCCAAGAGGATCATCGGCAATGATAGACTCGTTGAGTCAAAACTCCAAAGTCTTGAACATAGACGCCGAGTTGCTAGCCTGTCGGTTTTCTATCGATTACATTTTGGGGAGTGTGCGACGGAATTGCATGATTTGATTCCGCCAAGCCCGTTTCATCTAAGGACCACAAGACGTACGGCGAAGTGCCACCGGTTCATGGTGGACATCCCATCCATACGCACAAAGCGTTTTGAGAAAACATTCATTGCACGTACAGCTAGAGAGTGGAATTCTCTACCGGAGTCTGTGTTTCCTGTAAGATACAACCTGGGAGTCTTTAAGTCAAGAGTGAATAGGTTACTTCTAGGCAAGCGTGCTCCATCTTCGACCGCATCATCGCTTAACATCAGGTGAGATAGTGGTCAAACGCGAGCCTATCAAACATAAAAAAAAAAAAAAAAACTTTTCAGCTTTTCTTTACAATGTCTGATGAGACTGCCCTGTATGAATGTCTTGAATGAATGAATATCGTATCCACTCATCTCGACCTACCTTTTCGAGAATAACTCAAGCCTGGATGAACGGATTCAGCAGAGTGCATGAATCCCTCCATTATCATGCTTACCCTAATAGCATTTAGTGTTGGCATTTGGTTGGGCCAACAATAAATGCTTTCATTTTAGTGTTGGCCCAACAATAAATGCTACTAGGGTAGAAGCTGAATCTCCCTTAGAACTCAGCAAAAACTTAAAGCTAAGAAATATTTGTTACTTACTAATCGTTAAAGTGATACTTCCGTCTCCATTGATCGGCAGGATGAGCAGCATACCACCAGCCTTGTACAAGCCCGTTAAAATAAGAGGAGCAGCGTGGAAGGAGAACTTTATCACTTTTTTTGCAGTGTCGACCCTGGAAGATTAGAATCCAATGAAAAGAAATAAAATAAGGTCTGGAATGTTGGAGGGAGCCTTTGCTGAGCTGTGAGACACACTAGGCCAAAAAAAATCGAAGTCGTCTTCATCATCATCATCCGACACCTAGGTAACCCAAAATATTTGGTGTTGGTGCAGCATGATTTCTTCCTCTTTGCTTCATCTTGCCGTCATCTTAGCTGGCTCAGCTGAGCTGCTGGCCCATCAGCGATGGTGTCATATTGCATACAATCCAACCATCTTTTCTTTGTTATACAGTTCTACTCTTAGCTGTACACAGTCACATTCATGTTCAAAACTTACTCACAGGAATGTTTATACTAGGTATTTATAATAATTAATATGGATTATTTGTTTCAAAGCGCGGCAGCTGTGCTAAAAGTTCAGGATTGATAAACCTGTATAGCATAGTCTGGATTTATTCCCGATTATTCTTTTCCCCATTACAGTCTCACTATTACTACCACTCTTATATACTGGCGATATTGTATGTTAAACATTTTAACTCACTTGAGTTTATCAACCACAGCGTTCTTGAGCCCTTTAATATCAGCATCTTTGATAGTCAGTTTGAGTCCAGACAGGTCAACCTTGATGATATCAATATGGACTGGGTCTAAGACCTCTGTGCCAACTTCTGGAATGCCAGCAGTAAATGCTGCCAAGGCATTCTGTGCCGACTTCTTTAGGCAGCTTGAGTCGCTTAGCGTGCATTTTTGGATTGGTGGTACTGAAATTAGAAGACAAAATGTTTATTATATTATTAGTAACTGCCACTGTTATTCTAGAGGTGGGAAGTTTTTGTGTATTCACGACCCAGAACAGACACGTCTAGCGAATTATGACGAGGAAAGCCGACTCCAAACTGAATGCGATATAGTTACTCAGACAGTCCAATCCCTGAATCCCTCTCAAATAGATTAAGCATGCGTCCCAGTGGCAACAAAAGACACACAAACCAAACAGATACAGAACCAGCCCATAGGTTGATTCTGTTTTTGTTCTGTAAAGCACAAAGAAAGAAGAAGAAAGATAAACAGATATTTGGTGACAGTCACCGGGTAGAAAGAGAGAGAGATGGCAAATAAAAGGTTATGTACCAATATATGAATAACTTATTGTGTTGAATAGGTACTGTATAGAATTACCTACTTAGCTGCACAGATGTTGGTTCAAAAAGAAAGAGAGATGTTGGGGTACTGTTCCATCTACTCATGTATTCTTTTTAGGAGCATAATATCAAATAATTTATAAACCTTTGCACCTATAACTCGAAGACTTGACAATCAATACCTGATCAATCAATCAGTTTTTCATAGTTCAATGATCCGTAATTTAATAAAGTAACTGTCGGTTAAATTATTATCGTTGGATAACAATGGCCTATAAAAATGTATGAACACTAAAAATGTATTGTATTGGATTCCAAACGCAGTTGCTTTAGTATCTTAAGTGGGACACTTAACCAAAAAAACCAACATGATTTATGGGTCAGGTTTCTGTTATTAGCATATCGTAGTCAGCCATTTATTGATCATGTCGTGAGGAAAGTCTTGTGTATGGATGTGGATGGCTATAAGAGTAGAGGAAGGCCAAAGAATCGATGGTTACTGTGTATGATGGTGACTGTGTGAAAGAGGATATGGGTAAAAAGGGGGTGACTACAGAGATGACGACTAATAGAGGATTATGGAAGAAAAAAGACATGTTGCGCCGACCCCAAATAAATTAGGATAAGGGCAGGAGAATGATGAGACAGCTATTTATTGTTCCCATGCTGGGACCCAGGTCTTATCTCTATAAGTAGTTGTGCGGCTTAATACACCACGCGGGTTACTGGATGTCACACGTCTTAAAATTTTTGGGTTTAGGACATGCTATTTTCCTTCACCGTTTTGAGAGCAGTGGTGATAAAAATAGTTTACAAAGTAAAGCACCTGCCTGGGTTCGAACTCACGACCTACAACTTGTAAGTCGCGGTCGTTACCACTGGAACACCACTGCTCTGTTTCTGTTAATGCTATGTATTAATCGAGATCTGAAATTTTTGCTGGTGGGTTTGTTGCACCTCTACTTCTTCTAAATATTCCCAGAGAGGCGCGACACGACATTATGACAAGCAAGCAGCAAGCTAGGAAGTGGTGACAGACGCGTGGCTGTTTTGGGGGCTGGCTTTTGTAACTTTGGAGGATCATAAAGTGCCTGGGTTTCTTATATCTGATAATCTTCAAGAGACTTTTTAATATTGTCAGATATAAAAAAGAAGTTTTCTACTAAAATAAGAATTTTTCTAGGGATGAACCTTTCCAACTAATTACAAGTTATTTTTAAAATTAGACGTTTAAACGTTTGTTAATAAATCACGTATTACCGACTAAACGAATTTTGATGAAATTTGGTACACGGATATACCATGACATAAATTAGAACTAAGGATACTTTTCATCCCGATAATAAGTTGTACAAAATTCGACTCCCACGCAGGCGAAGCCAATCAACTGCAATAAAAAAAATCTACTAGCTGTCCTTTGAATGCCTTGTGTGGTCTAGGTATAAAACAAACAGGTCATAAACATGATACTATTTACAATTTACGCTTTGAATGAGCCATTAAACAAGTTAATTTAATCGGTAAATTACGTGACATGAACAGGTAATGCCATGTTTAAAGAAGTAATTTACCAGCCTGATACGTAATTTTTTTTTGCTTCGTACGATTTGTGCATTTAGCCAGTATCAAGTAAAAAAGTATTTACTTTGTGTGTCTCATGACCTAAAGTGCGGTCACTCTCAGACTGCATAGAAAAGAAAGAGATGCGGGACGACACAATGCTTGGGATTTATTGCATTTTATTGATTTTCTCAAAACTGAGTTGAGTTTTTAAAAGTCTAAAACAACTAAGTTTTGCATTCACATTAGATTCGTTATTTGACGTTGGCTATCTATCTAATACAGCAAAAAATATTGAATGGTCAAGTAAGAGGTAAGGTAAACGTGTTGCACCGACCCTAAGTAATATGGGATAAGGGCAGGAAGATGATGATGGTCAAGTAAGAGGTAAGTTGACGATCATTTCTATCAAGGATTTTATTTTTAAACGTGTTTCGGAAACAATCAAGTTCTCGGAAGTAAAGTAATTTTTTTTTTATACACTATTAGCTAAAATATTTTTAGTAAACCAGCAATAGACTAGTTTCCTATAAAAATCTAATTAGTCCGTCACCTATAGATACACTTAGTACCGTTTAGTGACGTAACAAGCCCCCACTCCGTTTTTTTTTTCTCATGATTTTTGATGTGTTTTATCTTTGGTTTGGTAAAGCAAAAAATATATGTTCAATATTGTTTGTTAATCTAACTTACGGACTTAATAGAATTGTTATAATAGATACCCGAGAAAAATCCCTTTTTGAGTTTTTGCGAATGACAGCGTCTGACAATTTGTCTTGCTTTTAGTTTCGTCCGAGTTACTGGACCTTAAAATTGAACTTTGTGTCTGCAAATAAGAATTACTTGTTAATTGTCATAGTTTCTCAATCCACATACTTTTTAAGTACGGTCTAAGTAATATGTAAGTGATAACGAGTGTTGTAATTAAATGATCACGACTTGACTTAGACGACGTGCAACAATGCAAGTAATTATCTACCGCTGTCTCATTATAACTGTAAATGTTCTGTTAATTATACCAGTTTTTATCAGATGCTGATTTTATGAGGAAACAAAAGGTAAACACAAATCATGTCATTATTGTAATATAATGTACTTATTACAAACGCGAAACTACTGGCCAGTACGTAATGCATTTATAATTTCAAGAATCCGCACTTAAGCTAGCTGCTGACTTGTGATTTTTGTCACCGTGAATTTTTATTACCCAGTCGAGTGCTATGAAGATATATGGCAGTGCGCTGATCATGGTGTCGCGACAAAATGGTGACAAACGATTCCTAGGTGACTGAATTTTGAAACATACTGACGTAGTTAAGAATACAGAGTGTAAAATGTTCCACCTGTGAAGCCCCGAAACTCACCGGTGAGTCGGACCAAAAAAAAAAAATTAAAGAGAATAAAAAATAAAAAAAAATCGGCTGTCAACCCGGGTTGTCCTCGGGGTTTAATTTGACAACCCGGATTTTGCCATGGGGCTTCACAGGTTAAAACAATATTTCAGTGTATATGGGATGCACCTAATAACGTTTTTTCTTTTCATTTTTCTTCTTCTTATTTCAAGAACACTTATTACAGCAATCTGTATGAAATCCATTTCACGATTGAGCGCATTTTATTGCCCAGTGACTTTTCAAGTGTGCGCATCGTGGGTGACAGTAGGTGACAGTGACAAAAAGTCACGCGACAAAAAATCACAAGTTAGCGGCTAGCCTTACTCGAATTGCGTGATTATTTCTTTGTAATTTGTGTTTTTTTTTGGGTTTTTAAATTCATTTTGTTACGTGAAAACATGGTAATTGGTAAGGTGCACGAATCAGTAATCTTTTTTTAAATAAATAAATGAGTACTTCAATAGGTGTTTTCTATAATTATCTAAGTCTATGACTCTGAATAACAATAAAATGAATATTTATTAGGTAGGTACCTACTGTCTTTCTGACAGCGGCTTGACGTGCGGCTTGACAGTGGCTTGGCGTGGAGGATAAATTCGAAAGAGTTACCTCGCCCCTGGGCACTCAAGGCAGGGAGGAACAGGGGTGGATTTTAGTCAGTAAGAGTCTGGCACGCCCTTCCGCTCCACCCTAGAGCGGGAGAAGTCATAGGATGATTTCCCACCCCCAATAAAAAAAGAAAAAAAAAAGGGCATTTACTCCCGGGATACAAAGTATCCTATATCGTATTCTACGGAATGGTCCACCCGAGTGGCAAGTCTTATTCAAATCCGTTAAGGCGGAGGTTCCCAAAAATGGTCAAAAAGGTGGTTTTTTAAAGCAGTATATCTCATAAACCGTAAATAGTTTTGAGAAATAAAGTCCTACTTGCATACAATGATGGAGCCAGAAACATAATTTAACCTACTTTAATGCATCAAAAAAATCTTCTAACATACCTCTAAATTATCTTTAAAAGCAGTTTATCTCTTCATTAACAATTATAATCATAATAAAAAATATACCATAAAATTTCAAATGCTAAGTTGCATCCAGTGATGGATTATTTTTTATAAATTTATTAGTAAATCCTAAGTAAATCGATAAAATACTTCATATTTTGCAATAAATTGCGACCATTTGTCGTAGCGCATCTCTTTCTTTTCTAAGCAAACCGAGAGTGACCGCGCTTTATAGACATCTGGGCCTTAAGACGTGAAGATTTAAAAGACAGACAGAAAGGCAGACACACAGAGTATATATTTATATATAACAGCCAGTAGAGTCAATGAACAGCATGTAGAAGGACACACACTACTAAGCAGATTGAGATTTGAATACCTGAAGAAAGACGAGACGTTTAAATATTTAGGTATTAATGAGGCCGGCAAAATAAATCATAGTAAAATCAGGGAACAGTTTAAAAAAAGAAAATATTTTGGACTGATAAAATAAGTCTAAAAGTGGCACCGCTGACTGAAAAGTTATGTGGAAATCGGTTGTCGTGGTATGGGTATGTGATGCGGAGGAATAAAGAAAATGTCGTGAGGAAAGTCTTGTGTATGGATGTGAATGGCTATAAGAGTAGAGGAAGGCCAAAGAATCGATGGTTGGACTGTGTGAAAGAGGATATGGGTAAAAAGGGGGTGATTATAGAGATGACGACTAACAGAAAAGTATGTAAGAAAAAGACCCCAAATAAATTGGGATAAGGGCAGGAGAATGATGATGATGATTGGACGGATAAAATCAATTAGCTATTGATTACATACACAATTAAATGCTAGGAATCTGATAAAACCGATAAATACTTATGCGGTGCCGGTTCTACTATACTCATTAGGTATAATTAATTACAAGAATAGCGATTCGTTAAAACTAGGAAACTTTTAGCAATTAATAAAGCACAGAAACAAAAGTCTGACAAAATTGTAGACTTTATCTACCGATAGAAGAAGGTGGGAGAGGCCTAACAAACAGAAACACTACACAAAACACAAATAATAAAATACAAACCATACTTAGATAATGAGCAGGATGATATAGTGACGATCATAGTTAGACATGATAAAGATAAATACTCAACATATAAAGAATCTAGAACTAATGCAGTAAAAATGGGACTAGCGCAAAATAATAACTACACAGATAAGAAATAAAAACGGCAACTACTCAAAAAGCGATAGAGAAATGGAGGGCCAAGCCGTTACATGAGCTGAGCCTATAGACAAAATACTTTTCTGTAAACGTTAACGCTAACGCTTCGTGCAGAATGTATGGCAAAGACATTACTGGGCGTGAGTCACGTGACAGTTCTCTGTCTAACGGTTCATGCAAAACGTTGTTGCCATACATTTTGCACGTAGCGTTAGCGTTAACGTTTACAGAAATATATTTTGGCTAACGGGGCGTTATGTAAAGTAGTACCTATTAGAAAAAAAAAATATAGATATGTCCTATTCTCTCAAGTGGCTAAAAAAACAACCAGTATCATCGACATTAGAATCTTTAATTTTTGCAATACAAGATCAAACTATTATGACTAGGGAATTCGAAAGAGAAATTTTAAACAGACCTGTCGATGATAAGTGTCGGCTAGTCTGACGAAAGATGAGACCACTCAACATATAATCTCTGGGTGTGAAAAAGTAGCTGGCACTTAGTACACCAAACAGCACAACAATATTGTGCAGTACGATATTCTCGACACTAGCAAGAAAACACAAATTTGAAGTTGCTAGCCTCAGTTGATAGGAAGAGTAACAGTTACTATTAATAGACGGATATCATTATACATAAATAAAATAAAACATATTTAATTGACATTACAGTACCACTAGATTATGACATAGGGTCCAAAGAGATAGGAAAATTAAGTAAATACCACCTGCTTAAAACTGAAATAACACGATTGTGGAACATATCTACAAAAGTAATACCGGTAATAATAGGAGCCACAGGAATAGAAGCAAAAAGCATGTATACATATTGTGACAAATTAGACTCAGGCATAAACATACACAGAATACAAAAACAAGCAGCCATGAATACCCGTACAATTTTAAGCAAAGTACTGGGGGACACAGTATTTGTTACAAGTTAGCAGGGGATCCGAACCTCTTTTTCCCTGAGGGTCTCAGGGCAGATGTAAGAAAAAAACTATCGGGAGTAAACCCGAGTAGAAAAAATCTTTCCACAAAACTATAATACGTACGCACGTGGATTCAATAATTAGCATTTATTAAATAACTATTAGCGATATTAAAGTAATGCTTTATTAATAAATGCTTAAAATTTCCTGATATGATCCTAGAAATATATTATCAGCGTCATCTAAATTGTAACTACACAAAGCTAATGGTCCAGCGTCATTTTGTCACAAGTTGTCAAGTCCCTGGTCCAGTGAACTTGAATTTATAGTTTGAGATAATTTACAAACTCAAACACTAAAAACTTAAAATTCCATTGGAATCCATACTTTTTATACGGCCTTTTAATACAAATCGTCAATTCAAAATCAACTTATTTACTTACATAATGCTAATTAAAGTCGATATTTGAGTTGATGGTGATGGATTGAAATTGCATTTCAATAGACCATGTTGTCAATTACAAAAATAAAATCCAATAAAATCCAAAGTAATGTAATCCAAAGTAATGTAGTTACATTCATCATCAAGATGACAAAGGTATAACTTCTTCAAATGACTAGGTAAATAAGACTCCGAAGAATCTTAACCTAGTCGACCGTGACCATAAATACTTAAACACACAGAAAATCGTTAATGTTACGTGATTTGACTACAAAAGTATCATAAAAATGTTACATTTCTAGAATGTAACATTTTTAAGGCATGCACTAAATTACTTAGATAAGTGCGAACCTAGAGTTCGCACTTATCTAAGTAACAACACAGTACACACAGTACAGTAGGTATCTTGATTTAGCATTATAATAATAAGATATGTAGATGGCAAAAAAAATATCAGACGTAATGGATGTGATCACTGAGAATGTTTCCGAATTAATTTTTAGGAATGTTATTTGAAATAAGAAATTAAAAAAATAAGTAGTCATAAATTCATAAGATTTTGAAAAAAATTTTTTTTTTTTTTTTTGTTTTGTGCGTGATTGCGTAATTCTGTTCTTTATTAAACTCCGTTCTGTATTTTTTTATGTTGGTAATCTTCTGGGTAATTAGAGTAAGAAAAAACTGGAAAAGTAGTAAGAATACGGACCAGAGTCTGTTTTGTTTTTTTTTTTTTTTTTAATAATATCCATTTCAAAATGACATGAAAAAGTGCATCAACTTTTATAAAATCTAATTCTTCCTTGCATTTTTTTTTTAAATTATAAACCTTAACATTAGGACTGATCGGGGCAATGTACTCGTATGTTTTTTTTTTTTTTTTTTTTTTGAGTGACGTCTTGCAGGTCAGCCTAGGAGGCTGTCGTCTGCTTAACCGAGCTTGCCTGTGAAGGCTCTAAATTATTAAAGCCTCCAGCCAGGACACTCGTATGTCAAGTCATCGTTTATTAAATAGGTACCTCTAGTATAAAATAATTAAAAATGCTTTTTTTTCAATCATGTTTTTTGTGTTCTATGTATTAGAGTAAGAAAAACTGGAAAAGTAGTTAAAATCCGGAACTGAGTATTTTTTTTTAATAACATCCATTTAAAAATGACATGAAAAAGTGCATCAACTTTAACAAAATCTATTTCTTCCTTACACTTTTTTTTAACCGACGAAAAAAAAAAGGAGGAGGTTCTCAATTCGACCGTATATATATATAATTTTTTTTTTTGTGTATGTTCAGCCCTCACTCCGTCATTTATGAACCTATCTTAATTATTTTTTTTTTTTTGTTAGATAGGGTATACCTTAAGGGTGGTCCCATGTCAAGGAAATTAGGATCTGATAATGGAATCCTGATAAAATTGAGAGAAAACCTCGAAAATTGTGGGCACGTTTAGCGTTTCTGTACGTATGTTCGGTCCTCACTCCGTTGTTTATGAACCGATTTTGATGATTCTTTTTCCTTAGATAGGGTATACCTCAAGGCTGGTCCCATGTCAAGGACATCAGGATCTGATCATGGAATCCTGATAAAATTGAGAGAAAACCTCGAAAATTGGGCACAAATATTGTTTCTGTTTACTTTTCATAACTTAATCAGGTATTTGCATTAGGAATCATCACATCATGAAACTGAGCTGATGATGGAAACCATACCTTTCCTAAACAATAGAAGTTAGATATAAAAACTGGTTTTAGTGACAGATACCACTTAATATGCTTTGAGAAAAGCGTCTTTAGAATATTGGAGGTAACCTCAACTGGTCAATATCCTGGGAACCTCAGTGCCAAGAGGAATGATGAAGGATTAGAAATTAGCCTCAGAGTATTAAAAGATGATGCGAGTCACAAAAAATCATAAAATAAAAAACTTTTTAACAAAAAATTCAACCGACGAAAAAGAACTAAAAAGCAAAAAATAAATAAATCTTTTAAGTCGTGAGTATTGAGCTTATTTACCTACATAAAATATCAAATTTTATGTAAACTAATTTTGAGTCAGCGCCATAATAAAATGATTAATTACCTACATCTAGCCTTCTTCATTTCTACGTACATATAAAATTTAGATATTTAATAATCAGATTGTTGTTTGGCGCCGACTCAAAGATAGTTTATTATTATAAAATTTGATATTTTATGTAGGTAAATAAGGTCTCAACTTAAGACTTAAAAGGTTTATTTATTTTTGCTTTTAGTTCTTTTTCGTCGGTTGAATTTTTTGTTAAAAAGTTTTTTTAATTTTGAACCTTGACATTTGGACTTATCGGGGCAAAGTATGTCGAGTCATCGTTTATTTAAATATGTACCTATATTATAAAATAATTAAAAACCCTTTTTTTTGGTATCATGTTGTTTTTGCTTTTTTCTTTCGCACGGAATAAAACTGTATGGACTACAGATAGTGGTTCCGGGTCTGAGTGTTTGTGAGTTTATATGTTTGTGAACGCACCTACGATACAGGAGTAATTACTAGTTTTAAACAAAGAATTGGTGCCCCGGCAGAAGGATACGGGGCCGCGGTAGACCACGAAGGAGATGGCGGGGCGACCTGGATGTCTTCCTTAAGAATTAGAAAGAATAAACGCAAAATTGTTGCCGTTAGAAGGAATGGAGGGAGGCCTTATATAATATATCAAGAGTCTAAACCAGTGCCTTCTATATTGATTACTCATTTTTCATTTTACAGAAACCGAGATTTTTTTCGAAATAAAAACCTGTGACACTAAACCACAGTATAGCTTTCTAAGAGCGAAACAATTTTCGTAATGCGATCGGATCAGTATACTGTTCCATAAATACCAAACATAACGAACAAACAATTTATCCTCTTTATAATAATATTTATTCCTTATAGTCTTGGATTTGGCCATCAAGGCCCACTTGAAAAACCTGCCAAGTGCGAGTCGGGCTCGCACATGGAAGGTTCCATACCAAAAACCAAATAAAAACGGATATTGTATCTTCACCCCCATTTAATTATCAGTTTGATTTAATTTTTATTATTTTTTATTATAGCGGCACCAGAAATACATAATCTGTGAAAATTTTAACTACTCGTACATACCTACAGCCTGCAGCCCGGTACAACCCAGTGACAGATAGAGTAATAGGATATCGCTGGTTACCCTTCGGGTACGGAACCCCAAAAAATCACGCTGTATTTTAACGGAATGAGGCATTTAAAAAGTTTATAAATTAATCTGATCAGCTATTTTTTATGCTGACCGTACCTTTAGATGCAAGGTCAATAAAGGTGTTAATTTATTACAAACATGGAACCATTAAATTGATGATGATCTAATGTTGTATGCAAGATGAGCACAATCATTTAAAATAAGTTGCAAGGGTATGATTGTTATGTTGTTTAATTAGTTATTTTTTTATCAGAACCTCAATTGTGTGCCTTTGACTTCGATACTTTAGTGACAAATACCATCATTAATATTAAAGTTCCTACCAGTGATTAAAAATATTTTATTTAAACCAATAATTAACTAATCATTGAATGCAATATTCATCTTAAAACATTTTTTTCTTTTCAAGCTGTAGGTAATTGGACTATTTTATTTTTATGTTGGTATAGTTACGTAAATAATAACAAATGCATGCCGATATTATTAAATTATAACTGAATGATTAATTGTTAGTGAAATTTAATTAATTGTACTGTATCGCATTAAGGCCCAGTGAACCTGTAATAATAGTTGTAATTACGATAAATACATTTAAAAAAATAGTACTACACTCAACAAACGGGTAAGTATAATAAATCAAGTAGGTAGGTTAATCATATAGCAGTTTTAAGATAATATAGGTACATGGTAAAATATTTTTTTTAAGCTTAAAAAATTAAAATGTACACTTACACGCTGCAAATATAACAATAATTTGCGTTAGCAAAATAAACGTATTAAAAACAGCACTCATTGCGACTACCTTAATACGTTTCACAGTCCGCTCGAAAGCTCGGTCACAATACAAATCGCTTGAAACATTACCTCCAGTTATATATAAACTTTGAGCAATCTACAGCCAAGGCCAATCATTAATCTCATCCATGTACATCTAATAAAATTATCGTAATCTGATCTCTGATTACCGAAGTATTGAGTTTTTTGTCTAACATGCCATCACTAGCCACTCACTCACTAACCAAACGCCCCGGCTTTGCACAGGTACAAATTAAACACTTAAACCATCCTCATGAATCACTTTGTCTATTGGTGAAAACCGCATGAAAATCTGTTCAGTAGTTTTTGAGTGTATTGCGAACAGACACCGCGGGTGACTTTGCTTTATTATATGTAGTGATTAGGTACCGTCGCATCTTCATAAGTTTATGAAAGTTATTACCATTAGGTTTATTATGTAACTTAACGAATTAAATCTCACCTAAGTGAACTGGTTGAAAGAAAAAAATATACATAATACGTATAGCTTTTTTTCAGGTTTAGGTTATTTATTATATCCAAAATCAATGAATGTACATAAAACAAAAATGTACCTATCTAACGTTACTATATGTACCTATTAAATACCTACACAAAAAAAACCAAATTAAAACTAAAAATAATTTAAAATATGGCGTCGAAAAGTTCCTCCACCTGGCTGTCGGCTGGTAATGTGCCCAAAAGGCTGGCGGCATTGCCACGTTGTATGGCAATGCTTATCCTCTTCCTCTCCTGTCCAAGGAAAAAGCCAGCCCTTGGGTCACACGAAGTGTCAACAAGGCGTTAGATTGAAAAGTCTTTTATTTCGTAACCTGTGATGAATTGTGGAGAAAACGAAAGATACTTAAAGTGAGACCAAAATATTTTTTTCTATTTTTTGGCAATTTTGGCAAGAAATTGTGTGAATGCGTAATGACTAATTTTTCAACTGCCTACCTCCATTATGCTATTTGCTAGCAAGATATTAGACAAGAAGATACACAACAATAGAATATACAGTGCCTGTGTAACGGAAAAGTGTGGTCATATTTTAAGAGCTGCCATTGACCAACAACATTTGAACAACTTTCTTCAAGGAAGTCAAGATAAACTCAAAAAAAAAATGTTATCAAACATACATTTTGTTCAGCTGATGATAACTTTGTACGGATAGTTAATTTTTTTTGACCTACTTGACTATGATTTCCTTAGAGAAAGTTCCATTTCCATGAGCAGATCCTGTTTTTAACCGACGAAAAAAAAGGAGGAGGTTCTCAATTCGACCGTATATATATATATATTTTTTTTTTTTGTGTATTTTCAGCTCTCACTCCGTCATTTATGAACCGATCTTGATAATTCTTTTTTTGTTAGATAGAATATACTTCAAGAGTGGTCCCATATCAAGGAAATCAGGATGTGATGATGGAATCATGATACATTTGAGAGAAAACCTCGAAAATTGTGGGCACGTTTAGCGTTTCTGTGCGTATGTTCAGCTCTCACTCCGTCATTTATGAACCGATCTTGATAATTCTTTTTTTGTTAGATAGGGAATATCTCAAGGGTGGTCCCATGTCAAGGAAATCAGGATTTGATAATGGAATCCTGATAAAATTGAGAGAAAACCTCGAAAATTGTGGGCACGTTAAGCGTTTCTGTACGTATATTCGGCCCTCACTCCATTGTTTATGAACCGATTTTGATGATTCTTTTTTCCTTAGATAGGGTATACCTCAAGGGTGGTTCCATGTCAAGGAAGTCAGGATCTGACACTAGAATCCTGATAAAATTGAGAGAAAACCTCGAAAATTGTGAGCACGTTTTTTTTTTTTTTTGGGGGGGTGGGAAATCATCCTATGACTTCTTCCGCTCTAGGGTGGAGCGGAAGGGCGTGTCAGACTCTTACTGACTAAAAACCCACCCCTGTTCCTCCCTGCCTTGAGTGCCCAGGGGTGAGGTAACTCTTTCGAATTTATCCTCCACCCCCGGGCAGGCATCGGCCGTGGCAGGCCCCGTCCCTATTGCTGACAACTCTTTGAGGCGCGCGTGGAACACTACGCGCCGTCGACTCTCGGGCCTGGTGCTGATCGGGCGGCGAGTTACCCACTACTCGTCGTCCGCAGGCCCGGGTATTGTGAGCACGTTAAGCGTTTCTGTATGTATGTTCGGCCCTCACTCCGTTATTTATGAACCGATTTTGATGATTCTTTTTTTTTGTTAGATAGGGTATACCTCAAGGGTGGTCCCATGTCAAGGACATCAGGATCTAATCATGGGATCCTGAAAAAATTGAGAGAGAACCTCGAAAATTGGGCACGAATATTGTTTCTGTTTACTTTTCATAACTTAATCAGGTATTTGCATTTAGAAACCATCACATCATGAAACTGAGCTGATGATGGAAACCATACCTTTCCTAAACAAAAGAATTAAGATATAAAAACTGGTTTTAGTGACAAATACCACTTAACATGCTTTGAAGAAAAGACGTCTTTACAATATTGGAGGTAACCTCAACTGGTCCTGGGAACTTCATGGAAGGATTGTTATATCATCAGCTCAGTGGCAAGAGGAATGATGAAGATTTAGAAATTAGCCTCAGAGTGTTAAAAGAAGATGCGAGCCACAAAAAATCATAAAATAAAAAACTTTTTAACAAAAAAATTAACCGACGAAAAAGAACTAAAAAGTAAAAAATAATTAAACCTTTTAAGTCTTGAGTATTGAGCTTATTTACCTACATAAAATATCAAATTTTATATCAACTAATTTTGAGTCGGCGCCAATTAATAAAATGATTAATTAAATAGTTACAGCCTTATTCACGTATAAAATTTAGATATTTAATAATCAGATTGATGTTTGGCGCCGACTCAAAATTAGTTGATATAAAATTTGATATTTTATGTAGGTAAATAAGCTCAATACTCAAGACTTAAAAGGTTTAATTATTTTTTACTTTTTAGTTCTTTTTCGTCGGTTAATTTTTTTGTTAAAAAGTTTTTTTTTAAATATGACCACACTTTTCCGTCACACCCTGTAAAGCAGTTTTTGGCGGGATTTTCTCGAGTGGATATAATATCCTAGTGGATATTGTGATGTAATATTGTTGTAGTTTTGTGTCTCAAAAGTCCACGCAACTGGACAATATGTGGAATCATTGAAAACAGGCGCGATCTCGGTAAAATGGAGCTGAGAATTATATTGTAGTATTGACTACCTCAGTGAAGTTTGCCGAGAAGGCTGACTCGACACATTTGTTGCCAAATACTGCAAAATACATTAGAATGTGTTACATCTGCATTCTAATGGAAAAAGAAATGTATAACTATGTAACCGACTGAAAGACTTGAATCATAAACAAAATATAAAAAAACAAAATACACCCAGTAAACAAACTCTTTTGAGATTAGTAATCAGTCATTCAATGGTGTTACGAGTATCTCAAATCGTTTTTCGAATATCAACGCAAAAAGCTGCTATAACAAACTTCGACAGATAAAAACTTTAATGAATGTTTAAAATATATTTCAAGAAATAAGCTAGTATAGTGAACAAGTTATCCTGCAAAAAGTAGTGAAAAAATTATAAATGCCACGTAAATATTAAGATGAGAAGTTTAAATCTTGCGTAGTCTGAAAATGACAGTGAAACATTGGAATTATTGGTCAACTTTATTTTATTTTTTAACCGACTTTCGAAAAAGGAGGACGTTCTATGTTCGACTGTTTGTTTTTTTTTTATGTATGTCCGCCGATTTCTCCGTCAGTTGTGGACCGATTTTCAAAATTCTTTTTTTATCCGAAAGAATATACTCCCGAGGTGGTCCCATATAAATTTAATCTTCGTTATTAATTTGACACCGACTTCCGAAATGAGGAGGTTCTCAATTCGTCTGTATGTTTTTTTGGTCATACATCAGAGGTGGTCCCATAGAAATTTTATCGAAATTGCTTCAGCGCTTTTTGAGAAACTGAACAAAAACGAAAAATACGTATACCTCGATGACATTTTGGTGTTCTCCAAATGTTTAAATTCCACGTTCCATGTTATTGGGGTTTGTAATAGTTCTGGGGTATAACACCTAAAAGGTAAAAAATAAAAAACTTTTTTACAAAAAAAACAACCGACTTCCAAAAAACAAATACACTAAAAATTAAAAAAATAACTTTAATTTCGGAAGTCAGTGTCAAATAAGGAAGAAGTAAAATACAAACACCGACTTCCGAAATTAAAGTTATATTTTAATTTTTAGTGTATTTTTTTTTGAAGTCGTTTGTTTTTTTTTTTTTGTAAAAAAGTTTTTAATTATATTGTCCCGCTTTGCCGAAGATTTCTTTCATGAAACTTATTTGCAAGTTATTTTTTCCACACTCTCTCACTGTTTTTGGTTCTTAGTTGACTTTGAAAAATAATTACAGCACAACGAAAATATTTTTTGAAAATATTTACAATAACAACTTTTTAAATTAGTTAAAAACAGTTCAGGTGCAAAAGGTGTGTTTCCTAGATTTTAAAATACCTGCACACTGACTATTATTAAAATACGCGTGTTTCTATTATTTCATGGCCAAATAAGAAACTAAAAACATAACACCTCTTTTTTAGGCAATCAATAACAAACAAAAACTACGCTATAAAACTGTGTCAGATCTTGACACATATTACAATAATAATTATTATAGAAAATACAAACAAAAAAGCCGTTCCATACAAAATGAGATGATTTGAATTTTCTTCATAATATTTTTTTCCGATGATTTTTATAGTTGTTGATGATTTAATAGTTATTCTGCTCTCCGACTTTGTTTTCTATATGAAGATTTAAATAATATAGATAAGTAGGTGCTTTATTAGTTTTATTTAGAACTTGTAACCCTCACTTAATCATTATCTTGCCATGAACACTATGTATTTATTAATTTCCACGTTTATCAAAATTATAAAAATGTAAAAACAAGAAGTAGGGAATACATTGACACTTATTGTAATGAAACATGTCATTAATAACACTACCAACATATTGATAATATTTGACTTAATTCAACAAGGTATTATACCGGTCAACCTTTGGGTTTAAGAGACCACTTTGTGGTAGGTGTACAACAACAAATAAAAAATAATAAATTCAATTCGAGATTACTATAATTATTAATAAATAACTTTTTACAAAAAAAAAACAACCGACTTCCAAAAAAGAAAATACACTAAAAATTTAAAAATAACTTTCATATCGGAAGTCGGTGTCTGTATTTTATTTCTTCGTTATTTTTTTTTGTAAAAATATTTTTATTTTTCAGTTTTTAGTTGTAAAAACAGAACTAAAAACCCCAATAACATGGAATGTGGAATTTAAACATACTCGTAATTGGAGAAAACCAAAACGTCATCGATGTATAAGTATTTTTGGTTTTTGTTCAGATTTTCGAAAAGTGCTGAAGCTATTTCGATAAAAATTTATATGGGACCACCTCGGGAGTACCTATATTCTTTCGGATAAAAAAAGAATTTTGAAAATCGGTTCACAACTGACAGACAAATCGGTGGACATACATAAAAAAACATACATACAGTCGAACATAGAATCTCCTCCTTTTTCAAAGTTGGTTAAAAATACGTATACATATACGCTAAAATAATAAAGTAATAAATATTATGGCAAATATTACACATTACAATAACGAAAACTCAAAATACAATAATTACGACGAGAACCAGACTAAGTGTGAGAGGACTTCAAGTAGTAGTTCCGGATTTTAAGGACAATTTGCTCTCAGCTTTTTTGATTTAAAAGGGAAACACATTCCAGAGTTTTATTGTTGAAACAACATATGAGTTAGACATAAACCCGGTGCGGTGAAAAGGAATTTGAAGAAGTAAGTTTTTGGAAGCTCTAAGGTTAAGTTTGTGAGAACTAGAAAATGACATGTTGCGCCGACCCCAAATAAATTGGGACAAGGGCAGGAGAATGATAAAATGATAATCCAGATGAAAACGACCAATTAACTTAAAAAAATAAGTCTTCTGATGTATTGCAACAACTATAAAAGTATGTACTTTATGGATTTTTCCGACAAGTAAGGTCGACAATCTCAAAAATGTTAAGTACGTGTTACGGATTTTTTAAACAGGAATCGTATTAAATACGCACGCATTAATTGATATAAAAACTCCAATAGCCACTCAGTAGCATTTTGGCTGTAGACTAGTGTTATTTGCTATTCCAGACTATAGTCTATGGGGTGCTTGGACAAGAAACCTCCCAGTGTACCCGTGGGCTGGAGGTCCCTTATAGGCCAGTCTCCGGGACGGTGCACCCAGGGGTGCGGGCATTGACTTCTATTAGGTACTATGCGCCCGTGTGCTAATATCCTGCCCGAAGTTGGAGGCCGGAGGAACGCTCCATCGGGTGTCCCTCGGCGCTCTAAGCAGAGACGCACAGCGGCGGAGTAAGAGCGGGCTCGGTGTGCACCTAGGGCAGGCAGGAGGAAGTCAGTGCCAAGTCAGTGCCAGCGCAGAATAAACATTGCATGGAAAAAGAATGGGTCAGTGCAAAGAAATATTCAAAAAAAGTCTCAAATGATATAAAGAAATAAATATTCGGATCGAACGTACTACCAACCCTGCTCTACGGGTGCCAAACGTGGGCTACGACAGAGCTATGAGAACGAAACAAATCCTTTCAAAGAGCTGTAGAAAGAAGTATGATGGCTCTAAGAACACGAGATCGCATCAGAAGCAGCGATATTCGAGCAAATACCAAGCTAACAAACGTTCTAAACATAGGTACCCACGAGATGGAAAGAGCCAGCCCGGTAGACATATACAAAAATGGCAAGACGACATCACCGCTATAGCTGGAAATATCTGGACTAGAACGGCAAATGGAAGGAACCAATGGCAACAGATGAAGGAAGCCTTCATCCAAGAATGAATGAACCCATAATTTTTAGTTTTATAATAAAACACTTAATTCACTTTATCTTTCTTTATCTTGGGAAATAGGCTATTTTTATTTTATTTTGTTGAATAATAACCCTTATTTCGTTGGTCTGAAAGTTAACTCTACCTTAAAGAATTTTGTATGATATAACGCCATGATGATGTATGTAAGTCAGTCTACAGCCGGTAGAATGCTGAGGTCATAAACTCGTAACTTACGATATCCAAATAGCAATCTGTTGCATGTGAGCGTTTAGCTAACCTACAGATAATTATGTGCGTCATCATCATCATCATTATTTCAGCCGAAAGACGTCCACTGCTGGATATATAGGCCTCCCCCAAGTGTCACCATAACGACTGGTCCTGTGCGGCTCGCAAGCCACGGATAACCGCGACCCTCACCTGCCATTACGGTCTACCTTGTGGAAGGCCTTCCAACGCTGAGTCATCCGGTACGCGGCCCACATGTTCTGCGACTTTTTCTTACTTTATCTTGGAAAATAGGATATTTTTATTTTATTTTATTGAATAATAACCCTTATTTTGTTGCTCTGAAAGTTAACCCTACCCTAAAGAATTTTGTATGATATAACGCCATAATGATGTATGTAAGTCAGTCTACAGCCGTTAGAATGCTGGGGTCATAAACTCGTGACTTACGATATCCAAATAGCAATCTGTTGCATGTGAGCGTTTAGCTAACCTACAGATAATTATGTGCGTCATCATTATCATCATTATTTCAGCCGAAAGACGTCCAATGCTGGATATAGGCCTCTCCCAAGTGTGGCCTGTGCGGCTCGCATCCCACGGATAACCGCGACCCTCACCTGGCCATCACGGTCTACCTTGTGGAAGGCCTTCCAACGCTGAGTCTTCCGGTACGCGGTCAACACTTCAGAACCTTTCGGCCCCATCGCCCACATGTTCTACGACTTTTGCGAGCAATGTCAGCCCACTGCCACTTAAGTCTGGCGCTTCTGCGGGTTCAGCCCGACGCCCGGGGCGTCTCCTGCGGCGGCTGCTAGGGGCGCGAGGGTGGACGTCTTCCGTCTAAAATGATGATGAGCATACTCCCGGAATAAAAATCCCGTAGATATCCTATGTCATATTCCAGGACACGGCATGCCCGTGTGCCAAATTTCAGCCCAATCCGTTCAGGCCTTTAGACGTAACAGACAGAACCACAGACGGAGTAACTTCCACATTTTCTTTCACAAGACTTATCTTTATATATTTTATTTATATATATTATTTACCTCTATTGTCTATAGGTTTGAAAAACATTGATTAAATGAACGCTCATTCCTAGCCTGAGGGAATTTCAAGTAATTTTAATTTTATTCAGTTTAATTAAAATGTATAAAAATAAAGTATAATATATTCAAATGTGTCTGTTCATGATATTTTGAATATTTTATAGATAGTATATTTCTTGACGTTTCGTGGGAGCTAGGCCCACGTCATCGTCATCGGGATGTCAAAAGATCGTCTCCGCGCGGGCTAACGGATTGTACTAAAATCAAAATTTCAGCGGAACAAAAATTTTGCACAGTGGGTCAAAAACAAGATTTTTATGGAAAAATTTAGAAAATTCGTAACCTAAACCAGGACTCGGACACGTGAAACACGCACCGGGATACAGATGAGGGTTGTAGGTGTCGGATACAATTAAAACCAAAAGAAAGTCTCGTGTAGAATTTAAAATAAATAAGATTGAAATTAAAAATTTTGTAAAAATCACTATTTGTGAGGTATTCGAAAAGTAAAGCTTCGATGGTCATTTTTTATTATCGGGAACGGAGGAGCTAGCCTGTCTGATAATTACTATGTAAACGACCGAGTCAAAAACGCACTCCTGGAGGCTGAGATATCGAGATATCTCTAGGTACGAGTAGTACAGGGCGTCTCTAACTAGGTTGGTCAGAGATACCCTAAAAATAAACGCTTGGGTGGGTGGTTTGGGAAAAAGGTGACTCTGTGTATGCATTTGTCTCTTATAAGTATTTTTTTTTAATTTTCCACAAAGGTGCATTTTTGAAATTGGGTAACTATTACTTTTAGGGTCCTTTTCCTGCGCGGATCGCCCAGAGGACACGTTGGAGCATACGGTGGAGGTCTGCCCCGCTTGGGCGGAGCACCGCCGCCGTGTCCTCGTGGATGCGATAGGCGGCAATGACCTTTCGCGCCCGGCCCTGGTCCAGGCCATGGTACGGGGTGAGAGGGAATGGGAAGCAGTAATGCTCGCGAAGGAGGAGGCGGAACGGGTGAGGAAGACTCTACGGAGTGGCCCTCACGCCTCCCAGGTCTGAAATTTTTATTTTAGTACAGTCCGTGAGCCCGCGCGGAGACGCATCTTTTGACATCTCACACGTGGGCCTAGCTCCCCCGAAACATCAAGAAATATACCTATCTATAAAATATTCAAACTATCATGAATAAACACACACACATTTTAATATAATATTATACTTTATTTTTTTATTAGATATACATTTTAATTAAACTGATTAAAATTACTAGAAATTTCCTCAGGCTAGGAATGAGCGTTCATTTAATCAATATTTTTCAAACCTAAAGACAATAGAGGTAAATAATATATATAAACATAAAATATATAAAGAAAAGTCTTGTGAAAGAAAATATGGAAGTTACTCCGTCTGTGGGTCTGTCTGTTACGTCTAAAGGGCTGAACGGATTGGGCTGAAATTTGGCGCACGGGCTTGCCGTGTCCTGGAATATGACATAGGATACGGGATTTTTATTCCGGGAGTATGTTCATCATCATTTTAGACGAAAGACGTCCACCCTCACGCCCCTAGCAGCCACCGCAGGAGACGCCCCGGGCGTCGGGAGACGTAAGCCGACTTCCGGCCACTGTAGGAGCGGGCTGAACCCGCAGAAGCGCCAAACTTAAGTATTAGTGGGCTGACATTGCTTGCAAAAGTCGCAGAACATGTGGGCCGCGTACCGGATGACTCAGCGTTGGAAGGCCTTCCACAAGGTAGACCGTGATGGCCAGGTGAGGGTCGCTGTTATCCGTGGCATGCGAGCCGCACAGGACCAGTCGTTATGGCGACACTTGGGGGAGGCCTATATCCAGCAGTGGACGTCTTTCGGCTGAAATAATGATGATGATGATGACGCACAAAATTATCTGTAGGTTAGCTAAACGCTCACATGCAACAGATTGCTATTTGGATATCGTAAGTTACGAGTTTATGACCTCAGCATTCTAACGGCTGTAGACTGACTTACATACATCATTATGGCGTTATATAATACAAAATTCTTTAAGGTAGAGTTAACTTTCAGACCAACGAAATAAGGGTTATTATTCAACAAAATAAAATAAAAATAGCCTATTTGCCAAGATAAAGTAAGATAAAGTGAATTAAGTGTTTTATTATAAAACTAAAAATTATGGGTTAATCCATTCCTGGATGAAGGCTTCCTTCATTCTGTTGCCATTGGTTCCTTTCATTTGCCATTCTAGTCCAGATATTTCCTGCTATAGAGGTGATGTCGTCTCGCCATCTTTGTTTATGTCTACCGGGCCGTCTCTTTCCATTTCGTGGGTACCAATGTAGGATACGTTCGCATGTTTAGAATTTTTGTTAAGGTACAATGGCGTTGACGTATCCGTGTGGATAAAAACCCCTTAATAATAAAGAATTAAAAAAAAAAAAAATTTTGTTAACTTGGTATTTGCTCGAATATCGCTGCTTCTGATGCGATCTCGTATTCTTAGAGCCATCATACTTCTTTCTACAGCTCTTTGAATGGATCTATTTCGTTCTCATGGCTCTGTCGTAGCCCACGTTTGGCACCCGTAGAGCAGGGTTGGTAGTACGTTCGATTCGAATATTATAAGATTAATGGGTATATAAGAGTAATGGGTAGCTCGCCGTCCGATCAGCACCAGGGTTCCACGCGTGCCTCAAAGAGTTGTCAGCCACCACTGACGGGGCCCATCATGGCCGGTGCCTGCATGCCTAAGGGTAGCGGATAAATTCGTAACTGAGTTACCGCTCCCCTGGGCACTCAGGCAAGGAAGGAATAGGGGTGGGTTTTAGTCAATAAGAGTCTGAAACGCCCTCCCGCTTCACCCAGAGCGGGAGAAGTCATTGGATATTCACACAAACCCAAAAAAAAAACATGTGTATGAAATGATAGATTTTTTTTTTCTATCATTTCATATGTTTTTTCCTATAACGCGGGCAGCACGCACGTGGAACGCGGATTGGCTGCGGGCGCATACCCGCGCCCGTACCACCCGCATGGGGGCGTGCGTTCTTCTTCCTCCAGTACAGTACGCATAGTGCAACACGCACGCGGGCGACTTGCACGACACTGCAGCGGCGAACGAAATTTTTGTCCTACGTGTGGCCAGGATCGTGCTATCACCCGCATGCGGTACAGATACGCACGCGGGCGGCTACCCGCATGACAGGAAGAGGTCCTTAAACTAATAAATCTACCGTAGCCGTGATAGTTTCCCTTAATTCTTCCCAAAATTCGTTATACATACGGTATTGAGTGGTCATATTTTAAATATTTCTTCTGTACATAAAAATGTACAACTTTCATCAAGATAGATGACTATGACTTGAAGAAAGTTGTTCAAGGTCAAATTTTCATCAGCTGATGACAACTTTGTACGTAAAGTCCAATTTTTGTTTAGGAATTAACTATGATTTCCAAGAAACTTGTTCATTTTCATGGGCAGAAGCTGTATCTTAAATATCATCACCCATTTCCGTTACTAACATCACGATTCTTTTCAGATTTTTTAACCGACTTCGAAATTTTTTTTTAATTTTTTTTTTTATGTATGTTCGGGCATAACTTCGTCATTTATAGACGGATTTCCAAAATTCTTTTTTTTGTTCAAAAGGGGTTTGTTCCGAAATGGTCCCATTTAAATTTCATATAGATATGAGGATGACTTTCTGATATAGACAACGGAACTCTTCAAATAATGACAGCAAATCAACCGCGATTGCTGCTATCGCATAAATACACATTGTTAACCTAGTTTAATGGGGAATCACCACTACAAAGTGAAAAATAAAAACTTTTTTACAAAAAAATAGAACCTACTTCCAAAAAAAAAACAAAAGTGCAAAATAACTTTAATTTCGGAAGTCGGTGTCAAAAAGCGAAGAAACAAAACCAGATACACCGACTTCCGAAATTAAAGTTATTTTGCACTTTTGGTTTTTTTTTTAGCTTGTAGAAGGAGAAGACATGACTCCAACAAAAATAAGCACTTTAAAGTTTAATATAATATCGTAAACAGATCATTGAATCGAAAAATAGTCTTTCCAGCCTCTCAATGTGGATGTGAAAGACCTATTCAACAACACCCCACATGATGGGATAGACGAACAAATAAAATTCATCTCCGCTTTACGGTTAAGAGGATGTGTGATACCCTAAAAAAAATATTACTATCTAGTACTAACAGTCTTTAAGCTAAGCCGTGGACGGACGGAGAGAAAATATAAGGGTTCCTTGTTAGGACTACGGAACCCTAGAAATGAGCAATGATTCGATTAAATATAATTATGATATTCGTTAAAAATTTGTTGTTATGTACAAAAACTTAATCATATGCAATATCTTGCATGCCATTAGA
Organism: Polia nebulosa; assembly: GCA_951329385.1. Taxonomy (NCBI): domain Eukaryota; kingdom Metazoa; phylum Arthropoda; class Insecta; order Lepidoptera; family Noctuidae; genus Polia; species Polia nebulosa. Next base: position 12,363,246 of record OX589604.1, read on the forward strand.
TATGACCGCAAATAGATAAGTTTTTTGGTTTCTCCAGCATGGGTTTGCCGAATTCTTGATATACATGTGACAGCCCAGAAAATTGCTTCTTACTTAAATTACTTACTAGCCATGTTTAGTTTAAATACTGATTCGTTGAATCTAAATTCAAACTCTCGAGATATACCTAGAATGTAAAAAACCCAAGGGTTTTTTTTTCATTTTTTTTTCGTTTCAATTCCATAATTAAAATCAACAACCACTCACAATAACAATAAAAACCGGCTGCAGATGTATTCGCTAACTCAGTTGACATCAATTTAATAGGCATTATGCAGTACATTGCTCGGTGGACATCGATTATAATAGGCACTACGGTTTACCAATACGTTAAAGCAGCAATGTACGGCAAAGTGCCTATCAAATTGATGTCAACTGAGTTAGCGAATACGCCTGCAGGTGCGTGTTGGACCTGGCACATTTAGGGTTCCGTACCAAATAAGAAAAGAAAAGATGTGATTTGTTACTAAAATATACTTAAAAATAAACATTAATAGGAAGTTAAAAAAATCTTCTGAACAAAATATTGTGACAGACGACTGATAGATGGAAACGTGAGTGAAGGGCTCCGTTTGGACCCTTCGGGGGGCGTGTCAGACTCTTACTGACTAAAACCCACCCCTGTTCCTTCCCTGCCTGAGTGCCCAGGGGAGCGGTAACTTTGTTACGAATTTATCCGCTACCAAAGTGTAACTTAAATAAATAGATTTGGCTGCAGTACCGGCCGCTTTCCTGTACCACGAATCACATAACGACATCATCAAATAATTTCTCTCGCACTAGGTGTAGCGGGACGGCGCGTCAGACTCTTACTGACTAAAACCCACTCGTGTTCCTTCAGTTGCCTGTGCCAGGAGCCGCGGTGACTCATTCAAACACACCCGCGACTATGGTTGGAGGATTTAACCTAATATAATAATAATAATTATATTAAAAAAAAAAAGCTGGCAACACCAACAACATCAGACGTGTCAGAAAATTGTCCAATATATTTTTCAATTTCAGTAATATTTTATCAACTATTTTGCCCTCAACCAAAAGCAAAATTTAATATCAATAAAGCAAGAACCCATATAGAAAAATAATATGAAAAACTACCAACTCTACACCAAACAACTAAAAAACATAGAAATGACAGCTAAGCTGTCATGAACAAAGCTACAAATGAACAAAAAACGGAAATATTGGACAACACACCCTAGATGTTGACGAGATCAGCAGCTCGCCGTGCACGCCCACCACCTCCGGCCTCGTCGCTCAGCTCCGCCTCGCCGCCGCCGGAACCCAGCCCCATCGTGAGTGCTGTGACACCGGCCGTGGCAGTTGCGTCGAGCTCCAGCGACGAGTTCTTCTCGCCGCCGACGACACCACCACCTGCGCGTCGACGGGGAGGATGCCGGCCGCCGAGCGGCTTAGGACCTCGAGGCCCACCGGCCTCTGATAGGGTCCCAGCTCCCGGCGGAAGTGTGCAGCGCATGCGATGGACGCAATCCATCAATGAAAACGTCATGCGCTCATACTATGGGGCTACAGAGGGAGGTAACAACCTGACCGCGTACCGTGTTCGGATGCTCTCTTTGTTCCAGGTGCTTGAGCCAGCCGTCAACGTTTCGGCCCAACGACTGTCGGATCAGGTGCGGGTCATCCTGCGTAATCATATGTTGGATGATACTGTACTTGATCGCCTCCGAACTGAAATGGGTAGCCATGTTATTGCCCCTCCGTCGCAGACTGTGTTACCAGTTGTGGTACCACCGTCCAACTATGCTCCCAGCCACGCTGACGAGGAGTGTAATGACATGGTTACAAACGTAAGTACCCACTGCAATGATGAATTGAGGAGTGCTTTGGAGTGTGCTATTCGGGAGTATCGCAGCATGCCGCTCGAACTTAGGCCACGTTTACCTCGTTTGCCCATGCATAACAAGAATAGGGCGCTGGTGGCTGCTCTGGATTCGCAGTTGTCAAATTATTTAGATGACTGCGAAGACCTCACCGATACACACTCGATGGTGTACTGCGCGGCTGTAGCGGCGGCGGCATGTCGTGTAGCTCACGTCAAATTTCCTAATGACCGAGCTACACGACCGAAGCCAGCCGTGCCGGCTTGGCAGTGCAGAATCGAGCGTCGTATTGGTGGGGCCAGAGCACTCATAGGCAAACTAATCTGCTTCAGGGAGGGCAACACTCGCCCAAGAGTGATGCGCTTTGTGAGACGGGCGTTTTCGGGGACTGATGTCAGCTCCCGAGACTATATGTCCCGTGTCACAGAGCGCATCGACTTCCTGAAGCAGAAAGTATATGCATGGGCAAACCGTATTCGCAGGTATAAGCGGCGAGTAGAACGATACACCTAGAATCGCACATTCCGAAGTAATGAAAGGTGGGTGTATAGGGATTGGGAGCGACCGGACCAAGGTGTGACTAATACGCACCTGCCGGATGATGACGCCATATACTCGTTCTGGCGCAGCATCTGGTCGGTGCCTGTCTGTCATACCGAGGGCGATTGGATTCGGGATGTTGAGCGCGTATGCGATCCAATACCAGAAATGGGGGCAATTATCATCAGCCCCCAAGATGTAGCTCGTGCAGTCCGTCCGTTAGCTAACTGGAAATCTCCAGGGCCGGACGGGCTGCACAACTTCTGGATCAAATGGTTTACAAGGTCGCATACCCACTTGGCATCTCAGATCCAGTCTGCCTTAGAGTCAGGGTCGCTGCCCCAATTTCTAACTACAGGAATAACCCACCTGCTCCATAAATCAGGTAGTACTGCGGAACCTAAAAATTATAGACCGATCACGTGCTTACCGACGGTCTATAAGGTTCTTACATCCATTTTGAGAGCTAAGATTAACACACATATAGATAGTAACTGTATCATGTCTGCCTCTCAAAATGGATGTAGGAATGGGTCCCGCGGTACTAAGGAGCTTCTCCTCATAGATATGACCATTAGCCAACAGGTTCGGCGTTTCCGAAAGGATCTGTCGACATGTTGGATAGACTATAAGAAGGCCTATGACTCAGTTCCTCATACATGGCTCATGAGGGTGCTGGAATTGTATAAAGTTGATGCAACGCTACGCACCTTCCTGATGTCATGTATGGGGCAATGGAGGACGGTCCTTCGCTATCCAGGATGTCGACAAATCCAGAGGAATAGCGAACCGATAAGGATCGAGCGGGGTATATTCCAGGGTGACAGTTTGAGTCCGCTTTGGTTTTGCCTAGCTTTGAATCCTCTAAGCACACTGCTGGAGAATTCAGGGCTAGGCTATCGGTTGAAGAGAGGTGGTCAGGTTATATCTCACCTCCTTTACATGGATGACTTGAAACTTTTTGCCCCCAACAATCTGCAACTGATGGAGCTACTGAAGGTAACTGAAACCTTCAGTAGTGCCATCAGGATGGAGTTTGGTGTGGATAAATGTGCGGTCATGCATGTAAAGCGAGGGGAGATTGTGGAATCCGTGGGAACACAACTCTCGGATTCCATAAACCTGAGATCCCTCTCTCCAACCGAAACCTATAAGTATTTGGGTATGTCGGAAGCGTTAGATATCAATGTTGCTGACATGAAGCAATCGTTGAAGGAGCGCTTCTTTGGCCGCCTGAAGAAGGTATTTAATAGCTTTCTTTCGGGCGGAAACAAGGTGCGCGCCTTCAACGGTTGGGTCATGCCGGTATTGATGTACTCTTTCGGCGTACTCAAATGGACTCAAACGGAACTTGACGCCCTGGATAGGCGAGTCCGTACGCTGCTGACTGCATTTCGAATGCATCACCCACGTTCGTCGGTGATGAGACTGTATATCCCGCGGAAGTGTGGAGGCCGAGGCTTTTTAAATGCTAAGACCCTACACAACCGCGAGGTATGCAGTCTAAGGGAATATTTCCTAGCTGCTGACGTGGGTATGCATCGAGATGTAGTGGCAGTGGACAAGGGCCTTAGTCCACTCTCCTTGGCTAACGAGAACTGACGCAAACCTCTAGTGCTTGACACTAACGATCGCAGAGAAGTATGGCAGAGTAAGGAACTTCACGGACGCTTTTTCCGGGCCCTACATGAGCCCGATGTAGACCAACTAGCGTCCGTAGCCTGGCTGCGTGTCGGTGACCTCTTTGGGGAAACCGAAGGTTTTGTCTGTGCAATTATGGACGAAGTTATCATGACGAAAAATTACCGGAGATTTATTGTGAAGGACGGCACGGTTGACATATGTCGGGCATGTCATCGTCCGGGAGAAACAATCCGCCACATAATCTCTGGTTGTTCTCGTCTAGCTAACGGTGAGTACTTGCATAGGCACAACCTCGTAGCCAGGATTATCCATCAGCAACTTGCTCTGAAATACTCTCTTGTGGAATCGGAAGTGCCGTACTACAGATATCCCCTGAACGGCCACGGGCATACCAGTATGCCGATCCAGATTACGCGGCTTAAACCTCTATTATTAAATAACTAAAGATCTTATAGCCTGTGGCATGGTGCACATGCATTCTTAGATAGTTATTACATTGTGTTAGAAAAAAAACGCAACACAAAACGCAACGCAAACGCAGAAACGCAATTTTAAAAAGCCGTTATGTTGTTTTGATTTCGTAATTTGAAGTTTTGAGTGTGAATAATAGGAAAATATGATATCGGACTCTACAACTCCAACACAACAACTCTATTACTTGTCTATTCATAGTGCAACATGCAAAATGTCATGTAAATTGATACAGTGGTTTTTACAACTACCCCCACACACACACACACACACTATTCCCGAAAAATCGTTGATAACAGAATTTGAATAAAATTCAACTCTTGAATTACAAGTATTGTTTACATGTTATTCTAAGGTCTGTTTATTCAACAACCCAAAAAAGTTTACTTTAAGTGCCTCGCTCCAATAGAAACCTCAGCAAGTTGTTTTTTATGAGCCCGGTCGTAAATATGTCAAACTGCGATAAGAGGCGCGGCCGTTGAGGGGATATGCGCCCGACCCAGTTCTCGATAATGGTCATATCTCATTGTACTGGGATCGGTCCATCATCACTGACAGGACTATTATAGCCAATAAGCCTGATATAGTGGTGGTGGACCGAATCGAGAGGCGTGCAATGATTATTGACATTACCGTCCCACATGACGAGAACCTCGTGAAAGCCGAGAAAGATAAACAAATCAAGTATATTGACTTGGCTCGCGAGGTTGTCGACATGTGGGATGTGGACTCAGCGATCATTGTACCGATAGTCGTGTCAGCCAATGGCTTAATAGCCACGAGCCTCGACCAACACCTCAGGAGGCTCTCGTTAGGCGGCTGGATCAAGGGCTTGATTCAGAAAGCAGTACTTCTGGACACGGCTCGCATTGTCAGGCGGTTCCTCTCTCTGGAGCCCTGACCGCCGGTAGCTTGGACCCTGTTCCCGATACCGGTGGGATACTATTTTTTATATTTTTAAATGTTTTTTTTTATTTTTTCATTGAAATATTTAAAAATATAATTTATATGTATTTACAAATGAATAAACGAAATAATAATAATAAATAAAGTTTATTTACCAATAATTACAGAAATGTACACAAGTAGGTATATCTCACCAGTAGACTTTTTGTAGGCATTACAGTGTGTTGCAAAATTTCTGTACATAATTATAGTAACCCTGCCTCTTAAACTAGGCTAACCTGTATTTTAAGAGACAGTGTTTGGCTAATAAATTAAATTACCATTATTTATACAACAAGCGGACAGTGTCGATCTACGGTTTATACGTCTTGTCAGCAGTAATAGTTGTGTGTAAGAGTAAAATGTGAAATGTGGGGGAAATGTTTAGAAAGGGTGATTTTGTGATTGATAAAATAAAAGATCTATTTTTGTAAAAGTAATTTATTTCACACTAGCTGGCCCAGCGAACTTCACAAAAAAGCCGTTCCAAACAAAATGTATGAGAAAATGAATTTTTTTCATCATTTTTTTCTTGAATTTTCCAATTTTTTAATTGGTATTATGCTATTTGGGGTGGAGACAAATCAAAAAAATCAAAGATCTATAAATCGGTCCAGCCGTTCTTGAGTTATAAATGATGTAACTAACCCGATTTTGTTTTATCAAGATGGGTTTTCCGAATCCTTAACCGTAGACCTACTCTCTCTTAAAGCTTAATTTTTGGCAATAGCTTAAACAATAGCGATATCTTCAAGGTTCTGTGACCGCAAGTAAATTTTGATGGCGGTGAATATTTTTAGCATCGGTTTCTCCAGCATGGGTCCGCCGAACTCCTGCGAGATCGGCATCCAGTTCTCGTTCATAAATGTGTGCATTGCGTCACCTGAAATCATAAAAAAAAAATTAAACGCTACGCAAATGGAGCAATTTTGTTCGATTGTCGTGCCGTAACTATGTGTTTATGATATATTTTTATGTATATTCCAGGACTTGCACAAACGTAGACGTTACTGCAACTAGCAACGGCAACTAAAATTGCTACGGCCAGTGCCTGTCAAAGCTAATTAAAAGTGTTACATTCTCTGTAAGTGTTACATTACAACCTAACGTCCAGCAAAGACTTCTTCTTAATTGCAGTGCATAGCCGTAGATACGAGTATGTCTATCAGGATTATGTCTAGATTTTTGACCCTCGATTTTATCTTAGCTCTTCACTGCTTAGCTTACTATATTATTATATTACTCTTGCGAATGTGGCAAATGGTCTTGCCATTCGCAAGAGTTGAAATAACTTCGGTAAAATTAATATGCAGACATACTCATAGGTGTAGAAAGCGGGGCGCTATTCACGTGTAAGGTTAAAATTAGACTTACTAGCATATTTTCAATCATTAGATACTAGCATACTACTTATGTTTTACTCTCTAGACCCAATAATCCTAGTCTTTAACTCAACGTTCAAACTAAATCAACCAAAATTGATAATATTCGATACTCACTGAGCTGTTTGTTTCCATTGAACAAGTTGGTCAGCTTGAAGTGTGTGTTCTCCTTGTTATCATAAGTGAACTTGTAACTCTTCAAGTCGATCACGTCTTTACCGTTCTCGTTCTTGATGACGTCGTACGGCGTTGTCATGGTAATCGCAATGTTTTCTAGACAAGACAAGATGTAACAAGTGAATTTCAGTTTAAAAAAGAATTGTAAATTCAAACCAAATAAGAAGGAATGCAGGCTTCTGAAGATGATCCGAAAGAAGTTTTGCAAAGGACATAATGATTGAGAATTGACAATAGACAGTAAAAGTAAACTAGCCCTTTAGTTATAATTAAAGTATAGGTATCTAAACTGAACCAATTATTGTAATTGGTTTTTACCCGTATTTTGTTTAAGTAAAACAAATAATAAATAAATGCTAAAGCTTTTCTTTACAATATCTGATGACACTGTCCTGTATGAATTGAGATGAGTGGGTACAATACCTACCTTTTCAAGAGTAACCCAAGCCTGATAAACGTGTCAGACTCTTACTGACTAAAACCCACCCCTGTTCCTTCCCTGCCCGAGTGCCCAGGGGTGCGATATCTCATGTTAAGAATTTATCCGCTACCCCTACAGTATCATTTTTTAAAGCTGAATCTCCCTTATAACTCGCCAAAAGCTGATACTCGTAGCTAAGAAAAATCTGTAACTTACTTAAGTTCAAAGTGATTTTTCCATCTCCACTGATCGGCAGGATGAGCAGCATACCACTAGCTTTGTACAGGCCGTTTAAAATGAGGGGAGCGTGGCAGGTGATCTTTATCACTTTCTTAGCAGTGTCGATCCTGGAAGATTAGACATTTTAATGAATTAAGGCTGCTCTCTCGAAAAAAGCGTGCAAATGAAAAAGTTTTTTTTGATTTACAGAGAAATTGCATCTGAAAAAAATAGCTAATAATCTACATGATACGTTATTTAGTTCAGCCATAATTGTTCTATCGGTATCACATAATAAGAAAAAAAACCACCAAATCACCTCCAAATCGTTGAGATGAAGCCATTTACTCCTTTATTTTTTATAAAAAGAGTATAAAAAAAATCTACTGCTTTGCAATACAAAGGAAAATGATTTGGATTAGTTACTTTTTAAAAATACGTATAATTTTTATTATAATAGATTAAAAAGGAGTCTAATTTGGGACAGAACTCCTTGATGGGCGAGTCCTATAATTACTGGGTGGACGTACAACGCGTTGCGTGAGCTCAGCACAGAACACGCAAGCTAACCAATCAAGGCCGTTGGTATTAAGTTGCGCCTTAATAAATATCCTACGAAGAGGAAGGAAAGAAGGTCTGGGATGTTGGGATAGGCCTTCACTCAGTTGTGAGACATCATAGGCCAAAAAACAAAATTGGAGGTTTCATCATCATCGGCCAACACTTATCATAGAATGTCGATGATATATATGAATGTCGATGCACCATGATTTCTACATCTTCGCATGTGTTTTGCCGTCTCTTAGCTTGCTTAGCCGAGTTACCGGCCCATCAGCGATGGTATCATCTTGCATGTTTACTTTGTTGTATAGTTATAGACCTACTCTTATAGCTATATACATAACTCACATTCATGTTCAAAACTTCCTCATAAGAATCTAGATATTTTTAACAATTAACATGGATTATTTGTTTCAAAGCGTGACAAGTGTGCCTAAAGATCTGGGGTTCAATTTCCAGTTCCGACAAAGTGATTTACCGTTTTTTCCTTTGGAACTTTTCCAGTAGCCTGATATCTGGATTTATTCTCGATTGGTCTCTTCCCAATAAAATACTGGTATTTAGCTGCATCCGATTAGACTGGAAGCCGACCCCAAGATAGTTGGGAGAAGGCTAGGCAGATGATGATGGTCTCTTCCCAATAAAATCCTCTACTATTACTACCCCTCTTTTATACTGGCGATAATATATGACATTTCAACTCACTTGATTTTATCAACCACAGTATTCTTGAGCCCTGTAACAACAGAATCTTTGATGGTCAGTTTGAGTCCAGACAGGTCGATCTTGATGACGTCAATAAGGACTGGATCCAAGACCTCTGTGCCAACTTCTGGGATGCCAGCAGTAAATGCTACTAAGGCATTCTGAGCCGACTTCTTTACGCAGCTCGAGTCGCTTAGCGTGCATTTTTGGATCGGTGGTACTGAAATTAGGAGACATCATGGTTATAATAATGTTAGTAATTTCCACTGTTATTCTAGAGGTAAGAAGTGAAGGTTTGTGTTTTCACGACCCAGAAGTGATACGTCGAGCGAATTATGACGACGAAAGCCGAATCCTAACTGAATGCGATATACATAGTTACTCAGACAGTCCATAATCCCTCTCAAAAGGTTATGTACGTAATATAACGTATATAAAATAAACATAATAATAACATACATAAAAACGTACGTATATAATAAATTATGAATAATATTGTGTTGCATAGGATTCCCTACATAGCTGCACAGATGTTGGTTCAAAGGGAGAGAGGGAAATGTTGGGGTAGTGTTCCATCTACCCATGTATTCTTTTTAAGAGCATAATATTAAATGACTTATCAACATTTGTACCTATATCTCGAAGACTTTAAAATCAATACCTGATCAATTAATAAGTTTTGCTTAGTTCAATGATCCTTAATTTAATAAAGTAACTGTCGGTCAAATTATTATCAATGGATAACAATCTATATATATAAAATGCTTTGTCCTGAACGACTGACTGACGGATCAACGCACAGCCTAAACCACTGATCGCAGAGACCTGAAACTTGGAGGGTGTGTTCTTTGTATGATATAGGCATCCGATAAGATAGGATTTTCCGAAAATCTATCCTTAAGGGGGTGAAAAAGGGGAGCAAAGTTTGTTGGGACAACGTGATTCCTTGGTCCAATCTACTTCAAATTTTGCATAAACCTTTTTAACAGAATTGATGTAAGACGTGTTTCGTATTTTATTGAAATTCATCTCCTAACGCGGTTAAAAAAGTGTAGAAAGTAATTTTGGCGGTGATTTGCTTCGAAGTTGATATCAATACTCCTTAGTGATTTTGATTTAAGTTAAATTTATTTTTTTGACACATGATGGTTGAAAACTCAATCCGATTTTATTAAAAAAGGTTGAATCTAATGTGTATTCTGTTTCGCATTTTTTTACATTTATTTTGTCTGTGCCTATTTTTAAAAATGGGAGCAGAGTTCGTTTAAACATCCATGGGAAATTAATAAACTTTACTATTGTACCAATAGTTGGCGCATGCCTTTTCCGTACGCTTTCTTATTTGTTGTATGGCACACAAGAACACTCAATGGATATTCGTAAAGAAATTGTGTGTCATGTGTCGAACAATTTGGATGAAATTGCTGTTGTCTCATGACCGTCATAACAACAATCATGGGACAAAAGAAGAGTAGGTACGACTTTACTTAATCTGCCATGGAATAAAGGTATGAAATTTGGGAGGGGGAGGGGGAGGAAATATTGTAATATTGTAATTTCACACACTCACAGTAACAAATTACCTAGCGTTGAAATATGAAAATGTTATTATTATCAGGGAACTATCTCACTGCTTTCAGCTTTTGTTTTCCTATAGTTTAATTTTTGTTTGTAATTGATTTGCTTTTTTATGTAACCGAACATTTTTTGTCAAAAATCTTTTGAATCCTCAATATTGGTACCCAAGATACAGGCTTGCCTAGTTTGGGGCCAATGTAAAAAAATATATGTACCTAATACTGTTCTATAGTAAATAAATTATTATTATTATATTATATTATTATTAGGAAACACCCCCTCACCCCTCTCCCGCTATGAAGGAGAAGCGACGAAATCCCCCCTTTTTCTTGATGAATTTTAAAAAATCGGATTTTGAGGTTATGTTTACGACTTTTTTTTGTCTATTTAAAGGAAGGAAGGAAGAGGGGGGAAAGTGTAAACCCCTTCCCTTGTAGAAAAAGTTTCGGAGGCCCCCCCGCCCTCCTTTTTTAAAATACATATTTTATTTTCATGTTTATTTAACCTTTAAATCCCTACATTTTAATAAAGATTGTTATATTGTATAAGTGTTCAAACATTTAAACATAATATTTTTTTATATTCTAACAAAATTAAAAACGTAAAAAACCATATAAAAATCCTATCCAGAACCATTTTCGACTTCTTCGCGGATGCAGTCGCGGGCAAAAGCTAGTGGCCAATAAAAATGTAAATCTATCTAGCCTTTTCCCAACTATATTGGGATCGACTTCCAGTCTAACCGGATGTAGCTGGAACTTTGTGAGTGTATAAACAGCCAGTGTGAATTAAAAAAAAATACCTATTAAGCTGAAAGCGCCAATTGATGACAAATGTCATGATTTCATGAAATACTTACATTTGAAATCAATTCTAACTGAAAAAGTTATAATGATGACTTTAATGATTATAGTTCTATAAATACACACTTGCTACGGCCGCGAATCAAATTTTGACCAAGATACAACCTGACACTGACCTGCAAATTGCAGAAAACGTAAGATTATTTGGATTTCGCGGGCTACCCTGGCGCTTCCACCTTAAGCTGGACGGCCCAAGGCGGTGACGCGGTGTGTTCCATATTTAAATTTAAAAAAAGACTTTGGCGCGATTGTAACAGTTCAAACAAGATAAATATGTTATTCCTGTTACTGTTACGCAATAATAACTGATGTCATTATCTGTTATTAAATAACAGCCTTTTATTTTTCTAAGCACGGTATGTCAATTTGACCTTTTTATATTACATACCTAATAGAGGAAATAATACTTCAACATTGTAAAATAATATACGTAATAATGTTAGCATTATTCTTGCAGTGTTTCCGAACTGAAAGTTAGGTCTGCGGATGGTAACTTCTTGTAAGACTACAATTTGTATTTTCGAATAGTAATACGTTTTATCAAGATTCAATGAAGCGGGTGTGAGCGAGACAGATTAATACATACGAAGAAGAAATAGCAGATAACACGAATAGTTGTTATTGAGTACCTACTGAGACTGAAGAGTTTAGTAAATCAATCTGCCTAGCCTTTTCCCAACTATCTTGGGGTCAGCTTCCAGTCTAACTGGATGCAGCTGAGTACAAGAAAGTATTTTACATGAAGCTACTGCTTATCTGACCTCCACAACACAATAACAGTGCAATACGATACCCCTTGGTAAGACTGGTTGACAGACTCTCGGGCTACTGACGACCCTTAACGTGTCAAATATCCACGATTGAACGCCGGGAGCAACGGCTTAACGTGCTTTCCGAGGCACAGAGGAGTCTCGGTATGTAAAGATGGTCACTCATCAATGGAACAACCCCGGCAAGAGCTTAACCTGATGGATCGACCCATGCGGCTGTTATTACTTTGAAGTGTAGTGTAGATTGTGAAACATGAATGATATTTTTTAACAGATATATGATTTCACAGGAACAACTGTTATCCAGAATCTACGAATACTTGTGATTTGTAACTGTTACAAGAAATACGCTTCACTCCTACTATAATTTGCAGGATACTAACTCTGTAAGCTGTACCGAAATTCAAAATTTTGGTTTTATAGACGTATATTTTATTAACCGACTTCAAAAAAGAGGAGGTTCTCAATTCGTCTGTATGTTTTTTTTTTTTTTGTATGTATGTTACGCGATTTCTCCGTCAGTTGTGAACCAATTTTCAAAATTCTTTTTATATCTGAAAGAATATACTTCCGAGGTGGTCCCATATAAATTTTATCGAAATTGCTTCAGCGCTTTTTGAGAAACTGAATAAAAACCTCGATGACGTTTTGGTGTTCTCCAAATGTTTAAATTCCACGTTCCATTATATTGGGGTTTTTAGTTCTGGGGTATAACAACTACAAAGTGAAAAATAAAAAACTTTTTTACAAAAAAAACAACCCACTTCAAAAAAAAAATACACTAAAAATGAATAAATAACTTTAATTTCGGAAGTCGGTGTCAAATAACGAAGAAGTAAAATACAAACACCGACTTCCGAAATTAAAGATATTTATTAATTTTTAGTGTATTTTTTTTTTGGAAGTCCGTTGATTTTTCTGTAAAAAAGTTTTTTTAGGTATTTTTACATTCCCTATATAGGTATGAAATGAAAAGTAGAGTTTTTAACACGGGTGAAAGTCACCAATTCTTACTTGGACTACAAACGCCTTCGCTGCGCTCGGTCGTCTAAATACCTCGTATGAGAATTGGTTCCTTTCCACCCTTGTATAACAATCTAATATTTGGTTACTTCAGTTAACTCGAAAATTGGTATAAACAGTCTAAAAGTAAAGTAATTTTAACGGGTCCAAAGAATTTTTCATTATCAACCACTATCGGAGTGAAAAGGAGGAAACAGGTTTGCGTGAAAACGGAAATAGTTAGGGTGACCTAGCTTTCAACATTTATCTCATTGAGCATGGGTGCTACCACATGATACATTCTATAGGTCTGATGATGACCAGGGAAGTGCTTATCGGTTCTCAATAACGGAAATAGTAAGGATGACCTAGCTATCAACATTTATCTAATTGAATACGGGTGTTTCCACATGATTCATTCTGAAGGTCTGATGATGACCAGGTAAGTGCTTATCGGTTCTCAATAACGGAAATAGTTAGGGTGACCTAGCTTTCAACATTTATCTAATTGAATACGGGTGTTTCCACATGATTCATTCTGAAGGTCTGATGATGACCAGGTAAGTGCTTATCGGTTCTCAATAACGGAAATAGTTAGGGTGACCTAGTTTTCAACATTTATCTAATTGAGCACGGGTGCTACTTCATGATACATTCTGAAGGTCTGATGATAACCAGTGTGCAAGTGCTTATCGGTTCTCTATAACAGAAATAGTTAGGAAGATCTAGCTTTCAATATTTATCTAATTGAGCACGGGAGCTGCCGCATGATCAATTCTGAAAGTCTGATGATGATCTAATTGCTTAACACACTATCAGTAGCAATGGGTTTCATTTTGAGAGTTCAACATCATTAATTGCATTATTGAAGTTGTCGAGCAGACAATTTTTTCGAACATATGAAGAAATGATTTATTTTTTGGTGAATAAACATTTCATTATTTAATGGATTAACAATATCCATCAAAATGATTTGGAATAAAAAGGGCAGGAGTTTTGGGATTGTCTTTATGTAGAACTTTGACGTTCAGAATGTTCTGGCTCTCAGCCTAATAATACTACTACTGCTCTCAGCTTGATCTTAATACAAGTACTTTGGATTTTGATTTCTATAGTGTTTTATAAACGTGCTACTATCTGAAAATCTCTTTATATTAAACTTTTCACACGGGCGAAGCCGCGGGCGGAAGCTAGTGAGTTTATATTATTATGTTTGTAAACGTACCCACACTACAGGAGAAGTTCCTAGTATGGGAGTAATGATTAAATAAAAAAAATAAAAAATTAAGCCTTAACAACTGAATTGATTTAGATGAAACTTGGCACACAGATAGACAAGGATGCTTTTCACATAATACGTTCCCGTGGAATACGTTATCAAGCAGACAAAGCCGAACTACGACAAAAAAAAAATCTGCCTATCCTTTTCCCAAGTATCTTGGGGTCGGCTTCCACTCTAACCGGATGCAGCTGAATGCCAGTATTTTACATGGAGCGACTGCCTATCTGACCTCCACAACCCAGTTTCTGGGTAATACGATACCCCTTGGTAAGACTGGTTGTCAAACTTTCGGGCTTCTGACAACCCGTAACGACTGTCAAAGATCCACGATTGACAGCCGGGACCAACGGCTTAACGTGCTTTCCTAGGCACGGAAGAGTTTTGGTATGTAAAGATGGTCACCAGTCCATGGACCAACCTTGGCAAGCGAAGCCAACCTACGACCATCAAAAAAAATCTAATAGCTGTCCTTTGATCGCCAACTGTGTGGTCTAGGTATAATGTTTTATACCTAGGCCACACAATTGGCAAACAGGTCATAAAATGTTACCATTTACAATTTATGCTACAAATGAGCCATAAAACAAGTTAATTTAATAGCTAAATTACCTGAAATGAACAGGTAATTCCAAGTGTACGATATCTACTTAATTAAAGAGCTGGTTTACCAACCTATTACGTTTTTTTTTTTGTTTTGTCTTCGCACGATTTGTGCATTAAGCCAGTGTCAAGTAAGAAAGTATTTAGTTTTAGATACAGAGTACTGTCACTTTTTTTTCCAGTAGAATGCTGATGTAACACATTCTAAAGTTTTTGCAGTATTTGGCAGCAAATGTTTCGAGTCAGCCTTCTCGGCAAGCGTCGCTGAGGTGGTCAATACTACGACAATATTCTCAGCTTTATTTTTTAGACATCGCGCCTGTTACAATGATTTCACATATTGTCCAGTTGCGTAGACACTTGTGACACAAAACTACACCAATTTTACATCACAATATCTACTAGGAGTAAATTATATAATTAAACTAGCTGCGCCCCGCGGTTTTACCCGCCTAGACCGGAATAAAAGGTAGCCTATATGATAATCCAGGCTATAAACTATATACATACCAAATTTCATCCAAATCGGTCCAGCCATTTGAGCGTGAAGAAGTAACAAACATACACACTCACAAACTTTCACATTTATAATATTAGTAGGATAATAAATAATTAAAACAGCCGCTGAACTACAAAAAACAACAATAACTAAAAATGGCGCCAAAAATCTCTGATACGTTAGTAAAGATCATCATTTGTTTATGACCAACATTTGGTTTCTTGAAAGAAATTATATAATAGAATAGAACATACACACACACACACACACACACTATATAACTTCTTTAAACATACGGTATTTTCGGGATTTAAGCGAGGTAATAATAATATAATAAAATAATAATAATCCTCCTGACAGCATTATTATCACGGTGGCCAATCACAGCGGAGATAAGCGGGAGATATTATAGTGCACAAACGTGTGCGTAACAGCAGGTGCACTCTCAGCCCCCCCCTAGCCATATTACTTTTCTATTATCGTTTACGCTAACGCTTAGTACAAAATGTATGGCAATGACATTACCTGTCACGTGACTTCTCGCAGGTAATGTCATTACCATACATTTTATACTAAGCGTTGAGATTCTATATCCTATACCAGGATATGGTCTACCCGTGTGCCAAAACTCATTCAAAACCGTTCAACAGTTAAGACGTGAAGAGGTAACAGACAGACAGACAGAGTTACTTTCGCATTTATAATATTAAATTAAAATATTAAATATGGAAGTTTGGATATAATAAATTAGCATTTATTAAATAATCATGAGCTTTATAGTAATGCTTAATTAATTAATTAATTCATAAAATTTCCGATGGTAATATTTCCTAGCCTATTCATTAGCGATGTGTAGAAAATCCTACTAATATTATAAATGCGAAGGTTTGTATGTTTGTGTTTCAATCACGCAAAAAAGGCTGAAGAAAATAGGGAATGAAATTTTGCACAAAGATAGATTATAACCTGTAACGGCTGAAGGAAAATGGGGAATGAAATTTTGCACAAAGATAGTTTATAACCTGTAATAAAACATATGCTACTTTTTACCATGCGGGCGAAGCCGCTGGCAGGTCTTTGTATAATCCATACCTACTTTATCATTATCAATATTATTTTATATGTATTCTGGTATTATTATATTTACCTACTTAATTTTTCGCATTATTTTAGTCATCACAGTTATCATCAGTTACAAATAAAAAATCTGTTAAAATCACTAGTAGTTATGTAGTAACATTCATAATCAAGTTTAGGACAAAGCAGCGCAAGTTTCGTGTCGCGGGTTCGATTCCCGCACGGAACAAATATTTGTATGACCTACAGATAGTTATTCCAGGTCTGGGTGTCTTGTGTATGTGAGTTTACATGTTTGTGAACGCACCCACGATACCGGAGTAATTCTTAGAGTGGGGCAACTTATTGTTAAAAAAAAGGTATCACTTTTCTTCAAACGACAAGGTAAATAAGACATCGCGGAATCCTAACCTAGTCGACCGTGACCACAAATAAAACTCAGAAATACGTAAATGTGACTACAAATGTCTCATAAAATGATAGTTTGTGCTTATCTAAGTAATTTAGTCCATGCATCTTGATTTAGCATTATAATAACAAAATATGTAGATGGCAAAATATTTTAGGCATAATGGATGTAACTCCTGAGAATGTTGCTGTATTTTATTAATTTTTAGGAGTCTAACTAAACTCGATTTTGATGATTCTTTTTTTGTATGATAGGTCATACTTCAAAGGTGGTCCCATATAAATTTTATCGAATTTGATTCAGCACGTTTTGAAAAATCAACATAAACAAAAAATATGTATACACAGATGACGTTTTGGTTGTCTCCCAATGTTCAAATTCCATGTTATTGGTGTTATCTATTCGGGCATAACTTTAATATTTAGTTTTACTTCTGGTGTACAATAACAATAAAAAAAAAACTGTAAAGTGAAAACTAAATAACTTTATTCAAAAAATACAAACGACTTCTAAAAATTGCAAAATAACTTTAATTTTGGAAGTCAATATCCAATAACGAAGAAATAAAACACCGACTTCCGAAATTAAAGTTATTTTGCAATTTTTAGAAATCGGTTGTATTTTTTGAAAAAAGTTTTTATTTTATATTTTGTTTTGTTCGTGCGTCCTTATATTACTTCTATTTACATTTAGGTACCTATAGAAATTAAAATTAATTATGTTCGTTGGTCAGCGCATCACCAGAATGGCTGGATTTGTTCTGTATTTTTTTTATGTTCATAATCATCTGGTTTTTATTAGAGTAAGAAAAATTGGAAATATTACAGAGAATATTCAAAAATTCCAATGCTTTTTTTAGTGGTATTTTTAAAATAAACATCATATTTGGACTGAACAGGGCAATATCTGTTGGGTCAGCTGTTATTTTATTATTATGATAGATAGTTAAATACCTACGCTTTTTTCAATGTGTCTTTTTCTGGGTATTATAAAACTAAAACAATGTTCTAGTTACGTGCAGCACGTAACTAGAACATAGTTTTAGTTACTAAACTGCACTGCACTAACTAGCAGCTAGTTCATGGTCTTGTATTGACACAGACAATTGTTTAAATCGTAGGTACCTTAAATAAATTCTAAGTCTATAAAGAGGTGTATTCCTCGAAACGCACCGACGATAAAACATAGAGAAGAGCATGAAGGATTCGTAATAAATGATATCATTCGTCATGGGTGCCTATTAAGTGTTTATTTCTGACGCACTGCAACTGGTACTTTTAATTAAAAAGCTCTTTGAGGAGTACCCCAAGTTACATGCATTAAAGTAAATTTTGTTTAGCGTAAAAAATAAAAATATACACTTACACGCTGCAAATATAACAATAATTTGCGTTAGTAAAATAAAAGTATTAAAAACAGCACTCATTGTGATTAACTTAATACGTTTCACAGTCCGCTCGAAAGCTCGGTCACAATACAAATCGCTTAAAACATTGCCTCCTGTTATATATAAAGTTCGAGCAATCTGTTGCCAAGGCCAATCATTAATCTTATCAATGTACATCTAATAAAATTATTGTAATCTTCACTGATAGATAACCGAAGTAGGAATTGTTTTTTTAACGCGTTTATGCATCTTAAAGTCGGTACCTTATGATGGATAAAAGCGTTAAAAGAAAAATTGACAAAAAAAAAAACAATTCCTACTTCAGATCGCATCTTTAATTAAAAAAATCGCAATAAAACATTAAAAAAATAGTTACTTACTTATCGAATTAAATCTCACTTGACTGAGTCAAAAGGTTAGTAGAAAAAACATTACGTATAGGTAGAAAAGTCTTTTGTTTCGTGCTTGCCATGAATTGTGGCGAAACAGGCCCTGTAGACAAAGTAACATCGCTTCGTAGCGAAACGATATCTAAATTCGTCATCTCTCTCGTCTCTGAGATATCGATAAACATTTCCTAGCGTTAGCGTTCCTTCGTTATCTTTTTTGGCGATCACGATCGAGGCGAAGGCTAACTCTGAAAGCGCTGCTTGTCTACGCATTTGTATGGGATAAACACGATAGCAATTCGTTTCGTTATGGTTTCGTTACGAATTATAACATTGTCTACCAACTTGCGATAACGATGACGACAGTCGACTGACCACGTGACTTAGCGCGGTTTATGTCAATCTCATACATTTTAGTCTTTTCTAACTTCGTTATCGTTTTTAAATTGTTACTTTGTCTAAGCCCCCAGGTAGGTATTTTACTCCTTTTCGGAAACTTTCGGCAAAACGAAAAAATGGGGCGAATACATAACAAATATTTAATCTTATGCCTGCCTCCATTATGCTATCTGCTAGCTCGAAATCAGACAAGAAGATACCCAATAAAACGTTTTTACAAAAATAAACAACCGACTTCCATAAAAAACACAAAAAATTGCAAAATAACTTTAATTTGGGCAGTCGAGTTTTGTTTCTTCGCTATTTGACACCGAAGTCGGTTGTAATTTTTCGTAAAAAGTTTTTATTTTTTACTTTTTAGTTGTTGTACCTTTATTTCAAACTAAATAGTAAAGCTTTATCCGAATAATTGATAGTCTCATAAATAAAATGATAACATCGTCAATGTAGTCGAAGTCAATTAAATATGCGTAATTAAGGATAATTCAAAAACTGCAGGTCTGAGTAGCAACAGCTTGCAAATAAAAATAAGTATCATCAAAATCGGTTCACCTATAAAAAGTTCTGAGTAAAAAAAACTTTTTAACAAAAAATTCAACCGACGACAAAGAACTAAAAAGCAAAAAAATAAATTAACCTTTTAAGTCTTGAGCGTATTTACCTACATAAAATATCAAATTTTATATAAACTAATTTTGAGTCGGCGCCAAATAATAAAAAACTTTTTAGTTTTTTATTTTATAATTTTTTGGGACTCGCATCATCTTTTAATACTCTAAGGCTAATTTCTAATCCATAATTCCTCTTGGCACTGAGCTGATGATGTAACCATCCTTCCATGAGGTTCCTATGATATTGACCAGTTGAGGTTACCTCCAATATTCTAAAAACGTCTTTTCTTCAAAGCATATTAAGTGGGATCTGTCACTAAAACCAGTTTTATATATCTAACTTCTATTGTTTAGGAAAGGTATGGTTTCCATCATCAGCTAAGTTTAATGATGGGATGATTCCTAAATGCAAATACCTGATTAAGTTATGAAAAGTAAACGGAAATAATATTCGTGCCCAATTTTCGAGGTTCTCTCTCAACTTTATCAGGATTCCATAATCAGATCCTGATGTCCTTGACATGGGACCACCCTTGAAAAAACCCTATCTAAAAAAAAAAAAACACCAAAATCGGTTCATAAACAACGGAGTGAGGGCCGAACATACGTACAGAAACGCTAAACGTGCACACAATTTTCGAGGTTTTCTCTCAATTTTATCAGGATTCCATTATCAGATCCTAATTTCCTTGACATGGGACCACCCTATCTAACAAAAAAATAATCATCAAGATCGGTTCATAAATGACGGAGTGAGGGCTGAACATACACAAAAAAAAAAACATACAGTCCAATTGAGAACCTCCTCCTTTTGTTTTCGTCGGTTAAAAAAACCGGCCAAGTGCGAGTCGGATTCACGCACAAAGCGTTCCGAATGAATCAAATATTATTTAAATGGCTTCTAATAAAAGTGAAAATCTTTTTAATACAAAATTTTACATGAACTTAAAAATACTAATTATTAAAACATAGATGCATAAGCGTACAAAATAATATTTTAGGCTTATCCTTAAAACAGTGTAAGAGACGTTCACGCTGCTTTAAAGAAAATTTTATAGTTACGACTATATTCTAGTTTACGTTTTATTTCATTGAAGCTTGCCATAAATTTTAATTTATCTATACTTTATTTTATACTTTTTAACATTAGAATTTATTGAAATACTTATCCTGACACCAGAAGCGTATTAACTCTAAGGCCGAAAGAGTCAGTAACTAGGGCAGCAGCAATCTGACTTTATTCTTCTAGCCAGCTGCCCTGTAACTTCTTGTCAGTCCAAAGAATCTATACGGCCAGTGTGCTATAACTTGTCAAGACAAATCCAATTATTCTTACCTCATCGGGCTGCATCGTTAATTCGAGCATTTCTTATGACCTTGGACTATACCTGGAACTATAGTTTTAGTCAAGACAAAATCGACGAGACCAAAGAATACGGCACTTTCTTGTTTAGTATCTATGGTACCCTTCTGGCTCTATCATCAGATCCTAGTCACCACCTAGTTTAATGACACTTGTCAGAAAGTACCATATTATCCAATGAGTCAAAACACGATGGTGCTAAATTGTATGATTGAAGATCCTATATATGTTATCAGACCCTGATCACCTTCTAGTGTCATAAAATAACACTAGTCAGTGCAAATTCAATAAACTCAAACACGATAGTGCTATCTTGTTTAGTTGAGGAGTTTTTATGGTCAACTTCCGTTTTAATCATTAGACCCTGGGCATGACCACCACTAATTGTAATATCGCTTGTCAATACATAACCAATAAGCTTATTTTGTTTGGTTGCGGAGATCCAATGGCCACATTCCGGCACCATCATTAGACCCCAGGCATCTCTTAGTGAAAAATTACTTTTCAATACATATCGAATGAGCCCAAACGCAATTTTGCTACCTTGTTTTGTTGCAGAGATCCTTTGGCTACCTTCAGACTCCATCATCAGACCCTGAGTACTACATCTTTTTTGGTTTGGGAGATCCTATGGACACCTTTCGGCTCCATCATCAGACCAGTTTCATAGTACATATTATTGCATAGCGCACTTAATTTTATAAGTAATGCAAGTTTCGGCTTCATAAAAAACCAGAAAGTGTTTGAAAAATGGGTTACGGTACTAAATTTTATAACCAGATACACACAAAACCAAAAAGTTGTTGACATTTTAGTTATTATAAAGTTTGTAATATATAGACTTCTTATGAGAAGTCTATATTTTTACAAACTTTAGAAGAAGAGAGAAGAGAAGTCTATATTAGAAGAAAGAAGAGAATATATATAAAGAAGAATATATATAAAGAATAAAGAAGAGAAGTCTATATTTATACAAACCTATGGGTTTTCCTGTAATCTATAAGTAAAGAACTACCTATTTCCTGTATTTTTTTTTTTATTTTAGACTCAGTAGTTTCAGAGGTCATGGTCAATTTTCGTTTATTTTCTATAACTTTACAACGATTCATTTAAAAATTATGATAAAAAATATTTGAGACAATGCGCCCTTTCATTTGATATGTCGCACGGTACAGTTTGAAAAACATTATTTTTAGGGATTGAGCTGCTTCAATGCTATACATTAGGCAATGGCGTCACACTTTATGCTTTTTATAAACAGAGACATTTTTTTTTTGACATTGCTATTAATATACTTTGTAAAGTATTATATTTCTTATTGTATCCGTCTACTCCCCGCCCGATCCTAGCCCTAGAGGTACCCTGCGGGTTTATTTATTTATTTAATTAAATAAGGCACACCAACAACTTATTTACAATTAAATTCATACTAACCATGACCGAGATGGTCCTGTGTAAATAAGTCAATTAAAGATATGCACATCATTCACAGATTATGACTAACTAGTAGTGGGTTTGGCGATACTAGTCAGCAGATTGGGATGGCATACGATCTTTCTTCGCATATTATCTTTGGCAGCCCACTTGCTTTTCTTCGACTGATGCTTCGTCGTGCGCGGACGCCGTGACGGATGTGTTGCGGTACTACATTACGTTCTCTGACGTAGCAATGTCTGGCGCAGCTCGTCCATGATTTGGTGCCGAGTGAAAACTCGCTGATGCGCTTACACACGCGACATACCTAGCATGGGCCGACGCTCGTACGCGCAAAGCAAATGACGTGAGTCAGAAGAAGGGAGCCTTCAACAGGGCTGCCAAGTCCTTCAGGAAGGTGTTGTGGAGGGCTCGGTTTGACCATATTAGCCGAATTGGGAACCAACTTGCTTCTTACCCAGCAGGTATAGGCTCAAGTAGCTGCCAAAAAGTTGGGGATCCTAGCAAAGTTGAGACGGTATTTCACGCTGGAACAGCTGCTCAATCTTTATCAAGCGCAGGTTCGATCGTGTATGGAGTATTGCTCTCATCCTTGGGACGTATCTGCCAGATACCAGCTTGACGCACTTGAGGCAATTGATAGGCGTGCCAAGAGGATCATCGGCAATGATTAGCTCGTCGAGTCAAAGCTCCCCAAAGTCTTGAGCATCGACGCGACGCCGAGTTGCTACCTGCCCGTTTTCTATCGGTTTCATTTTGGCGAGTGTGCGACGGAATTGCATAATTTAATTCCGCCAAGCCCGTTCCATAGTGTACATCCATTCCGTAGTGGACATCCCACCCACACGCAAAAAACGTTTTGAGAACACATTCATTGTGCTACAGCTAGTGAGTGGAATTCCCTGCCGGAGTCCGTGTTTCCTGATGACTACAACCTGGGAGTCTTTAAGTCAAGAGTGAATAGGCTATATAGGATGATGTGGTCGAAGATGGATCACGCTTGCCTAGGAAAGGCAAGCGTGATCCATCTTCGACCACATCATCGATTACCATCAGGTGAGACAGTGGTCAAACGCATCCTATCAAAAGTAAAAAAAATATTACTTTATTATTGTATAAGTGGGGACTAATATGTGGTTTTCTTTTTTTCTTTTTCCAGTATCTTTTTAACGTTGTCTGACAGTTTGAGAACTTTTGCGGCCTACACAAATGTCCTGTCTTTGGTATTGTTCGTCGAGTCATTGAGCTCCTTAGTAGTTCTATGTTGAGCTAGTCGACTACTGACAGATGCTTGCACTGACTGGACAAGTCCACTCAAATATGTGTGGTGCATTCCTCAAAAGCTCATCTCAAACATTTAATACATGGTTCTCATAATTATGCATGATTTGACCAGTATTTAATGTATCGATTAGAACACTTTAGAAGAGACTTTGACCTCTGAGTTTGTTTCGGTGTTTCTTCTCAGGGTAGTCAGCTACAAAACACCGGCCTCATCTAGCTTATACTGATAAAAAACATTGACGTGTAAGTGTTCCTTGTAACCTATTTATTGTATAAACATCATTTATCATTTTACATTTTCCGATTTTCCCCCCAAAAGTGACCCCCAAGTTCCAAATTAATTTATTTACGTAACTCGCCCGTGTTTGGGTCATAGAAGTACACATTTTTTTTTTTTGGTGGAGTGGGAAGTCATCAAATGACTTCTCCCGCTCTGGGTGGGGCGGGAGGGCGTGTCAGACTCTTACTGACTAAAACTCACCCTTTTCCTTCCCTGCCTGAGTGCCCAGGGATGCGGTAACTCATTTTCAGAATTTATCCGCTACCCCTAGGCATGCAGGCACCGGCCACGATGGGCCCCGTCAGTGGTGGCTGACACTAATCTCTTTGAGGCGCGCGTGGAACACTACGCGCCGTCGACTCGCGGGCCTGGTGCTGATCGGACGGCGAGCCACCCACTGCTCGCCGTCCCCAGGCCCGGGTAAGTCTTACGTAGTCTTAAGATGTCAGTGAGAAATTAAAATTATTATTTAGCTTCATTTTTTTTTCATTAAACGTACCGGAGCGGAGATTTCCTTCATGTAACTTCTCCCAAGTTCATTTTTCCACTCTCTTTTCAGTTTCTCACATTTTTTGTTTCTTTTTTCTGGCCTTGAAAAATAATTACAACTCAACAACAACTTTTTGCATTAATTACCTACGTCTATTTGCTAGATTTTAAAATACCTATACACTGACTATTATTAAATTATGATAGCGTGTTTTTATTACGTCATGGCCAAATAAGAAATTAACATAATACCTCTTTTTTGGGCAGCCAAAATAAATAAACACTTGAGAAGTTTGTGCCATAAAAATGTACTAAATCTCAACTACGGTAGTAACTTATCTGACTTGGTTTATATATAAATAAATATACTTACACAGATAAGTATAGGTTAGTAGGTTCTCTTAATCATTATCCTGCCATGAACACAATGTATTTATTTATTCTCATGCGTATGAAAATGATTAAAACGTAAAAACAGAAGTTAACAGTAAAACCAGTGCACAGATACAGCACTAGCGTTAAGGCGCAGTTGTACGATTTTTAATGGTTTTTAATTGAACATCACGTCTAAACAACTAGGCTTATTTCTCTGAAAAAAAAATATAAGTTACTCTAGACAATTTTCGTCGTAATTTGATCTGTGAATATTTGAATTTATATTTTCATAGCACAGTGTAATTAATCTGTAAAGTTATATCTACCGCGGATAAAAAATTCAAAATCACGCAAAAACTATAAAGCGTATTTTTATGAAACCATCAACATTTTAAAGATCATTTAATAATTTATAATTTAGTATAAGTGATTTAGTTTAATACCTGCTTTTTTAAGTGTAATAAATTAATAATGCGTCTAATTTCGGACAGCGCTCCTTGATGGGCGAGCCCTATTACTGGGTGGACGTACGACGCGTTACGTGAGCTCATCACAGAACACGCAAGCTAACAACTCAAGGTCATTGATAGTTAATAGCGCCTTAAATCTCACCAAGCTGGTCCAAGGGCAACGAGGGTGCTGGATGTTGATTCGCACACACCCAATTGCTTGGACCTTCTGTTGACAACAGATCCAGACCGCTACTCGGTGTCGATTTCTCCACCATTAAGTAGTTCTGACCACTGCCTGGTGAAGTCTGTGTCTGTCTACTCCCCGCCCGATCCTAGCACTAGTGGCACTCGGCATGTTTGGCGATACAGGTCAGCAGATTGAGATGGCATGCGATCTTTCTACGCATGTTATCCTTGGCAGCCTACTTGCTTCTCTTCGACTGATACTTCGTCGTTGCGGCAGGGGATGGAATGCTACATTCTGTTCTCTGACGTAACAATGTCTGGCGACGCTGGTTGATGGTTTATTGCCGAGTGCAATCGCGCTGATGTGCTCAAACACACGGCGTACCTGGCATGGTTTGGCAATTGTTCTGAGGACTTGTGCGCCTGAATTATCTCCAATCCTGACACGCCTATTTCGGCTTTCGTTTGAGACTGGAAAAGTGCCGATGGCTTGGAAGTAAGCTAACGTGTAGCCCGTGCCCAAGAACTGCAGTCGGGCTGACTTGGTTAATTACAGACCCATCTCTGTCACGTTCATACTCTGTAAGAGTGTGAACCTGTGCTCAACCACAAGCTCCTGGAAATCAATACAGCTTCCGCCGGAATCGATTAACTGGGGATCTTCTAGCGTATACATCTGGAGTGAGGCTATCAAGAAACTCGGGGAAGCACTTGCGGTCTCCCTCGACGTCTCGAAGGCCTTCAACAGGGTCTGGCACGAAAGCCTTATTAGTAAGCTTCTTTCCTTCGGTCTACACTGGATTGTGTAGACCGACGGGATCAGTCTATCCGAGTGGTCATAGATGGCTGTTCGTCCGGACTGCTGGATATTAATGCCGGGGTTCCTCAGAGGTCAGTGCTCTCGGCAACACTGTTCTTGCTGCATTTTAATGATCTGCTTAAACTCGTTACTTTTGGGTATGCAGACGACAGCAATGTTGCTGAAAGATGCGTGTCCAACGCACGAGCTGTTGGGTCGCAGATCCGGTCTCTCCGAAAGGCTATAGGGAATGTCTATCAAAGTATGCACATCTATAATTTATTTACACTTCATGCAACAAAAGTACAAAGGCGGACTTAATGCCTCAGGAATTCTCTACCGTTTGTGCATTATTATTATTATTGTAAAGGTACTTAGTTGAAAGTATTGCACCTCCTTCTACCACAGTTAGTCTCGTAGCCCCGAAGATGGTCAAGGTCATGTTCTGACTGTTGACGGGGTTCGAGGGTCTTGGCTTAGCCCCCCGAGCCCCGAGGAAGAAAACCTCCATAAAAAATCACCCCAAACCACCAAGCGGCGGCGTACCGTGACCCAGTTGATAGCTTGACTAATGGGTAGTTAAATATTCACTAGTTTTTGCGACATACAAAGTTTATTACTCGTGGAAACTATGAGGGCGACACTTGGCGGGTAGAAGACCCTTAAGCCACGATATGCTTCATAGCAACTACAAAGGTAATTTGGAAACTTTAATTCCTTTAGGTATACAAAAACGTCAATGTTGACACTGGTCACATTAATGTACATTACATTTTTTGCGAATAGCACTTTAAGTATTTGTCTTCTTGCCGAATTCCAAAACTATTCATTGAAAGGTCAAGCTTATCGTGTTTAGGAATCCCGATTTCATTGTTTGAATAATTCTTTAGCTTATTGATGGTTCATTTTGCACGTTCACATTATTTTACTAGTCAATAGTCGAAGTTTGCTAATGCACCAGGTCCGCCATGAATCGGCTCAGGAAAATATGGAGAAACAGAAACATCACAAAGGCCACCAAAATGCGACTTATCCGGGCATTAGTGTTTCCCATTTTTCTGTATGTTGCTGATGTGGACTTAAAGAGAAAGCGAGAAAAAGAAGATAGACGCTTTAGAAATGTGGTACTGGAGAAGAATGCTTGGCATAATCTGGACACAGTTCCGAACCAACGTCTCAATTCTCCAGGAACTCTGTATCGAATAGCGTCTCTCTTCCATCGTCCAATATCGTATTCTGTCTTTCTTTGGTCATATCACACGTCGAGACGACACTTCTGTGGAGCGACTTGTGGTGCAGGGCAAATTTGAAGGCACAAGAGCGCGCGGCAGGTCACCAATGCGTTGGATCGATCAAGTCAAAACTGCACTCAACGGTCCACTCTACGAATGTACGAGAAGAACTGCAGTAACGGAGGAATGGCGACGAGTAGTGAAACTCGAAGACATCACCCCTGATGTGACGACCATGACCACTCTGCCAAGAGTGTGACGATGAAAAAGAAGAAGTCGCTGTTACAAAATAGTGTAGATTCCTTTAGAAAGATGTTTTTTTTCAACTGAGACAGGACAATAGTATTATGTAATGCAATAAGAAAATTTAATTTCAATTTCGCCAAAATCTAGAGCAAAAATAAAATGATCTCTTTTGGTTTTCTCAATACTGTCCCCGTTAAAAACACCCTGAGTATGGTATATATCTACGAGTAAATGTATCTGGTATGCCCATGGATATATTAAAACCAGAATTTTTAATTAAGTACTTAATTAATTGAATATTTTGTAGTTGTAGTAGTGGTGGCCTAGTGGTCACCATCATCACTGTTCTCAAAACGGTGAAGTAAAACATCGTGAGGAAACCAGCATGTCCTAGAACCAAACACCCATCAAGTCGCACTGGGCCCGCGTGGTGGATTAAGGCGCTATTAAATGCCAATGACCTTGAGTGGTTAGCTTACGTATTCTGTGCTGAGCTCACATAACGCGTCGTACGTCCACCCAGTAATAGGACTCGCCCATCAAGGAGCGGTGTCAGAAATTAAATGCATTATTAATTAATTATACATAAAAACAGGTTTTATATTAGAACACGTATACTAAAATACAAATAATTAAATTATCTTTAAAATGGTGCAGGTTCCATATGAATTCGCTTTATAGTTTTTGCGTGATTCTCAATTTTTTATCCGCGTTAGACATAACTTTACAAATTAATTACACTGTATTATAAAAATATAATTTAAAATATTCTTAAATCAAAATACGAAGAAAATTGTCTAGAGTAACATACTCGTATATTTTCTTCAGAGAAATAAGACTAGTCGCTTAGACGATGTTCAATTAAAAATCATTAGAAGTCGTATAACTGCGCCTTAAGGCCCATTCGTTCTCGTAGAGAAGAGGCCTATGTCCCAGCAGTAGGAAAGTTTAAAGGCTAATTATTCTAAGTTAAGCCAACATTTTATACGTACACAAAAAAAAAATTCTCAAAAGTTATACCTAACTAAAGAATGCCCGCTGCCTCAGATGTATCTTCTGTGTTTGTTAAAGTAACACTTCAGGCAAACATGTCTCGAGTATTTTTCTAGCAAATAAAATTGAGATTTACGATCCAACTCTACTAGAATATTATATATATTTTTTGGTATTATCGCCTCTATAAATTATAATTTGGGCTGTCTAAGAGAAGGATGAAGTTGAAAAAGCCAGCCATTACGTATTAAAATAATGATTGAGCCTGGGCCGTAATGATACATGGTAGTGCTATGAATTTAGATGTTTTACTCCGTATATTTGTAAACAGTGACATTAATGTTTAGGTAAGTATCTAAACTGTATATCTGTATATGTAAGTCACTGTTTCACGGAAATACATGGTCACATTTTAAAAACTGCTCCTGCCCATGGAAACTTGTTCATACGTTTCTTCAACGAAGTCTAATAAATTACCAAAAAAAAATTGGTTCTTCCATACAAAGTCATCATAAACTGCTCCAATTTTTTTTCTGTATTGACTTTGACTTTGTTGCAGAAAGTTGTACATATATATGGGCAGAAGAAATATTTCTCATAACCCATGCACACACACACCCAACTTCTAACCATCACCTACACCAACTTCTCATCAACATATACTCAACCACACTCATACACATACACATACACTCTCAGGATGACATATTATAATTATTATAAGCGCTGTAAATTTTTTATTATTATAGTTTTTACTTTCTCATTTTACTTTTTTTTATAAAATGTCCAGAATCCAGAAATTGTATAGGTACTATTTCTTAGACGAAAGAGACTGAACCCCACGACACAAGGTATCCTAGTGTGGGGTTCAGTGTCGTATTTATGGTGGATGTTTACATTTTATGAAAAATAAAAATAATAATTATTTAAAATATGACCACGCAATTACATTACATTCTGTATGTCTATTTATTCAAACTTAGCACAATGTTGTCTATTGTTTTCAGACAAAATGCAGCGATCCTTAAGATTTTGACCAGACTGAAATAAGACTAAAAAAAAAATCTATGCCTACCGTGTTCAAAAACATGTAAACTCACATACACAAGACACCCAGACCCGGAACAACTATTTATAGGCCATACAAATATTTGTTCCGTGTGGGAACGTAAATCGGATGAACAGTGACCGCTGGACTGCTCTTTACAAAGTATACTTGCCTGAGGTTGAACTGCGCAGCCGAGGCCGGCCTAAGAAGAGGTGGCGAGCTTACCGCATGGATTGGTTTGACGTGGCTTGTGGCAAGAATATCTGGAAGGACTTGGGGAAGCCTTTGCCCAGCAGTGGGAGACGATAAGCTAAGAAAAAAAAAGTGGATATCGAACCCGCGACACGCAGTGCAACCACTGCGCCAACCGTGCCGTCATCGCCATGTTTATTTATTTATTTATTAAACTTAATGCACAAGTAAGAATTACTGTACAATGGCGGACAGAAAATACCTAAGGCGTTAAGCCTTAGGTATTTTCTACCAGTCGTCCTTAGGATGGTGCAGAGACGGAACGTGGCAGGTGCAATTTAAGGGAAATAATAAACAGAAAAAAAATACAATAATAAATACATATATACAACAAAATTAAAAATGTAATTGAGAATAACGAAAACAACGAATCAGCGTTGTGATGATTTTTCAAACTCCTTGCAAATGTGTTCACGCGCCTTCAACTTAAAAGAGAATCGACTGGTTGCCGTCCTGTATGAATTATGCATACAAAAATAAATAAACAGAATAATAATCATGCTAATATCCCAAAACCCATCGAGATAAACGTATAAAACACGGAACAAAATGAACAGCTAAGTATATTCAATTCCTAGATTAGCTACAAATGAAACTGAACTAGATTTGACCAGTTTGTTAGACAGGCTATAATTATAATATTTTGCGAGTCATTAAAATTTGCAAGTATGTATTTTATTTATGTTGAAAAACAGAGTCACGTGTAGAAGTAGGTATCACGAATGTCCACTTTTTGTACAGTGGCAGTGTTCATAATATTAAAATAAACTGGCCAAGTGCATGTCGGGCCATGCGCATGGTAGGATTCCGTAGACCGTACTTCACCTAAGTAATTTTTTCCAAGGATTTTGTATTTTGTACGAAATTTAACAAGTAGCAACATTTTATAAGTTGGGCGACTATTACTCTAAAACTAACAGCGCTAACTTAACCGTGATAGTTTTCTTTTTAATTTTGGTATAATTAAATACTACTGCCGTGAATTTTTCACATATCCAACAGCAACCATTTAGCTGGCAGGGGGACACACTTAACTCTAACAAAAATTAGCAATTAGCTTAATTTTACACAACCGATCGCTGAATCGAAAAATGGTTTACAACGACACCCCTACATGGCATACAGTAGAAAAAAAAAACTTCCCCAATACCTAATTAATTGTACATATAACTAATTGTACTTACAGGTACTTACCCTAAAAAAATGTTTTTTTTATGATTTTATTATATTTCTGTCGTAATTTGATCTGAGAATATTTGAAATTACATTTTTATAACATAGTGTAATTAATTTGTAAAGTTATGTCTAACGCAGATAAAAAATTGAGAATCACGCAAAAACTATTATGCGTATTTTTATGGAACCTTCACCATTTTAAAGATCATTTAATGATTTATAATTCAGCTTCAGTGTTTTAGTTTAATACTTGTTGTTTTATGTGTAATAAATTAATAATGCGTCTAATTTCGGACAGCGCTCCTTGATGGGGGAGTCCTATTACTGGGTGGACATACGACGCGTTACGTGAGCTCAGCGCAGAACACGCAAGCTAACCACTCAAGGTCGTTGGCAGCTAATAGCGCCTTAAGTACATCCAAGACAAATTATAGCTCTCTAGTACTAATAATAATAATAATAATAAGAATCTGTGGCCCGCCTGTCAAGCCGACTGTCATAATGTTTTCCATATATTTTTCCTAAAC
This sequence comes from Polia nebulosa, assembly GCA_951329385.1. NCBI lineage: Eukaryota > Metazoa > Arthropoda > Insecta > Lepidoptera > Noctuidae > Polia > Polia nebulosa. The sequence continues at coordinate 12,395,196 of OX589604.1, forward strand.
TATTTATATTTATTATCATGTTTACAATAGTGAAAATAAGACCAAAAACGAGAGAAAAAAAATATTACCAAGTGCAAATCATAGTGAACAACAGTGAGATGAGAACTACAAAAATAAAACGGAACTTATGACAACGTGAAAATGCTAACCAGGAACCGGGCCAAATTGCTGACCACACACCCAACATCTTCGGGTTCGTCGCTCAGCTCCGCCTCGCAGCCGCCGGGACCTGCACCAGCCGTGAGTCGAGTGATTCCGGCCGCTGCAGTTGCGTCGAGCTCGAGCGACGAATATACCACTCCGCCGACGACACCACCACCTGCGCGTCGACGGGGAAGAGGCCGACCACCAGCCAGTTTTGAACCTCGAGGCCCACCGGCCTCTGATAGGGTTCCCGCTGCCGGTGGAAGTGTGCAGCGCATGCGATGGACACAATCCATTAACGAAAACGTCATGCGCTCATACTATGGGGCTACAGAGGGGGGAATTAACCTGACTGCGTACCGTGGTCGGATGCTCTCTCTGTTTCAGGTGCTTGAGCCAGCTGTCAACGTATCGGCCCAACGACTGTCGGATCAGGTGCGGGTCATCCAGCGTAACCGTATGCTGGATGATACCACACTTGATAGACTACGCCTCGAATCACGGAGTAGCCGTGTCTCACCTGCTTCGCCACCGGCCGCGGTGCAACTGCAACCTAATGCACCACCGCGACCTGACCACGTTGGTGAAGATGATGATGACGTGGCTATATCCGTGAGTACCCAGTGTAACGAACGATTGAGGAGCGCTTTGGAGGATGCATTCCGAGAGCACCGCTCCACACCGCCTGGGCTTAGACCTCGTCTACCTCGTTTGCCCATGCATAAGAAAAATAAGGCGCTGGTGTGTGCTCTAGATTCGCAGCTATCAAATTTTTTTGATAGCAGCAAAGACCTTGCTGATACCCACTCAATCTTGTACTGCGCGGCTGCAGCGGCATGTCGTGTAGCTCACGTCAAGTTCCCCAACAGTGACAGAGCTACACGACCAGCTGTACCAGCTTGGCAGTGCAGGATCGAGCGTCGTATCGGTAAGGCTAGAGCACTCATTGGCAAGCTTATCTGCTTCAGGGAGGGCAACACTCGCCCTAGGGTGATGCGCTTTGTGAGGCGGGCATTCTCGGGGACTGATATATGTTCCCGAGATTATCTGACCCGCGTCACAGAGCGTGTCGACTTCCTGAAGCAGAAGATCTATGCATGGGCAAACCGTATTCGTCGGTACAAGCGGCGAGTGGAGCGGTACACTCAGAATCGCACATTCGAAAGCAACGAAAGGTGGGTTTATAGGGCTTGGGAGCGACCGGACCAAGGTGTGTCCGATACGCACCTACCTGATGACGACGCCATGAGCTCATTCTGGCGCGGCATCTGGTCGGTGCCGGTCAGGCACACCGAGGGTGATTGGACTCGAGAGGTCGAGCGCGCGTGCGATCTTATACCAGAAATGGGGGCTATTACCATCAGCCCCCAAGATGTAGCTCGTGCAGTCCGTCCGTTGCCTAACTGGAAATCTCCAGGGCCGGACGGTCTGCACAATTTTTGGATAAAATGGTTTCAAAGATCGCACGCTCGCTTGGCAGCTCAGTTCCAGTCTGCCCTAGAGTCAGGGTCGCTGCCACAGTTCCTTACGACAGGAGTAACCCACCTGCTCCATAAATCAGGTAGTACTGCGGAACCCAAAAATTATAGGCCAATCACGTGTTTACCGACGGTCTATAAAGTTTTTACATCCATCCTGAGAGCCAAAATTAACAATCATATTGACACAAATTTTATCATGTCTGCCTCTCAGAATGGATGTAGGAACGGGTCCCGTGGTACTAAGGAGCTGCTTCTCATTGATGTTGCCATTAGCCAACAGGTTCGTCGTTCTCGAAAAGATCTGTCGACATGTTGGATAGATTATAAGAAGGCCTATGACTCGGTGCCACATACATGGCTCATGAGGGTGCTGGAGCTGTACAAAGTGGATGCAACTTTGCGCACCTTCCTGATGTCGTGTATGGGGCAGTGGAGGACGGTTCTTCACTATCCAGGATGTCGACAAATCCGAGAGAACAGCGAACCGATAAGGATCGAGCGTGGCATATTTCAGGGCGACAGTCTGAGTCCACTGTGGTTTTGTCTGGCCCTAAACTCTCAGTACTCTACTGGAGGGTTCGGGCCAAGGCTACCGGTTGAGAAGAGGTGGTCAGGTCATATCACACCTCCTTTACATGGATGATCTGAAACTCTTTGCCCCCAACAACTTGCAACTGATGAAGCTACTGAAGGTAACAGAAACCTTCAGTAGCGCCATCAGGATGGAATTTGGTGTGGACAAATGTGCAGTCATGCATGTAAAGCGAGGGGAGATTATGGAATCCGTGGGAACTCAACTCTCGGATTCCGTACACCTTAGATCCCTCTGCTCAACCGAAACCTACAAGTATTTGGGTATGTCGGAAGCGTTAGGCATCAGTACTGCTGAAGTGAAACAGTCGTTGAGGGAGCGCTTCTTTGGCCGCCTGAATAAAGTACTGAATAGTCTTTTATCAGGCGGGAACAAGGTGCGCGCCTTCAACGGTTGGGTCATGCCGGTATTGATGTACTCTTTCGGCATATTCAAATGGACTCAGACGGAACTTGACGCCCTGGATAGGAGGGTCCGCACACTGCTGACCGCAAATCGGATGCATCACCCACGATCATCGGTGATGAGGCTGTATATCCCGCGGAAGTGTGGGGGTCGTGGGTTCTTAAATGCTAAGACCCTACACAACCGCGAGGTATGCAGCCTTAGGGAGTACTTCCTCAAAGCTGACGTGGGTATGCATCGAGATGTGGTCGCTGTGGACAAGGGCCTCACCCCGCTTTCCTTGGCAAAAGAGAACTGGCGCAAACCTACAGTACTGGATACTAATGACCGCAGGGAAGTATGGCAGAGCAAGGAGCTTCACGGGCGCTTTTACCGGGTCCTACATGGGCCCGATGTAGATCTCTTAGCGTCCGTATCCTGGCTGCGCTTTGGTGACCTCTTCGGGGAAACCGAAGGTTTTGTCTGTGCGATTATGGACGAAGTTATTATGACGAATAACTACCGGAAATATATTGTGAAGGACGGTACGGTTGACATCTGTCGGGCATGCCACCGGCCCGGAGAATCAATACGACACATTATTTCTGGTTGTTCTCGTCTAGCTAACGGAGACTATTTGCATAGACACAACCTTGTAGCCAGGATTATCCACCAGCAACTTGCTCTTAAATACAATCTTGTGGAATCTGAAGTACCGTACTATAGGTATGAGCCCGACCCAGTTCTCGAAAATGGCAATATCACGTTATATTGGGATCGATCTATCATCACTGACAGGACTATTGTTGCCAATAAGCCTGACATAGTGGTGATAGATCGACAAGAGCGTCGCACAATGATTGTTGATATAGCTGTCCCTCATGACGAGAACCTCGTGAAGGCTGAGAGAGATAAAAAAACAAAGTATCTTGATCTGGCTCGCGAGGTTGTCGACATGTGGGAGATGGATACAGCAGTCATTGTGCCGATAGTCGTGACGGCCAATGGCTTAATTGCCAAGAGCCTCGACCAACATCTCAGGAGGCTCTCGTTAGGCAGTTGGATCAAGGGCTTGATCCAGAAAGCAGTACTCCTGGACACGGCTCGTATTGTTAGGAGATTCCTTTCTCAGGAGCCCTGACCACCGGTAGCTTGGACCCTATTCCCGATACCGGTGGGCTACTACTTTTTATATTTTTAAATGTTTTTGTATTTATTTATGTTTTTATATGTAAGTACCTAAATATTTGAAAATGTAAAGTGTATGTATATAAGATTAAATAAATGGAATAATAATAATAATAATTGTTTATTGATCAAAAAGGTACAGATGGTGTGAAAACAAAACTTAAACTAGTTACAAGTAAGTTATACAAAGTGTGGTATGTCACAAACATATGGTAGAACATGCTGGTGTATCTGTTGGCGATTAACGTTACCCTGTCTCTTAAACTAGGGTATGCCTGTATCTTAAGAGACAGTGGACGGCCATAAGGTTATGTTCTAATATTACCTTTTTATTAAGTGAGGAGTTGTCGATCTACCCACAATTAAAGAATTATCAGGAAATGAATGGTAAGTAAAACTGAATAAAATAAAATTACAATCAAATAAAATTAAAATTAAAGTTGAAATCAAATAAAATAGAATAAACTTAAAATCTAATTAAAATTTAATTAAAATCAAAATACAATCAATTAAAATAAAAAATTAAAATAGAATTAAGACTAAATGAAAATCAAATTTAAATCAAACTTAAATCAAATTAAAATCAATTTAATATCAAATAATGAACTCAATTTTTTTTTTATTCCTAAGGGTGTATGTGTATGTGTGTGTATGTATGTGTGTGTGCATGTGCTAGGTTATGTAGGTTAATATTGATTCTGTGTGATTATAGTCTTGTTGAAGTAGGCACGCTGTAAGTTTTTGTGTGTGTTTTTTTGTACTAAGAGACTCTGAGCTAAACTGCGGTCTGACAGACATGGCGAAACTATAGGGGTTCCTTGTTGACTACGGAACCCTAAAAAAGTTTATCTTAATTAAGTTCTAGAAGATACCTTGAAATATAGATAAAAACAACGCTAAGTGTATTTGCGATCAATGATAATTTTTCATCAGTTTAATTATTATTTACCATTTTTGAAATACCGCGAACCGGAAGACGCAGCGTTGGAAGGCCTCCCACAAGGTAGACCGATGACCTGATCAGGGTCGCGGGTAGCCGATGAATGCGAGATACACAGGACCGGTTGTTGTGACGACACTTGGTGCCTATTTCCAGCAGTGGACGTCTTTCGGCTGAAATGATGATGATGATAATGATTTTTGAAGTAAATCTTCTTTACGCACGCTTGACTTGGGGAGTAAACTGATGAATGCGTGACGAGAGCGTTACGAAAAGTGTGATCGGGCGAGGCGATCGGAAGTTGAAAGGGCGTACGCTTGACTTGGGGAGTAAGCTGGTGAATGCGTGACGAGAGCGTTACGAACAGTGTGATCGGGCGAGGTGAACGGAAGAGATGGAGCTAAAGAAGTTTTACTTCAGTCGTGTGGTCTAAAGCACACTAGTTTTTTTTAAATATAGCTACTCAAAAAGTTGAAAAACTCATTTTCTTTATATTATGCACACGTTTCCACACCGTTGTTGTTGTAAGGACTTTTTTTATTGGGTATAAAGTCATCAAATAACTTCTCCCGCTCTTGGTGGAGCTAGACCGTGTCAGACTCTTACCGACTGAAACCCACCCATGTTCCTTCAGTTGCCTTCAGTGCCAGGAGTCGCGGTGACACCTCCGATCACTCCCGCGACCCTTCTTTTTGACGTGACAACGTCTTATAAATTGGTTTGCCGGGTGACACTTCAAGAAACTGCGTTACGCTCCGCTCACGTTATGCGCTCACAATGAGAGCGAGTGAGAGGCACGCGTCCCTTCCACTCGGGCATGGTTAGCCCGCCTAAGAGCGAGAGAGACAGACATAAAAAGTGAAAGGCACGCGTCCCTTCCACTCGAGCACAGTTAGCCCGCCTAAGAGCGAGAGAGACAGAGCGAGAGAGAGAGAGTGAGAGATAGGCATACACACCGGTTCATGTCTTGCGCTTCTATTTCGCTGTTGTTGTTGTAGTAAACGCTGTTTCATTGTACGAAAATGTATTGCAAGTTATTGTATGTATATTTGTATATAAATACGTATGTATGTGTAAAGGTAAAAATAAAATTTTGTTAATATGAAATTCAGTGCGAGATTCTTTGTATAAATTAATGTTTTAAATATAATTCTTTGTATAAATAAATGTTTTAAATTGTTACTATTATTTCATCCTTCTTCCTACTATACGAATGAATATTCATATTAAAATTATTTTACCACTCAAAGTCGTTGTCACGTAAAACTTTCGCCCGTATACCGACTTTACAGGCAACCAATTTTTTTTTTTGAGGTGGGAAATGATCCAATGACATCTCAATTGTCAATTCTTTATTGCGTACCATAATGTATATGGTTGGTAGGAAAATTATTATATTAGTCACAATTATAGACCCTGTCGGGCAAGTAGGAGCGCTCTGGGTGGAGCAGGAGGGCGTGTCAGATTCTTACTGACTAAAACCCACCCCTATTCCTTCCCTGCCTGAGTGCCCAGGGGAGCGGTAACTCTGTTACAAATGTATCCGCTACCCCTAGGCATGCAGGCACCGGCCATGATGGCCCCGTCAGTGGTGACTGACAGTATTCTCTTTGAGGCGCGCGTGGAACACTACGCGCCGTCGACTCACGGGCCTGGTGCTGATCGGATGGCGAGCTACCCATTACTCGCCGTCCGCAGGCCCGGTTCTACGGTGGCCGGCTATCGTCTCGCGGCGACCGAAGCCCCAGGCCTCGAGACTGCGGCGACTGCTGCTAAGGGCGTGTGGGCAACTCTGTTGTTGAGCATCCCTCACCCGTTCCGCCTCCTCCTTCGCGAGTATTACTGGTTCGCAGAAACAGGAGACTGCTTCCCATTCCCTCTCGCTAAGTACCATGGCCTGGAACAGGGCCGGGTGCGAGACGTCGCTGCCGCCGATCACCTCCACGAGGACACGGCGGGGCTCCGCCCAAGCGGGGCAGATCTCTACCGTATGCCCCACCGTGTCCTCTGGGCGATCCTCATAGTGGGGACACCCGGGCGTTTCCCTCCGCCTTATCCTACATAGGAACCTCCCAAAACTTCTATGTCCGGTGAGGACCTGCGTCAGGCGGAAGGTGAGGACGCCGTGATGCCTCTCCAACCACTCCTCAAAGAGGGGCACTACCGCCGCAATGGTGGCGTGCCCAACGCTGGGTTGCGACAGTCACTGTCTCCATGTCGCCATGAGATCCTGCCAGAGCTCCTTCCGCCGAGCCGCGAGGTGTCGCGGCAGCGGAGTTTCGCCCCGGCGTTTGGCCTCCTCGCGCCACTCCCAGAGCAGCGCAACTCGCGCGATCCTGGAAAGTATCAGCCCTAGCAGGCCTCGTTACTTCTTGCTGACATCTCTTGGAAACACTACGCGCGATTGCGTTATTTTTAGTGTGATTTCCGCAGTAGGCTTATGCTGCGCCTTAAACAGGATCTCAAAAGATCTCGCTTTTGAGATCCTGTTTAAGGCGCAGTTATACGACTTTTAATGGTTTTTAATTGAACATCACGTCTAAACGAGTAGTCTTATTTCTTTGAAAAAAATATAATATGTTACTCTAAACAATTTCCGTCGTAATTTGATTTGAAAATATTTGAAATTATATTTTTATAACATAGTGTAATTAATTTGTAAAGTTATGTCTAACGCGGATAAAAATTGAGAATCACGCAAAAATTGTAAAGCGTGTTTTTATGAAAATAATTAAATGATCTATAAAATGGTGAACATTTTAAAGATCATTTAATTATTTATAATTCAGTCTAAGTGTTTTATTTTAATATCTGTTGTTGTATGTGTAATATAATAATAATAATAATATACATATATATAATTGTCCACGACTATCACACAACGCCATCTAGTCCCAAGCTAAGCAGAGCTTGTGTTATGGGTACTAGACAACTGATAAACATACTTATATATTTCTAAATACATACATATTATAGATAAATTACACCCAGACACAGAACAAATGATCGTGCTCATTACACAAACATTTGTCCTGTTTGTAATAAATTAATAATGCGTCTAATTTCGGACAGCACTCCTTGATGGGCGAGTCCTATTACTGGGTGGACGTACGATGAGTTACGTGAGCTCAGCAAAGAACACGCAAGCTAACCACTCAAGTTCATTGGCAGTTAATAGCGCCTTAAGCAAATAATTTTGAATTAAATAGAAAGTGGTTCTTTTGGAATTTATAAAAGTGGTAAACAGATCGTGGAATAGGCCTACCGGGGAAACCACATTAAAAAAAACATACATAACATACTACAATCATCACTACGTGACAGGTGGGGTGGAAAATTGTGCATAATATGGAGGAAACGAGGATTTCAACTTTTTGAATCGCAATGTCTCAAAAATAGTAATTCTTAAGAAAAAAACCGGCAAAGAGCGAGTCCGACTCGCGCGCAAAGGGTTCCGAACAAATATTTTTTTTTTTTCAGATTTAAACTACGTAATAAGTACTTCTTATAGGTTTTCCTGTAATCATAAATAAAGAACTATATTCTGTGTTTTTCAAAATTTTTGGGCCTAGTGGTTTCGGAGATAACGGGGGAGGGACTGATCATTTTTCATCTATTTTCTCAAATAACTTAAAAATTATGCACTACATTTTAGAATTATGAAAAAAAAAATATTTGAAATCCTTACAATAAGCCTTTTCCTTTGATATGTAGCACATTACAGTTCAAAATACTTTTTTTTTATTTTCTGATTTGCACCATAGGGACCATAGGGATATTCCAAATTCATTTATTTACATTACACGTTTGTGTTTGGGTCACAGATATTCATGTGTGTACCAAATTTAAACTCAATCGGTCGAGTAATTCGGAGTAAATTGGTTGTGACAGACGGACGGACAGACAGATAGACTGATAAACGCACGAGTGATCCTATAAGGGTACCGTTTTTACATTTGGATGTTTGGAACCCTAAAAAGTATTAGAACAAGATTTTTATAGATAATTAAATGTTCTACAATTTTTCTCTGACCTATTTTTATGATAAAACTTACCGTTTGGATGGAAAATGCAAAAAAAAAAAAACATTTTTGCGAACTTTGACCTTGAATATATATATTTTTTTGCAGATGGTGGATCGATGGAGACTTTTCACATTTTAGTGTTCTGAACATTCAAACTGTCAGATCTATGTGAATCATTGTAACCTTTTTTTTGTGGGGTGGGAAATCATTCAACGACATCTCCCGCTCTAGGGTGGATCGGGAGGGCGTGTCAGACTCTTACTGACTAAAACCCACCCCTGTTCCTTCCCTGTCCTGAATGTCCAGGGGCGAGGTAACTCTTTCGAATTTATCCTCAACCCCTGGGCAGGCATCGGCCATGTCGGGCCCCGTCATGTTTGCTGACAACTCTTTGAGGCACACGTGGAACACTACGCGCCGTCGACTCTCGGGCCTGGTGCTGATCGGATGGCGAGTTACCCGCCTCCTCCTTCACGAGCATTACTGCTTCGTAGAAGGCGGAGACTGCTTCCCATTCCCTCTCGCTCTGTACCATGGCTTAGACCAGGGCCGGAAGCGAGAGGTCGCTGCCGCCGATCGCGTCCACGAAGACACGGCGGGGCTCCGCCCAAGCGGGGCAGATCTCCACCGTGTGCTCCACCGTGTCCTCTGGGCGATCCTCACAGTGGGGACACTCGGGCGTTTCCCTCCGCCTTATCCTACACAGGAACCTCCCGAAAATCATTGTAACCCTATCACTATTTTTCGAGCTAATTTGACCGGATTAACCACTGATCTTTTGGATTTCTGAATTTAGAATATCAATCTGTCTAGCCTTTTACCAACTATCTTGGGGTCGGCTTCCAGTCTAACCGGACGCAGCTGAATACCAGTATTTTACATGGAGCGACTGCCTATCTGACCTCCACAACCCAGTTACTGGCCCCCCTTGGTAAGACGTTTTCAGACTTTCGGGCTTCTGACGACCCGTAACGACTGTTGAGGATCCACAATTGACAGCTGGGACTAACGGTTTAACGTGCTTTCCGAGGCACGAAGGAGTCTCGATATGTGAAGATAGCCCATCTATGGACCAACCCCGGCAAGCGTAGCTGAACCTGATGGATCGATCCGTGCGGCTGTTATTACTTTAAATTCTTTATTTTTCAAACTCTGTCTGGAAAACCTGTCCAATTTTGGCATTAACTTTGGCTTTGACATTGGTTCTTAACTCCAAATACTCAATTCAGAAAGCGGTCCTTAGGTAATCTGTGCCTTAGTCAACTCAGCCTATCGCAGTCCACTGCTGGACATAGGCCTCTCCCAGGCTACGCCACAACACCCTGTCCTCCGCCTTCCGCATCCATTCTATCCCAGCCACCTTCTTAAGGTCGTCGGTCCATCTAGCTGGGGGGCGTCCCACACTACGCTTGCCGATACGCGGTCTCCACTCCAGGACTCGTCTGCTCCATCGGCCGTCGGTCCTTCGACAAACATGACCAGCCCACTGCCACTTCAGTTTGCTTATTCTGCAAGCTACGTCGGTTACTCCGGTTCTTTTCCGGACAACTTCATTCTTGATTTTATCCTTCAAAGAAACTCCTAACATAGCCCGCTCCATAGCGCGCTGAGCGACCTTGAATTTGTGGATCAGCCCGACCGTCAGTGTCCACGTTTCGTTTGTGCCTTAGTGATCAGCTGTAAATAACCACCGTTCCGTATCAACTTGTAGGTATGTAAATAGTTCGTCCAACACGGGAATTGAATATCGAACAAATTTAATTTTGTCGTTGGAAAACTGTTGTCCCCATACAACGATATAGGCCGCGCTAAGTTTACCAACAGCAAATAAGTGTATCATCATCTTCCTGCCCTTATCCCATGTTACTTGGGGTCGGCGCAACACGTTTTTTTCATCCATTCTGTCCTCTCAGCCGTCACGCTATCACTAACTCCCTTTTCTTTCATATCACTCCTCATACAATCCATCCATCCTTTCTTTGGCCTCCCTCTCCCTCTCCATCCGTCCACATTTATATTCATAACTCTTTTAGTTACATGTGTTTCATCCCTCCAAGCAACACAGCAAACAACCTCACAGCAAATAAGTGTATAATCACAAATATTTAAAAAAACCAAAAAAAAAACTTTCCATAAAAACTTACCATCAGCTGATCGAAGTTAAAATGGGAGGATATTTTATTTCGGATTTGTCTATGACTTACTTAATAAAACTTGTCCATTTCTATGGACACAAGGAGTAGATATTTAAAATATGACTACGCATTTTCGGTACACCCTATAAGTAAGTTATAAACCGTACTATGTTATTTTTTAGTCCATATTATAAAAAAGATAAAAAAAAAAAACAAAAAAAAAAACAATTATGTTCTAGAGAAATACCAAACATACAGTATATTATTACAACAGCGCAAAGGTTGCTAGTCCTACCTATAAAAACACCGCTCATAACCTGTTCTTCCTACCATATTTCAAGCAAATAAATGAATCTAATCTAATCTACCAAGTTCCTGTTTTTAGGGTTCTGTACCCGAAAGTTCCATACAAAGCCCTATTGCTGTGAATCACGTGTCCGTTTATCCGTCTGTCTGTCTGTCCGTCGTCTGCCACAATATTTTTTTCCGAAGAACTTTTTAAACTTCCAATTGACCTATTAACTTGAAATTTAATGATAATGTTTATTATTACGTATATTTTACTAAAAATTCAAATGTATTGATAAATTAGATTTTATATTAGAAATTCCCATTTAGGGTTCCGTACCAATTCATTTGGTACGGAACCCTAAATGTGCGAAGTCCGACACGCGCTTGGCCGGTTTTTTTCTATGAAGCAAAAAATAATATCATGTTTTGTTGTTTGTTTTTGAGTTTGTTTGTGTTTTTTGTTGTTGTTGTGTGTTTTGTTTTGTGTTTCGTTTATAACCTTTCAAGAAAAGGCAAAAGGCAAGTCAGAAAGCAAAATAGATACCTAATTATAATGAATCGAACTCATTAATTGCCTTTAAGTTATAGATTATTAATTAGTAAATCAGTAAACGAAGAATGTCTTATGTTAAAGATTTCCGCCATTAGGCAAAAGTATCTACCTAGTCGTATTTTTTTGGTGCCATGGTCATGTGGGGTATCAAAATAAAGGGCTCGATGTTAGAATTCCAAAAAAAGATTTTTCTAAAATGTCAGATATATAAAAAAAATACTGACAAAAAATAACTAAAAAGTTCCAAACAAGTCACTTTTCAATCAGTCCGCTACAGCGGATGCCACTAACTACAGTTAGTGGCATCAAATCTGTGATTGAACTCAAATAAATTCCACCAACTGCATCAGGCTTTTAGTTGTATTTTGTCAGTCGGGTTTTTAGAAAAAAATCGTTTTTTTTATTATTATTGATTATGCCGTGGACAATCGTGTACAAATACAAATAAATTTATTTTTCATTTACAAGTTTGACCTACTACAACTAGTAATTGAATGACTGTGGGTGTGGGTTATACGTTTACCCTTAGACTATAAGAGGTTATAGACGGAACGTCATTGAACATTAAATGAAGCAAGGATCGTTAAAATGTGTGAGTGTTCTTGACGAACGTAACGATGACGTATCGGCTTCTCATTTTGTCTATGTGAGCTTATTTCGCGTGTACGGTAGGTAGGTACTGTAGGACCCCAAGGCACCAGTACGGCCTGCAGGGATCCTGTGACGTTCTTTGAAGCCCCAGGGGATTTCACGTAGCTTGGCGACTCGCTGGCTTAGCGCGAGAGGACTATACGAAGAGGGACTCGCTACGGGAGGATAAGGGAAACAGCTAAGGGGGATTTAAATTATACTGTATTGGGATTCATCAGAATATTACATCGGTGCCCATTTGCCAAGGCTAAACTTCTCTCTCTGACACAAACATCATGCCTACACCTTCTTAATTCAAACGGCTCTCCAATACTCTTACTTGCCAGTTAAAGGCCGCTAATATTAGGCCGTGACTACAATCATCACATGAGCTACGCCCCTACGAATAGAAGCGCAAACGCTAGTACGTCTTCTATTCAATTGAACCCTTGAAGAGCCGGTTGAAGCCTAGGTACCTTCCTCTAACCTAACCTCACCAGAAGGCCCTACCTATGTGAGGTAAACGAAGAAGCAGAAGCCCATCTATGGATAGCCCAAAATGAACCCCGAGTAGTGTGGTTTTTTTTTAAATATTATTAGCTTGTTCCATTCGGCGCACCACATGTCCCGGCAACGCACTTGGCTTCAATGAGGTAAAAACCTCCCTAAAAAGCCACACTGCTCTGCTAATTTTCTACCCTAAGATGCCCTACATACAGATTTCTACAGTTAACCCTGATACACCCTAATTTCACCAAATATGTTCAAAATCCCTATTTTTGGGGCTATCAATTCGGGCGTAACTTTACTATTAATTTAGTTTTAGAATGGGGTACAACAACTAAAAAGTGAAAAATAAAAAACTTTTTACAAAAAAAAATACAACCTACTTCCATATACAATACTAATAAGGGGCAAAATAACTTTAATTTCGGAAGTCGGTGTTTCTAGTTTGGTTTCTTCGTTATATGACACCGACTTCCGAAATTAAAGTTATTTTGCATTTTTTAGTACTATTTATGGAAGTCGGTTGTATTTTTTTTTTGTAAAAAGTTTTTTATTTGAAGTCTTTTTTGGTTAAAATTTAAACATTTTTTTTACATTGTCACACGTAATAAATTTGACGTACCAGATGTCTGACAATTATTTGTCATGTCAAATGATATTTGACACCACTGTCTATTCTCTACATTATTTTTTCTAAAGAACAAAATAATTTTCAAAAAACAATTTATAAATTTCTTCCTAAATTTCCAAAATTTATATTTATTTACAGAATACTGCTTTATTAAATTATTCATATGCAGGTCATGAATTCTTTCGCATATCTTTATTTTTATCGAATAATTTGGATCATCGGATTTACTAAATCCATACATTCTTACGTTTATGGTCGTCAACTTAAACAAATAATCATGGCAACATACTGGGGCTGCGCCCTGAAGCGACACTCCTAAAATGAGAGCATAATCACTCTTTCGCCACCCATTGGCAATGGCCATCGACACGAAGTCGTCGATGAATTCCTCAAGGCACACTTGATATGTGTGGCCTGAGAAGTACCGCATTTTTCACTCTCTTATGCGAGTGACACTTGTAACAAATAAAACCACTCAGCTTTGATTATACACTCCTCTTATCCTGGCACTCGTACCCGGCGCCTCCAACACATGTAGGACCCCAACGCATCAGTACGTGCAGGGATCCTGGGGCGTTCTTCGAAGCCCCGGGGGATGTCACGTAGCTTGGCGACTCGCTGGCTTAGCGCGAGAGGACTATACGAAGAGAGACTCGCTACGGGAGGATAAGGGAAACAGCTAAGGGGGACTTAAATTATGCTGTATTGGGATTCATCAGAATATTACATCGGTTCCCATTTGCCAAGGCTAATAAACTTCTCTCTCTGACACAAACGTCATGCCTACACCTTCTTAATTCAAACGGCTCTCCAATACTCTTACTTGTCAGTTAAAGGCCGCTAATATTAGGCTGTGACTACAATCGTCACAGTACCTACTTTTTAGCAGGAGAGTAGCTGTAGTGGACCTATTGTAGAACGGTTGAATAAATTTTCTTTAGTTGTCAGACCATTATCTAGAATTTCAATTTCAAGATTGTCTTACAAACTCAACTCTTAATTAATATCAACACCACATCCGTAAATCTTTATTTGTAGGTAGGTAGTGCATAGGAACATTAAGGTCTTCGTCACTTGGGTTTTATAAAGATAGGTATCTCTCTTTGATAGAATCAAGACTTGCCAGCTACCTACTCTCAAAACCAATCCGCTACGTCTAAAACTTAGGTAAGTACCTACATATCCATTCCTTTTGCGTCCCTCTAGTGATCCGGTAAATCCGTAACAACTTGCATTAATGTGAAAAATTCTGTCGCGTACAAAATTAAATTTCTTTCTACAGGGCATTAGGCACAATTCTTTTCAATCTCGGTATAATCGCAATTTAATTTCAGTTTCGAGTCGCGACTTCTGTTCTATCTCGTTTCAATGCAAATTGCGGCAAAACGCTTGACGACTGAATTATTTAATCGAACTGGAGGGCCAATTGAATGGGTACCTATCTGTTTTTTTTTTCAGGGAATGTTACACTTACGTAATGTCTGGAAAGGATACTGCGTGGCGGTAAAAGAATTAGGGAGGATTTAATTTTTAGAGGGGATTTTGCGGAGAAATCTTACCTACATATCAAGCAATAATAGCTTGTTATCGCGCTAGCGTTGAAATGTTTCGCTCCAAAACTTTTGTGAAGGTCACAGTTTTTTTATATGTGGATACAGAATGATAGGTAGGTAGGTGAGTAAGGCATCGTCCTAATATAAAGCAATGATCGAGCGAAGAAGCGGATGTTGCGTTCATTTATACAGGGTGTAACGGAAAGGTGTGGTCATATTTTAAGAGCCGGTTCTGCCCATGGAAATGAACAACTTGCACTTTTTACTTACTTCAATATTTGTATGGGAGGTAAAAAATTTTTTTTATAATTTCCTCGGCTTTTTTAAAAGAAAGTTGTTCATATTGATGGGTAAATTCTTAAAATATGACCACACCTTTCCATTACACCCTGTATAACAAAACCAAAAAGCGCGCGTTCGGATTTGGAATACAAATGAACGCGACGATCGCGTGTTCGCGCAATAGTCGCTTTCTATTAGGACGACGCCTAAAGGTACCTACTTATCTTATCATTTCAGCCGAAAGACGTCCATACCTAGGCCTACCCCAAGTGTCGCCACAACGACCGGTCCTATGCATCTCGCATCCATTGGATTCCCACGACCCTCACCAGGTCATCGGTCCACCTAAATCATTTGTTCTGCGAGCAATCTACCCAGCCCACTGCAGTGGCGTACCTATTTAAAGATTTGACGCCCAGGACCAAATATTTATGGCACTTAAGAACAAAAAAAGGAACTCATTAACTTTGCTATTGATTTTCAAAAAAAAATCTTTTGTTACCAAAAAGTTACGGGGCGGTTAGAAGAACCCCCGACTTGAAAAATAGCAGATTGGTACGAATGGCTTGCGCCGCCTCTCGCAGTCAGCCGCCCCGGGCCATGGCCCTCTTGGCCTAAGGGTAGGTAAATAGGTACGCTAGTGGCCCACTGCCACTTCATTTTGGTGAATCTTCGGGCTATGTTGGTAACCTTAGTCCTTCCGCGGATATCATCGATGACAAAAGGAAACTTCAAGCATAGCCCTCTCCATTGCCCTTTGGGTAACTTTAACCTTTAACCCATTGTAAATTGTTGGCGTTTCAATGCCAGGTAGGTAGGTACTTGGTTCCTCGTGACGGCGATCAGCGGCAGCGACCTCTCGCGCCCGGCCCTGGTCCAGGCCATGGTATGCAGCGAGAGGGAATGGGAAGCAGTATCCTCCTTCTGCGAAGCAGTAATGCTCGCGAAGGAGGAGGCGGAACGGGTGAGGGAGGCTGAACAACAGAGTCGCCCTCACGCCCTCAGCTGCAGCCGCCGCAGGAGACGCCCTGGGCGGAGGACGTCTCGAGACGATCTCCGGACACCGTAGACTCGGGCCTGCGGACGGCGAGTAGTGGGTAACTCGCCGTCCGATCAGCACCAGGACCGAGAGTCGACGGCGCGTAGTGTTCCACGCGCACCTCAAAAAGTTGTCAGCAAAATATGACGGGGCCCGTTATGGCCGATGCCTACCCAGGGATTCTCGGGTCGGGCAGTGTTATTGGGATTTCTCACCAGGAATTCGTCAGTAGTAGCTTAGAGTAAATTTGTGAACGGTTGTCGGTAACAGGCTCGCCACATATTATTATGATCGTTATGAAATAAGCTATCACATTTAAACTGAATAGGTCCAGGTTTGCCTTTTGTTCTATTGTATAATCTAATTTAATAACAATAGGTAATAGCCATTTTTCCCCAGTTTATGGAATAAAATGGGATAGAAAAAAACATGATTACAAAAAGTAGGTACTTATAAGACTTTTGCCTAATCCTTAGAGAAATACAGGCGCGCTAGTATTATATTATCTGTGACAGGGGTGATGTTTCATGTTAAGGAATACCAGAAACCGAAACACCGTGTCATCTTATAAAAATCTTTTTTACAAAAAAAACAACCGACTTCCAAAAAAAAAATACAATAAAAATTTAAAAATAACTTTAATTTCGGAAGTCGGTGTTTGTATTTCTTCGATATTTGACACCGACTTCCGAAATTAAAGTTCTTTTTTAATTTTTAGTGTATTTTTTTTTGGAAGTCGGTTGTTTTTTTTTGTAAAAAAGTTTTTTATTTTTCGCTTTTTAGTTGTTATACCCCAGAACTAAAAACCCCAATAACATGGAACGTGGAATTTAAAAATTTGGAGAACACAAAAACGTCATCAAGATATGCGTATTTTTCGTTTTTGTTCAGTTTCTCAAAAAGCGCTGAAGCAATTTCGATAAAATTTATATGGGACCACCTCGGGAGTATATTCTTTCGGATAAAGAAAGAATTTTGAAAATCGGACCACAACTGACGGAGAAATGCGCGGACATACATAAAAAAAAATAAAAAAAAAATAAAAAAAACATACATACAGTCGAACATAGAACCTCCTCCTTTTTCGAAAGTCGGTTAAAAAGACCACCACCGGAACTAATCCTGTGGAGCACGTATAAGGGTATGTACCTATATATATGTATATGGGGAGACAGTAACTCCTGAACTGTCATTACTGTGCAACACAGGCACGTGACCACTATGTCGAGCTATCTTCAACGAAGTCTTATAATACTTCATAGGTAATACGGCCCAGTCTCCAACCTACGTCAGTCAGGTCAACACAAGTCAGCAAATTATTTTAATTCACTACCAATCAGTGCGGCAATCAAGATACGCTTCGATTTCCGACGCGATCTAGTTATTAAATTCAAGGAAATAACCACTTCTGCCTAGCCGGTAGGAAATTAAAATATAATTATGTTGATGTAGGTATTAGCTTCCTGTTCTGACGTGTTAGATAGTTTATGTAGCATTAACAAGGTGTATAATGACAGGTTGTAATAAATACGGCAATTTTGCATACAATATATGGAAGCGCTTAGGATGCTCTGCACTGGCAGACTTCACCCACTACTGGGCATTATCTGGGCCGTTGAGTCTCATTACTTAATGCGCTGTTATACGACTTGTAATAGTTTTTAATTGAACATCACGTCTAAACGACTAGTCATATTTCTTTGAAAAAAAATATATGTTACTCTAGACAATTTCCGTCGTAACTTGTTATGTGAATATTTTAAATTATATTTTTATGACACAGTGCAATTAATTTGTAAAGTTATGTCTAACGCGAATAAAAAATTGACAATCACGCAAAAACTATAAAGCGTATTTTTATGAAACCTTCACCATTTTAAAGATCATTTAATTATTTATATTTTAGTGTTCGTGTTTTATTATACTTAATACCTGTTTTATGTAGGTATCCTATCCTACTAATATTATAAATGTGAAAGTTTGTGAGTGTGTATGTTTGTTACTTCTTCACGCTCAAACGGCTGGACCGATTTGGATGAAATTTGGTATGTAGATAGCTTATAGCCCGGATTAACATATAGGCCTTTTATTCCGGTCTAGGCGGGTAAAACCGCGGGGCGCAGCTAGTAATAACTTAATAATGTGTCTAATTTCGGACTGCGCTCCTTGATGGGCGAATCCGAGTCCTATTACTGGGTGGGCGTACGACGCGTTACGTGAGCTCAGCACAGAACACGCAAGCGACTCAAGGTCATTGGCAATTAATTGCACCTTAATTATCAATCCCTCAAGCTGTATTAGGTTACGTGCGTATAAAAGAGATAGCGAGATGTGCCCACCGCGCCCTACTGTTCCTTATACATACTTGAAATGCTAAATCAATTTTGATGCCGTTTCCAGGAAAATATTTATTTTTAGTGTTATTTGTTGTTTATAAAATATGGGAGTGTCTCCGCGGCCGGCAGCGGCATCCAAAAATAACGCCGGATCCGTCAGTAGGTACTGTTTTTTAGTATTTAGTCCAAGAGCGAGCGAAGCGAGCTCTGGAACTAAGGGCACCCTGACACAGACAGGTTAGGTTCGAAGGGCATGAAGGAGGCTAGAGTGAGCGAGTAAAGCGAGCGAACGAAGTCCCCTTCATCACCTTCATGTTAATTCCTTTAAACTCTACTGACAGGAATAGGAGCCTCTCACCGTTTGCTGTTGTCTTACTTACGACCGTCGCGTCGTTAGCACATTACACCTCCCTATTTCAACTGTTCCGTTACATGTGTTGGATCAAGTAATACGTATGCTTGTGTTGGAAGTTCAAATCTAGCTTGCACACGTTTACTTTTGGATTTTCTGGGGCTTGTTTCTGATTTTTTTTATGCAAAGAACAGTATTTTTTTTATTGTTTGTGGCTTATTGGAACATTTTATCTGCATAAGCTACTTTTTTTTGCAAACCACATTTTCCGATTATTTTTTTCGAAGTCAGCACCAATTTCAGGAGACGGCGCCGGCTGCGGAGGCACTCCCTATATAATATTGTACAAAACACAGTAGAATACCTACTCTATTAACTAAATACTCCACAACGTGACATACCTATTATGTATGGGCTGTATGGTCGTTGTGTATAGCATAGATGTTTAGTTACTAACTTTGTTTTTTATTTTAACGTGTGGAAATCCTCATGGACGTCTTCTGTCCCGGGGCGGGCGCAGTTGTACCTATATCAGTCTCTTACTAACTTAAACCACACGGTGTTCTGAAGCTACCTTTGGCCGGGGCGCTGGAGTGCTTGCTTATTTCTTCAAGCTCCCCTGGCCAAGTATTGGCCCGCATAAATTCATGCGGATCCCGTCACCCTCTGCGGCCGCTTCTAGAGAGACGCGCGAGGAACACGGCGCGCCACTGTCTAGGGGCCTTTCACTGTTAGGTAACAGGTCTACCCGGGCCTGCGGACGGCGAGTAATGGGTAGCTCGCCGTCCGATCAGCACCAGGCCCGAGAGTCGACGGCGCGTAGTGTTCCACGCGCGCTTCAAAGAGTTGTCAGCAAATAATGACGGGGCCCGTCATGGCCGATGCCTGCCCAGGGGTTGTGGATAAATTCGAAACAGAGTTACCGCGCCCCTGGGCACTCAGGACAGGGAAGGAACAGGAGGGGGGGTTTAGTCAGAAAGAGTCTGACACGCCCTTCCGCTCCACCCAGAGTGGGAGATGTCATTGGATGACTTCCCAACCAAAAAAAAAAAAACAGGACTCCCCAAGTCTGTTACCTCCCCATGTCTGTTACCTCCCCAAGTCTGTTACCTCCCCAAGTAGGTATCTATATTTAGCTCGCTACGTATAGGTCCGTATACATACCTACATACTGCTTAATTGATAGCATCTGCTTGAGTAGGTATCTATCATTTTTTTACTGCTTAAATTAATGAATAGGTACATCACAAGGTTTATAAAGTAGGTACTTTAAGTAGTAGATAGACACCTATTAGTTAACTACATAAGAACTATGTTTTCTACACGAGAAAATAGTCATTAAATTTTAATGTGAAATACGGTAGTGTAATTATCTTTATTAGATTGAGTGAGACACGTGGAATCGTAAATTTTAAAAACGTACAAGGTAATTGCGTAACACACAAGAGTAGGTACCTACAAATTCAATGGCAATGGTATTCATTTTAGCCCGGTCAAAATACACATTCAAGGTTAAAATAATTCGCATAGACCTGAAAATGTGTAGGTACCTTCGAATGATTAGACCACCATTATAAATTAAATGTCAAAAGTCCCCATCGATCCCATATCTGCAAAAAAACAGTCAGTTTTCAAAAATGGGTTTTTTTATAAAAGTAGATAGGTACAACAATTTAAAAAGTTGAAGTAGGTACTGTACTTATTTTCTCCATAATATGTACAATTCTACGGCACCTGCGAGGTAGTGTAGGTACTTGCCATGTTTTTTAGGGTTCGAAGGGTACAAACAGAGCCCTACTGCTGTCACTCACGTGTCCGTCTGTCTGTTTATCTGTCGTCTGTCACTCAGGTTTTTCAGCCAAACGGTTGGAGCTAGTCTTCAAATTTCAAAATATACATACTGTTGACCCGCTTTGGGTCATACCAAAATAGTCGTTATACATTTGGTACGGAACGCTAAACGTACGAAGTCCGACACGTACTTGGCTGGTTCTTTTTATGTGGTTTTCCGAGTAGGCCTATTCCACAATCTAGTGAGGTCATGTTTGATTATTATTATTTCGTTTATTCATTTTTATGTACTTAATATTTACATTTTTAAATATTTAATTAAAAAGGACAAAAAAAAAACATTTAAAAATATAAAAATAGTAGCCCACCGGTTTCGGGAACAGGGTCCAAGCTACCGGCGGTCAGGGTTCCAGATAGAGGAACCGCCTGACAATGCGAGCCGTGTCCAGAAGTACTGCTTTCTGAATCAAGCCCTTGATCCAGCCGCCTAACGAGAGCCTCCTGAGGTGTTGATAAAGGCTCGTGGCTATTAAGCCACTGGCTGACACGACTATTGGTACAATGATCGCTGAGTCCACATCCCACATGTCGACAACCTCGCGAGCCAAGTCGATATACTTGATTTGTTTATCTTTCTCGGCTTTCACGAGGTTCTCGTCATGTGGGACGGTAATGTCAAAAATCATTGCACGCCTCTCGATTCGGTCCACCACCACTATATCAGGCTTATTAGCTATAATAGTCCTGTCAGTGATGATGGACCGATCCCAGTACAATGTGATATGACCATTATCAAGAACTGGGTCGGGCACATACCTATAATACGGCACTTCCGATTCCACAAGAGAGTATTTCAAAGTAAGTTGCTGATGAATAATCCTGGCTACAAGGATGTGCCATTAGCTAGACGAGAACAATTAGAGACAATGTGACCAGGTGGCCAATACCAGGTGGCCATGGTACAGAGCGAGGGAATGGGAAGCAGTCTTCGCCTTCTGCGAAGCAGTAATGCTCGCGAAGGCGGAGGCGGGACGCGTGAGAGAAGCTCAACGGAGTGCCCGCGAGCAAACGTGCGAGACGATCTCCGGCCACTGTCTCGGGCCTTTCACTGTTAGGTAACAGGGCTACCCGGGCCTGAGGATGGCGAGCAGTGGGTAGCTCGACGTCCGATCAGCACCAGGCCCGTGAGTCGACGGCGCGTAGTGTTTCACGCGCGCCTCAAAGAGATTAGTGTCAGCCACCGGGGCCCATCGTGGCCGGTGCCTGCAGGCCTAGGGGCGGATAAATTCTGAAAATGAGTTACCGCACCCCTGGGCACTCAGGCAGGGAAGGAACAGGGGTGGGTTTTAGTCAGTAAGGGTCTGACATAGACAAAACGGACACCACGCAATAATAAGAAACAACCAATTATACATAGATGGAAAATCTTATAACAAAAAATATCACAACATCAATCCACAACATGTAGGAAACGAAACAACTTACCATGAAAACGATATGAATGCGATGAGCATCATTAACCAATCTCACCATATGGATATGCCGATTGAATCCGTTAACCATACTTTTCGCAAACAAAGACCTACCATTTAAAATACTGTTCCAGAATTTCCAAAGTGTTAACAACAAACAACACTTACTTGATGCTTTCATTACCCAAAACTCTACGTATAAAGCAATATGTATCTCGGAAACCTGGCTCTCCGAAGAAAAACTAGAACTATTTAAGATTAGCGGCTACAAATTTGCATCATCGTACTGTCGCAGTACCCGAACAGGCGGCGGTGTCTGTATTCTACTTCAAGAACATATAGACTGTATACATAGAAGTGATATAACAGATAAATCTATAGAATATGTACTAGAGTTATGTGCTACTGAATTGCCTAAAGAAAACTTATTAATTATA
The DNA here is from genome assembly GCA_951329385.1 of Polia nebulosa. Taxonomy (NCBI): domain Eukaryota; kingdom Metazoa; phylum Arthropoda; class Insecta; order Lepidoptera; family Noctuidae; genus Polia; species Polia nebulosa. Next base: position 12,417,959 of record OX589604.1, read on the forward strand.
ACTATGTATTGGAATAGAAGAGAGGAAGAAGTATTTTACCAGCAATTAAAATTAATTCTAAAATATATAAATAATAAATATTCTAAACTTAATATAATTATAGGAGGCGACTTCAACATTAACATATTATCAGATGACCTTAAATCAAACCAATTCATGAATTTAATGCAGGAATATAAATTTACCCAACACATAAAAAGCCCAACACGTGTAACGTCAACCAGAAATACATGCTTAGATTTAATATTTACAAATTTTAAATTCAAAGATATGTACACAACTGTAGAAGAGCTAGGATTCTCAGACCATAATAGTGCCATATTACATTTAAACTTGTCTACACAAACAAAAAGAATCGTCTGGTACGTGAAGAAAAGATTTTTCAATCACACAAATATATTAAAATTTAAGTCTAAATTACAAGAAATAAATTGGAATAATATCATAACAACTGAAAAATATATGAACAGTAATTATGAAGCCTTTAATGAGACACTCATTAAGATATTAAATCAATGTATGCCATTAAAAAAAATAAAGTTAAATCCAAAATATAAAAAATACTGGCTCACCGTAGGCATAAAAAAATCTTCCAAAAATAAAAGATTATTAAAAACACTGACAACTAAAATAAACAATCCGATATTAACTCAATATTATAAAAAATATGAAAAAATTCTAAAGAATACAGTAACAACAGCAAAAAAACTACACTACAAAAATAAAATGTCCAAATCTAATAATAAAGTTAGGACACTGTGGAGTATAGTAAATGAACGTACAAACAAAAAAATAGCAAGTGAAAAATGTAACATAACCCTACAAACGAATAATAGCGTAACTTCTGAACCCAAACAGGTAGCAAACATATTTAATAATTTTTTTGCTTCTATCGGGGAGGCTACGAACAACACAACCGGAAAACCGAAAGGATCTCCTGTTGTATGCCCTACAGAGAATACAATCTTCCTCAGTCCAATTGATCCTTATGAGGTGAACTCATTAATTAAAAATTTGAAAAATAAAAAAAGTCACGGCGTTGATGAACTTCCACCTACCTTATTGAGACAATGTGCAGACGAATTGACCTTACCATTTTATAAATTATTAAACCAATCATTTGAAGAAGGAGTTTTTCCCAATCTCTTAAAAAAAGCTCTTATAAAACCTATTCATAAGAAGAATTATAAAACTGATCCGAATAATTACCGCCCCATTGCCCTCTTACCGACAGCTTCCAAAATATTCGAAAAAGCCATGTGTAACCGAGTTTATGCGTTTTGTGAAAAATATCATATATTTAATGACTGTCAAAACGGTTTCCGAAAAAACCGTTCCACCGTCTTGGCTGTTTACAAATATATTCAACAAGCCCTTGATATCATTAATAATAAAAAGTACGCGATATGACTTCTGCTCGATATGACTAAAGCATATGATAAAGTACAATTTGAAATATTATTAAATAAACTATATAGTATAGGACTCCGCGGCAAATGTTATGACTGGTTTGTATCTTATTTGAAATATAGGGAACAAATAGTTGAAATCGAATATTACAATAACAGCAAAAATGAAATAGAATTAATAATAATAATAATAATAATAATAATAATAATTTATTTAGCCAATAAAATTACAATGTTATCATAAAATAGAATAGTTTGATTACATTACATTTAAATTAACAAAAACAGGTAGGTGTTGCAACCAGCACCCTTGCTAAGTTATTAATTAACTTGTAATAAGGGTAGTGGTACACGCCCATAAATAATATTTTAACATAATAAATTAATTGCAGGTAGAACAAGTATTTGTTGAAGTAAAGTTATCAAGCCTTATTTGCAATAAAATTAATTTTATAAATTATAATTCATTCAACCGTTATCTATTATTAATAATGATTATTTTATTTGTGTGATTATTCAATTTTTATTTGTGTATGTAATGTAATGATGTGTTGTGTATGTAATGAAGTGTGTTTTAGTGAAAGTTTTAGGGGGGTTTATTTTCAGAAAAAAGTAGATATTCTGTATCGGAATAGTTCAGGGTAAGCAGAAAGTTTGTCAAGGACTTTTTTAGAGACGAGACAGAAGAAGAGTAAAATTTCAGTTTCCTATTTAGTTTATTATATAATTGAGGACCTTGGAAGCACATAAACCTGTTTGTAAATGAATACTTACATCTGTAGTGCTGACAAACCTGATCCTTACGCCTTTTGGTGATTTCAGTGTAGGGGGTATCTTTGTGTTGCAATAGGACTGTGCTAAGAATATAGAGTTGTCTGACAGAGAGTACCCCACAACACTTATATAATTCCTCCGTTGGGAAGAGTATCGGACGGAAAGTACCCACCTTCAAAACAGCTCTTTGAGCTCTTTCCAATTTTAACAATATGGTTTTAGGGGCACCACCCCAAGCCGAAATACAATATGACAACAGTGATTGGCAAAGTGTGAGGTAAACCCTTTTGACAATCCGCGCTTCTGCTACGTGACGAAGAGTCTTAAATACGAATATCAGTTTTCTTATCCTTGCTGTTAGTAGATCTATGTGGGCTGAGAAGCTGAGATTGTCATCAAGAGTCACCCCGAGGTATCTGATTGTGGGGGTGCGTGTGAGTGTGGGGCAAGAGCAGGTGCCGTTGTTTGGACAGTTGATTGAGTGAGCGATTAGGGAATGTGAAATCGGAGGCTGTGCAGATTGACGTAAGGTAAAGCAGATTATCTTTGATTTATCTGTGTTAAGGGTAAGTTGGTTATTATTAAGCCATTTTAAAACTTGGTCTAGTCCACTCTGCGCCGCGTCAAAAGCTTCGTGCCAGGTATCACCAGTAAAAGTGAGTGCAGTGTCATCAGCAAATGCTGTGATTTTTCCATTTTGGAGAAGAAGATTACACAGCTGGTTAACATACACCAAGAAGAGTGTGGGACCAACCACACTTCCCTGAGGAACGCCAAAGGTGAAAGTAAGCTCCTCACTCAGGTAATTATTAATTTTTACGCACTGGGTCCTTTCGTTGAGGTAGTCCGCAAATATTTTTAGAGGGAGGCCTCGTATTCCCAGTTCCTCCAGTTTCAACACTAGCTTGGGAACAGAAACTGTGTCGAAGGCTTTTTTTAGATCTAGAAAAACTGTCACTACCTTCTTTTTCGCATCAATTTGCTTGACAATGTGAGTCGTCAGCTCCAGAACAGCATCATTGGTCGACTGGTTTCGACGGAAGCCAAATTGGTTGGGAGATAAAAGATTTTTTTCCTCAAGGTATCTAATGAGCCTCTTGTTTATAATGCGTTCTAAGATTTTAGATATTGAAGGTAGGACAGCAATGGGTCGGTAGTTGTTGACACAGTTTCTATCCCCCGCCTTGTGTATAGGATGTACAAGAGCTTTTTTCAAGTAGACGGGGAATACACCAGTGCCGAGGCAAAGGTTAAACAAGTATGTCAGTGGAGGGACAAGCAAACTCTTATAACGTTTAAGAAACTTGGTAGGTATGTTGTCCCACCCAGTAGCAGCTTCAGTTTTTAGTGTCATAAGCAGCGCCTCAACCTCATCCTCATCAGTGTCGACCATAAGAAACGAGTGTAGCGGAGGAGCTGTGGTATCAGTGATCAAAGGAGGGTCTCCGATAAAATGTTGGTATGTAAAAACATTTGCGAGATTTTTTCCAGTGTCAACAAAGAACTGATTAATAGAGTTAACTGACTGCTGTGGAGAGGCAGAAGAAACAAGTAAGTCAGCAGTTGGATTCTTTGGGGCTGCGGTATTCGTAACTCTCTTTATAATTTGCCAGATCTTTTTATTATCATTGCCAGCCTTGCTCAACTCCGCCTTATCGTAGTCCCTCTTAAGTTTTTTAATGATTTTTGTGCAGTAGTTTCTATATCTTTTATATGTTAGTTTTAGTATGGCATTATCTGGAGATACCTTCAGTTTTTTGTGCATTGCATCTCTGTTACGTAAACAGCGAAGCATGCCAGTAGTCATCCATGGTTTAAGTAAACGTTTGCTATTTGGAAGCCTAATTACAGTTGTATGAGAGCGCAAAACACCGACAAGCGTGTTGATAAAATAATTAGTAGCTTCATTAGCATCAGTATGCTCATACATCGGAAGGAAATTCATACTGTTCATTTCAGAGTCCAAGGAGTTGTAATTGACTTTTGAGATAGTTTTGATACCAGTATTTACCCGTTTACCTTGTGTCAGACAAAGCAAAACAGAGTTATGGTCTGTTACACAAGAGTCAATCACTAGTGTAAGCGCTAGTGTGCTAGTCTTGAGCATGACATGATCCAGACAAGCAGACTCCCGCGTAGGGTAAGTGTGGGCAGGAAGAAGACCATGAAAAGCCATCAAATTAAGGTAGTCAGAGATATGATTAGAGGTCGAGTTACCGCTGATGTCAAGGTTTATATCTCCAAGAATAACTATGTTTTTATAAGATGAGAGTTCAGTTAGAAGAGAGTTCAGAGATTGCAAAAATCTAGTTATGTCTAGAGTAGAGGGTGAGCGGTAAATACATATAATGGCTTTTTCTGTACCGATTTTCAGCACGAGGCAACTCGCATCCATAAAATCAGGCTCTGCGACAGAGTAGTTGCCAAAGTTTTTAACATATAAGATGACGCCATCATTCTGGTTTTTAAGTTGTACAGTATAGTAGATTGAGTAATTTTCAATCGACGGTAGAGCATAATTTAATTTCAGCCAACACTCTGTTAACACAATAACATCACAATCCAGGTTAATTCTACAAAGGAGTGTCAGAAATGAGTCGAAGTTTGCGTAAACTGACCGGATATTTTGCGCTATAATCTTAAACTGTACACATACAGATCTGATAGTAAACAAATCACCGCCTCAATCCCACAAGGAAGCGTAATAGGGTGTTTCTTATTTCTTGTTTACGTAAACGACCTTCCTAATAATATAAATGAGCCATGTGTCTTGTTTGCGGATGACATATCTATACTTACGTCATGCGAAAATAATACCAATTTAAATGATAAATTAAATTCTATATTCGATTCTACAGTAAATTGGATGTCTGAACACAATCTAGAAATCAACTTCAATAAAACTAAAATAATTTCATTCCACCCTTGCCAAAAAATACCAATAAATATAAACTTTAGCTTTAAAAATAATAAATTAGAAGTAGTTGATAAATTCACCCTTCTAGGCCTAAACATTGATACATACATAAATTGGAAGTCACACATTCAGAAAGTAAGAGCTAAAATATCTAAATTTTCATTCGCCCTCCGCGAGATCAAAAAAACTACAGACCTTAAGACTGCTCTAGTAACGTACTACGCGTACGCCTACGCATGGCTGAAATACGGTATTATCTTATGGGGCAACAGCACAGACACGCCCATGCTATTTACCCTACAAAAAAAACTGATTAGAATCTTAGTAAATATTGAAGTCACCGATAGCTGTAAACCTCATTTTCAGGAACTAAATATTTTATCCCTACCCTGTCTCTATATATTTGAAGTTTGTAAGTTTGTGCGTCAGTACCCAGAATTCTTTACAAAAAGAGAGGACATACAAACGAACATTATTTTAAGACATAAAAATAGACTAAACTTACCAACATCGCGGCTAATAATGCACTCCAATAGTACCTTTGTCATGTCCATAAAAATTTATAATAAGTTACCCGAAATAATAAAGAATTTAAATAAATACAACATTTTTATAAATAAATTAAAGCTTTTCCTTGTAAGCAAATGCTACTATAGTATAAGTGAATACTTCAATGATAAATTATAAGTAACTTCTTATCTATCTATTTCTATGTACAAATACTCACTAAAAGATACGCCTACCTACTCATAGTACGAAAATTTTATACATATATATTTAAGTATATTTTAATAAATATGGAGCGTCCAATAAATAACTCACCTGTAGTAATAAAAAAAAAAATAACAATAAGTTAAAAATAATTAATTGATATGTATATACGAACGAATAATCAAAGTGAATAAAACTATAATATAATAATGGTTTTACACAATGTTAGGTACTAACTTATTAGTACATAATTTAAAAAAAAAAAAAAAAATTAATAAAAAACTATATAATTGTTTAATTGAATTCTATTAATTGAATTAATAAAACAGTAGTTGTCTTCCTCCTCTCTCCTACTTGATCTATGCTGTGCCCGACAGGGTCCATAATTGTGACTAATATAATAATTTCCCTACCAACTATAAACATTATGGTACGCAATAAAGAATTGAGAATTGAGACATGCCGCGGAAGCACCCAGAGCGGGAGAAGTCATTGGATGATTTACCACCCCCAAAAAAAAAAAAGAAGACAGGTATTCGAAAATAAATTATCGACGCGTCATATTGGTTGTACACACATATTTTGTCTTTTGTCACGTAAACAAAAAAACTTGGCCAATAAAGTGCGTTGAAATTTCGCGTGACGTCACACCTTCGTCAAAAAGCCTAGAAGTGACGTAACAAGCCCCCACTCCTGAGCTTTGATCCTAAATCCAAAATTAACTTGCGGATTAAATAAATTTATTATTTTTATACCCATGAATTTTCCTTTTTTCGTCCCAGAAGCTGAGCCTAGCATTTGTATGTACAACGGAAGGTTATTAAATAAAAACAAAATGAACCACAAAAGTTAGATCAATTTAATTAATTGTAAATATATTTTTTGATTTATTAGCATTAACCCTTTTGCCTAAATTGGTCATCATAATTTACATTAAATAGATGAAAATAACGTTTTACGGGAGGTACAGTCAACCGCATTTCGGTGGTAACACTGACCTAGAGAAAGAGGCCAGTTTATATTAGCTTTGTTACAACTGAAGTCCGGCCTACTGTACTACTGACCATACCAATTCCAAAAACAATAATACAACCGATTTTTATCAAATAATCTAGAATAAAAATATCATATTATAATACATAAATGGCATACACTTGACTAAAAAATAAACTACGATCCAAAGTACATGTAAGTACAAGAGTTTCTTACAAAAAAAATACATACCTATTTAAAGGTCTTATTATAACTACGTTTGATTATAATGTATGTAAATTCTACAATTATACTTAGGTACTTATTTGTATGTGATGGTATGAACATAGTAAATTATAATAAATTGCCACAAAAAATAGGAATTTCCCCCATGCTTGCTTGGTAGGTAGGTACTTCGTTGGAACGCAGAATATTATACGGTAAAAAGTTTAAAACTTATGCCTAATAAATAGTCACAGTAAATAAAAGTTTTAGTGCTTAAAATTTCTACTTCAAACTCTTTAGTACTTCACCCTACCATGGCTTCTGCTCTTCGGCTGCGTCTCACCGTGAAAACTTAGATGACGTTAACTGTCATTCCCCATTACAACAATAATTCATTTACTTATTCAGGTAATTTTACACCTATTGCCATAACATAAAATTATATAAAATAAATAATGAATATTACACATTTTATTAAAACAAATTAAACATTTAAATTAAAATAAATCATTAAAATCGAATAAAAAATATTAGCAAACAAAAAAATATGCTAGGCATTGACATCATCATTCTCCTGCCCCCCAATTTATTTGGGGTCGGCGCAACATGTCTTTTTCTTCCATACTCCTCTACTAGTCGTCATCTCTGAAGTCACCCCCTTTTTACCCATATCCTCTTTCACACAGTCTAACCATCGTTTCTTTGGCCTTCCTCTTCTCTTATAGCCATCCACATCCATACACAAGACTTTCCTCACGCCATTTTCTTCATTTCTCCACATCACATGCCCATACCACGACAACCGATTTCCACACAACTTTTCAGTCAGCGGTGCCACTTTCAGACTTCCTCTTATATACTCATTCCTAATTCTATCCATGCGCGTAACACCACACACCATGCTAGGGATTGACAGTTCACTTTAAATTCACTTCTCCTAAGTTTTCACGATAATAAAGATGTTTACAGAATAGCTGCATAACACTGAGTAGGCATGCCACTACCACTGCAGCTTAGCAAAAGATTTTTGTTATTCGTCTTAACACGCAACATTAATTTTCTATTGCCATGTAGGTATAGTCAGTACAAAAATTGTCAAGGTTTCAAAGAGTCATCAATAAAAACTTGCCAATGGCAATGGTTTTACCTTTATTGAATTAAACCATTTAACCATTCTATTAGTTTCTGTAATGCAGTTAGTAAGCACAGACGTGTTAATGGTATTACAATCAAAATTATTGGGAAGAAAAAGTGACAGACGGCTTGCTTTTAACATTTTAGAGCGTTGATTCTGTTTCGCTACTCGCCAGACGATTCACAAGGCTTTAGACACTAACAGCTTTACAAAGCTCAGTAACAATATGCTTCGTTTAAATACTGATTAGCGGATTCTAAATTTAGGACAGCATACGTCTCATTCATCTTGAGCTCCATATAGTTTTGAGTTGAGCTACACGATAACTGACAAACGCTTGCACTGTCTGGACAGGTCCACTTAAGCCTGCATGGTGCTTTCCTCAAAAGCTCATCTCAGACATTAACGTGCATGGTTCTCATATGATTTGACCAGTACATATTGTATGGATTAAAACACTTTAAAAGATACTTTAACCACTGAGTTTGTTTCAGTGTTTCTTCTTCTTCTCAAGGCAATCAGCTAGGAAACACCAGCCTCATCTAGCTTAAACATACAAAAAACATTGACGTGTAAAAGTGTTATTTGTAATCTATTTGCATAATAAATATCATGTATCATAAAATCCAGCTGTCTATATGACAAAACCTTCTTCAAATGATTATAGTAGGCGCCAGATAAATGTGGAATAAAGTACATTGACCTTTCTCTAATAACTCTTCATAGCTACCTGAACAATTAAATATGAATTGTTTTTCATTATTAGATAATGTTAAGAATCACGAGAGATGTTGATTCGGGACAGCTTTGTGTCATTATTTCCGTTTTTCAAATTAAAAATGTCAATAAACGTAGGTGGGTCAATGACCGTTATTCCACGTTTATCGGGCGCCTACTATAGTAAGTACTTTAATACCGACATCTATCCTTCTTCCGAGAAGAAACTGTTGAATTTAGAACCAGTGTCTAAACTAATCACATGATTAACTTTTTTTTTATAAATGAGGCCTTAGGTAAGCCGCCTGGTAGTGCATTTATAGCTAGCGTTTGGCAAGAAAAATGTAATCAAAAATATGAAAACAATTGCGGCTTTTCTAAAGTTGAGGAGGTGTTTATTTTGTGCAATATTTAAATATTTTTGCAACTTCCGAATTTACAATCACATTTTAGTAAAAATGACTAATCGATAAATCGATGACTAAACTTTTTCCAGTTTTAAGAAAAAATATGACAATTTCTATAAAATTAAGCGTAGTCACAAAACATTAATTAATATCAACACTAATAATAATATCATCATACTAGTATTTATGTCTACTTATTTACTGTAAGTATTACCGTAATGTAAGTTTTTTTATTTGTCAAATTATATCATGTCAATAGGCTTCCATTTGTTCTTAAGGATCTTGTTGAAAACAAAGGGAGGAATAATAATTCCGCACAGTGGCCTTTAATCCAGACAACATGTAATAATAAATTATCATATCTCAGAACGATTTAAGGATGATTCACGTTACACCGTGCGGCCACCGAGCCTCGGCCGTGCCCCGGCCGGGGCATGGCCGGGGCACGTCCACCGGGCTAGTCATTCATGCTACACCGGGCTGTCACCGTGCCGCCACCGGGCCCCGGCCGAGGCACGGCCGAGGCGCGGCCGGGGCACGTCCGGGGCACGGCCAAGCATGGATCAGTTCATACAAAAAGTATACTATAGATATTTGACCGTGCAATTGTTTGACCGGCAATTGTTTCCCGGCCGGGGCACGTCCGAGCCCGGTGCACACGTTCATGTTACACCGTGTCGTCACCGGGTCGAGCCCTGGCCGTGCCCCGTCCGTGCCTCGGCCGTGCCCCGGCCGGGGCACGGCCGCGGCCCGGTCTAGCATGAATCACTTCATACAAAATGTATGCAACAATCTTTGACCGTGCCCCGGCCGTGCCACGGCCGGGGCACGGCCCGGTGGCGACACGGTGTAACGTGAATCATCCTTTAATCTTCTCTTTATTATAACTTATTTTGTATACTCTTATTTTATCTGTTTTCACATTGTTATATGTCCAGGCTGTGGTCTCCTATAACTGAAGGAGCACACGTGAAAGAGCGTTGTATTATTGTGATTTGAATTATATTTGTGTATGCTTTGTTGGTCATCCAAATAAATAAATAAACTCAACAACTTTCTTTGCGTTTTTTACCTTGTCAAGCAAATTTTTCAAACCAATGGAGCAATGTATTGCAAACTTCTTTCAAAATGCATCTGATTCTGAAAAAACACGATCGCATTCGAAAATGCGAAGGTCGAATACGGATGATAGGAGATGGATAGAAATGTGTGCATTACGTTGTGGAGATAAGGATCAATATTCTACGTACATTTTCAGCGTTTCACTTCATCTCTGTATCAAAGATCTTTAAACCCATTTTCTTTAGGACCATGTGTTTCTAGTAGGCCTCTTTTATGTCTATTAAAAAACCGTAATATTAATTTAAACGAGTCAATTACTAAAGAGAGTAAGATCCCAGAGACGCCACACAACTAAATTTGTAAAATTGAGCAGGGTTAGTATTTACTTTGAACGTGCGCATACATGCTTGTTTGGGCCGACGGTCAATTTATCGGTATCAGGCGCTTAAGGCCCTTCTCACGGTCCAGTGGCGCCCTCATTGAATAAAAAATCGTAGCATAGCACAGAAAATAAATATTAAAAAATTCAACTTCACGTTTGTTATAAAGAGGATAAAGCATTTTTACGTTGTTAAAACAGGTCTCAAAATGTTTCGTATCCAAAATAGTAGGCAAAAGTACCAAAAACGGCTGTTTCTGACACTGGATTTTTTAATATTTGTTTTCTGTGCTATGCTACGATTTTTTATTCAATGAGGGCGCCACTGGACCGTTAGGAGACCCTTAAGTTACATATTATACATTAACACTTTTCGTAAAGTTTGAGTGCCGTTTCTCATGTCTGTTTTGCTGATTTTTGTTAAATAATTCGTAATAAAATATTTCCATGCCTAATTAATTATAATAATAGTCTAAAGTTGGCCGCCACCTCAAGCGAGGTCCTATTCACAAAACCGAGGTTTGTTCATTTAATAGGAGTAAATATTGAAAATGAAAGTCAGCGATGATTTGGGAGGCTACTAAACGCCTTTTTCGGTTTACCAAATTTGATCTGGTCGGCCCAAGCTAGCAGGTATGCGCATGTTCAAAGTACATACCACTTAACACTACTCAATTCCACACATTTTGTTAATCAGAAAATAAGTGTCTGCCGGCTCTGGGATCCTAGACTAAACATATAAATAAAAACTTATTGCTTATAATAATATTACTAAGATAAATACTAAGCGTGAATACTTATGTAAATCTATGACAATATTAAATATGGCAAAATGTTGATTAGAAAATTTAAAAGGTGCCAGAATACTGATATCTTTAATAACTGTGTTTATAAAAAAAGTTTAATAATTTACAAAAAAAAGTTCCAGTTTGCTAGAAAATAGGGAAACATTTTATGTACCTACTTAAATTAAAACTTTCTTTGCTTACTTTTGTTATAAGTTGAGATCAGTTCTATAGGATTTTTTTATGATATTATTTGATATGCATTATTACTAATAATAATAAATAATAATATATATAAATAATAATATTTTCTAGAAAAAGAAAAATACTGATAAAAAAAAAATGTTTCCGTCTTTAGTAGCAAATACTGGTCAGAAAATACTTTTTGCGAACAAGAACAGTTTTGAAAGTAGGAGAGTTTCAAACATTTTAGCCTCCTTATGTGAGAGTGAAATTTAAAAAGTGATATTAAAAATATTCGATTAATCTAATTACCTGTCTATATATTCAGACTTATAAAAATAAAACACTACTCTTTTAGAGTAAATAACTGGATTAAATACTACAAATGCCCCGAATTGAGTACATAATAAACTATCACACTACACTTTTTGGATTTTGGTATGAGTTACTTTTTTTCAAATTATTTACAAACAAAAACTATCTAAAATAATTTTTAAGGATCTTTCAATTTGCAAAATTCGAAATAAATGTGCGATAAATTCGTAATAGAGTTACCGCGGCCCTTGGCATAGGCAACCGAAAGAACAAGGGTGGGTTATAGTCAGTAAAACTCTGACACGCCTTCCGCTCCACCCAGAGCGGGAGAGTCATTGGATGATTTCCCACATTCCAAAAAAAAAGGAGTTTTTTCAATTCGGGCGACAGATGGCAGCACTTTTGTTGCATTGCTATTCGTCGCTCACACCAAAAGCATTCTTATTGTTAATGACATAACACTCTTAAAGGCTTGGACCACATTGATCAGATATTTCTCGAACACACTGGTTGAACGTACCAACACACCCCATTTTCTTCAATCACTTCACTAAAACTTATCACTATTACCAATATCCCAATGCAAAAAAAAAACTGAAATAATGTAGCCCAAACCCTTTTATAAGTAGATCACTTAACTTATTATCAGAGGTCGGAATTAGATAGAGTTATCTATGTACTTAACACATACTCATACAGCGAAAGAATAAAGTGGATATGCCTCAAATCCCGAGATTAATTTGAAAGAGCAGTAAAATCCCGTGATTTATTAAATAAAAAAGGTATTTACTATTACACAATTTAAACCACTGCACGCGCGACGTTGCAAAAATTTACATCAACGACATCGGATGTCCGAAATTACAAAATTTCAATGCGCACACGCGCGATGTTGCCTCATTTGTAGTTCACACAACATAGCTTGTGAGAACAAAAGAAAACAATAGAGGTTTTTATTATTATTTATTTGTAATATTGTTGGGATTGTCCATTAGAAATCCCGGGAAGATCCATATTAATATCAACACTTCGATGCAAGTACATAAATAACTCTACCTAATTCCGACCTCTGGTTATTATTTACTTATGATAAGAAAATCACACTTGTAAAGACTTTTACCCGACTGCCCCAGACGGAAGGTAATGTTTTTCGAGAGTATGTATGTATGTTTGTATATCTATTTTTTTGGCACGCACTGGAGCCTTAACTGCTGGATAGATTTTAACAAAAGAGATATCATTAGATTCTTGTTAAGTGCCGAAGTAGCAGACTATAGGAATTTCGAAGAAAAAAAAACACAAAATGGCGGACGCTGTTACGCGGTGTCCTACGTGGGCGATTCAACGCGAACTCTATCGCGAAGGGAAGCAGCGCGAATGGAACAAACAAATGAAACTTTCTGCGGCTGTCCTATGTGACCAACCGCACTTTGGTGCGGTGCGAAGTGAAGCGGACACGACGCTTGTTTTAAATTAAAAGTATAAAAGCTAAAAATAGTATATCTGTTCTGCGATTTCGGCGGTTACTCCAGTCCTTTGCCTGTAGCTCTCAACGGAACGCCTATACCGATCTGCTCCGACTTTCTGTACCTCGGGTCGCTTGTCAGGGGGATGGCGATATAGACCGAGACGTAACGCACAGGATTAACTCAGGATGGATGAAATGGCGACAGGTCACTGGAAAAACTTGCGACCGACGGATGCCCCTTAAGTTAAAGGGGAAAATCTATAAGTCCGTGATTAGACCTGTCATACTGTATGGGTCAGAATGTTGGGCTGTGAAAAAGACGGATGAAAAAAGACTGCATGTGGCGGAGATGACAATGTTGAGATGGATGTGTGGAGTAACGAGAATGGATAAAGTGAGAAATGAGTACCATTAGAGGTAGTTTAAAAGTAGCACCAGTCACAGAAAAGTTGAAAGGGAACCGCTTATCTTGGTATGGTCATGTAAAGAGGAGGGATGAAACACATGTAACTAAAAGAGTTATGAATATAAATGTGGATGGATGGAGAGGGAGGCCAAAGAAAGGATGGATGGATTGTGTGAGGAGTGATTTGAAAGCTACGCTATCACTCACGCTATCACTAACTCCCTTTGTTAGTGATAGCGTGAGTGATAGCGTAGCTGACAGGACAGAATGGAAGAAAAAAACGTGTTGCGCCGACCCCAAGTAACATGGGATAAGGGCAGGAAGATGATGATGAAAAGCTAAAAATAGTGCAAGTAGAAATTTTAAATAATGGTATTCAAGAACAGCAGGCCGACATGCAAGCCGTAAAACCTGTGTTTTACAGCTTGCATGCTATGATATTTTCAAACGTCGTTGTAGGCAACATTCGGCAGTATTATTTAAATAACATGGGTTGCAACTGTAATTCTTAGAACAAATTATGAAATTCCCCCTAAATGTCTTTCTAAGGATAAAATATTAGTTACACTCCTCTGTCGTACATACTTCTTGAGTATTTGATATTTCAAAAATGAATTTTTCAGTAAAAATTGTTTTTTCCGTCCATCCATGACAAATGCAGGGTACTGAATGGCGGCGGAGCGGTGGCTGAAAGCGGTGACTTCGCGCGCACACAGGACAGAGCCGCCGTCGCGTTGAATTCGCGTAAACCGCAACGGACCGCTTCGCAAACGCGTTCACATTTAATCGCCCACGTATGAGGCCGCGTGAGGTAAATATACTCACATTTTGCCGCGACATAGTCATATGAGGTATCAAAATAATGGGTTCGACGAGATGATTCCAAAAATCTTACTCACTAAAATTAAATCACAAAAAAAATACGTCTCCAAAAATCCGACCTCAAAAAACGATGAAAAAGTTACAACCAAGTCACTTTTCAGGCAGTCTAATGCAATTTGCTTTACAATCACAAACTATTAGAATTGTACAACACTGAAATTAATATCACTTATTCAATACAGGGTGTAACCATATCCAAACTTCGAATGAAATTCGTACAATTTATTACATTGGATTTGCGTGGTTCTACATTTGTTTGTGCTTTGAGATCAGAATCAAGACGAAAAATAAATAAAATTATTTTGACAGTCCACAGTGACAGTTTACACACCCTGTATTCCGTAATATCTTTCGCATGACGTGCATTGATTGACTCACAACAACGCGCATTAAACATTTAAACTTATTTGCATTTAGTGTTAGAAACCTACAATAAATTACGAGAATATCACCAAAATTCATCTACTTACGAAGACTCCTCTTCCACCAACGCCGTCTGAGACAACGAAAACTGCTGTGACCTTGGCATTCTTCTCACAAAAAAGGTTTTAAAGCATGGCAATACTAAGTACAGTATCACGCTAAGGGCTATTGTCGATATTGCACATAAGGCCCATTGGGCAGCTCTGATAGATGTGGCGGTGTCTACAACTGGCTTTATAAGTTGGCAAGTTTCTTTGAGTGAGGAAGAGGCGTTGTATGGGCCTGAGATGCGAGCGTTGGAACCACAGTCTGATGTTTGGAAGCCGATCCAGCCGGCTGATCTGTTGAATGTTACCTGGAAATTTAATAAAAATATTTATATAGTTTCAAACAACAAAAAATTAAGAGTGACATCCCTAATAGCATTTAGTGTTGGCATTTCTAAATAATAAATGCTATTGGGATCATTTTATTTTTTATATTCTTCTCAGCAAACTGTTTCATTTGGTACCCGATACGGTATCAAATGAAAGGGTTCGCTGAGATGGGAATATATAAAATATATCTAATCCGCCATCTTTGGCAGTCCGCCATATTGGATTTAGAATGACGTCACTTAGCTAACCATGCATTGTCATCCAAACTAAACATGTGTGCAAAGTTTCAGTACAATCAGAAACCGGTAAATGGGTCAAATTTAACTTCTAAGATTTTTTTACTTAGTTATAGATGAAACTAATAAAATCGTGTTAAAAATGGATTTAAGGGATCTATTTCTATACATTAAACTAACGTTAAAGTAAACGTAAAAAAACGGCCGTTTCTGACACTTTTGCCTACTACTTTGGATACAAAACATTCTGAGACCTGTTTTAACAACGTAAAAATACTTTATCCTCTTTGTAACAAACGTGACGTTGGATTCTTTAATATTTATTTTCTATCCTATGCTACGATTTTTTATTCAATGAGGGCGCCACTTGGCCGGTAGTAGACCCTTAAGATTTCCGATCATATCTTGTATATTCGAGTGGCCTTCCGAGATTAAAAATGATGTCGTCCACAAAACGTAAGTGTGATAGATTTTTCCTATCTTAACTTTTTGATTATATATTCTAGTAGAGTGATAAATATATTTTTAATCTTTACGAAAATAGATGATACGAATTACAAAATGTAGATAGCATACAGAATCGATCTATTAAAACTTGCAGTTACTTTGAATTAATATTATTGCTTTTCAGGACGGACTCAAACGCAGTAAGTCATGTTTGGTACTTCGCGCCCACTTGAGCGCCCGCGCAAGCTCCTCCCCCAGGCCGGGGCTTATGGGTGAAATTTAAAAAAAAAGTGTGTGTGTACTTATGTACGCACGTAAGAAGTTATACTTCTTTGGCGTCACAAGATAAAAAACCAAACTGTCACAAAGTTTACAAAAGGAAAACAATCATTCTTCATGAACCACAGACCATAGCTAACTTCGGGGTGGATCGGTTCTAGCTAACGTCAACCTGTGAATTTTGTGTGACAGTGATGCGCGCGCATCTTAAGGCGCAGTTACACTACTTTGAATGGTTTTTAATTGAACATCACGTCTAAACGACTTGTCTTATTTATTTGAAAAAAATATATGTTACTCTAGACAATTTACGTCGTGATTTGATCTCAGAATATTTGAAATTATATTTTTATAACATAGTGTAATTAATTTGTAAAATTATGTCTAACTCGGATAAAAAATTGAGAATCACGCAAAAACTATAAAGCGTATTTTTATGAAACCTTCACCATTTTAAAGATCATTTAATTATTTATAATTTAGACTCAGTGTTTTAGTTTAATACTTGTTGTTTTATGTGTAATATATTAATAATGCGTCTAATTTCGGACAGCGCTCCTTGATGGGCGAGTCCTATTACTGGGTGGATATATGACGCGTTACGTGAGCTCAGCGCAGAACACGCAAGCTAACCACTCAAGGTCGTTGGCAGCTACCGCCTTAAAATTTCACTCTCATCATTTTTTCATAACGCGCCTAAAGAAGTATAACTTTAAAAATGCTTTACCTGCAAACCTTCCATGGCAGTATATCCCACTACTGTCTCAGTTCCTCCCGCGTCCAGTCCTAGCTTGTAACAATACGTGGACACCGTCCCTGTCGTGTTACTGCTGTTGTGGACGCCCACGACCAGCATGTAGTTCTGGAAGAATGTATTAAATCTGAGCTTTGATACAGTGTTAAAGGAATTTGCAAAAATTAATATCAAATAATAATTATACAGCATGTAACAAAAACCTTGTCCAATCCTGAAGGGTATAATTAATGGATACGAGATCATTAGTTTTCCCTAACGAAAATAATTAATTAAAAAAAAAAGAAAAACTTATCAAAGGCAACACTGAGCGTTCGACAAAGTTCACCTAAGTTTCGTGTCAAAGAAGCCGCCTAAGCGAGTCGATCTTTTTGATCCTTTGTTAAAGAGTGCTTACAGGGCGGTGGAGTGTTGTCAACTTATGAAAATTTGCCATATATAGTGTTAAATTTTGCATATTTTATAAAAATAAAAATCTACAACTTTTGGTTTTTATGTAACATTTTTTTTTTCAATTTTTTCTAGTAAGTACGTGTGTTAAACCAGGAATACGCCTTTATTGGATCGGACAGGGTTTTTGTTACATGCTGTATATAGGGTGACTGGTAATTATTGACCGATACTTAAACACGTGATTGTACTCATGATAACAAACAACTTTCCCAAAGAAACATATAGTGAGACAGAACGGCGTCACACAGCTAACAGCTGATAGGTAGGCGCACGCGCGCGAATTTTATATGGCTTTTGTGTTATTGTGATAAAAGTGAAAGAGTATAAAAAAATGTTTCTTTGGGAAAGTTGTATCGGTCACTAATTACCAGTCACCCTATATATAATGTATCTAGCAACTTATTTGATGTAGCATACACCTCCTACTAATATTATAAATGCGAAAGATTGGATGGATGTTTGTTACTCCACCACGCCATAACAGCTGAATGGATCTAGACATAGCGCGGGCGTATCCGCTGGCAGAAGTTAGTAAGCTTATAATGTTCCCTTGCATGCACATGTATGCATTGTAATCCACCACGAGAGGCGCAAACCCAATGCGTTTTTTTATCGTTTATAGGCACGCGTTTGAGATAGCGGATCTCACCTGATGGTAAGCGATGATGTGGTCGAAGATGGAGCACGCCTGTCTAGAAGTAACCTATTCACTCTTGACTTAAAGACTCCCAGGTTGTAGCTATCAGGCAACACAGACTCTGAATTCCACTCCTTAGTTGGTTAAAGTTACGTTTACGTATCGGGGGCCGAGTAAACCGCGTCCATAGGAGTATACCCATTAAGGATCTACTCGTGTAGAAGAAATAGACATACAAACATATATAGGGTGACTGGTAATTAGTGACCGATACTTAAACACGTGATTGTACTCATGATTACAAACAACTTTCCCAAAGAAACTTTTTTTTTATACGTATTCACTTTTTTCACAATAACAACAGTTTGAAATTCGCGCACGTGTGAGTGCAGTGACCGCCGCGATCAGGTGTTAGCAATGAGGCGAAGGGAGCGGTGTGGGCAGCGGGGGTAGTGAGACGCTAGTACATTTGCCCTTACCCGAGATCAGACTATCAGCTGATAGATCGTGCCTACTTTTAATGTTACGGCGCGCGCGTTCCTAGATATTTTGTAGTTATGCGGACATACGTTGCATCTTAAAAGTTTTAGTCAAACCCGCTGTCTTTGAAAATATTTTTTTTATTTAGCAACAACCGAAACATGCTGAGTACATAACACTGCTTAGGTACACCGAAAACGTCACGTAGTGCCCGGCCGAGCGGGCTTGCGAGCCGTGCTCTGTACGATACGAGACCGCGTCTAACAGCTGATTGCGGCAGTCACTGCCCTCGCGCACGCGCCTATTTCAAACTGTTGTTATTGTGATAAAAGTAAATAAGTATAAAAATAAAGTTTCTTTGGGAAAGTTGTCTATAATCATGAGTACAATTACGTGTTTAAGTACCGGTCACTAATTACCAGTCACCCTATACATATACATACTCGTACATACATTTGGGTAAAAAGAGGACGATATAGTGCGTTGAAATTTCACGTGACGTCACGATGTGCGACACTTTTTACCACAAAGTGACGTAACGAGCCTCCACTCTTGAACTTCGATGCGTTTTAACTTTGTAATTTTTTACTGGTTTGGTAAAGCAACAAACACGTGTCCAATATTTTTAGATAATCCAACTTACGGACTAAATAGAATTTTTTGATAATCCAACTTACGGACTAAATAAAATAGGGATTATGCTTGATATTTTTTTTATTTGTTCAATTGAAGACTTATTCACTGTAGTGAACAAATATGAAGAAATTTTCAAAATATCATCATCAGCGACGAAGTAATAAAGCTTTAAAGTTAATAATTAGAAAGAGAAGTCCGACGTGTTCTTTGACGTCAAAGGACATGACGCCCATACAACTGTCATAGAAAACAGCGTTTTCGAGAGAGGGACAGATATATTTGTTTAAAATTGTTATATCTTGTTTAATTTTCGATCAATTTTGATTCTTTCACTGTTCGTACTCTATTTTAGTATATTCATCGATAAACCGGTTAGATAACAATTTTTTTTTTCAGGTTTGAGATCATTTATTCTCATAAGAATTGGAATTCACTTACATGAGAATATTTAAAAGTAGATATTTCACAAAACTAAATGTTGGACGTATTACAAAAGACTAGGCATCGATTATGTTTTGAGGGTAGGTTACAAAAATATATGAGCAAAATATGTTAGTTCGATACACGGGTTCAACAGTCAGAATACATAAACAAGTTTCTATACAACATAGATCAGCGGTAACTGGATGTGGCTCGCCACTATTTTAAGGAAAGTGAGTTTTTTAATATAAAGTGCTTGAGTAGTTTATTAAAAGTGGTTTTGGATTTAGATTCTTTGAGGTCTCTCGGTAATTTATTAAATATTTTAGATCCTTCATACATAATGGTTTTTCTTCCGTAGTTTGTGCGGGTTCGGTGTTATTGTAAAAAGTCCTGGTCACGTCTCAGTTTCATTTTGTGTTTTTTTTATATTTTTGGTGAAGGTTATGTTTGTGTGTATACTTTTATTTAGTATTTTTCGAATTAGTACGCATGTATTATATATGTATGTTTGTGTTATGTTCATTACTTTAATTTCTTTGTATAGAGTTTCTGTTGGAGTTAGATAGTCATAATTAAATAACGTTTTTAGTAGTTTATTTTGAGCAGTTTGTAGTAGGTTAATATGTGTTTTAGCGGCGGTACCCCATACTTCCACTAGGTAGTCAATATGTGGCTTAACAAGGGAGAAGTAGATTTTATAACGAACTTGACGTGGTAAGCACCGAACGATGCCTCGTAGGGTACCCGTGAGTGACTGTAATTTAGATTTTATTTTTTGAATATGTGGAAGCCACGTTAATTTATTATCTAAAATTAGCCCAAAATATTTTTCTTGATTCACTTTTTTTATGATTTGGTTGTTTTTTCATGCATATTCCCTATTATAATTTTCATATCCAGGAAACTACCCCATCGGATAACGAATTATACCACTAGCAACTATGTTGATTAAAATATTAATAAATATTACTAGTTACCTGTGGTGGTATCTCCAATGTGAAGTACTGGTTATCCGCATCAGCACTCAGCAGGTCAATGGCTAACCAGGGCAGTGTCCATACCTGAGGCTCTGGCCAGCAGGCAGCCTGAAACCAGTTAAACAAATCCTTAGCACTTAATTAGTCATTATCATAACTATCATTACTTAGCCGAAACACATTCGCTGCTGAAATCCTCCAAGGGTCAGACATCCGAGAGATCTTGTGCTTTTCTCATGCAACGGATTCTCGCAACCCTCGACGTTCTTGTATGAGTATTTTCATGTATTTAACGATTAAAATTGGATGTGCTACAAAACATCTGTAAGTACCTACTGATTTTTTTAAGGAGCGTGGTAATCTCAGCCAATTAAAAATGTATTATTTACCTCTCTTCTATTCCAGAATTCGTCCAGTATAAGCTCCTGAGATTTTCTAAATTCATTCTTTAATTCGTCGACGACCTGAAACATATAAAATTTGCGAATCATAATAAATAGGCAGTCTTGGAGACTGCCGACATAAGTGAGAACTGCGTGTCGTCAGTCTGGCGCAACACGTCACTAGCATAGCATAGTTTAGATTTGCCCCTACCAAAAATCTAGCTAAAGAAATTTCCACTTTAAGAAGGCACACACAATTTCCAAGATTCCCGACGATTTTTGTTAATCAAACTTCAAAAAATCGACTTATTTATTTTAAACTTTATTTTACTTAGGTATACCATTTTACATTAAAAAAGGAAACTTAAAAATAAAAAATAAAGCATACAAATAAGTGTTTCCAATGTGCATGTCGGCTACAGATGGTAACACGCGCAGTAAAAATTGCAAGTGACATCACGTATTATGCTCGCATCGAAGTGGCTGTTATGCTTCACCGATAAATAAATTAATCAACACTGTATGACGAATCCATCAATGGAAAAATCCGTTACATAAATACACCTCTAAAGGTACTAATACATTAGTCAAAGTTTTAATAAAAACCTATTGTTGCTTTACCTTATGGAAACGCGAGGGGCCTGACGCGTTAAGGCGTCCAATATCCGCTCATGAAAGCGTCAGTCGATGATTAAACGATGCCAAAATGAAAGTATGGAGATTTCCTCATTCAACCATCAGTCAGCGTGCTAGACGATCAGTTATCCGTTAGTCACGACTCTAACTGTGGTAAAACTGACAGCAACGACGACTTACCGTGTAATGAACGCCTAATAGCATTCTAGCCTCACCCTTATCGGATGAAGCTAGAACACTTTATCGTATTATAGGTTGCGGGTAGGCTAGTAACATCGGGGTGATACATTATAATATGTATATAGAAAAAACCCCGTAGTAAAATAATAATTTATTATAAGACTTACCTGTCTAAACAATTTATCCGGCAACTTAATCTGCGTAGTTCCACTATCCACGATGCTCTTCACACTATTCAGCTTCACGCACATATCTTCATCAGGATCCCTCACCTTATCCTCAACTATTACCTCTTTTGTTTCAGGGGTCACTGTACTTATGACCCTTATTGATATGACACCTACTTCGTACCATCGCTGACGTAATACTGGCGTTCGGAATGTTTTATTGGTATTTGAATTTGGAGTGTGGTCATCTGCAATAGACAAGAACAAAAGCGTGATTAACCTGTTAGGCCCTGAGACTCACTGGTGAGTCGGACAAAAAAAAAAATATGTGAGAAAAAAAAAAAAAAATCGGCTGTCAACCCGGGTTGTCGTCGGGGTTCAATTTGACAACCCGGATTTGGCCGCGGGGGCAGAAGGGGTAATATTTTTAAATCGGCTAGAACACAAAATCTTAATTTGGAATCAGGAACGAATTCCTAAAAGAAAGAGCGGTTAAGATAATTTTATTATGTTGTCAATCAATCCAAGTATCTAGTGGTTTCAAAAGTTAAATTGACCGCGAACCATCTAACAAAAACTACCAAATACGTAACTTACCTCTTGGCTGTCTTATAAAGGGGCTTATAAATGTAGAACTATTCATAAGAAAAACAAAGTTACAATCAATTTCCTTACAAACCCTCCTTGTCATATATTACAAGCAGTACCATTTTAATTAAAAAGATATATTTGTTTCCGATTTTTTGTCATCATAGCTCTAGCCTCGATTTCTCAGGGCCCATCCAATATTCGCTCGCGGCTCACTAGTGGGTCACGACCCATAGTTTGGGCACAGGTAATATAATACTAGCGTACAGATGCCTCATCCCATACAAAGAAACGGTACCACCATAACTACGGGTTTTCAACTTTTGATCTTCGTTCGGGCCCGTCCTCTACACCTCGCTAGATGGTGTTAGCGACGGCTTGCAAGTTGAATGAATTTACATAAAGTCTTATCAATATTTTCTCACACATTGAGGAATTACTTTATAGTATTTTTGGCACTTCATAAGAGTTTTACTGTTTCAAAATGTGTCAATACACAAATTTTAAAAAGGCGAATGGTTTAACTTTAAAACTTCAAACAGCGCCATCTATTGGCACAAGAAATATAAATGCCTAAGAATTCGTTCCAATAAATATCTAAATTCGAATAAGGAGATAATTATTCTACAATTTTATGCTTATGGTAGTTTATTAAATAAGAAAATACAGTTTTACCATATTTTTTTTCAAAATATTCATGTTACTTAAACTTTAATAGGAAATCGATGCTTAATACGCCATCTATTGACATTTATTTGAACTAAATTTTCTTTGTTCGAGATGAGACCCCGTAGTTTGGGCAATCCTGGTCTAACTACTCTTGCTAGTATTTAAATGGACAAAGGGTTTATCTGAAGTGGGTCGGCAGTTTCATCTTCTATGACGTCCATTACAAGCTCACGCAAGCGTCACTCAATTTCAAAAATGATATTGGTGACATCTTACAAAAATCAAATTATCGAGATTTTTTATGCAACCCTCAGTGACTGTATTAGACGATAGGTTCTCTGTATATTGTAGTGTGTGTAGTGTATCTGTCAATCACAACATTGACTGTACTTAAACTGACAGCAAAACCAACCGTGAATTGGACGCCTCATGATCTAACCACATATCTAGCCACTGCATGTTTTGGATCTATAATTATGGCATTGTTCGTCTAGAGTAATAAGGAGGTTTAGAGCTCATAGCTTTTTTTGGTTAGTAGCTGATCTAATAGGACATCAATCATTACTTACTTTAAGGCGCAGTTATACGACTTTTACAGGTTTTTAATTGAACATCACGTCTAAACGACTAGTCATATTTCTTTAAAAAAATATATGTTACTCTAGACTATTTTCGTCGTAATTTGATCTGAGAATATTTAAAATAATATTTTTATAACATAGTATAATTAATTTGTAAAATTATGTCTAAAGTGGATAAAAAATTGAGAATCACGAAAAAACCATATAGCGTATTTTTATGAAACTTTCACCATTTTAAAAATTATTTAAATATTTATAATTTAGTCTCAGTGTTTTAGTTTTATACTTGTTATTTTATGTATAATAAATTAATAATGCGTCTAATTTCGGACAGCGCTCCTTGATGGCGAATCCTATTACTGGGTGGACATACGACGCGTTACGTGAGCTCAGCGCAGAACGGCATCGATGTTGTATACCCATCTCGCCGTTGAAAGACCAACAGTTCTTTTCCATCTTCTTCTTGTTTTTGTACAACTAACTAACTAGCCAATGTTGTCCCACTGGTGGGCAAAAGCCTCCCTCTCCCCGTTCCACACAACTCCAGCCAGGAGTGGCCAGTCTATTCTGTAGAAGTCGAGCTCGTCCCGAAAAAGAACAAACTTTCTTTTTCAATGCATAGTTTTTGTACAAAGTATGAATTTTAAAATACATACCAACAACTTTAAAATAACCATAATGCGTTGTATTGGTCGTGCTGATTGGTCCACAGAGTTTCAAATGGAACGACATTGGCTTGTTCACATAGCGGTCTAATGCATCCAGCCAGGATTCGACTGAGCCCGACTTAGAGCCCCAAGCGCCTACTGGCATGTAGGCGAGGCCGAGAAGACCCTGGAAATTATAAAGGTAAAAGTGAGATGTTTTCTTTCGAATAGTTAAGTGATCAGATCGCAGTATGGGACAGTACCAAGACGCCTTTGGTGCTTTTCCATTATAGATGTGCGTGTTAGATAGCTGGGCGGTGCGCAAGGAATAATCCAATAATGGAGTCACTTCATTTTCCTAGTCTGGCTTAACGCAGCTCTGGTGGGAAAGGGCTGGCGGGGCTAGGTTAGGATACTGTAGCGACATCTAACACGCCGCACACGAACTAAAAAAATAGCAAGAATTCTACATCGCGCAAGCAGAGTTCTCCGCGCGATTTGAACATATACAACAGTCCGAAATCAACCATTGGGCAGTTGCCCGGACCAGACACAACACCCGTCTGGTCGGAGGATCCTCCCTTTTCAATGGAGGTTGTGGAACTTTACACCCTGTTCCACGTATCTCCACACTGGTGACCCTCGACCATGAACGCGTCAGCGCAGCCTTCGTGCAGCTACTTCAGCGTGACGTCATCATCATCGCTTCCTTCAAGCTCTTGAGCAATGAGTCATACAACCAGCCAGTACCAACGGCACAGCCAGCGAGTTAGCAGAATTTCCGTTTGTCCAGGGCAATTGTCCTATTCACCGAGCGAGTACTGTGCGTGAGTGGTTTTACAATCACCCGGAAGTAATTCTTATTCCATGGCCAGCGCGATCACCCGACCTCAACCCCATAGAAAATCTATGGGGTTTGATGGTGCAAAGGTGGGACTCGCGGAATGAGAGGTCTACGGAACAATTAAAAACCCATTGCATGGAGGTGTGGGAAAGTTTTAGAGGGAGCGAAATATGCGGTAATATTGTTAGGTCCATGCGCAAACGTCTACTTGACTGTATCGAAAATAATGGGGGTTATACAAAATATTAAGTTTTAGTAAAAATCAGTCGGTGTAACTAAATGTTTAGTAGGCCATTTTATTTTAACATATCCGTGATTATTCGTTAACAAACACTGTATTATATTGTGTTTACTTTCGTTTAAAACAGCTATATCTTTTAACTTGTGCCATCGCCTTATCTTAAGAATGCAGTGAACTCGCTATCAATTTTGTTGACAATAATCATGATTCTATTTTGCTTTTTATTCTTCTACCCGCACTGTTCTAACATAATAGTTCAATATATTTTTCTCATCTAATTGACTATTATCTTGTGAGAACTTAAGTTCTTTTAACAGAAATTGAGGTTTAGTTTTAATCTTCTTTTCGTCAAGAAAATGAACAATTAAGCCATAGCTTAATTGTTATTAGCTTAATTGTTATTGTTGTTAGCTTAAGTGTTATTGTTGTTGTTTTTCTTGACGATTTTCTTGATTTTTATGTAACGTCACAATGAATGTATTGAGGTCATAACCTCAATACATTCATTGTGACGTTACATAAAAATAAAATGTTTACAAAGTCTAAATCATATATCACTTTTCAATAAATAACTGGATATAAACAATTATATTTTATTTTATTAAAATTTTAATATCCTTTCATTGTTACGTTATTCATATTATGAATGGTCTAAGTGGGTATACTTCCAATAAACAATCTTACACGTAACATAGATAACGGTTACAAGATAACTTTTTTGTCTAGGTAACAAATCGACGTCACAATTCTCATAAATGTTTAATTTGTAAATATAAAGAATAAACATTTTTATTAAACACGTCTTTTTATTTCCACCTTACAACATCGAAAAGATGTAACAACTAAATAATTGCAAATTACGAATGTGATTCTTCTTGTGGTTAATAGATCATATTCGTAATTTGCAACTATTTAGTGCAAAAAATGCAATAGTATTTTTCATAGAAGAATAAAAACAACTATATTAATATAGATTGGGAATTTTCAAAGTAAGAAATAACCGCAACGGACCGACCATGATTTGAACTCGGGCTACGTTATTTGCGAATCCAACACTTAGTTCATACGGCTACCAGCACATGACATATTTGCGCGAATTTTATCAATGCAATGGTAAGAACAAGTCGCCTCTGTGACTGTGTGATGCGTATTCAATGGCACAGAAAAATAATAATGATGTTTTTAAGCTCAGTGCGACGACAGTTCCTTAGTGTGTGTGTGTTGTCTGTGGAATGTGGATACACATACACGCGCACACATACGCACGGAAGTATCGTGCTCGCTCGGTTCGTAGCAATGTAATCTTTAGCGTTCTTATGGACTTTTGCGGCCTCACTGTACACACCGTTAGACAGCGCTAGCTACCTCGCACATCTTTGATGGAAAACCACTCTTAAGTAGACACTGCTAGAGACGTAGCTGAAAAAAGTTCGCTTCGCATCCGCACATAACTAGGTACACACCGTTAGACAGCGCTAGCTACCTCGCACATCTTTGATGGAAAACCACTCTTAAGTAGACACTACTAGAGACGCATATCGTAAAAACTTCCCATGCTAACAAAGCGTGAAGTTAATGACACTGTTTACTCATAAAAATTAGCGGACCGTGACAATTCAGACTTAAATAAGGCAGCCGAAATTTGTTCTGTACTCTATGTAAGTGATGAGCTGGTATAATGTGGTAAAAAACCAAGCCTAAGTACCTATACTGCAATATAAGGTATCAGGCAACATTGCGATCCTCTTAAATGAACAGTGTTTAAACGCTTTCTGTATCATCTCATATAACTTAAAAGAAACCATGAAGGGAAACATGCTTATGATTTACTCATCGAAGGTTCAAGGTTAAAACCATAATTTTTATAAATGCCTACCCAAGAAATTATGCTCATCATTTCAGAAAGACGTCCCACTGCTGGACATATCCTGGATATAGGCCTCCCCCAAGTGTCGCCCACAGATGTCCCCGCAACGATCGGTCCTGTGGCAATATGTGCCTGTGCGTCTCGCATCCATCGACTACCCGCGACCCTCACAAGGTCATCGGTCCACCTTGTGGGAGGCCTTCTAACAATTTATACTCAATTGAGTATAATTTAATAACTAAAATGTGAAATAATTAAAGTATTTGCGTGCGTAAAATGTACGTCTGGCGCACCCTGAGCGATTGGCCTTGATAAAAAACATTACCGCGACATGAGTTATTCCCAAAATTTATTATAGTAGTAAAAAGAATATTAGTTTACTAACTAGTCACCGGATTTGCCCGTGTTTGAGTCGAAAATTATCCCTAGGGAACTTACTACCGTAATAAATAGTATTCAGTCCTAATCCAGAGGATGGTCTATCCATATGCCAATCTATTTAATTAAGGCTAAAGTAATTGATTAAAAAACATCCAAACATCTATAAATCGAAACATACTAACTTCCACATTTATAATGTTTGTAGGATTTTATTTCTGCTTACCTGCCATCCTGAAGCTTTTGTGAAGAAATCATGACTATCTGTGATTAGTGCAAAGTCTGAGCGCACTTCTGGTATGCCAGTCAGTTTTGGAAACTGTATAAAGTCTGAGGCTAGGAACCCTGTCCAAGTACCTTGAGTATATGCGGCTTGTATCTGTAAAAGAAACCTATTATTGAAATGTCTAAGATAAAATTAAAAGGCAACCTGTAGGCGGTCTGTTAAAAGAAAATCTTACCCACTACCCTTTTCATTCTTTAATTCCCTGACTAAAACTTTGCTCTACGTGTGACTTTAGTAAATATACAAGTGAACAGGCAGACATTCCTCACGTTCCATTTAGCTCATTATCATCATCCTCAACACATTCATTGAGCGTACAGCTAGGGAGTGCAATTCCCTGCCGGAGCCTGTTTCCTGATAGCTACAACCTGGGAGTCTTTAAGACAAGAGTGAATAGGTTACTTCTAGGCAAGCGTGCTCAAACCACAATAAAAAAAAAACAACTTTACTGCAGAGCATAGACCTTTTTTACTTGTGGCAATCCCCATACTATGCCAGCATTAGTTAGTTAGTAGTTAGAGCAGGTTTTACGGACAAGCTAACAAAGCCCTGCCAGTTTCCATAGAGTTATATAAAATAAATTATGATATGACAAAATAATAATACCAAATCACGCTTCTTTAACTACTCTAGATATGAAATACTATATACACAAAGGTTTTACTTACACTTTTCCCACTGTTATAAAGACTGGTTGAATTATCTGCATGGAAGTATTTAACACTGTCATTCCGAGCATAGGATGCTAAGGCTAAAGTTGTACTCCCTGTGTCTACGAGTAATTTGAACTGAAAACAAAAAAAAACTTTTCACTAAGATTTATCATCTGCCTAGCTTTTTTCCAACAACTTGTTGTGGTGTAACTAATATAAACAAAATACCAGTATTTTTCATGGAGTAACCTTGTATGGCGTAACAGAAATGGGTGTTTATTTTTTAACCGACTTCGAAAAAGGAGGAGGCCGACTGTATTTATGTTCTTTTTTTTTATGTATGGCCACCAATTACTCTGTGAGTTATGCACCGATTTTCAAAATTCTTGCTTTATCCGAAAGAATATACTCCCGAGGTGGTCCCATATAAATTTTAACAAAATTGCTTCAGTGCTTTTTGAAAATACACAAAAAATTTAAAAATTATTTTAATTTTGGAAGTTGGTGTCAAATAACAAAGAAATAAAACACAAAAGTTTTTTATTTCTTCGTTATGAATTGATCTTCGTTTTGTGAGGTTATAGGGGATAATCTCTGGATCTACTGAACCAATTTGTCCTAATAATTACAAACACAACAAAAAAAAGAATTAGCTGAATAGGTGCAACCGTTCTGAAGTGATGCACTTACATTACATTCTGCAATTGATTTTTATTTATTTAGATTGAGACTGAAATGTAATATTTTAAAATTGGGTTCTTTTTAGCATTGCATCTTTTTGACTGGTAAAAGTTGTTGCCTTAAAAATTACTGGTTCTGAGAGGAACTGATCTATAAATTAGGATTTATATACAAAAGTAGAATGCTCTTTGAATCCTGTTATCTCATTAGATTTAATTTTCTTATTAGTTTTTCTGAGATATATTATATGGAAATAATCTTGGCCCAAAAGTTTATGACCATCAAGACTAACTTAAATATAATGAACAATGACACACCCTTGGAATCTTAATTGTCTTATTTTACTTTTAAGTACTCCTATCTATATTATCATCAAATAAGGTTTCAATGGCAACGCTTTACGAAAACATCCTTGAACCATGTCACAGATCTCAAAAAATCATAAATAAAAACAGGTCACTTTGTTGCATGTTATCTTTTTTCAAGATGTTCCATACGACCTCTTTTAACACATTAGTTTGAAAAAAACAGTAGGTAAATTTGGATTCTTGCCAAATGATGCTGCAGTGCATCCGAATAATGTAGATACCTGGTTACTTTTAATATCTGTATTTTAAACTTAGAATCTAATGTAAGACTGCCTGGCTCTTACCTTTTGATGCGGATGGCCTATATTAACTTCTATAGCATATGCTTCCCCAGCATCACCATATAAATTGATTTCTTCACCGAAAGAATAACTCAAATAAACAAAACTGATTTGAAAAATATTTAATAACATTCTCATCATAATTTATACTTTCATTATACAACTGAACAGTTATGTCACAGTAACTTAGAAAGAATCAGGTGCTCGACTTAGTTTTTGTTTGAGATAAACTATTCTAATAATATATTTTATAATAAATATTTACGTTACGCCAATGTAGTCATCAGAAGCTACCAATTGCTACCAATTCAATTCAATTCAATATTGTCAAGTGATGAAGTGACATTGACATTGACATAACAACTGACACAAGACTGTCTTTTATTTTCTTCGCCCATTCTCAGGCAGGTTAAGATCAAAACCATACTGCCTCGTCTTTAGTAGTGTATTTTTACTTTTTTCCCATTTAAATGTAGATGTTCACATTCTAATGTTTTTTGCAGTAATAGGCAATAAATGTGACGAGTCAACCTTCTCAGCAAACTTCACTGAGGTAGTCATTAGAATAAAATTCTCAGCTCCATTTTACCGAGATCGCGCCTGTTTCAATGATTCCACATATTTTCCAGTTGAGTAGACACTTGAGACTCAAAACTACACCAATTTTACATCACAATTCCACTTGGAATCAATAAAAGAATAATTAAAACAGCCACTGAACTGCACTCGAGAAAATCCCGCCAAAAAACCTCACAAGACTGTCTGTAGGACGTGGGATGACACGGGTTCCCTCTATCTGGCAGAATCTTGTTGCTCCGAAATTTGTTTGGCATAACACACTTGGCATAATCTTCTTTAAACGAATATTTTAAAGGCATAAATATTATTAAATATAATTATTGTCTGGCCGAATGTGTATATGTCCGAATTTACAATGGCATAATTTTATGATGGCAGAATTTTATTTGGCATACCAACCTTTGGCAAAGTTAAAGTGCCGCATATTTTTTTTAATTTTGTTAAGCATAACGTTTATTTAGAGCGACAAGTATTTGGCACAATTTCACTTGGCATACTATGAAGATGGCAGAATTTCATTTAGAATAATTTTACTAGGCATATTGCCATTTCTATACAATAGAATTTTTAACCGTAACCCTACAGTGCATGATTTTTATTTTTTAAACGGAAAAAAAATAGATGTTACTTTAAATTAATCTAAATCATTTCAATCATTTAAATTAAATAGTTTAATCCATTTAATACCTCATCTGTCACGGAGGTCACCGGTGACCACGAACAATAGATTCTCTTTTGTGTCTGTTGTCTGACAGATCAGCCAATAATGGCAAAAATAATTTAAAAAATCAGTGCTCAATGTTTATTGAGATATTTAAGTTTTTTAGTATGTACCAGATATGTCCCAAAACGCATTTAAGTAATTTATATAATGTCATGTATGGCACTCTGTAGAAATAAAACCCTGAAGTTAGCTATGGTCTGTGGTTCATGCAGAATTATTGTTTTCCTTTTGTAAACTTTGTGACAGTTTGGTTTTTTGGGTCCACCTTTTATAGCAGAACTTTTTATGTCATAATATTATTTTGCATAACAGCGGATAGCATACCTAAACATCATTTCGCAGAAAATTGTTTGGCAGACACTCATTTAGCATACATTCAAAACTCATAATTTTGTAAAGCAGAATCATCTTTAGGCATAAATTTCATATCCATAATAATTAAAAAGTAGAACCATCATATCACAGAAAGTTCACAGTTAGAATCGTCTTTTGGCATACATTTCCTATCTATTGTCATTAAAAGGCAGAATTGTCACATCTCAGAAATTTTATAGTTAGAGTCATCTTTTGGCATATATTTCATATCCATAATAATTACAAGACTTATCTGTCACATTAGAATAATATTTTCTTACCAAACTAACAAAATTGATTTAAAATACGTAATATGTCTATGTATTTAGTTTAATTAATTATTAAAATATTTGTCTGCATGTATTATTATCACTAAATAAAACAGTTAATTGTGAACGTGTGGTTTTTAATTGCACAGGCAATTAAAAACCACATGTTCACAATCGAAGCATGCAAACAAGCATACACCATGCATGCAGCAAGCATGCAGCATACAAATAAGCAAACAAGCATACACCATGCATGCAGCAATCATGAAATATGCAAACATGGATATACATGCAGCAAGCATGCAGCAAACATGCAGCAAACATGCAGCAAGCACGCAGTAAACATGCAGTAAGCATGCAGCAAGCAGGCTTCAAGCAACCAGCAATCATGTATCAAGCAGGCATGGTTTCTGTCACGGCTCCGGCGCTGCGAGGCTCTGGCAGTCCCAAGCGAGCTTATCGTCGCAGATGGTTTTAACGTTCACCACCGCCACTTCGGCTTGCTGGCCGGCTCGCCCGGCCAGGCCGCCTCGCCCTTACGCGCCTACGCAGGCTTAAATTACACTCAAGGGGCCTACTCCTAGCAGACAAGCCTACGTGGAGTCAGTTTTGCAGCGATTCGTTTCTGTAACTAATTTTTGTATCATAACATACTGACTTTTTAAGACAATATTTTAATTTTAATTTAAGGTTGAAAATGTTATAGTACAGAAATGGCAATATGCTTAATAAAATTATTCTAAATTAAATTCTGCCATCCTCATAGTATGCCAAGTGAAATTGTGCCAAATACTAATTGTCGCTCTAAATAAACGTTATGCTTAACAAAATTATGCGAAAGTTTAACTTTGCCAAAGTTTGGTATGCCAAATAAAATTATATACACATTCAGCCAGAAAATAATTTTATTTAATAATTTTTATGCCTTTGAAATATTCGTTTAAAGAAGATTATGCCAAGTGTGTTATGCCAAACAAGTTTCGGAGCAACAAGATTCTGCCAGATAGAGGGAACCCTGGTTTTTTATCTTGTTACGCCAAAGAAGTATAATTTCGTGCGTACGTACACACACTTTTTTTTTCAAATTTTTCAGGCCAACATTTAGCTTTAAGTGGTGGAAGGACGCTCCTCTCAAACAAAAAATATCACTATAAGTCTAGTCTATCGTTAACGAATCGCTAAATCGAAAAATAATCTTCCCAACTTCTGATTTTGAAAGACCTATCCACGTTCCCTACGTGCACGACGTAGTCTGTGCCATCTAGTGGAGAAAATTCGAAACTTATACCCTTTAAAAACTTTTCATTGACATTTCCGTGCCATCTAAGTATACACACACGTATCATGCACACATGCAGCACGCGTAACGTAGACTGCCATCTAGTGAGTGAAATCCGCAACTTGTATTGTAAAAATACTAGACATTGACATTTATGTGGCGCCATCTATAGTTCCTGCACGCTCCCTATACCCCACACTAATAGGATAGGCGAGAAAAATAAAAATCTTCCCCACTTTACATGTATGGAAGCTACCGTAAAAAAAATACTTTATCATAATTTTAGTGTTTTGTTTTCTTGGCGTTATTTTAATATATTAGAGTTTTTGGATGGCTTTTCTCGAGTGAAGTTCAGTGGCTTATTTAATTATTTGCTTATTGATTCCTAGTGAATATTGTGATGTAAAATTGGTGTAGTTTTGTGTCTCAAGTGTCTACGCAACTGGACAATATGTGGAATCATTGAAACAGGCGCGATCTCGGTAAAATGGAGCTGAGATTTTTATTATAGTATTGGTAACCTCAACAAAGTTTGCCGGAAAGGCTGACTCGACACATTTGTTGCCAAATACTGGAAAAAAACATTAGAATGTGTTACTTTTACATTCTAATGGAAAAATAAATAAAAATACACTACTGATGACTAGGCAGCATGGTCTTTGATCTGAGCCTGTTCCAAAAGGACCAAAAAAAATAATTTATGAAACCCGCGCTTTTTTCAATGACAATGATGTAACGTCAGGATAGCTGTCATGAAATTCAAACGTTATTTTGACAGCCGGGTTTACGACTTGAGATTAGATGAGATTTGACTCTTCTGACTTCGTTAGAGCAGGATAGTTTATTGCATTCTTATTGAAACGAGAAAGAGATAAAATTCTGTTATGCCCGAAATCAAAGAGAATATTATCCCGAAATGTAAATATATTTTACTACAACCGTAAGTTCAACGTTTCCTTTCCTTCTTTCTGATACTGATAATTTGTGACTGTTTGGTTTGGTAGTGAACATTTCGCTTAGATAAAATTAAAAACATCTCAATCATCAAATTTTAACAATGAGTCTTTGGGTAGATAAACACAGACCGAGAGATTTGATGAAACTAGATTTTCATACAGATCAAGCGGTTCGATTGAAGAGTTTGGTTCAGCAAAGTGATTTTCCCCATCTACTTGTTTACGGTCCTTCGGGAGCTGGTAAAAAGACTCGCATCATGTGCTTACTGCGAGAACTTTACGGATCTGGCGTAGAACGGCTCAGGCAAGAAACCATGACGTTTACGACACCTTCCAATAAGAAAGTAGAAATCATGACTGTAAGTAGCAACTATCACATTGAAGTCAACCCGACTGATGTCGGCATCCACGATAGAGTGGTAATTATGGATTTGGTGAAGAACGTAGCTCAAACTCATCAGATAGATTCCTCTGGACAGAGAGAATTCAAAGTTGTTATACTAAATGAGGTAGATGACCTGACAAAGGATGCACAGCACGCTTTACGTCGAACGATGGAGAAGTACGTCGCAACTTGTCGGCTAATACTTATCGCAAACTCCATATCCCGTGTCATTCCTGCTATCAGATCCCGTTGTCTGACTATCAGAGTACCTGCACCTACAGAGACTGAGATTGCCTCTGTACTTAAATTAGTTTGTAGAAAAGAAAGTTTGAGTATCCCACCAGAGCTTGCTATGCGACTTGCAAAGGCTGCAGACCGTAATTTAAGAAGAGCGTTACTAATGTGTGAAGCTTGCAAAGTTCAGCAGTATCCCTTCACAGCGGACCAGAAAATACCTGAACCTGATTGGCAGCAATTTATAAGAGAGACTGCTGCGTTGATACTTTCTGAACAAACACCGAAAAAACTTGGTGAGGTCCGACAAAAGCTGTATGAATTGATAATACACGGTGTGCCTCCGGATATGATTTTTGGAGGACTTTTGAAGGAGTTAGTCCGGAACTGTGATATGTCTATGAAGTGCCAAGTTGCTAGTCATGCTGCTACCTATGAACACAGAATGAGACTTGGCAACAAAGCAATATTCCACCTCGAAGCATTTGTTGCCAAGTTTATGGCAATTTACAAGAAGTTTGTTGAAGAATCCATGGGTGATGTCTTCTAAGGAATAGATTAAAATAAAACTCAGTGCCCATCATTATCATTTTTAATAAATAAGTGCCTAAATTCAATTTTACAATGTGGATTCATTTTGATGATATTGCAGAAATGATGATTGTCCTAATTGAAACTATTACTTGCTATAATACTTGTAATAGTGTTTTATAGGTACTTTAACAGAGAATAATCTAAAATTATCAACTACAGAATGCATTAAGGCTGCTGTGATTTCATTTGAAAAATGGTCCAAGATTGATTGTTTCTTCTGTAAGGCATCATCAATTATGTATGCATCCTCAGAATCTGTTAAAAGAAAAACAAGACAATAAACTAATAGTTAAAAATATTTTTCGTATCATTTTCCTGCTGAGGTCGGAAGAATGCAGCGAAGGTGGTGATGATGTTATCATGTGTGCGGGGCAAACCTGGCCAGAAATCGCCCAAGACAGAGGGGTTTGGAATGAGAAAGGGAGTCCTTTGCCCAGCAGTGGGACACGAGAGAGGGGCCAACAAAAAAAATATGTCACTTGTACACTAAACCGCACATTGCTGGTAAAATTGAACTTGAGCTGGTCAAGCTAGTATGGTGTATCATTGGAATAAAAGACCAGCTTATACTGGTTTTGTTACCACTAACACGTGGCCTACTCTATGCTATAGCCATGTTAGGTATTTCTGGGCAGGGTGAATCTCCTGGCGTTTTGCAGAAAATAATGACAGAGTGTTGCCGACAGTGACAAAAAGTAGGAAATTGAACTTTAATACTCTAGTTTTAAAGTACACTAGTATGTATTACTAGACAATGAATACTACTATACCTTCCAATAATAAAAACCTTATTTGCGACCCGGCTTTCGACGTATTTGCCCGTACGAGTGTTCAACGCGATAAGCAAAACTCTCACCATACCAAGTCAGTAGGTACTCTGAGGCCAGAACTATTCTAAAAAAATGGCTATTGAACCAGAGTTACGAGGAAACTGAAAGTCTTATTCGTTGCTCAAGCTAACACCCACACACAGACCATCACTCATCACAAACATACTCACAATCCCCATCACACCTTCACTTACACCTCACAATTACACACCTTAACTGTTTCTTTTTGTTTTTCTTTTTCTGTTTTTGCATCACGTATTTGTCACTAGACTAGCTCCTACCGATGTATAAATTTTGTGTTTTTGTTTTTGTCCTTGTTACACATTGCCAAGTAGCGCTAGCAGGCTACGTCAAATTAGGAACTCTGTGGTAGTGATTGGGTCACCAAAATACAGGCTGCGCCTAGTTTGGGACCCGCAGCTAACTGGTCAAGGGTTTTGTTAGTTTTTAAGTCATTTCTTCGTACTTGTAAATGTGTAATTATGTGTTAAACTGTGTGTACGTTAAATAAAGAATTATTATTATTATTACTAATGTACATTAATAGTGTATTAAAGTTCAATTTCCCAAAATTCGTCACTGTCGGCAACACTGTCATTAGTTTCTGCAAAACGCCAGGAGATTTACCCGGCAAGCATGCTACATCGTCAACCACGTTATTGCTTGCCATCAAATGAGACGGTGATCAAGCACGAACCTATCAATAATAAAAAAAGGTTCCTTCTCAAAATAATCCATTGTCAAAGATCATCATCATCATTTCAACAGAAAGACGTCCACTGTTGGACAGGTCTTATGTCACAATGACTGGTCGCGTCTCAAAGGTGAAGACTAATTAATGAGAGCAACTAAGAAGTTAGTAGGTAATTAAGATCTAAATAAGCTGATGAACCTTCTAAAATATTTATCTCAACAACTTATCTAACAAGGGAGAAAGTCCTAACAGCCTATTACTTTTATAGTCTGGGGAATTCATTATTAGGCAACAACAGAGGCAATTATTTATTAACCAACTAATGGATAATCCTTGTTTTGTCTAGCCCAGACTCTAGACTAGATAAACTATATAATTACCTATCTATTTGAAATCCTATTTTAGTACCTAATTAATTAGGCTCAATGTTATACTTGGTAATTGTAACACTGACAAACATGAGTGATAAATACATTCGTCGTTGTATTTGTATGTCTTCAGCCTAGCGACCGCTTTACCGACATGATACTGTTGAGGAAAGTAACCAAATAGTGAACACCATTTTGTTTCTGTGGTATAATTTGAGTCCAATCGGACATCGGAAAGTGGGTCTAATTTGAGTTGCAAGATTCCACCCGAACAAACATAGTTACATAGTTATGTTGCAAGTTAAATAAAAGCTTGTAAAAAATGGCATAAGGCAATTGATCCATGTTTCTCCCCGAATATCTTAAAAAACCGGCCAAGTGCAAGTCGGACTCGCGCAATAATTTATTTTTTTGCGAATATAGCAATACCTACTCTGTGAGCATTTCAAGCGCCTACTTGTTGCCATTATTAAGATCGAGCAAAAAAAAAAAGCCATAAAAAAACGTTTCTAGAGGCTTCAATTTTTAGTTTTTATTATTAGTTGTTATAGCGGCAACAGAAATACACATTCTGTGACAACTTCAACTGTCTACCTATTCCGGATCATGAGATATCTAGCTATAGCCCGCTAACACAGACGGATGGACAGTGGAGGTTTAGTACTTAATTAATAGGGTCCCGTTGGTTACCCTTTTCGGGTACGGAACCCTAAAAACTACCTCAAAAACTTTTCTCACAAAGAAAAATCAAACCACTATCCCCACGGGCTCACTACTTGCTCGACTTAGGTACTCGACTGACAAGCTGAAACCAATATGTACGCGAATATTGTAGTTAAAACAGTAAGAACGTATTCGATATTAGGATACTGTTCCATATTTGGTTACCTACTTTCCTCAACGTCTAAGTGACACACAAGTACACAACAACATGCCTGTAGGCTGTATATGCCCGTAGGTTAGGCAGAGGCTCCCGTATTATTATTGTAGGTACCTACTCTTTGGCTGTAAGCGTGTCGATGTCCACCTCAAACGAGTCAGCCCAGAAATCGTTTGCGAGTTTGGCGCTATCAGTAGTGTCCATCATTGCAGTTACCTATAATCTAGTGTCAGAGCGAGCCTTTTTTATGTTGGGAAATCCTCATGAATAGGTAGGACTCCCTGTCTGAGGAGAACGGAGAGTTATGTCGGACTCCTTCCGAATAAAACCCCAGAGTTCCTACCGCTACAATGAGTTGGAAGCCCGGAATAGAATTAAAGTCACGTGCACCCTAGACTGGTAAAAGGTCGAGAGAGCGAGTCTACCTACATATTTCATCCAAAAATCAGGTTGTGCTCACTTATTTGAAACCTTTTACCATTAGGTACAATAAACAAGTAGTAAAGTTGTGTCACAGACAATATTTCCCCGAGTATTTGGTAACTCGTTCACCGGAAATACCACGGAATAGAAAAAACATTTGCAGCTGTTTTTTCTATTCCGTGGGAAATACTTACAACCAAATTCCCTACCGGAGTCTGTATATTCCTTCCCTGCCCTGAGTGCCCAGGGACACGGTAACTCTGTTACGAATTTATCCACAGCCCCTGGGCAGGCTTCGGCCATGATGGGCCCCGTCATGATTGCTGACAAGTCTTTGAGGCGCGCGTGGAACATTACGCGCCGTCGACTCTCGGGCCTGGT
Organism: Polia nebulosa; assembly: GCA_951329385.1. Lineage (NCBI taxonomy): Eukaryota > Metazoa > Arthropoda > Insecta > Lepidoptera > Noctuidae > Polia > Polia nebulosa. Next base: position 12,457,228 of record OX589604.1, read on the forward strand.
GCTGATCGGACGGCGAGCTACCCACTACTCGCCGTCCGCAGGCCCGGGTCTACGGTGGCCGGAGATCTTCTTGCGACGGCCTACGCCCAGGGCGTCTCCTGCGGCGGCTGCTGCTGAGGGCGTGAGAGTGACTGTTGTTGAGTTGAGCCTCCCTCACCCGTTCCGCCTCCTCCTTCGTGAGCATTACTGCTTCGCAGAAGAAGGAGACTGCTTCCCATTCCCTCTCGCTCCGTACCATGGCCTGGACCAGGGCCGGGCGCGAAAGGTCGCTGCCGCCGATCGTCTCCACGAGGACACGGCGGCGGGGCAACCTGGGGGGGTCTAAGTCGAGAGTGAATAGGTTACTTCCAGACAAGCGTGCTCCATCGTCGACCACATCATCGCTTACCATCAGGTGAGATTGTGGTCAAGTGCGAGCCTATGAACCCTAAAAAACAACATCAAAACCAATAAATCAGGCTTACTTGGTTGCAAAAAATACGAAGGTATTCGCATATTCCTGACAGCAATCCTCTCCGGACCAATTACAATGTAATCCTCATTATCGATGCCACGTTGTATCAACCCCGCATAAGTTATGTTGCTCTCCGCACCATCTGAAATTTAAAACGTTGCTTTTATATGTGGGTAGTAGGTAGTAAATTAAGGAAAGTGCGCTAAACTGCAGTTTGACAAAGTTTAATTGCACGAGACGTGGTGTTGTTAGCGTCTAGGTAAATTGTGGATTTAGCTAGCTTTGGACACAGGTTGTTTTTGTTTGTGTTTTGGTTGCAGTCTAATATGAAGGTACCTATTATCTTGCGCCGCATCCTGTCGCCTGTACAGTGAGGACAATATGGCTGGGTCAGCGAATCAGCTACGGCAACAGCATGCGCCAAACATTATATTTAGCCATCGACACGGTAAGAAGCAACAGTGGTGGCCCAGTGGTAACAGCTGCGACTTGTAACAACGCGACGTGAGACAAGTTGTAGGTCGTAAGTTCAAACCCAGGAACATCGTGAGGAAACCGGCATGTCATAGAACCAAAAATTCGAAGACATGTAACATCCACCAACCTGCTTTGGGCCCGCGTGGTGGATTACGGCCCACGCCCTCTCACAGAGGAGGCCTGTACTCCAACAGTGGGGACATTAAAAGGCTGATGATGATGACGGTAATAAGATGAAGGTAACCTACCTACGTCGCAAAATGTTATTTACGTACTTAATTAGTATTTCTATCCGTACATGCTGGCCTCCAAATAGGCAATGAACGGGAATTTCGATTCTTCCATTATCATGATTAGGAATATCAGCGGATTGTTATTAGCGAATAAAATATATTTTATTCCTTCAGCTAAGCGCCTATAGGATCATAGATTTTTACGTATTGGGCCTTTCTAATTTCCTTAAAGGTACAGGTAGATTCAAACTTAGTGGTGGGGAATACGAGGCTAGTCGCTGCGCAGTAGCAAGTTCATGTGACAGGGAGGGAAATGCGCAATAAAAACTTCGCAACAATGGGTGCCTTCATAAAGAAACAGGTTTTCAGTAGTACCTACCAGTAGGTTGTAGGTGCAGGTCTGTACTGATCGGTGCAGATAAAAGATGTATATAGAAACGGGCAAATCTGTTATCATGACTTCTAGTATTCTTAAACCCGTAAGACCCGGCTGGTGCAGGTAGTCGGTACCGATAAGCATCAACCTGTGTCTATTACCTATAATTATGCAAAATCCTCGCGCACCTGTATGAGTGGCGCGAGGAGGCTAAACGCCGGGGCGAAACTCCGCTGCCGCGACAACTCGCGGCTCGGCGGACAGAGCTCCGGCAGGATCTCATGGTGACATGGAGAGAGCGACTGTCGCAACCCAGCGCAGGGCACGCCACCATCGAGGCGGTAGTGCCCCTCTTTGAGGAGTGGCTGGAGAGGCGCCATGGCGCCCTCACCTTCCGCCTGACGCAGGTCCTCACCGGACATGGCTGTTTCGGGAGGTACCTGTGTCGGATCAAGGCGGAGGTGACCCCTGCGTGTTTCCACTGCGAGGATCGCCCAGAGGACACGGTGGAGCATACGGTGGAGGTTTGCCCCGCCTGGGCAGAACACCGCCGTGTCCTCGTGGATGCGATAGGCGGCAGCGACCTCTCGCGCCGTGCCCTGGTTCAGGCCATGGTACGGAGCGAGAGGGAATGGGGGGCCGTCTCCTCCTTCTGCGAAGCAGTAATGCTCGCGAAGAGGGAGGCGGCACACGTTAGGGAGACTCAACAGAGACAGAGTCGCCCTAGCGCCCCCAGCAGCAGCCGTCGCAGGAGACGCCGGGGGCTGCGAGACGATCTCCGGCCACCGTAGACCCGGGCCTGCGGACGGCGAGTAGCGGGTAACTCGCCGTCGATCAGCACCAGGCCCGAGAGTCGACGGCGCGTAGTGTTCCACGCGCGCCTCAAAGAGTTGTCAGCAAAGGACGGGGCCTGCCACGGCCAGTGCCTGCCCGGGGGTGGAGGATAAATTCGAAAGAGTTACCTCGCCCACGGGCGCGTAGGGCAGGGAGGAACAGGGGTGGGTTTTAGTCAGTAAGAGTCTGACACGCCCTTCCGCTCCACCCCAGAGCGGAAAGAGTCATAAGATGATTTCCCAACCCCAAAAAAAAAAAAAAAACCTATAATTATGCAAGCGCATAAATTAACATTGGTCTATTTTACCTGCACCGGCCAGTACCTACTTACTTACCTACCCGTACTGACCTGTCTGATAAGCTTGAATCATACTATACCTGCCTACTTCATACTCATCTTTCTTTACCAACTAGTCCAATTGTATGTTATTGTAACCGACAATCAGGTAGAAGGTAGGTAGTAGCAGGTAGGTACCTACTTCCCTTTTTTTTTGGAGGTGGGAAATCATCAAATGACTTCTGCTCTGTGTTGGACTCTTACTGACTAAAACCCACCCTTGTCCCTTCAGTTGCCTGTGCCTGTGCCAGAGCCGCGGTGACTCTCTTTAAAATTTATCCGCGACTCAGCAGGTTATATTTTACTTACCTACCTAGTTCAAAAACTAGTTATGTTCCAGTTTCGAGCTACTTACGACGACAAAACTGCATTTTTTTAGGGATCCGAAGGGTCTAAACGGAGCCCTATTGCTGTGACTCACGTGTTGCTGTGAATGTCAGTCTGTCAGTCTGTCAGTCTGTCAGTCTGTCAGTCTGTCAGTCTGTCAGTCTGTCAGTCTGTCAGTCTGTCAGTCTGTCAGTCTGTCAGTCTGTCAGTCTGTCAGTCTGTCAGTCTGTCAGTCTATCAGTCCGTCAGTCATTCAGTCTGTCACAAAGTTTTAAGAACTTGAAATTTGCTGATAATGTTTTGTAATTATTACGTACTAGCTGCGCCTCGCGGTTTCACCCGCGTAGACCAGGATAAAAAGTAGCCTATGTGTTAATCCAGGGTATAAGCTATCTACATACCAAAATTCATCCAAATCAGTCCAGCCATTTGAGCGTGAAGAAGTAACAAACATACACACTCACAAACTTTCGCCTTTATAATATTAGTGTGATAATTTTACTAAAAAGTACCAAAATATTGATTTCCCTTATATGGTACGGAACCCTAAATGTGCGAAGTCCGACACGCGCTTGGCCGGTTTTTTTGCTGTTCATACCTGTCGCAGCCGCCGTCTCATTAGGTGTTAGGTGGCGGCAACTTGACAACATACATACATCCAGTTAATAAGTGGGAAATCTACTTACAGATCCACCTTACTTACCTTCCAATATAAAACGTTTAGAATAGAATAGGTCTTTATTTGCTGGGAATGTAAGTACATAAAAATAAGTTGTCACACACACAATCGAAAATATTTGTTCCGCGCGGGAATCGAATCCGCGACACTACCTGCAGCCCATCGTTCAGCCACTGCGCCAACCATGTCCTCTGCAATGTTTTTTTAAGTCCATATTCTTTATTTTTTCACATATTTTTTTGTGAAATTACTTATTGTGGTATTTCATTCACTCTACTTACGAATATCCATTGTAATGTAAGCATTATGTGGTTCTCGTCTTCCTGCTACTTCCATACTGATCTGACCGGACAAATGCAAGTCACTGCTGAATACCACACTGTTTTTGCCATCTTCTAAATCAAACCTAAAAAGAAAACAAAAATTAACACACTTAAAAAATTACTTCAAAAGTAAGCTAAAAAGCTAAGCTTAAGCTAAAAAGATTTTTTGTAAGTAAACAAAAACCAAAAAGAGGATTTTGGAGATGCTGGGATTTGAACCCAGGACTTTCAGCATGCGAAGCAGACACTCTACCACTGAGTTACATCCCCGATGAGAGATCAGTCAAAATTAACGACTAGTATCCCGACCCGATGTTGTTTAATCAATCTTAATTAGGCTTATAGTAAAAGATAGCGAAACTTACGTTAGCTACCGATCTCTAAATTACTAGCCGTTAACTTTTACAGCTTGCAACAATAAAATTAACTTGTCAAAATATTAAAGGACGCGATCGCTATGTCGCTAAATCGGAAAAAGAATTGATTTTCTTGAAATATGTACAGAGACGGCGTAAATTTTAACTGCAAGCATTATTTTTCATGAAAAGTGTTCAACTGATCTGCTGGTCTCTGTACATATTTCAAGAAAATCAATTATTTTTCTGACGTAGCGACCGATCGTTAGGACAAAGCGATCGCTATCAATGTCGAGACTGCAGGGCCTGGGCCTGGCCCTGCAGTCTCGACATAGTTAACGATCGCTATGTCCTAACGATCGGTCGCTACGTCGGAAATATAATTGATTTTCTTGAAATATGTACAGAGACGGCGTAATTTTTAACTTGCAAGCACTATTTTTCATGAAAACTGATCAACTGATCTGCCGGTTTCTGTCCATATTTCAAGAAAATCAATTATTTTTCCGACGTAGCGACCGATCGTTAGGACATAGCGATCGTTAACTATGTCGAGACTGCAGGGCCTGCAGTCTTGACATTGATAGCTAAACTTATGTTAGCTAGCGATCGCTAAATTACTAGCGCTTAACTTGTATCACTTGCAACAATTAAATTAATTTGTCAAAATATTAAAGGACACGATCGCTATCAATGTCGAGACTGCAGGCCCTGGCCTGCAGTCTCGACATTAATAGGGAAACTTACGTTAGCTGGCGATCTCTAAATTACTAGCCTTTAAAAAACTCCCTCATTTGTGAGGAAAAATTTTAAATCTTAACCTGAAAAAAAAATATTTTTTTTGAAATATGTATAGTGACGGCGTAAATTTTAACATGCACTTTTTATGAAAACTTATAATTTATTAAAGTTTTAATGAATATCTTTTACCACTTGTAACAAATAAAATTACTTGTGAAAATATTAAAGGACATAAAAGTTTGCCTCCTTATAACATTAATTTCTTAGCGAGCGATTTCAGTAGTTACGCGATCGTTAACTAATTAAATTAATATAATATGTAAATGATTTAAATAAATGATAAGTTTTCCTGAAAAATAGTGTACAAGTTAAAATTTACGCCGTCTCTGTACCTACATATGTCAAGAAAATCAATATTTTTTTCAGGTTATGATTTAAAATTTTTCCTCCAATGATCTCTTTAAAGAGCTAGTAATTAAGCGATCGGTAGCTAACGTAAGTTTCGCTACCAATGTCGAGACTGTAGTTCCAGGTCGAGACCCCACATCCTGATACAAGTTGTTCTATCTCACTAGGCGGGTAGGTCTTATGTGTGTAGGTTTACGTAGTTAAGTACACATACATTTCTATTATTATTTTCTATAAGCGCTCGGTGTCATGGAAAATAGCCAACGCACACAGAAACAATGTGCACGTGAATCTACACACACTTCAAGACCAACCCGCCTTTGTGAAATAGAATAGGTATCTAGTGTCTATGCCTAGTTACTAAGTCGTTCTCGCCTACCACACAGGTAAGTACTTAAATCAAACATAATTGGGTACTTAGCCCGAACCACTAGGTCCCAAACCCCTATAACGCAAGTCCAAGATTAAACCACAAATCTCTTTTACACAAAAACATTAAAGTAAATTCTGTTTGAATAATGATTAAAACCTTCTTCCGACGAGTTTGGTCCACCTGGCGCCGGTAACGTTGACCCTTCTCAGTAGAAATGACGTTTGTTGCTCGGGTAAGGATAGGGCCACACTGTTGATAATGGTGGGGTCGACAGGCTGCATGCCGAAATGACCACCGTCCATTAAAAAAAAGAAAGTCCTTAGACTACGGCGGAGGCAGTCGATGTTGTCCGCTCTGCATGTTGGGAACGGGAGAGGCGACACTGAAAGCAAAGATAAATCGACTATAGGAAGTGCTTAGAGGCTTGCGTTTTGTGGGACGTCGTATGACTTTCAAAAATAGTGATTGTCACTTTCTGTAGATAAATAAATACAATAAAACACGCAATAGGTTGGTATTTTGTGACCCGTTGCCGAGTGTTATTTTTTTGGTCCAACCTAGGGATCGAACCAAAGATCTTATGCTCATGTCGTCGTGTTTACGACGAGATCCTTTGTATTGTTATTGACAGCGCTTTTAATCGTCTTACCTACTTAAATAGGGAGAGGTACTCGTATTATGTTCTTTAGAACATGCCTTTAGGCAACATTGGTTTTCTGGAAAGTAATACCACTAAAGAATAGGTACGTAATGGGCAAAAAGCTACTTGGTACAATCAACCCGATCAAACTACAGTAAGATCTGATGATGTTTCGGTCGTAAAATTTTATGAATATCAATTTTGTTCCTTCATTATAATCATAAACGAAATTGCTTCTACAGTTTCTCGCCGCTGTCTTATTCTTTTTTTTACAACAATGTCAATGCACTATATACATAGCATTAGATTATATTATCTGTGGTACCGTATGTATTAGGTAGGTACTTAATACATACAGTCTCCGTAATAAAATAAAAAGCTACAACACTGGTTGTGCTAAATTGTCAAGCCAAAGGGTTTTGTATTTCCCTCTTTTCGAATAAATTTTACTTTAATTATTTTCTGCGAGCGACTGAAGATAAAACGACACACGGGCATTATTTCTCATGCGAGGTCATTGACTCCAGATAAATCACTTGATACGAAGATATTATGAGTGTATTTAAACTTAACGTTTCGAAATTTTGTCGTGTGGTCCCAAATTAACGGCAGTTTCTAACAGAAAAGTTGTTAAAAACTTTGCGTTGGGCAGCTGGGTCAAGGGCTTGATCCAGAAGACAGTACTCATGGACACGGCGCGTATCGTTAGGAGGTTCCTCTCTCAGGCCTGACACCCTGACTTAATAATAAATTATTTATTGTAGCAGGTTTGGATTGGATGGTGTTCGCATCAATATCTATGTAGGGTTTGATAACTGAATTACAACTTTTGTAAAATTCGGTGTGCAACACAGCCACTGAATGAATATTTGGAGTCGTTTGTTGAACATGTCGATTCTCTACTAGCATTACGTTTTTATAGGTCTTGCGATGTTATCATTGCCGCTTCGTAGATACGCCCTTTTTTCTACACACAGGTCATTAGCAACGTACTTGCCTAATGTAATTCTATTGAGCCACCTAATTCGAAATATCTACCTACCTACCCAAAATCTAATTAGAACAGTTTCCGTGATTGCACTAGGTCATTACGCGTTTGTATACCTAAATCAATTACGCGTTGAGAATTAAATAGGTAGGTAGGTAGCTACATTCAATTAGATATCTAGATACCAATAAACACAACAGGAGCCACAGATCATTGGGTCAACGTAATATTGTCTGTGATGAAATTGTTAATGACTAAGAAAGAAAATTGCTCAGAAGAACAAAGAATGTTCAACATACACGTACAGCCTTCAAATTCTTTTCTAAGTAGGTATATCAAGTTAGGATATTTACAATACTTTTTGGAGCTACGGCACCGAGCAGACAACACTTGAATACATACCGACTTTTTTTTTAGGCTTCAGTAGTGCTATTCTGTGATATACCTACTCACCGAAGTGAACGTGAAATGGGCTGTCAATCCGTACAATCAAGGTGGAATGACAGTTCACTTCACGCTCACTCCACCTATGTTTTCACGGTGAGCTGTTAACAGAATCGACCGGCTGTTATGTAAAAAAATTATGTAGGTATGTGCGTCGTTTTTACGGGAAAAACAGTTTTCTTTCTTTCTAATTGACATCAACCTAAAAACTTTTTTATGGACTGGCCAAAGGTATCTATTATTTATTTCATTGTCAGTGTTGTGCTACTGACAGAATGATACTCATTGCTGTTGCTATACGAATTTGTTTTTAACTAGCAAGTCATTCTGTAACGTTTTTAAAATGATTGGCGTATATAATTGTCACAGAATGATGGCTTTTTTTTGTGGGGTGGGAAATCATCCAATGACTCCCGGTTTCGTGTCAGACTCTTACTGACTAAAACCCACCCCTGTTCCTCCCTGCCCTGATTGCCCAGGGGCGAGGTAACTCTTTCGAATTTATCCTCAACCCCCGGGCAGGCATCGGCCATGACGGGCCCGCCCTGTTTGCTGACAACTCTTTGATGCGCGCGTGGAACACTATGCGCCGTCGACTCTCGGGCCTGGTGCTGATCGGACGGCGAGCTACCCATTACTCGCCGTCCGCAGGCCCGGGTCTACGGTGGCCGGAGATCGTCTCGCGGCGCCGAAAGCCCCTGGCGTCTCCTGCGGCGGCTGCTGCTGAGGGCGTTAGGGCGAGGCTGTCGTTGCAGCCTCTCCCTAACCCGTTCCGCCTCCTCCTTCGCGAGCATTACTGCTTCGCAAAAGGAGGAGACTGCTTCCCATTCCCTCTCGCTTCGTAGGTCCCAGGGCCGAGCGCGAGAGGTCGCTGCCGCCGACCACCTGCACGAGGACACGGCGGGGCTCCGCCCAAGCGGGGCAGTTCTCCACCGTGTGCTCCACCGTGTCCTCTGGGCGATCCTCACAGTGGGGACATCCGGGCGTATCCCTCCGCTTTATCCTACACAGGAACCTCCCGAAACTTCCGTGTCCGGTGAGGACCTGCGTCAGGCGGAAGGTGAGGACGCCGTGGCACTTCTCCAGCCACTCCTCAAAGAGGGGCACTACCGCCGCAATGGTGGCGTGCCCAGCGCTGGGTTGCGACAGTCGCTCTTTCCATGACAGAATGATGGCTAATTCCAAAAACCAGTACTTAAAGCATTCTGTGAATTAAAAATAGACCTTACGGTCTATTTTCATTTCTACACAAAATTTCGTACTAAAGTAGGTACCCAATTAGGTTTACATTAATGTGACGAACCTATTTTTAACCGACTTCGAAAAAGGAGGAGGTTATCAATTCAGATGTTTGTATTTTTTTTTTTTTTTTTTATGTATGTTCTGGCATAACTCCGTCATATATTTTTCAATTAAAAAGAAAAAAACAAAAAAAACTAAAAAAAACTCAAAGAACAAAAAAAAAAAAAAAACAAAAAAAAAAAAAAAAAACGAACAAGAAAAGAACTCAAATAAATAAATTATTATTATTATTTTATTATTATTAATTATAATCGTTATTGTAGTAAAAAAAAAACAAACAATTTTAGGTAATAAAAATTGTACTACTCTATTGTAACTCTATGTAAGGGACAGGGACTGTTATTCCTTAATACAGGTTATTCCATAACCTAGCTAGGAAAGCAGAACTTCACCCACTAGATTGTGATTGACATGGTAGGTACAAACTTATATGTATAACATTGTGTATCCCTATGTACTACAATCTCCTTCTTTATGCAATAAATTTATTATTATTTATTATTATATATTGACGGATTTGCAAAATTCTTTTTTTGTTCGAAAGAAGTTTATTCCGAAATGGTCCCATTTAAATTTCAAAAAGATCTGATGATGGGTTTCGGAGACAGACAATGGAACTCTTCAAAAATTGACAGCAAATCAATCGCGATTGCTGCTATCGTATGTCTATGAATTGTTAACACAGTTTAATGGGGAACCACAACTAAAAAGTGAAAAAAAAAAACTTTTTTACAAAAAAATAGAACCGACTTCCAAAAAAGTGCAAAATAACTTTAATTTCGGAAGTCGGTGTCAAAAAACGAAGACACAAAACAGGAACACCGACTTCTGAAATTAAAGTTATTTTGCACTTTTTTGGAAGTCGGTTCTATTTTTTTGTAAAAAAGTTTTTTTTGCTGTGACTGATGTAATTTTCCCTACTACTTGGGCAGAAAAAGTACCTAATTGGGTACCTACTTATAATGTACGAAATTTCTAAAACCCCTTTTTGCATTTTTTGTTCGTCTAAACAATGTGCATATTCCGCGTGACCCTGTTAGAGGGGACGGAATAATAGTTTTTTTTTTCATTCCTACATAATTTTATAGGTACGTAGGTTTGCCCTTCAACAAAGTTTGCAAAAGGTTCTGAAAACGGCGAAAAGAGCAAAGGTATTGGAGAAAATAAATGTGGACTATAAAATTTTGTGGTTCTATCGACACCTGGCTTTGATTTTGTTTCAACAAAGGTGTAGTTAGAAGATGTAATAATAGTTATATTGTATGAGGTGTCTGAAAGTTCTAGTCTCTGTTTTTATTTTTACAGGTACACACATCCAAATCCCAGCAATGTGAAAGTATTAGGCAGATGACTTAGGTTGTAAAGTTTCAAACCACATTAGTGATTCTGCTACATAGTCTTTGTTTAGACTGATGATGGAGTGTCATTGAGCAGGGCTAGCTTAAGTTCTTCTCCTTTCGAGTCGATGGTTAACAGTTAAAATACTTTGGGCTCAGTAGCGTTCATAAGGTCCTCTAAAGCGCAGATGTATGGGCACTTGAACACTGTAGCATGTGAGTCACGTTCTTGATAAATGCACCGCACTCACATTGGTAACTGACGGGTCTACAAAACCCATTTTGCTAAGTTGTATTTGCACGCCCTGGTAGACCACTGCATTTCCCGTCCAGGTGGCAGGTTTTCCTGGAGTTTCAAGAGGTCTAGTCGTGATTGGTGATTACTGCTTAGCCACCAACAGTACGAAACAAGCTTTGGGAAGGCCCTTAGCTTGTTTCGCACTGTAGGTGGCTGGTCCTTGGCTGGGTCATAAATACCAATATTATATTTTTTGGAAATCCTGATCCGATTTCGAATCTTTTTTTACTGCTTAGGTACACTGTTGCTGAGTGTCATAACCTACTTACTTACTACCACTGGGCCACGGTAGCAAAGCCGCGAGCAAAAAATTAGTTTAAAAACCTCTTAATAAAGGTCTCAGAGCCATACCATAACCATAACGTATATTGTTCCCTAAAAACAGTTTATTGTCACTAACTGGTTCAGTTAAAAGATCAAGGTCTGAATTTACCACCATATTACTTTTACTTTTTTAATATTGAACTGCATAAGAATAGTTTGATGATCTTTGTTTTGACTTCCTGTTTTAAGTGCACTGAATTGCAGTCATGTGAACACAATTTTGAACTGGTTTTTAATTTGCTATGAAGTGTAGGTACTTAAGTGCTTAAATACTTCCATAATTAATAAGTAATCAAAGTTATTTAATAGCTTGTAAATATCTTATGCGAAATGGACCTCCCAAAGATGAAACTGTGAGTGTTGAATGAATAATATTATAGTTAAAAAAACAAAAAAAAAACACGGGTTTTCATATTCTTTTCAGCAAATTTGATAACCATAATCATCATCATCATCAGCCTTTTAATGTCCCTGCTGAGGCACAGGCCTCCTCTCTGTGAGAGAGTGTGGGCCGTAATCCACCACGCGGGCCCAATGCTGGTTGGTGGATGTCACATGTCTTCTAATTTTTGGTTCTAGGACATCGGTTTCCTCACGATGTATTCCTTCACCGTTTTTGAGAGCAGTGGTGATGAAATAATTTACACAAAGTAAAGTGCCTGCCTGGGTTGTAACTCGCGACCTACAACTTGTAAGTCGCGGCCGTTACCACTGGGCCACCACTGCTCTCACCATAATCATGCGAATGCATAAAAAATAACTAGTCCGCCATCTTTGGGAGTCCGAAATATTGGATTTAAAATGACATCACTTATCTAACCTTGAAATGTTATCCAAATTAAACGTGTGTAAGTACTGCTTAATCGGAAACCGGAACGTGGGTCAAATTTAACTTCTAAGATTTTTTACATAGCTTGTTAGTTACAAGTGAACTTAATAAAAGCATGTTGAAAAGGAAGAGAGTGATAGCGTGACAATTGACGGGGAAAAATGAAAGAAGAAAACATTTTGCAGCGACTCCAAGTAGCGTGGGGCAAGGGTAGGAAGATTATGATGAGGACATACGCATACGTACCAATGTACAAATCAAACGCATTATTTAATAAAAAGAAAAATAAATAAATATATCAGAAAATAAATAATAGTAATGTCGCCTGCATGTCAACTCCGCTCATAAAACTTGACTGAATGAGGTCATAGAGGGCTACTAACACCGTTACGGTGTATTATATACTTAGTAAATGAAAGATTCATATCTTTACCTACATTGTTTTTTCTTTTATTGTTCGACTACGTGAAGTGACGTTTTGTACCTACTTACGGTGGCTTGTTAGATTTAAGATTGTGGTATTTATTTAACCGCATAAATATAAAAGTTTATGACTATAGTGGCACCTCTCTGACTTTACAACACGTTACACGTCATGTTGCAAGAAACTGGTACATATTTACTTATAAATGCAAACTATTAAATTACAAAGTATATGCAAGCCAGTAAAAATAATTAAAATATGAATCTATCATTAAAAGGGGAGGTGAACAACAAGTCATTGGGCACAGAAAAATTTGTCCACATCACTGTCAGCGGGCAAAGTGCCCTGAACACTGGCAGCATTGCCATAAAAAGGCCAGATCTCTGGTCAAGTGAAGAGTCGACTAACTGGTTGCAGATAACACGAAAAACTCAAGTTTCACTCGGAACCCATGGCCCTAGTGTTTCAAACCCAAGTGGCTCAAACTTTGATTAATTAACTATTATTTTATCATAACATGTTTCTAAATTGAACGACATATCTTTGAGAGATAAAATGAAAAACGAAAATATTTGGGGCTGTTTTAAGGTAACACTGATTTGCAACAAACTGACAGAATCCAAGCTCGATGGTATGGACACGTAGAGCGAAGTCCCGACGTCTTTCCATGGCTACAAAACAGAAGGTTAGACCAAAAACTTCTTGGATTAGGAAATTTCATAGAGACATGAGGAAATTGGTTTTTTTTTTCTGTGGGATGTTTGTGCATTTAGCTAGTGACAAGTTCAGGAAGTATAAGATACAGAATACAGTCAATTTGCTGTCTAGTTTTTGGCAGCAAATATGTCGAGTCAGTCTTCTCGGTTAGCTGCGCTGAGGTTGAGGTAGTCATACTACAACAAAATTCTCAGCTTCATTTTACCGAGATCGCGCCTGTCTCAATGATTCCACATATTGTTTAGTTGCGTAGACACTTGTGACACAAAATAACACCAATATTACATCACAATATCCACTAGGAATCAATTTGCGAATACTATAATTAGACAATCACTGAACTTCATTCGAAAATCTCGCCAAAAAGTTGGGCCAAAACTATCAGATGACTGTGCATACTAGACGAAGGAAAAGTGCCTCAACCACGTAACTGGAATAGGCGAAGACAATTACGAAATAATATACACTCCCTATGTTTACATACTTTGCGAATTCAGTCTGAGATGGCAGAAAAACTACGAAAGTAATCAAAGAATTTGCTCCCGGAGTCGGAATGAGAGAGTTAGCCAAAGAAGGCAAAAGAACATGGCAAAGGTTACTTTCAATGGCAAAGGTTACTAAAAATTTAATGATTGTTTTAAGTGGGAGGAGGTGAGAATGGAGGAGGAAAGGAAGGCCTATGGGAAACTAATGGCTAACAATCTTATTAGTATTCATTTTGACGGCATGGTTGGCGCAGTGGTTGAGCGATAGACTGCTGCGGTGCATGTCGCGGGTTCGATTCCCACATGGAATAAATATTTGTATGGCCTACAAATAGTTGTGCCGGGTTGGGGTGTTTTGTCATTGTGTATGTGAGTTTATGTGTTTGTGAACGCACCCACGATGCAGGAGTAATTCCTAGTTTGTGGCAAAATTTTTTTTGTGGTTTTTTCTAAATCTACCTGTAAGTCTTTTTTCGAGTGTAACTCAAAACATGAAATTTCATAAAAACAATCCTATTTACGTAAAGAAAATGCAGAAAATTTCAGAACGAACAATTTAATTTACAATATAGGAAAAAGGGTTATGTTGATAAAATTGGGACTTTAGTCGAGTGACAACCTTTTCAAAGAAAACGTTCACATCCGGGCTTCACTTCCTCTAGTTACGCTAAATTCACTTTAGATAATATGTCACTAAGTGCTCCTTTTAGTGTCATTTTGGGCCACGGAGTCAAGGCAAGGCATATCATAAATTCCCGAAGAAGACCGTATATTTTTTGTGAATTTATTGCTAACTATATTAAACTGTCTGCCTGTAATTATCTGGTCTCAATGACCTCGAATCTAGGATCTAGATCTATAAATATAATAATAAAACAAGGACGAAATAATTCATTCATTTTATGTGTTTCTTTTTTAGGTATATGGCTAATATTTACATAAATTCCGTATAAAAGATACACTTCTAGCAAAATAAATGGAACGAGCTGCGACTAACAGTATTTGGGTCAAGATAAGTAGGTATAGATAGAGAACCTCTGTAGCGACTTTAAGGAGAAAGAAAGAACCTACTACAGAAGAAATAAATTAATTCCTTCTGTAGTACCCTTTTGAACGGTTTAAATTAAAACGTTTGTTGTTTGAAATATTATTCCTGCGGTGTTTGTTTAAAGGTGGGTACTGACCGGTGTTACGGGGCGTAATGTGACTGGCTTCATGTTTACAATTCGCCTAATGGGATCTATGGCCTCTATAGGCCATAAATCCGCAAGAATGCTCGCTTTGTAACATGTTACATTACGCCCCGTGACAACGGTTAGTACCCGCCTTTAGACTATTATTTTGTATTATTATGTTGATTATAATTTAGATAGTGATCCTATCAAATGGCCAGTTATAGGTATGATTTGTTCAAGCAGTCATAAATCTTGAAAACCTTCAATGAGGAAACTTTAAGGACCTCATTGAAAATCTTTCGGGACGTAAAATTGATTTCGCAACAACCACAAGTTTACCGATCTCCAAAAAGTTCGCAATATCCTTGTATCTTCAAATAAGATTTTTCTCACAAAATGTCACAAGAATGTCAAAATATACTCACTCGGATCATAACTCTTCTGCGCAACCAACTGACCATCACAATACAGTAAAGTTTGGAACACAAGTAAACCACAAAAAGCGAAGTGCACACGAGCGAGTACCATCTTGCTTGCACTAATAACCGCGAAGAAAAGTTCGTTGTTAGCACCAACGTTTTATATAGGAACGGAGTTTATTTTCTCAAAAACCAAAAACCGGATTCGGAACGCTGCACGTTGGAGCGAATTTAAGGTGCGTTTACATTGTGCTGCGACCCGCATGTGTCGATTCACTTGCTAATGTTCGAAACTTTTTACAGTAAAAGTTTTGATAAGTGATACAAAGACTTTAATGAGGAACTTAAGTGAATTGCGTTTGCGAATTTTGACGAGGTCCTTTGGACCTTAAAAACACCTAAAGGCAACCTAAGCAGAAAAATACAACTGTTTTTAAGAATGCCTGTGTTATGACTGAGGAATTCTATGATACAGCAGTGTTGGCGTTCACAATAAATTGGTATAACGTAAACTGCTATTGTTTCTTCTGTTATTTTGAACAACAATAGGGATTATTCGTGGACCTTTTCTGTCTTATTGGTTTCCCTACCTACCTTTATCTGATTCTTTAATCAAGGTAAGATTGAAGAATCTATTTTATGAGATAATGATATTAGCTGTTCAGAAACTGAGAAGTTTAATGACATAAACTTCCAATTGTATATCAGCGGAGTGTTTGAATCAAAAAAGGAGTTCGATTTTTATGACGATGCTTCTAAACTTGTCTACGCAACGAACAGCGATTTTATATCCTTTGAAAGTCAATAAAACCGTTGGACCAAAGTCTTTGTTCACAAAGAAAAAACGTTACAAAAATACGAATTTCACTATTTCCTTCACCCTTAATTAGGTTTGTGGCTGGTTGATAAATGATCTGTGCAAATTTAATGATCTTCCTTTATGAAAAATCCTGAGAGATGAACAGACAACGCGTCTCTTTGTTCAGTGGGAGGATTCGCGTTAAAACATTTACTTTTAACAGGGCATTTTGGACCTTTAATAATACCTTATGTATACGTATAGCTTATTGGTTGTTCAGACGGTCGTGGAATATGCTTATATTGTGATTGTGTGGGAATATAAACCTCAAAGCGGATTTCCTAATAAATATTTTATTTTGCAAAAATAATTCCATTTTTCTCATATACAGATATACTCGTAGGTAATAAAGCGAAAGAGTTTTGATTGTTTGTTATTATGATTTTTTGTATGTTTGAATGCGCTAATCCCTGGAACTGCCAGTCCAATTTGGAAAATAGTTATTTATAAGATAGCCAGATTCACGTATAAAAGCTATGTAGCATTACATTTTAATTATACACGGGTTAAACCATGGGGCTCAGCTAGTATAAAATAATTCGCTTATAATGTTATGAATTATTTACGATAGAGCCTATAAAGGTACTTATTTATTTATTTATTAAACTTAATGCACAAGTAAGAATTACAGTACAATGGCGGACTTAATGCCTTAGGCATTTTCTACCAGTCGACCTTAGGGTGGAGCAGAGACGGAACGTGGCAGGTTAAGAATAAACGGAAAAAAATACAATAATAAATACATACTTAAATACATACATACAATAAAATTAAAAATATAATTGAGTAAAACGAAAACAACGAATCAGCGTTGTGATGATTACCTACATGCTTACTATTTTCAGTCTTTTCGTTTTATCACTGTTAACAAGAGATTAGGTAGTTTTGACGAGGTATCTTATGTTTTAGTTGCTGGCACACACATTTAAATAATTTTTAGCTTTTAAAATAGGTCGGTACAGGTGCCATAAAAGATATTCTCACCGCAGACCAGTTTTAATACGACCCAAAACAACACAAACCATGCTGCTATATCATGAGATATGAATCAACGAACATAGAGGATGACATATTAGCATAACATAATGTGCAGCGTTCCATTCATGAAATGTATTACTATGCATAGCATATCCTTTGTAAATAATGGGTTAAGTTTTGGCAACATTTTGTACAATGTTCTACCATCTGAGTGGGGTCAAGAGATTCCATTGAATGTTTTGTCGCACTGCTTGTTTTGGTATCTAGAAGTCTCTGAACCGTCTTCGAATTTTAAGTGGTAACATGTAACACAATGCTTGTCATGAGGAGCTACCCCAGACGGCAGCTCCACGTGTAACTTTAATCTCGTCATGTGAAGCTATCTCGAACGGCAGCTCAAAATTTAACTCTAAGCTAGTCATGTGGAGCTACCTCGAACGACAGATCAACGTGTAACTCTATGCTCGTCATGTGGAGCTACCTCGGACGGCAGCTCAACATGTAACTATAAGCTCGTCATGTGGAGCTATCTCGAGCGGCAGCTCAACGTGTAGCTCTAAGCTCGTCATGTGAAGTGCGAATGTGGACGATTCTGCCATCTGTGGCCGAAAAAGTGCAGTCAAAGGGACTTCTGCGCTGCCACCGGCAGCGCCGTGCATGTGGCGAATTATGGGTCAACAATACAGTGTGAGTCTTTACAATGTATAATGCACATATCGAAATGAAGGCATGCCTAATTTTATCGACGGAAAGAATATAAAAAAAATATAAATATTTTCAATATATTAAGAAACAAACGAAAACAAAACGGTGTAACTGATATAACGCGATGAAACAAACTCCATAATCAACTCAGCCTATCGCAGTCCACTGCTGGACATAGGCCTCTCCCAGGCTGCGCCACAACACCCTGTCCTTCGCCTTCCGCATACAGTCTATCCCAGCCACCTTAAGGTCATCGGTCCATCTAGCTGGGGGGCGTCCCACACTACGCTTGCCGATACGCGGTCTCCACTCCAGGACTCGTCTGCTCCATCGGCCATCGGTCCTTCGACAAGCATAACCAGCCCACTGCCACTTCAGTTTGCTTATTCTGCAAGCTACGAAACACCAAACAAAACTAAACTAAACTCGTCCTCATGAAAAGTATTAAAAAAACTACCCTCAGTTGAAAATAAACATGTTTTTTTTTAGCAAAAATCTTTTTTTTTTTTCATCTAAATACAAAATTATTTGTTAAAATATCTATAAATTAAGCTTAAATTACCTCATTTCGATATGTGCACTTTATAAAGACTCACACTGTATTGAAAGAATATGAAGTTTTGTACTGTTATTGCCGTAGTCTTGTGCTTGTCGATCACTGGTGGTATTTTCCTGAACCTCCATTTGGTCTGCTTCTGCGCTATCATCCTAATTACCAGGTTGTTTCCAAACTTCATTCTAACGTTACGTAAAAGAAGTTTGTATGCGTATGATGATCCACAGAAGTAGGTAGGAAAATAGGACGGTTATTAGATAGGTGCAACGTTCTCTCTACTCTGACAAGTTAGCAACAACTTAGTCCGATGGGAGCACAGCATAGCATAGATATTGGGACCAATACGACAGTTGATAGAAATATATAAGATAAGTAAGGATTACATTACCTGCAGATTACATGATCCTTTGTTTTCGTATTGACTACTAGCTAATTATTTCATTAAAAGGTCAATCAACTCATTAATAAACACAAAGGTGACTCATATCTAGCCACTTATGTTGATTTACTTCCTCACTTTAACTTTTACGATTTTATTGCATTCTTCTTAATGTCAGGCCTGGTTTTATTAAATATGACAAATAAAACAAAATCTGCTCTTATTTATTTTAAATGAAAACGCCATAGACTGGTTTTTAAACTGTCTTATAGTGGAACCATCACAAAATGACAGCGAAGCATAAAGTTGTGTTCGATTCCTGGGTCAAGGAAAGTGCTGTTGGGTTTTTACCATCAGGAATTTCTCCGTAACAGCCCGGAGTCGGGGTTCGTGTTCGGTCCATGGCATTTATAGACTACCAATTTCCTTTATTATAAGTGCAGTATTAATAAGGAAAGGCCATCACCTAGCAGTGGGACCATTAAAGACTGGTATTATTATTATATTTAGGGGATTTACATGGAACTTACAATAAATGGCTGGTGAGTTTATTGTAAGTGTATTAAACCCTTCTGCTTAGGTACTTAATTTCATTAGGGGATACAAGCTTCTTATGCAGCTATTTGCTTTTTTTTTTTGCAAGATATTACGGTACTGATAGAGAGTAGCTTCTCGGGTAAGTAGAGAGAGATTGCTCGGCATCTCCTAATTTTCAATCTCGACTTTGAAAGTCCGCTTTACAAGTTTTCCGGACAGCATATTGCTCGCGAAACAACGCTGAAAAATTCCAGGAAGTGCTCAAACAGTTTCTTCCTGTAAAGCCCGGAAACTCACTGGTGAGTTTCATTGACCGACAACCGTTGAGCACTGAAACTCACCAGTGAGTTTTGCGATTCACTCGTTATTACGTCTATTATTACCAAAACGCAATGTATTTTATGCTGTGGCAACATTTACACGCTTGGCCATAGACATTATTGATCGTCTCAGGTGCCCTCCGACAAAAAATATATGCTGTCATAACTGAGAAAAAATGTCAAACTGACATTTGAATCCGGTTTGTCGTATGCGGGCGGGGCTTGAAGGATGGTACGTTTTACGAATGGCGGCTTTCAGAGGTTAATAATAAACATTACAAGATGCAGTCTATATTGTTAACATTTTTAGCTAATATCAACCCCGTTACTCAAGCATGAGGGAGACTTACAAAGCATATGGGGCGAACAACCAGTTATCAATTGAACAATGTCGGTAGGTACATATTTTCTTGTTTTTTTTTCTTTATTAGGGCCACTGTGGCTGCTTACTCGTTCAGTAAATGAACTTATGGGTATTTACCAGTTTGTAGACTTCCTGTGGGCCTGGATTCTGAAACTAGTTTCAAATTAGTGTGAATGTAGTTTTTTTTGTACACCACGCAACTTAAATTTTTTTGCCACAATTTGGGCTTCGTTGAACTTTGATTTTGTGCAAACAGAATAAACCATGATAGTAAATAATAGGTACATACGAGTATTTACCGTCCTTTTCATGTCACCAAGTTTAATTTATCTCCAATCTAAAGTCGCCTCTGAATCATCAATATTTCGGTCATTTGTTAATATTAAATTAACGCGCCAAAGACAAAACCAGGAACCCCATTAATTTTGTGTTAACAATGATCGCAAAATTATTGTACAAGCGAAGCAAATTGCCAGTTGCGTAATAGGCTTACTGACTTCACCAAAGTTCGTCGACTTCACGCAAAAGCTTATCATTACACGCTCAAGAATTATTGCATACCTTTGTTTTTAGGCACACATAACGCAAATGGCTTTTTATTTAACGTTATTACTTGTATCAACATTACACGTTGATAAAGCCGGAGAAATATGAATATTTCAGATGACAATGCCTTAAATGGATTTCGTTTGTTGGGCGTTTTGTTACTTTTTGTGAGGTAATCGCTTTTTTGACTGACTCATACTTTTCTGAGCCAAGTATAAGGGTAGCTTAACTTAAAGAAGTCGTTGTGTCCAGCTGTAGGCTGGAATTTGAATTTAATTGACAAGTATTGATGAATCAATATATAATATTACTAGAAAAATCATGACTATTGAGATTAAGACAAACAGAGATCAACCGATGGGACTCCCACAAGGTGGATGAATGACCTAAATCTTTCGGCTGAAATAATAATAATAATAATATTCCACAACTATCACACAACGCCATCTAGTCCCAAGCTAAGCAGAGCTTGTATTATGAGTACTAGACAACTGATAAACATACTTATATATTTCTAAATACATACATATTATAGATAAATTACACCCAGACACAGAACAAATGATCGTGCTCATTACAAAAACATTTGTCCTGGGTGGGAATCGAACCCACGACCTCCGGCATAGCAGTCAGGGTCACTAACCACTAGACCAACAGGCCAGTCTAAAATGAAGAAATGATGGTGATGATGATGAGAGATGTGTAGAAGAAGAAGACATGCTCACGTTGGCTCCTGATTAGATTGTAGAAGAAACTAGTTTTGCGCTGACTCTAAATAAATTTGGATAAGGACAAGAGGATGATGATTGATAAATCAATTAGTCGTTAGGTTTTTGTAACATTCCCAAAATTTACTATTTAATTACAAATAAGATGTCCCATTAGTGATCATGGAGACCCTTTCATGTCCGGACGGCGATCGTCGGGTTGGTTTTAGGGAGGTAAGTATCCCACCCTCCCTGGTCTTTTCTTTTTGAAGATTTCCCCACGAAAATAAAACAAAACTTTACAAGCAGTCTGTTGCAGTTGGTGGCAGTTATTTTAGTTCAATTGCATCAGACTGCTTGAAAAGTGAAAACAGTCGGGTTTTTTGAAAATATTATGAAGATAATTGTTTTTATTTTCTACGTTTAGTAACTTATAGTTTTGGAATCACATCCTCGAACCCTTTATTTTGATAACCCACATAATATTGTTTGTTGACTTTATTTTTTTTATTTTTCACAATATGGCGTCTGGTTTTCGCCATATTTTATTTTGATTACTGTCATGTTTCTAGTAGCAATCGCAAGATTAAGACGAATCAATTGACGTAAGAATGCTCAAAATCGGCCTACGCGTTTGTTCTCAAAGGAACAATCATACGTGCATACACAAGGGAGGGAAATGTGTTTATCAGCCTATGTGTGTCTGATAAACACATTACTCTCCCTTGCGTCACGCAGTCGGGTAA
This sequence comes from Polia nebulosa, assembly GCA_951329385.1. NCBI lineage: Eukaryota > Metazoa > Arthropoda > Insecta > Lepidoptera > Noctuidae > Polia > Polia nebulosa. The sequence continues at coordinate 12,479,225 of OX589604.1, forward strand.
AAAGGTAAACGGTGAGCAGTTTGCCTTTCCTCATTCAGGATATAAAACGCTTAGCTTCCATAATAAAATCGTTTACAAAACTTGTTAGACCTTTTATAACAAAATATAAAATAATAACTACGTCTTCTGGCCGCTAATGAGCTGAGTAAGTTTGTTCAGCCAAGCAAATCTTGGTAAATAGGTCAGGGAAATGGATGACGAAGGTTTTATTCTAGTCTCAATAGAGATTTATTTCTATTTATCAAAGTAAATCTTTGTTCATTAAGAGTTGATTTATTGCTAGCTTGTCTATGTTTTTGTGAAGTATTGGCATTGCTGTTATTGGAAGCATTATTGCGTGGTTGGTTTTGTGGTTGGCTGAGCGTGAGGTCCTGGGTTCGATTCTCGGGTCGGGCAGAAATTGCTAATGGGTTCTTCTATGAGGAATTACTCTGTAACAACCCGTAGTTTGAAAGTTGGTGGTGTGACTCCCCCTTGAGTCGGAAAGCACGTAAAATCGTTGGTCCTGCGCCATGTGTCGAGTCTCCAGCTTCCTCATATGTGATAGAATAATCCTACCTATGCCAATATTTAAGGCATAATAGCAGCAATCAAAGTTCCCAGTGTTAATTTAGCTGCCACAAAAACTTTTTTTAATATGAGTCGTTTAGTGTGTGTTAGCTGGAGTGACGTCACCCCAGGTTCCTCATTCAATACAGACAAACCAAGGAGGTTAGGGTTTTGGACTAAAATCAGAAAAGTAAGGCATATTAGCTGCACAAGGAAGAAAAGAACTTCAACGATAATACTTAAAAAACTGTTGAAACTACGATCAAAAACGTGTGTGTAAGCTGGAGCGACGTCACCCCAGCTGCTCAATCATATCTTCCAAACGCAAGAAGATATGACTAGGTATTTTAGCTCAAAAATTAAGGAAAATAGCAGCCATGGGCAGCAAAATTTTCAAATCTCTGGTCAAAATACTCTATGAGTTATTGAACCGATAAGCAAGTGTAAGCTGGAGTGACGGCACCCCAGCTGCTCATGTCATATCTTCCGAATGAAAGAAGACATGATTATGTATTATAGCTCAAAAGTTAAGGCATAATAGCTGCCAAAGGCAGCAAAATTTTCAAATCTCTAGGCCTTGTAGTTTCCACGTAATAAACAAAAAAACAGTTTCGGCGCCAAAAAATCAAATTATTGCTTCGGAATAGGTAAGAAGCGGCGTTGCCGCTCCGTACATTACATTATCAGTTTGAAGTAGTTTGAACTAGATTAAAGTCTAAGAGCCGACTACACACTTAATCTTACTATGTACCTAAGTATTGAGGTTTTTTATTGTCATGTTGTGTGTATAAACATAGGATGAAAGAAAATTTAAACAATCTAAGTGTAACAATTTCGTATACTTTTATTATAAATCACATTTGTGGCATAATTAGCAGTCTTTGAAATCAGATAAAACATGATAAGTATAAATCATAAATAATTCTTTAAATTCAGATGAAATATCTTTTAGTAGGTATAGCGTGTACCGGTCCATTGTTTATCGATCGGTATCCGTCGATCGGTCAAACTTATTACACCAATTAATCAACGTCGATCGATGGCATCGATCGACGATCGACGATCGATCGATTGGTGTAATAACACCTATATGACAGCGGGGACCAACGGCTTAACGTGCTTTCCGAGGCACGGGGAAATCTTGGTATGATAAGATGGTCACCCATCCACAGTGGAGGTCTGCCCCGCTTGGGCGGAGCACCGCCGTGTCCTCGTGGATGCGATAGGTGGCGGTGACCTCTCGCACCCGGACCTGGTTCAGGCCTTGGTACGGAGCGAGAGGGAATCGGAGGCAGTCTCCGCCTTCTGCGAAGCAGTAATGCTCGCGAACGCGGAAGCGGGACGCGTGAGGGAAGCTCAACGGAGTGGCCCTCACGGCCCCGGTCGCTACCACCGCAGGAGAGGTACTGGGCGTACTGGGCGTAGGACGTCGCGAGACGATCTCCGGCCACCGTAGACCCGGGCCTGCGGACGGCGAGCAGTGGATAGCTCGACGTCCGATCAGCACCAGGCCCGTGAGTCGACGGCGACGCGCGCCTCAAAGAGATGTTGTCAGCCACCACTGAGGGGGCCCATCGTGGCCGGTGCCTGCATGCCTAGGGGTAGCGGATAAATTCTGAAAATGAGTTACCGCACCCCTGGGCACTCAGGCAGGGATGGAACAGGGGTGGGTTTTAGTCAGTAAGAGTCTGACACGCCCTCCCGCTCCACCCAGAGCAGGAGAAGTCATCGGATGATTTCCCACCCTCTCCCCATAAAAAAGGTTAGGTACCTTATCTACTTCTTAATTATAGTTGTTCTAAGTCTGGGTAAGTGTAGGTGAGATACCCACAGCTGGGACACAGGCCTCTTCTCTGTGAGAGGGTGTGGGCCGTAATCTTCCAGGCTGGCCCAATGTAGGTTGGCGGAAGTCACATGTCTTCGAAATTTTGGTTCTAGGACATGCCGGTTTCCACACAATGTTTTCCTTTACCGTTTTTATAGCAGTGGTGATGAAGTACTCGTAATTTGACGATTTGATTTTTGACTAGATAGGATATTGACGATCGTAGTGAACGGACGTATCGAACAATATTATTATAATTTAAACAAATAATCACTTGCGAAATCGTGACCTAGTTTTTATAAATAGCCGGTTGTAACGCAAACTGAGTCATAATATTGATTTATGTAAGGTGGATTTATGAAGATGATCAGTGATTAACAAGTAAATAACCTGTTACACTATGGAGGACAGTCCCTTCAGCCCGAGAAGTAGGTGTGCTCGCTCTCCGCCGCCTACACCCGCGCGCGCAGCCGTACCAGCTCTTGCCCCTCAAGCGCCGAGCCAAAGGCACGATGAGTTCGTAGGAATACCGACATCAGAAATTCAAAACTGGATGACGACCATTGACCAGAGCCTTCAGGAGGTGTGTGCTATTGCAGCAGAAGGCAAGCTGAACTCGGACCAGAAACAGCGCATCAGTGCCTTATGCCGGAAGGTTGGACATGGAACATCACAGTTGGCCGTTCAGTACCAGTCCATTAAATCTAAAGCTTTACAATCTCACAATGCTGTGAAAGCACTCGAAAGCCAACTTGACCTTTCGCAGCAACTAAAGGAGCTCAAAATGAAAGTCGGAGAGACATTCAAGCCTGCCCTGGGAACTTCATTTTCTGACATGGTGAAGAAAGGTGCCAACAATTATATCCAGCCGTCAAACGTAAGTTCTGTGGTCATTTATCCGCAAGATAAATTGAGGACCAGTGATGAGACAAAATCTCTCGTCCAAAAAATTATCTGCCCCGAACAGATGAAGCTACATGTTAGAGGCCTACGCAAGACCAAAAATGGCGGTGTTATCATCAGCACCGAGACGAAAGACGATATCGAAAAGCTGAGAAAATCGGAGCAGCTAACAAAGTCAGGTCTAACTGTCGACGAGCCTTACAAAAGGAAGCCTAGGGTTGTAATCATAGGAGTGCCGTCATCCATGTCAGAAAATGAGGTTTTCGCGTGTTTGTACCATCAAAATCTTGCCGAGATACTACAGGACTGCAGCCTTGAGACGTTCTTGACCTCAATTAGGTTAAGCCACAAATCAGGTAAGAAAGACGCTGAGTACTGCAACTACGTAGTAGAAGTATCTGCAGTCATACGCAAAGCCCTGATGTCAAAGGAAAGAGTATTTGTGAACTGGTCATCATGCCCTGTGAGAGACTTTACATTGGTCACACGATGCTATAAGTGTCAGCAGTACGGTCATGCTGCCAAGTCTTGTCGGCAGACGACCTACACCTGCGGTCACTGTGGCGATCAAGGGCACTCAATCAAAGAATGTCCAAAGAAGACAGATGAGCCGAAATGCGCTACTTGCTTTCATTTCAAAAAGCCAGACAAGCACAACACAGGCGCTGCTGACTGCCCGGCGAAAATAATGGCCGAAAAAAGATACATAAATTCCATTGATTATGCAGGCGCCTAAGAGCGCCGTTAATAAGTTATTTATTTAGACCTTTTAAGTTTTTGTTTTTTTGTTTTATTTTTGTATTTATCACCATATTATGATGATAAACAATATAATTAACGAATTAGATAATTTCTCTGTATCTGAGTCAAAAGTTTGTGAAGCTGAAAATTGCAATCAATATCTTTCCGGCTACAAAACTCCATTTACCGTACTAACACAAAATATTCGCAGTATTTTTAAGAATTTTGATAGCTTTTGCACCTTTCAACAACGGTTAAACATAAATAGTGACGTTATTGTTTTAACCGAATGCTGGCTTGCCAAGCAATATAACATTCCACTAATACCGGGTTATAATATGTACAAAAGTAATAGAAATTACAATCAAAATGATGGGGTGATAGTTTATGTAAGGAATCATTTGAAGGTCTCTGTTGAGGAACCTAATATGCACGACTGCAACAGTTTGGTGGTTAAGATTGGATCGAACTTTGCAATATTAGCATTATATCGACCTCCCTCCTTCAAAAATATTAGCAATTTTACTGACTCGCTGAATGACAGCTTGCAGAACCTGTCATCCATCAAAAACACGATTGTAATTGGAGATATTAATATCAATATTCTACCAGGAAGTACTGATGCATCTGCTCAGGACTACCTCAACCTATGCGCATATCACGGCCTGCTCCCCGCACACACTTTACCTACACATCATAGTGGCTCCTGCTTGGACCATGTCATGCTTAAAACAAATTACCCCTCACTTGCACTCGTTGTTAACTCGACAATAACCGATCATAATGCTGCCCTACTAACTCTAGATTGTAACTTACCTAAGCAAAACACTCGCACAATTTCGAAATTGAATATAAATAAACTTGAAGAAGATTTGCGCGTCATCAAGTTTGATCCAGTCTATAATTCCGCTGACCCGCAGTTTGGTATGTTGTATGTAATAGAAAATTTACGACATGCAATTCAGAAAAATACGGTTATATCGCAATTGAGCAACAAAAATTGCTACATAAAACCCTGGATCACGACAGGTCTTATCCGCTGTATGAAACATAGAGATAAACTGCACATGAAAGCTAAATCTCACCCAGATAATGCTATGTTGCAATTGTTATACAAAAGATATCGTAATTTTTGTAATGATCTACTCAAAAAAGTTAAGAGCAACTACGATAAAACTGCATTACAAAAGGCTGGAACAAATAGTAAAAAGATCTGGAAATGTATTAAAAAAATAACATATTCCTCGAAACAAAATGAGTCATCTTCAGGTTTATTACAAGTGCACTCGTCACAGCTGGCATCTGCTAACATAGCAAATAATTTCTTTGTTAATGTTGGAAAGTGTCTTGCAGAAAAAAATCGGGGTCAATCGCCTATCTAACGAGCAGTCCTATTACGGGCAGCTCCACCTTAACATCCTTTGCACTGCTAGATACTGACGAGACTGAGGTAGAAAGTATCATCATGACTTTGAAAGACGACTGTGCAGTTGGTTGGGATAACGTATCAAATAAAATTATTAAACAGTTCAGGAATATTTTAATACCACCACTGGTTTATATTTTTCGCATGTGTTTATCTCTGGGTATTTTTCCAGAGTGCCTCAAAAAAGCAGTTGTTGTCCCTATATATAAATCAGGCAACAAAGAGCAAGTAACAAATTATAGACCTATTTCTCTACTGCCTTCTATCTCTAAAATATTAGAAAAAAATATAAACAAAAGGTTGTTCAAATATCTGGAGGACAAATCAATTTTGTCGGATCGACAATTTGGATTTAGACCTAAACTTTCAACTGCCGATGCCGTTCACCGTCTAACTGACTATCTCGCTCAAGAACTTGACAAGGGTAACCATACAGTAGGAATTTTTCTGGACCTCGCCAAAGCTTTTGACACAGTTTCTATTCCTATTCTGTTGCGCAAGCTTGAGACATTGGGCATAAGAGGCATTCAGCTGAAACTCTTTAAAAGCTACTTAGAAAACCGTACCCAGTGCGTGAAGATTGGCAGTGTTCTCAGCGCAGACCAAAAAAACACGTCTTTTGGTGTTCCCCAAGGAAGTATTTTAGGGCCCACTTTATTTCTAATATACATAAATGACCTTTGTAATGTAAAGCTAAAGCATGGCACAATAATATCTTACGCTGATGACACTGTTCTTCTTTTTTCGGCTGTATCGGAACATGAAGTCTACAAGCTCGCGCAAGACGGCTTCAATAGTGTAAATAAATGGCTTCAGCATAACTCACTAACTCTAAATGCGGATAAGACAAATTATATAAAGTTTTCGATGCGCAAACAAGCTTCTCATATTCCTTTAACGTTGTTTGCTCATTGTTGTACAGTACCTGCAGATTGCCCGTTTGTGTGTACCAATATTAGTAAGACCAATCAAATAAAATATTTGGGTGTTTTAATTGATGAAACTCTAACCTTCAAACAGCATATGGAAGCATTAAATAGCAGAATTCGTAAGCTGATATTCGTATTCAAAAAGCTACGATATATTGCAGACCCAATAATAATTAGGCAAGTTTACTTTGCTCTATGTCAGTCAATATTGACGTACTGCATTACCTCGTGGGGTGGAGCATGTAAAACTTTATTACTGCCCATCGAAAGAGCTCAAAGAGCGATTCTCAAGGTGTCTACTTGCCGCCCTTTTCTCTTTCCCACTAACCTACTCTATAAATCTTGTGAAGTACTAACAGTTCGACAATTATTCATAATGAGCATTTTACTAAAACAACACGCAGCTCTTCGCTACAGCACTGAATTTACTAACAAGAGACGAAAAGACATAGTTTGCCCCACAAAAAGTACAAAACATGCTTTCACAGCCAAATTTTATGTTTTCCTTGGACCACTACTCTATAACAGACTAAATGCAAAAGCAAATATTTATTCCCTAAATTATAGAAATTGTAAGAAAAGTCTCAAGGTAGCTCTTCAAAGTTTGTCTTATGAAGATACAGAGAAGTTGCTAGCTGTAATGAAATAAAGAATGTATTGTTCTATTCATTTTGTTTTTAATTAGTTAGCTAAGTTAGTATACTAAGGTTTTTTTATACTATTTACTCCTTTTTACATACCTCTAAAATGACTATTTTACTTTATTTTATATAATTACCGTGATTATTTCATAATATTTTTACCTCATATCGCCTGAAACACAGGATGTCCTAGTTCAGGCACATAACACTTGTGAACTTGACATAGATTTAAGCAAAAATGTATTTACTGTTTTACCAGACAACATGAATAAAAATTTTATTTTTTATTATTATTATTTACAAAAAGCACCTGCCTGTGTTCAAACCCACGATCTGCAACTTGTAAGTAGCGGCCTTAACCACTGCGCCAGCACTGCTCTCTGAGAGTGAGATAGCTGTGTGCTTGTAAAGACGAACAAAAATTAACAGCTTGGGCCACAGGAAGTACAGCCATCTAACAGAAAGATCAACTCGGAAACGATTTTTGTTTCAGTTCATGTATTTCTTGTGATTCTTTAAAACTAATTCACCCGAGTGTACTCAGACAGTCTTTGTTTAGGCACACAACTTACATTACCTTTAAAAGCATTTGCCGAAAAGGGTTTCTGTTTATTTTGTAGGCCGCGAAAAAAAAGGAATATCAAAAGAGTTTTGTTTTTATAACAAGGCAATACCTGGCAAGAATTTTCTTTCGAGTTTGATTAAATTATAATTCCAATTTCCATTTTAGTAAAAAATATAAATGTCTTCAGTTTTTTCTTTGAGAATTGCGCCTTCTGTGGTACTAAAATGGAGCTTTGCAGAATTATTCCAGTGGAACTTTGAGGATGATTAATGAAGTTTGTGGCTTTACAAAGAAGTAACCGGTATTGCTATAATTCAGGTTTGCTGAGGTCGTAAAAACCTTTTGGGCCTATTTATAAACAGAATTTGTAGAATTATTCTTATTAATTATTTGTTAAATTATTCTTATTAATTTCTTATTATTTGTAGAATTATTCCAGTGGAACTTTGAGTATGATTAATGAAGTTTGTGGTTTTACAAAGAACTAACTGGTGTTGCGATGGTGATAATTCATGTTTGCTGAGGTCGTAAAACCTTTAGGGATTTATTTATAAAAAAATAATCATGTGAATACTACACTGTTTAGCAGATTTTTAATTCAACATTTTCTAACCATGATGATGATGGGTAGATGCGGATGGTAAAGTGCTGACTAATCTTTTAAGGCGATATTAACTGCCAATGACCTTGAATAGTTAGCTTGCGTGTTCTGTGCTGAGCTCACGTAACGCTTTGTAGTACGTCCACTCAGTAATAGGACTCCTTCATCAAGGACCGCTGTCCGAAATTAGACGCATTATTAATTTATTACACATAAAACGACAGATAATATTTTAAAACACTTTGACTAAATTATAAATAATTAAATAATGTTTAAAATGGTGAAGGTTTCATAAAAATACGCTTTATAGTTTTTGCGTGATTCTCAATTTTTTATCCGCGTTAGAAATAACTTTACAAATTAATTACACTATGTTATAAAAATACAATTTCAAATATTCTCATATCAAATTGCGACGGAAATTATCGAAAGCAATATATATATTTTTTTTAAAGAAATAAAAGTAGTCGTTTAGACGTGATGTTCTATTAAAAACCATTAAAAGTCGTATAGGCGCCTTTAAGGTTTCTTGTCCTTTAAACAGCTGAATGTGACGGAGGAAACGAATGGTATCTCGAATATAGAATTCGTTTACCAGTATTTAAACTAACCAAACCGATTAGCGAGTTTTATAAATACGTGTGTTAAACTAGTAGTTAGGCAAAATTGCGAATGGTATTTAACCATTTCTGATTCGTAAGCAAGACGGGTGGTACGATATTTTGTATTAAATGAAACAATATTTAATATTTAGAAGATAAATACTTCAAACATTTCCAGGATATAATAAATTATTATGTAATAATAAATTAAATTCCTTGAATTAATTGAATGAATTCCATGTTCCTGTCGCCTGTCACATCGAGGTTCAATATTAGGTCAGAAAATAATAACTACGTAAGAATTTAATGTAAGTATCTTTTCATAAGTAACTAGTTATTGTAAAAGATGCCCTTCATCGTTCAGTAGGTGCTTGTATCTAAGTACATGTTTTTTTTATTTTTTTTTATTTGCTTTTCGTTTAAATAGCCTGTTCGTGTCCACAAACTGTTGAAAATCTTTTTTTAAAATTAAATAATGTTAATGTATGATCAATAGATAATAATTATCATTTAACCCGTTGTTGCTAAATTTACTATTTTTATTTTATTTTTGTAAACAGGAGTCAAGGGTTTAAGCTGAAAACCAGCGCTTAGCAACCCACTAGGGGGCCTAAGCATAATGCTGACGCTTGAACCTTTTGCTTCCGGTATTATAGTTTTGTGTAAGTACCAATACTACTAGCTGTAATACTGGAGACAATAAACGTTTTTCTATTCTATTCTATTCTAACTATCTAAAACTCGGTTGCGTCCTGCTTATTCTATAAGAGCTCATTACTTTTTTTTTTTGTGGGGTTCGGCAATCATGCAATGACTTCTCCCGCTCTGAGTGGAGCGGGAGGGCATGTCAGACTCTTACTGACTAAAACCCACACCTGTTCCTTCCCTGCCTGAGTGCCCAGGGGTGCGGTAACTCATTTTCAGAATTTATCCACTACCCCTATGCATAAGAGCTCATTACTTGAGTCTGCATTTGCAAGGCCAGTGATAAAACACAGTTTTTTGGTCACTTCAGTGGTCACTGAATGAAATACTGCAATTTGTGAGTTTTTACAGAATAGGACTGCACTGCAGGTAAATTTTTTTTTGGGGCATGAAATCATCAAGTAACTTCTTCCACTCTGGAGCCGAGGGCATGTCAGACTCTTACTGACTAAGACTCACCCGTTCCTTCAGTTGCCTGTGCCAGGGGTGATTCTATCAAACACACCCGCGACCCTGGTAGGCATCGGCCCTGTCACTTCTTACTAACATCTCTTTGAGTCTACCTTCCAATTCTTGGGTCTACTTTTGAATTCACGTCAGTTTTCTGCTTTTTTTTTTAGATGGGTTTGCTCTTGACTCTAGTCTAGAGGTCAGAGGTGACAGAGACAAAGTCGACGATGGAGCGAGCTTATCCCGAAGAAGTCTGTTCACTCTAACTTTGAAGAGAATAAGGGTGTATGCATATGCTTTAACCAAGTTTATGAACAGATAATATACGTAGCCTATTTCTTATAGCAATTTTGCTCATATCAATGTTATTTCAAAATCTCAAGGCTGTAACCAAATAGTCAGTTTAGGAATTATTTGTGTAGCAAAAAAGCCGACCGAAAACCGTAGTGATTCAGTAGCTTTGTTCAGCTTGGGCCTATCAAAAAACTTAGTTCAGGGTTAACCTTTTCAAATTTTCTCAATATACGCTAATAACTTTATAGGCTGTGTGAGAATATACTAGTAAAAAAAATATACGTAATAAGAAATAAACATTATTACCAAATTTCAAGTTCATAGGTCAACGGGAAGTTAAAAAATTCACAGACAGTTGCACGTGAGTGACCAGCGTGACCAATAGGAATCCGTTTAGATCCTTCGGGTACGGAACCCTAAAAATGTGGTCAAGGTTTGAAACGGATTATTTTATTATTATTGTTATAGCAAGCCTGTACTGTCCCATTACTGGGCAAAGGCTCCATTCCTTACACTGTTCCTGGTTCTGTGTCACCTTTTTCCTGTCTCAAGGACAAGTCGTCCTGCCCTCTTATTTGTGGTCTGCTGTAGCCCTTTTTTATTTTATTTTTGGATAGTGGGAAATCATTCAATTACTTCTCCCGCTCTGGGTGGAGTGTGAGACTTTTACTGACTAAAACCCACTTTTTTGCCAAGGGCCGCGGTAACTCTATTTCGAATTTAGCCCCTGTATTGCGGTTTCAAGACAACAATCTTGAGTTTTCCGGGCCCAAAGCTCGTTCGGATTGCTTCAAACGAATACTTATATAAAAATAAATTAACTAATGCCAGCGGCTTTGCTTGCATGAAAGTAGACAATTATCCTAAGGAAGCATACTCCCGGGATTAAAAGTATCCTATTTCAAGACATGGTCTATCCGTGTCAAGTTTCAGCCAAATGATAACAAACAGACAGACTGACGGTATGGAGGATTGTTTTAACACAAATAGGAGGTATGTAGAATAATATGATACAATTTTCATATAACATAGGTAAAGGCAAATCATAACAAACAAAATTATGGGAATTCGTATGACTATAATATTATGCTCTTCTTTGACGCACGTAGGCAAAGCCGCAGGCTTGTGACGAGCACTCCATAGTTACACTAACCCTTCTCTGACTTACTGAAACCCCGTCCTTCGTCTAGAGATTACGTTTCTTCATTGGTTCACCGGTTACTGTCTACTGAGCCATATAACGTGGCATCATTGCATTGCGAAGCACTCTGAACCCAAAAGTTTCTGTGACAGCTGCTGTAGAGCTGCTTAGTGACTAGTGAACGCCTTTGTATCGGAAAGTAAAACTGACCAATGGACCTGGTTTCTTAGGTTATCATCATCATCAGTTCAGTTCACAGATTTTCACTGCTGGACATAACTAAGCCTAACTCTCCCCCAAGAGTCACGATAGCATCGCCAAAGAAAATTAAAAATTTGTGGCACTTCTTTTTAGGGTTCCGTACCCGAAGGGTGACTAACGGGACCCTATTACTAAGCCTCCACTGTCCGTCCGTCCGTCCATCTGTCTGACAGCGGGCTGTATCTCATGATCCGTAATAGGAAGACAGTTGAAATTTTCACAATTTCTGTATTTAAAAATAAATTAAATAATAAATGGGCTTTTTTTAGGAACGATCGATTTTAATAATGGCAACAAGTAGACGCGTATAATCTTGTACGATGGTACGGAACCCGGTTTTTTTTAGATTCTGCCAGCAAGGTGTCAGAATATTTAGGTAGATCGACAAGGCGTGTACGGCAGCCTCACAGCCCCCTTAAGAGCCGCAGGGGCTGAGTTTTTTTCAAAACAACCTCACCATACAATTTATAGAAAATCTTAGCTGCCATATGACGGTCCTGTTCTTACATTTATTATCCTGCAACACTTATGCCTGTTTTCACTAACACTAGAGTATTCTAGTGTATATGTGTATATATGAACGCCAATTGTCGGCGTTGAGATAAGCGTTTTTTTTTTTTTTTTTTTTTTTAAAAAAAACGTTGCCCCACACTAGGTATTACTCCTGTATCGTGGGTGCGTTCACAAACATATAATACTCACATACACAAGACACCCAGACCCGGAACAACTATCTGTAGGTCATACAAATATTTGTTCCGTGCGGGAATCGAACCCGCGACACGCAGCGCAGCAGCCGAACGCTCAACCACTGCGCCAACCGTGTCGTCAAAGCGTTGGATGTCAATTCCACGGCCAAAATCCAACTAAAAGGATATATTTTTTTTGTAGTCATACAACAGACTGTGCACTGGGTTTTCAACGTCACATTCAACGTCACATAGTGCTGGTGAAAACGAGGGAACCATACCAACTGCAAAACCTCGTACAGTAAAAGTTTCAATTTCGAGATGCTCTTGTATGATTTCACATGATGTATGGTTTTGCAGATTGCACTAACGGAGTGTCAGCTAGAAACCGCTATGAATATATGTATTTTGACAGTTATTGATAGATATATACCGTTGCCATTTGCGCTGTAGGATTCTGAGTAACATACTCCGAATTTGTTGAGAAAACAAGAACTATGCATTTTCATAGAATAGCTATAGATTTTTCAAACTGCTGCGGACGAAACAAGGCTCTAATCTTAATATCCAAAGCCAGCGGAATTTCAATTAAACTCGGTACATAAAAATACAGCAAAGCAACGAGTTAAGACGAGGCAGATAGCGGCGACAGTTTAGCGTCTTTTATTACTTTATTTTTTATGGCGGGGTGATAAGTCATCCAATGACATCTCTAGCTCTGGGTGCAGCGGGAGGGTGTGTCAGACTCTTACTGACTAAATCCCACCCCTGTCCCTTTCCTGCCTGAGTGCCCAGGGGAGCGGGTAACTCTGTTAAGAATTTATCCGCTACCCCCAGGCATGCAGGCACCGGCCACGATGGGCCCCGTCAGTGGTGGCTGACAATCATCTCTTTGAGGCGCGAGTGGCTCAAGATTTTTCGATCTTATGCGGTGTTTTCCGGTCAATAAAGACTTTTGGAGGTACGTGGAACAGGGTGTAAAGTTCCACAACCTCCATTGAAAAGGGAGGATCCTCTGACCAGACGGGTGTTGTGTCTGGTCCGGGCAACTGCCCAATGGTTGATTTCGGACTGTTGTATATGTTCAAATCGCGCGGAGAACTCTGCTTGCGCGATGTAGAATTCTTGCTATTTTTAGTTCGTGTGCGGCGTCATAGATGTCGCTACAGACTGTTGCAGAAAGTTTCGACACAACAGTGCGACATCGATGCGATAACACCTTTTCATAAAAATAATTGTTCTATATGTAGAGCAATTGACCACTACCTTAAGTAAGCGATGACGAACGATCGACGTTGGAGCACGCTTGCCTAGAAGTTAAATAGAATAATAAATAGGTTACCTAACCTATTTATTCTTGTGTCAAAGAACCCCAGGTTGTAGCTATCAGGAAACACAGACTCTGGGAAGGAATGTGTTCCCAAAACGTTTATTGCGTGTGGGTTGGATAACCACCATGTACATGTGTCGAACAATTTGGGAGCCTAAAAGACAGCAATCGATGTATCAGGTGAAAACCCAATACAAATACTAGAGTGCGATAAACTTCAATCACGTCAAAGAATGCGAGTCATTTGCGTTTCAAACTAACACATAACTTTATTCATAAATTAATATACGAAAGTCACAAAATCACACTTTCCGTGTAACTATAATTTTTCATAACTAAAACAATAAGCCAACAGGCAGCCTTCTCAGCACATTTTCCTTATTCCATGATAGCAGAGATCAATTTCACCTGACATCCAGCTGACTGAGGAAAATGGTGTTTTCTAATATTTACCGAACATTAATCAAAGTAAAAGATTCCTTTGTTTATCGGTACGGTTACCTGAGACAGCGCGCGGGTCATACTGTAATGTAATGGGCTTAGGAACGCCGGAGAAATAAAAAAACGATAAATACGGAATTATTTAGAAGCTTTTTTACCATTTTAATAAAGGACCCGTTCTACAAAGAAAACGAGATTAAGCCAAAAGAAGAGACGAATTTTGTCGTGTGATCAAAGTCAAATTACAGACCAATTTGTTTTCTTTAAGGATTTTTTTCTGCTTAATGGCATTTGAAAAATTGTCAAGTTGGTTACCAGCTTTTTTCTTTCTTATCCTTCGATTATCGATATTCAGCAAGAAGACTGACATCATCATTGCAGCCGAAAGATGTCCACGACTGGACACAAGTCTCCCAAGATCGTCTTTTATCACATTATTTTCTGCAGAGGTCTGTGGTTCCGATAAACAGCGAATTGATATAAGTAACAATACGAAAGAACGAGCACTGGCAAAGTATATTCCTCAAAAACTCCCAAAAAATCTCATACAATATACCAACTTACCTACACAAGTTTAATAACGTCCTCTATTCTTCTCCATATTTATTGGGACCCTCTGATAGCACAAGATTTTATCACGCGATTCTAAATCGAAGGCAGTAAAGTCCAAGATATATTTACCCAGTCATCAAACGAGAAAGGTACATCTTATCTGAAAAATATATGAGCTCTCTTTTTAACCGACTTTAGAAAAAGGAGGAGGTTCTATGTTCGACTGTATGTGTTTTTTTTTTTTTTTATGTCTGTCCGCCGATTTCTCCGTCAGTTGCGGACCGATTTTCAAAATTCTTTTTATCCGAAAGAATATACTCCCGAGGTGGTCCCATATAAGTTTTATCGAAATTGCTTCAGCCCTTTTTGAGAAACTGAACAAAAACGAAAAATACGCATACCTCGATGACGTTTTGGTGTTCTCCAAATGTTTAAATTCCACGTTCCATGTTATTGGGGTTTTTAGTTCTGGGGTATAACAACTAAAAAGTGAAAAATAACAAACTTTTTTCTAGTGCCTTTGCTAATAAAAAACTTTTTTACAAAAAAAACAACCGACTTCCAAAAAAAATATTACTCTAAAAATTAAAAAATAACTTTAATTTCGGAAGTCGGTGTTTGTATTTTACTTCTTCGTTATTTGACACCGACTTCCGAAATTAAAGTTTTTTTTAATTTTTAGAGTAATTTTTTTTTGGAAGTCGGTTGTTTTTTTGTAAAAAAGTTTTTTATTAGCAAAGGCACTAGATTTAGCCTTGGCTTTGCTTGCGTGTTCATAGTCGTCATAAAATCTATTACTATAGAAAATTATGTCATATAGGCCGCTTCTTATTCTTCTTTTGAATCGATAATTTCATAACTTTTCAAATACTTTGGGCCCAGAAGCTGACCACATTGATTGCAGCGTCAGTAGCTTTCATCAGGTCCTCCATAGCGCAGTGGGAACTTGGGGCATACCAGTACATACTAGTCAGTCATGTTCTGGCCTATGGTATACGTAATTCAAGTTCCTACAAATGGTAAATATTTACTCATTAAAAGTAAATATTGAATATTATACTATCTTCTACATAATATTTGTCCAAATGTTAGCTCGTTTATTATGTACGAGTAACTTAAGTCGATAAAAATTTGATAGTACCTTATCAAAATCAAAATCAAAAGTCATTTATTCAAACTAGGCTGAGAACCAGCACTTTTTGAACGTCAAAGTTCTACATAAAGACAGTCCCCCAAAAAACGCCCGCCCGTCACCACTTCCTAGTGTTTTAGCTGTGAAGAAGAAGTGGCCAACAAACTCCCCAGCAACACATCTGTCTGTTAAGTTTTAAGAACTTGAATCTATATAATTTTATGCAACAATCTTAACATTATGTAAAACAGAAAAATAAATATATGTCGTCTAAAATATAATCATAAAATTAAATAATCCGCCACTTGCCAGCTAGCACACTCAATCATGCCATTAAAAACAAACTCTAGCATAAACACTAAACCAAATTGTTATTGGAATTATGTTAGTGGAATTTAACCGTTTGCCTTTCGTACTGTTGAATGTAAACCCTTTTCGGGAAAACTGATTTTATTGTGTCTATGGATGCATGAACATATGAGGATGAGTATGCTTGTCGAGGTGTTGATTCGTGGATGGGTGACCATCCTGTACATATCCAGATTTCTCCGTGCTTCAGGAAGCACGTGAAGCTGTTGGTACCGACTGTGATTTGTAGATCTTTGACAGTTGTTCTCAAGCCAAAAAATCTGACATTTCCAAGGGGTATCATGTTATCCAGTTACTGGATTGTGGAGGTCAGAGGGCCTTTATTTTTTCTAGTGTATGTTTTTTAACACACTCGAACGCGGTTATGTAAACGGTCGGTAATGTCAAATCGTATAGAAATACCGGCCAAGCGCAAGTACGCACGCAAAGAGACAGAGAAATTCAATTTTTCAAATTTTACGCCACGGGCACTTGGATTCGGACCCGTGGTACCCCTAGCTCAATTAGTGCAGTGCTTGGTACTTGTTGTAGGTGGTTGTTGTGTTGGTGAGTTGTAGGTCGTGAGTCCAGACTCAGGCAGGCGCTTTACTTTGTGTAAATTATTTCTTCACCACTGCTCTCAAAAACAGTGAAGGAAAACATCGTGAGAAAAAACCAAAAATTCGAAGACATGTGATATCCACCAATCCGCATTGGGCCCGCGTGGTGGATTACGGCCCACACCCTCTCACAGAGAGGAGGCCTGTGCCCCAGCGGTGGGGACATTAAAAGGCTCATAATGATTGGTACTTGTTACTAAAGCAAACACTAGTAGGTACTTGGTATTAAAACTATGTATACCTACCTACTAAAAGGAAATAAATGTACGAAAATATTATTTTCGTATCAAATAATGACTTTTAATACTGATTGCACATCAAATTAACGACGTACGTTGTCAAAGAGCGAGCGAAGCGAACTCGGGAACTTGGATCACCCCGACATGGACAGGTTAGGTTCGAAGGATATGATGGGGGCTACAGTGAGCGAGCAAAGCGAGCGAACGCAGCCACCGTCATTCTCTTCGTGTTAGGTCCCTTAAAACCCTGCAGACAGAAATAGGAGCCCCGCGCAGCGGGGTTCGTCAACCTACCTTACTTACTCGTACGACTATCGTTAGAACATTTCTGGCTGAAAAAATTAAATTGTTAGATTAAATTAAATTGTTGGTGCCATAAAAAACTTTTTTCAAAAAATTCAACCGACTTCTAAAAATTGCAAAATAACTTTAATTTCGGAAGTCGATGTATATACTTTTTTTGTTTCTTCGTTATTTGACACCGACTTCCGAGATTAAAGTTATATTGCAATTTATAGAAGTCGGTTGTATTTTTTATTTTTATTATTTTTCACTTTTTAGTTTTTTTTTATTTTATTTTTTTATTGGTTTTGTACACCAGAAGTAAAACTAAATATTAAAGTTATGCCCGAATGAATAACACCAATAACATGGCATTTGAACATTTGGAGACAACCAAAACGTTTTCTGTGTATACCTACATATTTTTTATTTATGTTGATGTTTTCAAAAAGTGCTTAATCAATTTCGATATGAAGTATGACCTACCATTCAAAAGAATCATCAAAATCTATTCACAAATGTCGGTGATAACAAAAAAAAAAAAAAAACAAACAGACGAATTGCGAACTTCCTTTTTTTTGTAGTCGGTTAAAAAGTGGTTTTAACTAGTGATACAACATAATTATCTGATGGTGTCGTTTAAATTCAAAACACACACGTGGGTCTGCAGTGGTCTGCCTATCTCTCCGCTAACTAATAAAGCACGCACCGGATTTTAAAGCGGTTTTTACTTAAAGAAAAAGCAATAAACGAGAAAGGTTTGTGTGTCACTGTCGTCCATCTGCCCCATCACTATTCGATTGGTAGATCCATGGGAACTAGGAAATAGAACCCGTGATACCATTGATACACCGTTGTATGAATTTGATTATATGGGGGTGCCTCAGGTCCAAATTCAAGTTCCCGTGGCACCACCAGGGGTATCCTCCAGGGGTGCCTTGGGTCCGGAATGCAAAATTTAGGCATAAAAATTCTCCAAAAAAATCACGTCTTTCGTCTATGAAGCTTTTGTCTGCAGTCACCCTTTTTAAATTTTGGCTTCGTACGGTTTGTGCATTTAGCCAGTGTCAAGTTTAGAAAGTATTTAGTTTAAGATACAGAATACTGTCACTTTTTCCATTAGAAAGCAGATGTTTAAAGTGTTTGCAGTATTTGGCAGCAAATGAGTGAAGTCAGCCTTCTCGGCAAGCTTCGCTGAAGTAATCACTATACTACGACAAAATTCTCAGCTTTATTTTACCGAGATCGCGCCTGATTATGATTTCACATATTGTCCAGTAATTGCGTAGACACTTGAGACACAAAATTACACCACTTTTATAACACAATAATCCACTAGGAACCAATTTCCGAATAATTAAAACAGCCACTGAACTTCACTCGAAAAAAACCCGCCAAAAACAAGTCACCTTTATCTATCCTTTTTTTTGACATATATTTTTCTAGTAAATCGAAATTTAAAAATTCGTGTTATTGCAACCAGCCAGCTTGTTAAATCAAAAGAAGGCATCATAGCTATAGCCCTTGTAGCGATATGCTACAATAGGTTATAATTTATAAAGTGGAATTTAATAATTCCACGCGGGCGAAGCCTCTGGAAGAAGCTAGTACCATAGATAATAATATAATCCTTAGTACTAATATTATTATGAGTCGGTTGTTACGGACTGCAAGCAAACACCTATCTGTCTATATTTTTTTCTCGAAGCAGTGTTTTTCACGGAATATCCTAGAACTAAAACTTCGAAGACATGTGACATCCACCAACGTGCATGATTGGGTCCGCGTGGTGGATTACGGCACACACCCTCTCACAGAGAGGAACTTATGCAGTTTTCTACACGGAGCGAATGTCTACTGAAGAGTTTATTCTTATTTATTCCCGGCTCATTCGATTTTTCATATAAGTAAGACCCATATTTCTATCAGGAAGGTCAGCATAAGGCTTCTGATGTCACCTGCTGCTAATTTATTTTTAACATGTATTACTATTTGAGATGTGGAATATTTATGGGCTCGTCTCAAAGATGACCTTTTCTCCTTTTAGAAATTGGTGCCCAACTAAAGCTTCAGTCGAAGTTTAAAGGTCACGTCACATCAATGGAGTATAGAAGCTTTGACTGTAATGCTGCCTATTTACCGAATTGGGAAATATTGAAATCGTTATTCAATGAATGAATGCAAAGAAACAATATACTGTGACGACCTTATGTTGGCAACCTTATGGTGGAGACTGGCACGTTGGAAGTTTGGAATATTCTAGAAACTCTTGGAACGCCGATTGAAAATTTAGAATAAAGAAGACTTTTGTTTTTGGGTTCACTTCTAGTAGCTCGTCCGAAGAGAGCACTTGTATTATTTTTATTATTCAATATAACGTATTAGTGCGCCATCTCTCTTTTCTTTATAACACAACACACATAAGCAGTCACTCTCGTACACCACACTCTCGCACCGCCAGCGAGTACGACAAACCCCCAAGAACGTGAAAGGAATCTCCAGGGACCTAGCACTAAGAGAAGCTGCTCCAGGTCCCTATAATACTCTATCATACATTTCTTGGCTTTCATTAAAAGTATTTTTGTTAGGAGAAGAGTTTTGCAGTAACGTAAACAGCGCATGTTTTCGACTTCCAAAAAGAGGAGGTTCTCAATTCGTCTGTATGTTCTTTTTTTTTTTTTTTGTATGTATGTTACCCGATTTCTCCGTCAGTTGTGAACCAATTTTCAAAATTCTTTTTTCATCTGAAAGAATATACTCCCGAGGTGGTCCCATATAAATTTTATCGAAATTGCTTCAGCGCTTTTTGAGAAACTGAACAAAAACGGAAAATACGTGTACCTCGATGACGTTTTGGTGTTCTCCAAATGTTTAAATTCCACGTTCCATTATATTGGGGTTTTTAGTTCTGGGGTATAACAACTAAAAAGTGAAAAATAAAAAACTTTTTTACAAAAAAAAAACAACCGACTTCCAAAAAGAAAAATACACCAAAAATTTATAAATAACTTTCATTTCGGAAGTCGGTGTCAAATAACGAAGAAGTAAAAATACAAACACCGACTTCCGAAATTAAAGTTATTTATAAATTTTTAGTGTATTTTTCTTTTTGGAAGTCGGTTGTTTTTTTTTTCTCAATCCCTTTAGATTCTCGTTAAAATGCAATCTCGCATTTTTATCCAATCCATAGTTTCAAGCCAGTAAACATTTAAAAGGAAGCGGTTCAAAATATCACAACTAGCTGTAACTGTAACTATACTCTTCAATTTAATGGTTGCCTTATTCACAGATACATTGCTCTTAAATTCACTTAAAGAATATCTTTCTTAGCAGTCGGGTTAAGTATGTAAGATATGGGGATGAAGCTATTGAAGAAATCAAATACATTATTATTATAGTGTATTTTATATTAGCTTATTAGATTTATATGTCTTTGAAGAAGGCAGTCATCGGAAAGATTTTCGCCACAGCCCTAAGGTTGTGTATGACGGTGATGTAGGCGGTCTCCACTATCTTGCATAACGTTTTCTTCTTCATCGAAGATTTGTTCGTCTTGTATTTAGGCTTTCTGACTTTTGCGATTGAGTCTGTTGGCAAATAAGAATAGATGTTAGGATAAAATAATAATGTATTGCAATAGATTGAGTTGTTATCTAACGTCATTCTCTGTCATGTTGGAACAAGTCTTCCTCATATTTGGAATGCTTCCTATCAGCCTTTAACTGTGGACGTAATTTTCTTGTTACACTTTTTTGGACGTGGGGTCATTGAGACTCCTGTTCTTCATGTTTGAAAATAACAGTTTAACAATGATTTACTAAAACAATAAATTTAATATCATAGTGTATGTTTAGGAAGGAAGAAATAAAAGCTCGGGAAAAGTGGAAATACAGCAAAGCTAGAGTTTCCTCGGCTTATAGTCCAAGTTCAAAACTAATATTAAAGATTTCGGAAGGTATACTTCAAGATGGCTACTGGCTCGATTGCGCCAGAAGTAGTTGACCTACGATTTAAATGCGCTTGACAAACAAAAAAGTCAAGTGTAATTTGGTTGAGATATTCTGGACCCCGTTTTCCTTACAGCGTAGATATATGCTTACTCGCACTAACAGTAGCTTTGAACGTTGTAACCCTTTGTTATGTAGAATAAAATGAATCCTACTAATATTTTAAATGTGAAAGTTTGGATGGATGATTGTTCTTAATCACGCCAGAACGGCTGAAGGGATCTGTATGAAATTTGGCACAGAGATAGACTATAGAATAGCACTTATGCTATAATTAATGATGAGCAAAGTACTAGTGTCTTCATATTCGGACCAAAATAATTAAAGTTTTTTATTCTACGTACCGATTTCTAAAGCGTTATGCAAAACTTCACTAAGAGTCACGAGTGGTTCTCCAACGATTTCGCAAGCGTTGGTTTCTGGGCCAAGATCGAAATATTCTTCATCTCCCTTCTTTGTCAGATTGTAGCCGTATTGTGAGCTTCCCACAGTAGCTGTTAAAAAGATAAAGGTATATTAATAGAGGTCGGAATTAGGTAGAGTTATTTGTGTACTTCATCGAAATATTGATATTAATATGGATCTTCCCGGGATTTCTAATGGACAATTCCGTGTGGCCGCCAATATTACAAATAAATAAGAATAATAAAAACCTCTATTGTTTTCTTTTGTTCTCACAAGCTATGTTGTATGAACTACAAATGTAGCAACAACGCGCGTGTGTGCATTGGAATTTTGCAACTTCAGTCAGGAAGTCAGAGGCTTCATAAATTGTTGTAACCTATTTCGTCACTAAAGAATATTGTATTGTATTTTGCGACAAGTGTAGTCTTACTTTTTAATTATTAACATTAGTTATATGAAAAATTCTTGTTACTATCAACCTTGCATTGCCTATGGACTTTTTTGTCGGACTTAAATGATTTTTATTTTATTTTATTTTATTTATTTATTTATAGTGATATTATAAGTGCGTCACTGTCGGTAGTATTTCTTTTCGCCTGTTCCCCGGCCACCTAGACTTAGATATAATTTTGATGTTTTTTCCAGTTTCCAGTTCAGTTGGTCTCTTTACCCCTCATTAGACACAATTAAAATCTATAGGGGGCCTGATGATTTAAACTAAATTTCATATTAATTATTTACTTACTTGCTGACGCTGTGTAAGTTCCTGTGAATTCCTTGTTCTTCTTGTTAAATGTGATTTTAAGATCAGCAGCAATATTCAAAAAAGCTTTCGTTTTTAATACTACCGACTTCTTGTCCGTATCCATTCTGCAAATAAATAATATAAAAAGTTATTGGTGGAAACAGGCAATTGGTGCTATCAATTATGTTTTATTTTATTTATTTGGGAATACAAACAATTGTACAGTGATAAACGTAACATCAAATTAAGTATAATGATGGTTACAGTACAATCCACTACGTTTCCACGGATAACAAAAATAAGTAATGGTACAGTGAAGATACAATTATTATCATTAATTAAATTAAATTAAAAATATTACAATAATATCAATTAATATCAAATTAAAATTAATGAAAAGGTACAAAAATATTAATAAAAATAAAATTAAAATTAAGATTAAAAAAAAAGTTGCAATAAAATTAATTAAAATCAATTCAAAATCAAAGAAATTAGGATTATTATTAGCCTACATTAGTGTTAGTTGCTTAGACCGCCATCAGCATCAACATTTCTTATTTTTAGGCTGTCAACAAAGGCTTTTTTAAATGTGTGACGAGGTAATACAAATATGTCTATTTTGTCAAAGTGGTTGTTAAATATTTTTACTAATCGCTGGAGCGGCGCTCGCTGGCCGGCATTCGTACGACATAGGGTAGTCGCAAAAAGCGGATAGACGCGCGCCTCTCGTCTCAAAATCGTTCGGGGCACAACATAAAATAGGTTATTGACCAATTCTGAGCAATCAAACCTATTGTGGATCAATCCATGAAGCATCATGGCTTGTAGTAATTGGCGCCTTGACTCAAGTGTTATTAAATTAAACTTCTACAGTGACTCTTCATACCGCCGACGAACCATGTGACATTTATACTGCATTCTTTTAAGAAACCTGCGCTGAACTGTTTCAACTATATTAACATATTTTGCATAATACGGATCCCATATCATGCAAGCATACTCCAATTGTGGACGTATCAAAGAATTAAATAGATATAGGGAAGTACCGGGACGTTTAAAATCAGAAGTAGCTCTAAAGACTAGGTTATACATCTGTATTGCTTTGGCAGTAATTTTGTCTATGTGTAAATTTAAGTGAAGTTTGCAGTCCAACAGTATACCTAAATCAGAAATCTGAGTCTCTTTAGTGAGGAGTTCATTGCATAAAGAATAATTGAAATTAATAATGTTTCTATTTTTGGTAAAATTAATGAACTTGCATTTAGTAAGGTTTAACTGGAGTTTATTCCTGTCACAGTATTCTGACAATCTATTCAGGTCATCCTGAAGAAGATTGCAGTCGTCAACAGTTTTGATTGATTTGAAAACTTTTAGGTCGTCGGCGTATAACAAAAATTTACTATTAAGAAAACAGTTACTAATATCATTGATGTAAATAATGAACAACAATGGGCCAAGGATTAACCCTTGAGGGACGCCCGATGTAGACGTTGATTTAATGTTGCATCTTTGCTTCTTGTTTTTCTTTGATGAAGCTTCGTGTTATTTGATTTGTGGACTTGATGATAAGCTGTTATTTTAGGAGTTGTTATATCACAATTTTGGCACTCGATGGTTTTAATCTTGTTTCTTACTGGATTATTTTGTGTAGAAGTATATTTTGATTTCAGTTAATTTATGATAAAAGTATCAGCAAACATCAATGAATTACTGCAGTAAAAAAAACCTTCTATGTATAGTACCAAACTATCGTCAATGAAGTGTTATGAACACTTTCGAGTAATACTTAAAAGGAAAACAGAAAGGACTCTGATTTGTACTTAGATCCGTAAAAATGTAATAAAATTTGAAAATGTTATCCTTAGTGTTTTTCGCATATCCCAAAGACGGGATTAAGATGTTTCTGACCTTAAAATGACCACTTTTGAGTCATTCTAAGCAAGAGGATTTCTTATCTGGGAGAATTATCTGCTTTTTAGGATTCCGAACATCCGAATGTAAAAACGGAAATCTTATAGGATCACTTGTGCGACTATCTGTCTATCTGTCCGTCTGTCCGTCTGTCACAGCCAATTTACTCCGAATCTACTGACCTGATTAACTTGAAATTTGCTACGTAGGTGTGTTTCTATGACCGCAACACGGACAAGTAACGAAAATAATTTGGAATATGGGGGTAACTTATAAGGGGACAATCGGAAAATTTAAAAATAAAGTTTTTCAAACTGTATCGTGCGACATATCAAATTAAAGGACTGATTATCAGAGTTTCAAATATATTAATTACATAATTTTAAAACGAATCGTTTTAGAGTTATTTAAGAAAACAAACGAAAATTGACCATAACCCCCCCCTCCTTATCTCTGAAACTACTGAGTCTAAAATTTTGAAAAAAATACAGGTCTTTACTAATAGATTACAGGAAAACCTATGAGAAGTCTATACTTTTACAAACTTTATATTAACTTGCTTTGGTTTGCTTTGTATTCGGTCGAAAATTAGTAACCCATTTTTCAAATACTTTTTAGTCTTTGATTAAGCTAAAACTTGCATTACTCATAAAATTAAGTACCCAATGCAATAATATAGTAGTATGCAGCTGGTCTGATGATGGAGCTGGAAGGTGGCCAAAGGATCTCCTCAACCAAACAAGACTGCACCATCGTGTTTGGTCTTATTGCATGTTTTTTAACAAGTTACGTGCGACTAGGCGATGGCTAAGGTCTGATGATGGAGTCGAGAGGTGTCCATAAGATCTCCGCAACCAAAAAAGATAGCACCATCCTATTTAGGCTCATTTGGTGTGTATAGAAAAGTGATTTTACTCTTGGTAGAACCCAGGGTCTGATGATGTAGTCGGATGTGGCCATCGGATCTCCGTAATCAAATAAGATAGCACCATCGTGTTTCAGCTTATTGGATATTGTATTGACAAGCAATATTACATTTAGTGGTGGTGGTACCCAGGGTCCGATGATAAAACCGGAAGGAGACCATCCTTAAACACTCCTCAACTAAACAAGATAACACTATCGTGTTTGGGTTTATTGAATTTGTTCTGACTAGTGTTATTGCACTAGAAGGTGGTCAGGGTATGATTATATTTATAGGATCTTCAACCATAGAACAAAGCACCGTCGCCGTCGTGTCAAGACCTACTTTCCTATGATATGTACCTACTTTCTGACAAGTATCATTAAACTAGGCGGTAGAAACAGAAGAGCACCATAGATACTAAACAAGAAAGTGCCGTATTGTTTGGTCTCGTCGATTTTGTGTGAACTAAAACTATAGTTCCAGGTATAGTCCAGGGTCTGATGTTGGATCTGGACGGTCATCATAGGAAACCCTCAACTTAACAATGTAGCCCGATGAGATAAGGCTAGTTAGATTTGTTTTGACAAGTTATAAGCAAAGGGTGTATAGGTTCTGTTTTCTTTTGACTGACAAGAAGTTACAGGGCAGCTGGCTAGAAGAATAATATTAGATTGCTGCTGCCCCAGGTACTGACACTTTCAACCTTACAGTAGATATGCTCCTGGTGTCAGGATAAGTATTTCAATAAATTGAAATGTTAAAAAGTATAAAATAAAGTAAACATAAATTAAAATCTTTTTAAGGCAAACTTCAATCAAATAAAAACGTAAACTGAAAATGTTATAGTTATAACTCTAACATTTCTTTAAAGCTTGAGGCGTGAGAGTCTCTTACACTGTTTTAAGGATAAGCCTAAAATATTGTAGTAGTAGGTACGCATAAGCGTACAACTATAATAAAAATACTAATTAAAAATTAGATACATAAATATCTAAAAAGAAACTACACTAAAAATTAAAAAATAACTTTAGTTTTGGAAGTCGGTGTCAAATAATAAGAAATAAAATACAAACACCGACTTCCAAAATTAAAGTCATTTTT